>OZ025239.1:16352081-16444581 GCA_964019155.1 Osedax fenrisi | reverse complement strand
CTAGGTTTTTGATTGTTTGACTATTTATTTTTATTAATTATAGCTATTCCTGATTATTCTAAAATATATAATTGCTAACAAATACAAAAAATATTTAAAATATTACAAAATATGTTTTAAAAAAATGTCGAAAACTCAAACCTAAACCCAAATCCAAATAGTACTCGACTCGACATTTATCGGTTTTTGATTGTTTGCCTATTTATTATTTATTAATTAGAGCTATTCCTGATCCTACATTTCTAGTATATACAATTAAATAAAATTAAACATATGTAGAAACATATTTTTTTTAATATTTAAAAAATTAGATAAAAAATATTTCAAAAAATACAACAGATATTTCAAATATTCCAAAATATGTTGAAAACCTAAACCCAAACAGTTCCAAATCGGTGTTGCTCGGTTTTTTATTATTTGCCTATCTATCATTTATTAATTATAACTATTACTGATTTGGAATTTCTTGCCGTACCCAACTTTGCTTTACTCGTTGTTTGATAGCTTACCTATCTATTATTTATTATTTATGGCTATTCATGATTCTGCTTTTCATATACAATAACATAAATTGTTGCTAAAATTCAAACAAATTTATACAAATATTAATATCTCAAAAATTAGTGGAAAAATATTTCAAAAATATTTCAAATAAAATTTTTAAAAATACAACACATATTTCCAATATTACAAAATAGTACTTAATAAATATCGAAAACCCAAACCGCACCCTTCGTTGATCGATTTTTGATTGTTTGCCTATCTATTATTTATTAATTATAGCTATTCCTGATTCTGTATTCCTAGTATACAACAAATATTTCCAAATATTACAAAATATATTTTTTATAAATTTTCTACAAATATTTTAAAAAGTATATTATTATATCTTATAATATTTATATATTTATTATATAATTATAATATTTTAATTATATCTTAAAATAATAATATTTCAACGAATAGTTGAAAAATATAAAAAAATATTTCAAATAATATTTTTTTAAATACAAAAAATATAAATAATATTACAAAATATTTTTTAAAAAAATTTCAAAAAAATGTTTAAAAATATTTCAAAAAATTTCAACAATATTTCAAAAAATGTCAAAAATATTTCAAAAATATTTCAAAAAATTTCTAAAATTTCCAAAAATTTCAAAAAAAATTCCAAAAAATTTCAAAAAAATACTTCCAAAAAATTTCAAAAAAATATTTCAAAAAAGCGACGCCTAAGATTTTAGATGACAAAAAATCATTTAATGGCAAAAAGTCAATTTTTCAGGTTTTTCTGGGGTACGCGGTAAAAAATTCAAAAAAATGTCCGGACCAAGACCATACTGTTGAAAATTTATTAAGATCGGGTATAACAGATTTTCGCGACGTACCCCGGTTCTCGAGTTACCTCACCAGATACACACACACACACATATATATATATATATATATATATATATATATATATATATATATATAATTAAATAGACTTTCTTTTATATAATAGATAAGTGAATCAGTTATTGATGTATGCTGTTCTATATATTAATTAGGTCATCTTGATTTTCAATTAATATATAGCTGGATGATCATTACATAAATTTACATAACAATTTAGGGAAAATGGCTCATTTTTAAAGACACCTTTTTATATTTATAATTATTTTTTTATATTTGTGCTGTATATGTTAATAATCCTTAGTTACTCTATATTTACAATTGATTATTTTGTAGATTATATATTTATATAAAATGTTCTTATATACATTTTTAGTATTAAAAAAACACAATAGTGTATACATATGAACATTTTATAGAAATATAGGATACAATATACACTACAAAATAATAAATCGTAAATATAATATTATATAACTAACCATTATTAATATATATAACAAACATATAAAAAATAATCATAAACACAAAAATATGTTTTTAAAAATGAGCCCTTTTCCCTATATTTTTATGAAACGTTTATAAAGTTTATAACCTTTATAAAATAACCATTTTCCTCATCTTATACATGTTAACTCGCGACTTTGCGCGGGTAAGGTTGACAATAAATATGTTTAAATATTTATTTTGTAATATATATATATATATGTATTACGAGATACTAAACTTGCAAGTTAAACTACCATGGTAACTATAGTTACAAAGTTGAGTACCTTATCTAATAATATATATACATCTTATAATTTTTATTAATTTTAGAATTAAAGAATTTTCTTTTTATAATTGTATTAATCAAAAAAAGCCTGCATGATATTCAGAACGAAACTGGTATTATCACCGAGTGAATTTTTTAATTTAATTCGTAACACGAATATAACAAGAATGTATATTAATAATTAATATGATAAATTATAATCAATCAAGCTAAAATTAAAATATAGCATAATTATAAATAATACCCATGAATGCATTCATACATGTATCGTAATATTTAGAATTTTGTAGAATTAGTATAGACATATAGCTTTGGCCATATAATTACTCTAACGGATAAGAAATGTTGATATATACACATAGCTCCACAATTATACTAATTAATTTATACTATTATATTTTTTATATTAATACGATATAATTGGTGACCTTAGATATTTTCCTTTTTATTTGTAAATAACTCATAGAATATAAAGTTGTAAAAACACGTTTAATAGTGAATATCGTAAAATACATTGAATACATGTATTGATGGCATGTAGGAAGATGTCGACATCGCTGTATCAGCAGCATGTAAAGCTTTTGAATTGGGCTCGGAATGGAGAAAGATGGACGCTGCCAATAGAGGACGTTTGTTATATAAACTTGCGGATGCTATTGAAGCTGATAAAACTTATCTGACTGTTAGTGTTATACATGTGTATGTGTATACATCTTGTATAGATAATCTTATATTAGCTAATATTTAAAAATAAATTATTGTTATGATAAACATAGTAATAGTATTTCATATGTAACTATTGTTGTAACCAGAAACATTGAAACTCTAGGTTTCATCCCTCATATGTATATTATTATATTGTTATTGTTATTGATATTGTTATTGTTACGATTGTTACGATTGTTATTTGATTTGGTGGAGTCCTTTCATCCCATCCAGGAAATTAGATGAAGTTTTCACTAAAACAAATATATGGCTCTAATGTTCCTTCGAAGCCGCTCTCATCTTTAGGCATCCATGGTTTTAACGAGAGCCGGTCATTTATTTATACCATGGATGCTTTAAAATGAGAGCGGATTCGAAGGGACATTAGAGCCATATATGGTTATAAGTGAAAACTTCATCTAAGTTCCTGGATGGGATGAAATGATTGAAAGATACCAATATATAATACCATATTTGTTATTTATTATATTGAATAATAGTTCATATATTATTTATTAACTAATATGTATTGTAATATAATAGCTAAATCATATGCATGATAAGCATATCATTTACATAACTTATAAACTAGTATAATTATATGTATAATATATGAATATTTTGTATTCTTAAGAATATATAATTATATTGTTAGTAAATTGAACTAAAACACACTAATATATTTATATTAGTAATTAGGTATGTTTGTAATTATTAATTATATGAATCATTATCATCCAATAGTTATAAATGACATTCATTATATGTAAAATATATGTGATATTCATTATTTATATCAATATAGAGTGTACTCCATATATATATATATATTCATTATGTATTTCAATACTATTGATATTACATATATAAATATTGTAGTTATGACCATACTATGTGTTACTAAATAATACCTAATAATTATATAAATATATATTACGATTATGATCTTGATTTCGTAATATATGTTACAAATTTATAATAATATATATATATATATATATATATATATATATATATATATATATATATATAATATATATATATATATACATATAATGTAGCTAATTAGATGAATATCCTAGATAATACATTTACTTTTCAAATTAATAAACCTATTTATTATAAGAATTACAATTATTTTAATTTATTTTAATTAATAATAATGCTAACATACCTATATAGAGTTTGGAGTGTCTGGACAGTGGTAAAGTTTATAAGGATTGCTATAACATAGATTTGGTCCTCACTATTAACTGTATAAGGTATGTCTTCATTATATTATAAAATAATAGATACACATGTTTTAATTGTATATATCCATTATATTTATTTATATATTTGATAATATTAAATTATTAAATAATTTTTATTAAATACTTAACTAGAACAATTAAATGATAATTTATAAATAAAATGACTATATTTATGTTTTAATTAATATTTATTTAGATATTATGCTGGTTGGGCTGATAAATATCACGGAAAAACAATCCCAATTGCAGGAGACTTCTTTTGTTATACAAAACATGAACCAGTTGGTGTATGTGGACAAATTATTCCAGTTAGTTTATACATTATATAGGATGTATACAATATATTCTATATTCATTATATATTCATCATATAAAAAAAACTATTTTCAATATAAAATACTAATTTCTAGTGGAATTTCCCACTTTTAATGATGGTATGGAAAATTGGACCAGCTCTATCAATGGGAAATACAATAATATTAAAACCTGCCGAACAAACCCCTTTAACTGCTTTATATATTGCACAATTATCTAAGCAGGTTTGTGTACGATTCTAATATATATATATATATATATATATTTATATATATATATATATATATATATATCTATATATATTTATAAATATAGGATTTTTTTAATTCTGGTCTACTTTAATGAAATCTAACACAAATTCTTAAGTTACCTTAACAAATTAAATGAATTATATATATTTATTAATATCAATATTTTTTTAAATATGAATAGGTTGGTTTTCCAGCTGGTGTTTTAAATATTTTACCCGGATTTGGACCTACTGCAGGAGCTCCAATAGTTCAACATCCTAAAGTTGATAAAGTAGCCTTCACTGGTTCAACTGAGGTGTGTTTTACAAATTATATTATTCACCATTAAATTATATTAATGGCGATTGTGTATCATTTAGATAGGTGTATTGATATCTCAAATGGCTGCTCCTCTAATAAAGAGTGTAACTTTAGAACTCGGAGGCAAAAGTCCAGTGGTTGTATTGGATGACGCGGATCGTTAGTCTGACAATAGAGATATTCAACAACACTGGTTCATTACTTATCATTTAACAGTTCAAAATGCAGTTGATTCAGCACATTTTGGATTGTTCTTTAATCAAGGACAATGTTGCTGTGCTGGATCTAGAATTTATGTTCAAGAAAAGGTGTATGATGAATTTATTACAAGAATGATAGAAAAAGTAAATGCAATAAAAGTTGGAGATCCTTTTGATTCAAGTGTGGACCAGGGGCCTCAAGTTATTATACACAATTTATAGATATATTTTATAATTATTTACATAATAGTAATACATTTAATATATATTAATTAAATTAGGTTGATGAATTACAATTCAATAAAATTATGGGATACATTGAAACTGGTAAAAAAGAAGGAGCTACGTTATGTACTGGAGGCTCTAGAGTTGGAACTAAAGGATACTTTATAAAACCTACGATATTTAAGGATGTTACTGATAATATGACTATAGCCAAAGAAGAGGTAAATATGATATTAATAATTAATTATCTGTTCATTAGTGTAATGTATACATGACATATATATACATGTAAGTTATATTATTTATTATTATGTTATGTATTGTTAGATATGGCATTATTTTATTATATTGTAGATTATTAATATATTATTGATAATTCATATAGTAGTGACCTATTAATATATATATATATATATATATATATATATATATATATATATATATATATATATATAACACACGATTACCATTATGGTATATAGTAAATCGTGGTATTTAATAAATACTATAGTATTATATAACTATCAACAAATGTTGAACATTACATTTACATATAGAACATTTCTAATCAAATTTAGTATTTATTTTTATAAATATAAAATATTGTTTATATATATAATATTTATAATATAAATCGTTTCTATAATGTACAGATATTTGGCCCAGTTATGCAGATTCTTAAGTTTAGCACAGTAGAAGAAGTAATAAAAAGGGCTAATGATAATTCATATGGTTTAGCAAGTGGAATATTTTCACAAGATATAAATAAAATAATGCAGTTATCTGATGGTATAAGAGGTGGGACTATTTGGTAAGTAAATATAAACTCTACTAATATACTATATAATATACCTATATATATATATATATATATATATATATATATAGTATGTATGTATATTAATCGCATTTTATATCCTATTGGATATATATATATATATATATATATATATATATATATATATATATAATATATATATATAATATATATATATATTAATATTTATTTGCAACATTCATTTTAATATTAATAATAAATATGTAGGGTTAATTCATATGATAAATTTGATGCTTCTGCTCCATTCGGTGGTTATAAAAATTCAGGAATTGGAAGAGAACTTGGAGAAGATGGTCTTAAAGCTTATGTAGAAGTTAAAACGGTATATAATATATATTTAATATTTGATTTATATATTTTCAATCATTATATATATATATAATAAATTTGTTATGTATGTCATAATCATATATATATACCTATATATATTTAAATTATTACTAAGTTGTATACATTATTATAGGTAATGATGAAAATCAGTTCGAAGAATTCATAATACAAAGAATAATATATATATAGATTACTCTATAATAACTATATTAGTATTTATACAAATAAGTTAAGAATTGATATTAAATTCTATTTATAATAACATATTTGTAATTTCAATGATAATTTAAATAATTCACGTGAGAAATTATTATAACTGCAGTTTAGAATGCAATAAAATAACAAAATAATAAATGTAATATAACAAAAATATAATTACAATATTTTTAATTTCTTAATTATTTAGCCTCAATATAAATACCTTTATTTACATATTTAATAGTTTAATACCTATGTAGTAATGTTATACAATACTTTATTGTGTATCAGTCATTTTATTAATACTCAAAATATTATTATTATAATAAATATCAATACATATATTTTATAATTTCAATATATTTGATGTGTTTGACCTAGGTATTTGTTCTAAATAAGTAATGTAGGGGATAGTACTCTAATACCGATACCCTAACAATAAATCGCCATAACTTTATTATTTCCAAATTTTATTTATTATTTTATCCAAATATTAACAAATAGGTATATACATATAAGCTAATAATAGCTATTTTAAAATGTAATTTATTTTGTTTAACTCTTAGATAACAGGGGTGTCGATATTATGTGTAATTAGGGTGAACATGTATGACAATTTACATTGCTTAAATAAACGTTTATAACTTTGTAACAAATTATTTAAAATACAAAATATTTTCTGCACATTGTAAAATATAATTAGATCTATAAGATTTATTTTAAATATTTAAAATACATATATTTTTAAATGATTGAGAATCAATATTGTACTTACAAAATTTCATAAATTTAGTTGTTTTAGTTGTAATGAAAAAATCAGTTTTTTGTTTATAATTAAAAAAATGTAAATATTAAAAAAAAAATTATACTTATATGAATTAGAATTATATAGATTAACATTTCTTATATTAATTATTTTATGATTGGAATTATATTTTAGGAGATCTCTAGGGCAATGGTTCCCAACCTGTTATCGTCATGACCCTTTTTTTAATAATTCTTAATTTAAAAATATTCCATGACCCAATGAAAAATTTTATTTTTTATTATTAAACATTATTCATAAACGAATAATATAAACTATAAATATAAATATATATTTTTAGAAATTAGCACATGACCCAAACAAAAAACACAATGACCCAAATTTGGGTCATGACCCATAGGTTGGGAACCACTGCTCTAGGGTGTCGATATTACGTGCATGTCTATATTAGAGCACTATCCCCTAGGGGAAAGTAACCTTATACGGACACTCTCAGTATCTCAAAAACATTATATCGTAAAAAAAAAATTTTATTAATCCTATAAGTACATTTTGAATAATTTATTAGATTAATTAGAGCTAAATATTACTTTTTAAACTAAGCATATAGATATGCTTAGTTTCTAAAGTAATATTGTGATTATATTTATACACTAGTATATATATATAAATATAAATATATATTTCATGACGATATGTCATGTTTTCTTTTTTTCCAAAATTATGTGCTTCACTTAATGCATTTCGCATGCGCACTTTACTAATCGTAGTGTGTATACTTCTATAATATATAGACTAATGTATACATATCCTACTTATGTTCATTATAATACACACTACTTCGAAACACATATTTTAATTCATGTAAGTAATAAATTACGTAAGTGAAAGTGCCCGAATACGGACACTCTCGGTATCTCAGAAACCATAAATCCTACACAAACATTTTTAATGAATAAAATATTCATAATTATATAAATAGTCTAAAAAAGTATTTTTTATTTTTTAATTATATAAAATATTGCTGATATATCCAATAAACTGATTTTTTATTACGTTCTTAAATTTATGAAAAAAGTTCAACTTAAACCTTCTCAAGAATATATAAATGTATCGATATAACAAAATATAACACTATATTATTTTTTTTAAAAGCATTCTAAAAATTATATATTTACTTTCTATATTTGTTATAAAATATTCATTGAATTGAATTATATTTATTTTACTTGTATAATATACAAAAATTAATAATTAATACACATGGCATATGTATACAATATAATATAGTTAAATAATGAGTAAAAAAGGAACCCTTTAATAGCAATATGCTTTCGAGAAAGGATTCCACACAAAAATATATAAGTATTAAAGAACAAAAACAAAAGAAATATGATAATAACATAACTATAATAATATATACTGAAATTAAATTACATAGTGAATCAAATAGCTTAAATCTCACGTTATGCAAACATCTATTCATAACATGAACACATGACATGCCCGTATGGCCTTTATCGGCTACATGTCTTCGTCTATTAGTCCAAAAGGATTTTATTGGTATATAATATTTTCTATCTTAGAAAACCGTAATAAGGAATAATTAACGGTCATGTGTACATGCTATGAATAGCGTTAAATACACGTAAGACAAGATTCATTAAGTTATAAGCATATATTTAGAAGTCATATAAGTCCCTAATACGAACACTCTAGATATCTTAATACGCACACCCTATAACCAATCAGCGCGCAGCGTATGAACAATTCTGATTTTCATAAATATCGCGTGCGTTATAATATGAATACCACCAATAAAGCTAAATCTAAAATGTGTATTATTTAGATACTTAAATTGTATTATTAATTAAAAAAATAATAAAAATAAATAAATGATTAACTAATTAGTTAATTAATTAAATTACATTATAATAAATTGTTCATAAAATCAATTATAAATAATGTAAATGTAATTTGTCTGATTGATTCATCAATAATATATAGTTTATCTAGTTGTATATAGGGTGTCCGTATTATAAAATAGGGTGTCCTTATTTGGACATGGGTACCGAATACGGACACCCTCGTTATCTATAGAATTAAAAGATTAAATAAAATTTTAAAATCACAATATCTATAATCACAAAATATTGTAAGATATTGTAATTTGTGAATACAAATATTGAGTCATAAAATGTTAAGACCATGTATTGTTAAAGTGTCCTATTATATTAGTATTGTATATTGCCTTGCATTGTATTGTAATTAGATATATCCTATAAGATATGAAGCACATAGGAAGTGTACGACGTACACTGTATGTCCAGGTATATTAAACTATAGAATAGTATACATATATGTATATGTGTGTGTGCATCATATTTATTTGTTACTACTAAAGGTTTAATTAAAGATTACACGTAATATAAGTATGGCAAACTTCCTCATTTAGTATATCACCATGATTATAAAGCATATAGCCTATATCCTATATATATATATATATATATATATATATAGGATATGTATCATATATGATATATGCTAAAGCAATAGTGGTATACTAAATGAGGAAGTATGCAATACTTATGTTACGTGTAGACAACTAAGTAATGTTCGAGTGATGCTTTGCTAGTTTGTCAAATGATCAAACAGAATGTAATTGTAAAAAATACCGCTATAACTATATTACTATATGCGTGAAGTAGACATTCAATAGTTATTCTCTCGTGTTTTTATAATAAATATCAACTTATTATATATATATATATATATATATATATATAATAAATTCTACTCTAAAATGTAAGGTATTTAATAACCTATAGGTTATTAAATACCTACTATTTTTTTTTAATGAATGTGTTATTTAATTAATGTATACTTCTAGTAAAAATATTACACATATTTTAAGAATATATATATATATATATAATATAATAAAAATATTTTAGAATTAATAAAATCATTGTTTATTTATTATTAATTATTCTAATACATTTAATAATACTATTATATATTATTTTAAATAAAAAAACAACGATTATCATAATCATCCTGTATCGGCAATTCTAACCTTTCTTACATTCTCTTACTTTATAAGATTTTATTTCATAATTTTATTTATATTTGTTATTTTTATAAATATTAGATAATTTGTATTTAGTCCAATATGTAGTGTATTATAAGAATCAATGTTATATAAGTTATATAATCTACTAACTACTTAATAACTATAGTTAAAAAGTGTCTATAAATATATTTGTTATAGGACTTACTGAAATATAAGTAGGTTTTACCTATAACATCCCAGCAAACATTAACAGCCTCATAACACCCTCATAACAGCCTCATAAAAAACAGCCTAATGTGTAGACAGATGCTGTTATATGAGGCTGTTATATGAGGCAGTTATGAGGATGTTATGAGGCTGTTGTGAGGATGTTATGAGGCAGTAATTAGGCTGTTATATGAAGCAGTTATTAGGCTGTTATATGATGATGTTATGAGGCAGTAATTAGGCTGTTATATTAGGCTGTTATATGATGCTGTTATGAGGCAGTAATTAGGCTGTTATATGAAGCAGTTATTAGGCTGTTATATGATGATGTTATTAGGCTGTTATATGATGATGTTATGAGGCAGTAATTAGGCTGTTATATGAAGCAGTTATTAGGCTGTTATATGATGATGTTATGAGGCAGTAATTAGGCTGTTATATTAGGCTGTTATATGATGATGTTATGAGGCAGTAATTAAGCTGTTATATGAAGCAGTTATTAGGCTGTTATATTAGGCAGTTATTAGGCTGTTATATGATGATGTTATGAAGCTGTAAATTGGCTGTTATATTAGGCAGTTATTAGACTGCTATATGATGATGTTATGAGGCTGTAAATTAGCTGTTATATTAGGCAGTTATTAGACTGTTATATGATGATGTTATGAAGCTGTAAATTGGCTATTATATGATGATTATATGAGGCTGTAGTTAAGCTGTTATAAGGGTATTATATGATAATGTTATAAGGCTGTACTTAGGCTGTTATATTATGCATTTATGAGGATATTATATGATGATATATTATTAAAGTATTTAGAAATGTATACTTTTAGGCCAAATGAGGAGTACAACTCAATAAACGGTTTTACACTTTATTTGGGGGATAACAAATACACTACTTAATAACACCTAATTAGATACATTTAAAAAACCTTTCTAATTATATATTGTTTAGTTGTTAAGAATATTATTAGGTTTAATGAATAAGCTGGTTTAGGTATTGGTCATATTTATTAAGAAAGCGGGCAGTGCGTCTGCGATGTTTTAGGGGCGACCTACAAGTGCCATTCAAGTTCAATGCATCGCGTGGCGAAGTAATCACGTGGGCCAATCAGGAACACGTATTCCTTAGGTGCATGCAGTACGCGACACATGTAATGCGTGCGTCAAACTATATATCGTGATACAGTAAACATATTATATAATAGTTGTCTGATATATAGTTCGACATACAATATGAATAGCCCATTAACTACGTTTACATAGTGGGGTGTTATATAAAACATATATAACATAACATATAATAAGTGGCAAATAATGTAATAATAATTGCCTCCAGCATAGCTGAGCAACGTTAAACACATCTGAACGCATGTAGCGTCGACCGACAATATAATGTGCCAATGTAAAAGTCGGCATGACTACATTTTGACATTATATTCCTATTCCAGGCAGAATATTTATTCCACGATCTATTAAATACACAATATAATATAAGGTTGCATATTGAATCATGCTACTAGCATGTATCTAAGAGGGCTTCACGGAGATTCCATGATAATCACAAAGGAAGCACCGACTGCTATTTTTATATCTAAGGCTCCATGTCAATGATTATCATTGACTGATGTAGTTATCTCGAAGCCGAACCAGTCAGATGTGGACTGAGTGATTTTTATTTAAGTAAATATATAGTTGATATAGTCGCAAGTATAAATATTTGCTAATATAGTTGTTATCTCGAAGGTGAAAGTATATGGACTGCTGTTGTTCATTTTGAAAAAGCAAGTCAATGATAATCATGGGCTGCTGTTGTCATCTAAATGGATATATAATATATATAAATAAGGTTATAAGTAAACTTATATATGTAATATAAAGTAATAGGTTTGTGTATAGTTTTTGATATATATTTATATGTATTAGCTCTCATTATAATGTTATTGTATTAGCATGAGAGTGGCTTTGAAGATAATAAAATAACAACAATATATACAAATGAATCATAACCTATGAAAATATGACCACTTCTTTACTTACTAAATGACACTTACATTCTAGCTTATATGAGGAAGATATATTTTATGTGTTATAACATTATGACTTATAACGCTTAATCTTGTTGACTGTACAATGCACAGTGTGCATTTTAGCCGTTGATTTCAAAATACGTGTTTCGTTGCTAACAACCTATATCCACTTATATATACATATAAATGTCTATAAATAAACATACGTCAAGCTTGCCAATAAAATATGATAACTAAATACAAAATGTTACCTACAATATTAGTAATTTATAAGATTAAATTACAATATAATGTCCCAATATAAAAGTTGGCATGACTAAATTGTCTCATTACATTCCTTCAGGCGGAATATTTATTATACGATCTATTAAATACATAATATAATATAAGATTACATATATAATAATGCTACTAACTTGATCAGTCAGCATCTAATGAAGGCTTCACTTAGATTTTATAGTCATCGTGAAGGCGTCACAGACTGCTAGTGTTATCTCTAAGGCACCATGTCATTGATTATCACTGAATACTATTGTCATCTTAAAGGCGACACAGCACTAAATATCATGAACTGCTGTTGATGAATTGAGTTTATATTTAATCAAATATATAGTTGAAAGTATAAATATTTGCTAACGTTATTGTTATCTCGAACTAGAAAGGTTACGGAAAGATATTGTCATCTCTAAGCATGTATCATAGAAGGTGGACATGGGCTTCTGCATTAATATCGAAGGTGTTATGTCACAGAATATCATGGACTGCTGTTGAATGATTTATTTTTATAAGCAAATATATCTATATACGACATTATACGACAAATATAAAGTAGAAATAGTCGTAAGTATAAAGTAATAATATTTTCTAACGTATTTGTTATCTCGAAGGCGAAAGTATATGGACTGCTCTTGTTCATCTTGAAGGTGTCATGTCAATGATAATCAAGGACTGCTGTTGTAATATAGATGCATGTATAATATATAAATAAGATTATAAGTAAACTTATATATTTAATAAAAATTAATAGGTTTGCATTATAGTTTAAAATGTTTGATATATGATTATATGTATAGCTCTGGTTATAATATGTAGTATCCATAAGTCAAGCTATCAATAAAAAATAAGATAGCTAAATACATTATTTTATTATTGAATAAGTAATTTATAATATAATAAAATCACTACCAATATACTAGTTCTAGCCATAAACATAGTCATACCCACATCATCAACACTTTTAAATAATAGGCTATCTTGCTAGAATAAATATCAAATATACTATATTTAATATAAACAGCATCATAAGAATATGCATTGTGTAATATGAATGTACTGAATGTAAAACACACATATTTAGTTGGTAATATAAATTTAAATACTACATCATATGAATATATCATAAAAGTAATTATACCTATATAATATATGAGCTTAAAAATAGGATTTTATCACAAATATGTATGCTAAAATATATAAACATATTTAATATTTAATATTGTACTTCAAATTATAAATAAATTATAAAATATATATATATATATATATATATATATATATCTATAGATAGTCTATTAGATAATAAAATATATATATTTACTATAGTAATATAATACTATATTATATAATCACTATATAATTTATTAGTGTATTACATATGGATTCTAATGATCTCGTACGAAGTGATCGTGATATCGTCAATATTGGTGATCTTGCACAATGTTAATTTAAATAATTATTTATAAATAGAAGAATTGATATTGGACACAAAATTATAAAACCAAATTAAAACACTCCACACGTGATCACTGATTACCTTACATATTATATAGTATATAATATAGGTTAATTAATATTAATATTTAAAAAAAGTAATCAATTATAAATGGTATCCTAGTTATAATCGTAAATATTAAAAATAGAATTGCGTGAGAGTTCTAAATAAAAAAATTTACGGTTTTAAATAGATTTTATATTTTCATAATTATTATACTTTCAAAGTAACTTTGTATAAATATATATATATATATATATATATATATATATATATATATATATATATATATATATATTTATAAATATAGTAGGTATAATCATTATACTAATCATAAGTATACTATAAAGAATACAATATAATTACATACATAATTCTATTACATTCAATAAAATAGATAATTTAAGTGTATCAATACGTGATGAATTTGATATGTTATCTTTAAATTTGTCCCTTTGTAATACTAATATACTTATTGCTGGTATTTATAAATCACCTACCTTTAATATAAGAAACTTCTCAGATATAATGTATAATACTTTTAATAATCTTGCACATAGAAATATGTTTATTGTAGGTGATTTCAATATTAATCTACATTCGCATCATAATAATATAACTAAGTATTTTATTGACACATTTTATTCTATGAATTTTATACCACTAATAACTAAATCTACTCATTTTTATTCTAATGGAAATTCACTAATAGATAATATTTTTACAAATTTTAATAAACATCTTATTTATAATGGTATTTTAATAACAGATATAAGTGACCACTTACCTATATTCTCCATTTTTGACTTATTAAAAAACAAGACTAATGATACACCGATTTTTAAATATATAAGAAACCACTCTCAAAATAATATTTTAAAACTAAATTTATCTTTACAAAAAGTTGACTGGACTGACATTTATTCATGTTCTAATATTAATATTGCTTTTAACCATTTTATCAAAATTTTTACAAAATTCTATAATATTTGTTGTCCTTTAAAAAAAATTAAAAATAAACGATATATAAATAATAAACCATGGATTACAAAATCACTACTAAAATGTATACATAAGAAAAATAAACTCTACAAAAAAACTATTATAAACTCAAACTTAGATATGGAATATAAAAATTATAAAAATTGTTTAAGTAAAATTTTAAAAAAATGTGAACAAAATTATTATTCTGGTAAACTAAAAACCAATAATATAAAAAATACATGGAGAGTTCTAAATAATCTTATGAAGAATACAAATAAAAACACTATTGACATGAATAATAATAAATCTGACTCTGAAAATTCAAATAATTTTAATAAATATTTTACTTCTATTGGAGCTGAAATAAATAATAGTTTTAATGACCCTTATAGTGATAGATTGACTAATATTACTTCTAACACAAGTTCTATATTCTTTGAACCTGTTACTGTAACGGAAATTGAAAATATAGTACACAAATGTTCTGACAAATTTAGTAATGATTCTCATGGATTTAACCTATATTTACTACGAAGAATAATTACATCTATTAGTCACATTATTATGTATTTATTTAACCTTTCTATAAATGCAGGTATATTTCCTGATATATTAAAAACCTCGAAGGTAATTGTTATATATAAGAAGCATAATCGATCAATTATCGTCCGATTTCTATTACATCCCAATTCTCTAAACTTTTTGAGAAATTAATAAAAATAAGAATTTTAAGTTTTTTGAATAAAAATAAAATTTTAAATATGTGTCAATTTGGTTTCAAAGAATCTACTTCAACTTGTGATGCACTTCTTGATTTTATTGGTTATTTACAAACTAATAATGATAAACATTGCGCGGCAGTCTCTATTGATATTAAAAAAGCATTTGATTCACTTGATCACTACATTTTACTTGAAAAATTATATTTATATGGTTTTAGAGGTTTAAGTGGTGATTTTATTAAGAGTTACCTAACTAATAGAAATCAATATGTACACTTTAATTCATCTATATCTTCTACCTTGCCTATAAAATATGGTGTTCCACAGGGTTCGGTGTTGGGACCTATCTTATTTTTATTATTTATTAATGATTTATCAAATATACAAAAACCTTGTCATTTTACACTTTTTGCAGATGAAACAACTATTGCACTCTCTAATAAAAATATACAATACCTTGAAAATATTATTAATGAAACTTTAGTTTATATTCATGAATGGCTTAATAATAACAGATTACAACTAAATATTGATAAGACTAATTTCATATTATTTCATAGGTCACGAATTAAACATAAATTAAATATAAAAATTAATGACTTAATTATAAAGCAATCATCTTATATTTTATTTTTGGGTATATTTATAGATGAAAATCTCAATTGGAAAAAACAGATTCATAATATTAAAAACAAACTTAATCGATGTATCTCTTTAATAAATAGATTAAAATCTAAATTGAATAGAGAATCCCTTATGAACATATATTACTCTTTATTCCATAGTCATTTGCATTATTGCTCAATACTCTGGGGTAATACGTATTTTAGTAATATTAAATGTATTACTATATTACAAAATAGATGTCTAAGATCAATTTATTATCTACATAATAGAACAAATATTGACCATATTTATATACATAAACGTATTCTCAAATTTAACGATATTATTAATTTAAATATTTACAAATACATGTATAAAGCTTGGTACAATAATAATATACATCCACAAATTATTAAGTTATTTAATAAAAAAAAGACAATATATTCTCTAAGGTCAACTAATGAATTCGTTGTTCCCAATATATCACGTTGTTATGATAAATTCTGTATTGGTTATAAAGGTCCTTTGTTATGGAATTCACTATCTATTGATATCAAAACCACTAACCCTTTGAAAAAGTTTTTAAATGTTTTAAAACAAAAAATTATTGGTCACTATTAAAGTCTTATTTATTTATTTATTTAGTTTTATTCAAATGATGAAATTCAGTAATTGGAATAGTTTTTAATTAAATTATTTGTTTACAATATTTATATATTTTAACAATTGTATTATCATTTGTTTTTAAATGTATTGTTTATTATTATTCTTATTATTATTTGATTAAATTTGTATTACGAGTTACCTATTATTATTAATATTATTATTATTATTATTATTATTGTTATTATTGTTATTATTATTATTATTATTATTATTATTATTATTATTATTATTATTATGTCTTGTATATATTTTATTGTAATTTTATTTATAAGATTTATTTTTCATTACTATTTATTATTTTTATTAACTGTTTATTATTATTTTATTATTTATATTATATTTTTTTATTTTTTATTTTATAAAGAGGAGGAATTTCGTGTTTTTTGTATATTGATTGTAGCGTGCGGTGGTGTATTATATGCCGAGTACTAAGTTTACCGGTGTGATTGTGGTGGGATCATCTCAAGGTATTAAGGATTTGGCACATCCTTACTGAAAGTTGGTAGCCTTATACTATTCGTTCGTTGTGGTCGTTTTATGAACTATGTGTTGTTTTTCCCTCTTTATTTGTACACGTCTTGTTTTATTGTTATTTGTATCTATTATTATTATTTTTATTATTATTTATATATAATATTTATTTGTATTTTAACTATTTTAATATTTAAAATTTTACTTTATATTTATATTTTACTTTTAATTTCCAATTTTATTTTATCTTTGTAAATTTTATTACTGTTTGTTTTTTTTCCATTCCTTTTGCTGACAGGTAGATATCTCGATAAGTTCAATGAACTTCTATATCTACCTGGGTTCATTCTCGTTTATTACGACGAACCAATCTGATTATTATTATTATTATTAATAAACAAATTACTAGAATATATATTTCTACTATTAAATATATTTAATTATTAAATTTTAATATAATATAATATAATATTATATTATTATAATAATTATATCATATAATATATATAAAATAATAATTTAGGAATAATATTTATGAACATATAAAATGTATACGCAATTTAGTGATCTATTTAGAACTGTCTAATTCGTTATTTAAAGCTCTTACGCGATTCTAATTTTAAATATATACTTCTACAACTCTGATAACACAAGTCATACATGTATAACGTAATTAAGTGTATTATAAATAATCACATATACATAAATAACAAAAAAAGATTGACTATACTATAGTACTACTTGAATATTATAATTAAATTTAATTTAACATTATCATAATGTTAAAAGTTTCAACCCAGGTTTCAATATGAAACCGAATGTTTTAATAATAATTATGATAAAATAAAGTATTTTTTATCAAAATTAAATAACTCTTAGGAATGCCAGTAATCTCTTACGAGGTAATCCCGTGCGATGTAATTTCGTACGACTTATTTAGTAATCTCGTACTAATTTAGTAATCTATATACTAAGTTATTATAATCGTATACAAACTGTATTATTATGAAATAAATTACATTTAACAAGTCGTGCGAAATTACTCGTACGAGATTACCTCGTATGAGGTTACTGGCTACCTTAAAATATTGTATTATAATAATTATATTATAATTTATAATAATTATTATGATTATTATAATTTATTATAATTATTATTATAATTATTATTATAATTATTATATAAATTATTATAATTATTATACTAATAGTATTATTATAATACGATATTTAATTATTAAATTAATAATATTAAGGATATTTAGGAATGCCAGTAATCTCGTACGAGGTAATCCCGTACGAGGTAATTTCGTACGACTTATTTAGTAATCTCGTACGACTTATTAAGTAATCTCGTACGACTTATTAAATTTAATTTATTTCATAATTATACAGTTCTTATACTTAGTATAATACTAATATATATAATATAACATATGATATCAATAGGTTACTGCACGAGTTGGGAACGGTTTTCAAAATATTACCAGCAATTGAGGCGGCGCCGAACGTGCTTAGTGATTCACGGTATAAACTATGCCATTTTAACTGTATAATTTAATTATAATTATTAATTATTATAATAATACAGTTAACAATGGATTATATGTTAATTCACTCATCAATATTATCCATATACAGCCTACCGATATTGATAAAGCTTATATAAAATATATAATATATTTTATTTATATTTATATTATATTATATATATTTAATATATATATATATTATATTAAATTATATAATTTATATATAGTATATAATATATACTTAGTATAATACTATATATATATATATTATATAATATATAGCGCTATGCGCGATCGCCGCATTCCTCAATTGCTGATAACATTTTGAAAACCGTTCCCAACTCGTGCATCCCCCATATCAATATATAATAAGTTATTATATATAATGATTATAATAATCGTATACAAACTGTATTATTATGAAATAAATTAAATTTAACAAGTCGTACGAAATTACTCGTACGAGGTTACTGGCTACCATATTTAGGATATAATAATTCTAAATAATTTAGTTAAAAATATATTGTATATATATATTCTATGAGTTATTTAATTATGAATATACACTTTATTTTATCATAATTATTATTAAAACGTTTGGTTTCGTGTTGAAACTTTTAATAATTATAAATAAATTTATTTTTTAAATAACTTAAATACTAAACTAATATATAGCTACAACGGTATATATATATATACAATTATATTAATATATAATATAATATTATGTCTACTTACTATTTTGTTGAGCCACTTTATTGTCTTATAAATTGAATTAAATGTTATAGAAAACTTTATATTACAATTTAAATTTTAAATTATATTTTTTGTAATTATATTTGATTATAATCTTTGTATATTACAGAATACAGTATACAAACAGAATTATTTAAATGCATAGATCTATATTTTACATTGTAAACTATAAATCTATGGTGAAACACATCTTTATGCTATCCATATATATATATATATATATATATTATATATATAATATATATAATAAATATATATAATATATATATATATATCCATAGATTTATAGTTTATAGTTTAAAAATATATGTATATAGCCCATAGAGCTAGAGAGAAATTTCTGAAATTTCTCTCTAGTTCTGTGATATAGCCTTACCCGATTATTTTTATGAAATGTATGTAGGTTATTATGAGGATATTATCATAATGCTGTTATGATTATGTTATGAGGCTGTTTTTTATATCATTTATGTAGGCTATTATAAGGATATTATCATATTGCTGTTATGAGTCTGTTATGAAGCTGTTTTTATATAATTTATGAGGATATTACCATAATTCTGTTATGAGTCTGTTATGAGGTTGCTTTTATATCATTTATGTAGGCTATTATGAGGATATTACCATAATGCTGTTATGAGTCAGATACGAGGCTGTTTTTATATAATTTATGAGGATATTATCATAATGCTGTTATGATTATGTTATGAGGCTGTTTTTATATCATTTATGTAGGCTATTATAAGGATATTATCATATTGCTGTTATGAGTCTGTTATGAAGCTGTTTTTATATAATTTATGAGGATATTACCATAATTCTGTTATGAGTCTGTTACGAGGTTGCTTTTATATCATTTATGTAGGCTATTATGAGGATATTACCATAATGCTGTTATGAGTCAGATATGAGGCTGTTTTTATATAATTTATGAGGATACTATCATAATTCTGTTATGAGTCTGTTATAAAGCTGTTTTTATAGAATTTATGTAGGCTGTTATGAGGATATTATCATATTGCTGTTATGAGTCTGGTATTAGGCTGTTTTATATATAATTTATGAGGATATTATCATAATTCTGTTATGAGTCTGTTATAAAGCTGTTTTTATAGAATTTATGTAGGCTGTTATGAGGATATTATCATAATGCTGTTATGAGTCTGATATTAGGCTGTTTTTTTTCATAAGATCCTGTTATGAAGCAGATATGAGGCTGTAATTTTAGAATATGCTGTTTTAAGGCTGTTATGATGCTGTTATGTTGTTATGAGTCTGTTATGAAGCTGTTAATGTTTGCTGGGATGTACAAACAAATATCCTCATATATTAAAATATAAGCTCAAACTTATTATAAGGTATTATAAATATACCGAATATAAATAAAGTATAAATGAGTCATAATATTTGGTTATAACTCCTTTTTAATATGACCACATAATTAATAGTCTATTTTAATAAACTAGAGTTTATAATCAATATCTATTGTATTTGCTTTCGTAATAGAATTTAAAAGATAAAAGTAAATAGAATACAAATATAGATAAAGATTCACTTACACTTACATATTATGATTTGAAAGTATATTTACCACGTGTCATGTAAGTATAAATATTGTATTCTTAACCTTTGACCCACTGAATTAGAAAGAATGGGTTCATTATTATCAGTAGTGATCGGTAGCTAGATGTGGCATGGCGATTACGAAGACAGATATCGAGATAACTGTCGTATAGGTGGCACTGGTTGATATACTATAGTTTAATTATGCAGGTATAGATTTGTAGATATAATGCACACATCGTTTACACATACAACTCATAGATATACACAGACACACACTCACTAATATATATATATATATATATATATATATATATACGCAGACACACTCGCATTAATAGAAATAAGTATAGCAATCTACAACAAATAAAAATTAATATAAATATATATATATATATATATATATATTTGATACAAAATAAATATGTTTTAATAAAATAATATTGAAATATAAACATGACATAGGTACTATACAAATCATTCTTTTCGTTCCTATCGATAAATGAAATACGGTAATTAGTAATTACTAATTACTGAAATCATTACAACTGCAGGGTCCTGGTACTTTTCCGACATTTTACATTGATTATTAACAACAATTACGAATAAATAAATTCAAATATAAATTCAAATGGCAGACTAAACTATATCAATTCATTAAATATATTTATAATATAGCCTAATATTTAATATATATAGCCAATAATAGACAGCATATATCCTCTGAATTTATTACTGAACTAATTATATCATTGCATCGCAACATTACTACATAAATAGATAAAATAACACCAGAATTATTAACAAATACTCTATTTATTGTTCACTAACATATACGTATATGTATATAACATATATGTTGGTAATGGAGTTATTATTAGAGATATTAAAGGATATCTTTCTATCACAAATAACTATCGGGGAATCACATTAACTCCAAGTACAGCTAAGATATATAACCTTATACAATTTAATAGGATAAGGGAAAAAGCTATTGATTCAATAAATCGTGAAAATATGAAAGTTATCTAAATCATATATGATATACCCACAGTAATCGTAAATGCCATATCGATGCTCTACAAGAACACTCACCTCATGGTGACTCGCCCTTCTTCGATATAAATACTATATTACTACAGGGAGATACACTTACACCATTGTTATGGAGTATATGTTTCGCCTATAGTGAACAAATCATTAGATAGAAACTCAAATTTCGGATTCACTCTTACAAAAAGAAAAAGCAAGAGATACCCTGAAGTTCACATTACTGATGTTGATTATGTTGACGATATAGCTGTAATAATTAATATTCTGATATATGAAAATAAACTACTACACACAATTTAAGATACGGCTAAAGATATCGGTGTATGTATAAACTCGGATAAGATGGAATACATGTGTTAACACATTTAAATTTAACTCAAGAAAATCATTAAAAACATGAAAATCCAATCAGGCCATGGTATTAAACTTGTAGTAAATGTAAATATCTAGGTATTTATATCGGTTCAACTCAATACGTTGTAAGCGTAAGTATCGCGTGGGAAGCCTAGAATAGCCTGAACATCATCTGCATGTCTAACCCGTCAAGTAGGCTCGAAAGAAACTTATTCGGAGCTACAGTTAAGACAGTTCTTTGATGTGGCTCGAGCTCGTCAATGTTATTCTTGGAATGCAGCCGTACATTGTACGTTGTAGTTGTACGTTGTAGTTGTACGGCGAACAACTCCTCGTTCGTCACGTGGTCAACAGGACTTATTTGCACGCAGAACTCAGCGTGCGTGTATTGGCTGCATCAACTCCAGGCTCTACTTTCGAAGTTAGAGTCAAAGTGATAGATCTATCATTGACGATACGCGAACAAGGTTCTCCGGTCAGTGCTGGAGAAACAGAAGCGACGTAGAGAGTGAAGTTGTACTTTGGACCCATTACACGGACGATACTCTCGAGGACGGACTATGAACACATACTTAGAACAATTAAGAGATGATACGATGTTCACTAGCGAGGAACTACCGATAGCGATGATTGATAGAGAGGAATGGAGGATTTATTTAATGAACTACCGAGCATGCTCCACATAGTAAGGAAATGTAATTAAAACATATCGAATAACTTAACCTACCATACTAATTAACTACTAAATAACTGAACAAACGTATTTAATTATAAACATTATTGAACATATCACAGTCATTATTAACACGCAACCTATTTAATGTTTTATTCAATTTTGTTACAATCCGTCATTATTTCTATGAAATAATATATGTAGAGTTCAATAGTTCAATTATTACTGCATGTGTGGTTCAGTTAGCTAATTAACTTATAAGGCGTCATACACAAGCAGTGAGACGCGAATACAAGCCTCGTCCGGACCATTAAAATAGGTCATAAAATAATATTTATAAGTGATCTTATATAATTGTGTATAAATAAATTATCGGCTCTCGTTAAAAACCATGGATGCATTAATATGAGAGCGGCTTCGAAGATACATTAGAGACATATGCTTGTTTTTAGTTAAAACTAAGTTCCTGGATGGGATGTAAGGATTCTATAGAATGGTATACCATTATAACAATAACAATAACAATAACAATATATATATAATATGTATTTTTTTTGTATATTACTATGTATATATACATAAGTATACTTATTAAATTATTCAAATAAAATGTTAATAAAAATTGTATTGAATAATGTATTAAGTATACATAGGAATATACAAAAACAATACATATTTATAGTTACTATAGTAAGTAGTTACATATATGTATTGTTTTTGTATATTACAATGTATACTTTTTAAATTATTCAACAATAATGTTTTATTTGTTTATATATTAAAAATTTTATTTTAAATATTTAATTAAAATAATTGAATGAAAACACTTAATTAAAAATAGTTTTCCTAAAACTCAACGATAACGTAACAATTACTAACATACAATTCATTATACAAATTACACCGTAACAAGCAGCTGTAAAATTACTAAGTTATAATTCTTTAAAACATACGTTAACAAGAAGTTCGAAAATTAACATGTCGATGAACGAACATATACCCAAGATTGTAGCCTGCGGTGTCCTGGTTGGTCTGGGGGTGCTGGCCTTGTACATGCGAGGAAGGCAGACTACCGACTCTACTACTACCACGGAAGCCACAAAAGAGAATGCAAAGAGGTCCAACCGATCTCGAAGCAACAAGAGGTCCTCAAGTGTGAAGAGAGCCTCGAGCGGGAAGAGATCTTCCAGTGGTAACAGATCTAGAAGCAATTCAAAGAATGGAAGTAAACTGACCAAGAGACCGTCGAGGAAAGTTAGCAGGTCAGCGAGTCGCACTAAGAAATGCTAACTACTTATGGCTAGAGGTTAGTGACATGTTACTACTACTACTACTACTACTAATACTACTACTACTACTAACACTATTACCACTACCACTACTACTACTACTACTACTAATACTACTACTACTACTACTACTACTACTACTAATACTACTACTACTACTACTACTACTACTACTACTACTACTACTACTATTAATACTACTACTACTACTACTACTACCTCTACTACTACTACTACTACTACTACTACTACTACTACTTCTATTACTACTACTACTACTATGTAAATAATTGTATATTAATTAATGTATATATTTATAAAAGGTATATTGAAAATGATGACGTTTATCAGAAGTAACAGTGTGTTAATATGAATGTAACTACGTATGACAACTTTTGAAAATTAAATGATTTATTCAATAAATGTATACCTAAATGTTGTATTATTAAATGAAATATAATTAATTATAATATATATATTACAATATATAAAATGTTATAATACAATATGTAATGGATTAATCCATTAATAATAATTATTATTAAATTACTTCATAAGTTGCATGCCTATTCACAATGCATAGACTAGCACTATATTCATCATACTTAAACCTCTAGTATTATATGTAATTATAATTGGTACAAATGAAATCATGAAAGTACTTATTATACCATTAACTAATGATAATTTTATTATTTAACTATTATTATATTAGCGTTACTACATATACTTACCCGACCGTGAGTCCCAGCTTAAGCCTTGCTAAATAAACTAAACGCAACTTCACTCCATCTGCTACTACATCACTCTAACTTCACTCCATCTGCTACTACATCACTCCATCTGCTATTAAGTGACAACACTATAGCATTACAATCCGAACGCGAACCCATCTCCCATATAGGAATACAGGTTTAGGGGTAACACTATTGATGAATCACTTCGTACACATAGTATCCTCCAATCAAATAGCATGGCCGATTCTTACTATATTCACCATTTATTATAAACATAACACCCCTATAATGTAGGGCCTACATATCACCCTCTTGAACCATCCTCCCGACAACCCTCATAGCCTATTCTCTACTAAATGACTCAATACATGATTATTTTAATAAAAACTTACAAATACTAGGCTCACTAATCATTCAAACACTATAATGTTAAAATAATATGCACAGAACTAAACCTCATTCAACATACTTTGCACTTTCCAAAGTGCTTATTGTTATTGTTATTGTTATTTTTATTTGGTGGATTCCTTTCATCCCATCCAGGAACTTAGATGAAGTTTTCACTTATAACCATATATGGCTCTAATGTCCCTTCGAAGCCGCTCTCGTGTTAAGGCATCCATGGTTTTAACGAGAGCCGATCATTTATTTAAACACAATTATATAAGATCACTTCTAAATAATATTTTAAGACCCATTTTATAAAATTAATTAATGGTCCGGACGAGGGTCGAACCCGTGTCCTACTACTTGTGTGTCTGACTTATGTACCAAAAAATCTACTGAAACAGTAATAACCAAGGTAAAAACAAATATATTATGTGACTTTAATAATAAATATGGAACTATTATTGTTTTACTTGATCTAAGCGCAGCATTTAATACAATTTACTATAGTCTTCTCATATCACGATTGGATAATCATGGTATCGCCGGTAATGCACTTAAATGGTTTACGTCATACATTTCTGACCGTACTTCTTCTATTATTATCAATGGACACATATCATCTCCTAGAAATATCCTTTACGGAGTCCCCCAAGGCTCTGTATTAGGACCGATTATTTTTATATATTTATCCACTTCCTATTTTAATATAATTTCTAATTTTCCCCTTATATCAGTTCATTCATACGCAGATGATATACATCTTCACGTAAAATGCACTCCTGCTATAAATGTTGCTCCAAATATTATGTCTAACTGTATTAAATCTATACATAATTGTCTTTCAAATAACTTTCTATCACTGAATCCAATAAAACAGAAACCATATTTATTAACCTACCTTCTCCCAAACTCACATTAACAGTCCCACCTTTTATCATGGTTAACAATCATAATATCTTATATTCTGATATTGTTAAATATCTTGGTGTATATTTCGACAGTTCTCAATCTTTTCATCGCCACATCTCAAATCTTCTTCGCTCTATAGAGTTTATATATAAACTGTCATATTCACTCTTATTCAATCTTTTCATCGCCACATCTCAAATATTCTTCGCTCTATAGAGTTTATATATAAACTGTCATATTCACTCTTATTCAATCTTTTCATCGCCACATCTCAAATCTTCTTCGCTCTATAGAGTTTATATATAAACTGTCATATTCACTCTTTCAGACTAATCAGTAACTGCTCCTCCTTAAGTGTAGGAGCCTATCTATAACTCTCGCCTAGCGCTTTTTGATTACTGCAATATTCTCCTTTTCTCATTACCTAACTATCAAATTAAGAAATTACACATACTACTGAATGCGTTAGTACGATCAATTTTAATAATTGATCGCTTTTCCCAAAAAAATATTTCTCCGTATTTAAAGAGATTTCATTGGCTTATGGCCAATTAAATTTCGTGTAATATTTAAAGTTCTTCTATAGAAGAACTCAGTATAAGTATACTAACTCATAACTCTCTTCACCACAACCGACCTAAATATCTATCTTCCGTAATCTCTATTCCCACTCATACTATCTCTCTACGTTCTACTACTTCTTACCTTCTACATCTACCCTCTAAACTTAATCTCTATTCCAGTAATATTCGTGCATGTCATATATCGGCCCCTTATTGGAACAAAATACCATATAAACTACGCTCTACTCAATCCACCAACTCGTTTAAATCTCTATTAAAAAGTATCTATTTACCACTGCATTTCCATGATCACTATTTTTATCACTATTTACAATCTTATATTAATGTTGAGTAATTTCTGTATTCCTATTGTTCGTTATTATTAATTATTTTATTTTCGTTTATGTTCCGTTATATTGTGTTTTGCTTTTAATTTAGACGCTTGATTGCTCTTGCACAAAGAGTATTGTCGATAGGATTATAGTATTGTGGTTGTTCGGATGAATTTTTTGTTTCCACCTCTACGCCGATCATAATTACGTAAAACTGTCCTTTATCGACCTATTTCCCTCTATAGGGAAATCTTTTGATTTTAGAAGAAAATGTTTCATACATGAAATGTATGCGAATGGGAGGTGTTTCGTAAATATTTAATTATATTCACTTTACTTTAATTATTGCATTCGTAAATGGCAATAAACGGTGATAACGTTTACGTTTTCGCTATATTTAACAGAGACATTTTAAATTTTTCAATAAAAACTTAACTTTAAGTGCTTTGTTATAAATAAACTAGGTTACTTTTTTCCCGAATCAAGGGCTAACGCTCCTTGTAGGAAAACTTTTTTACTAAAGCAACTAAACTTTATTACTAAAGCGTAACTACTTTATTACTAAAAGAATGTTACTTTAGTACTAAAAGAACTAAAATTTATTACTAAAAAAAATAAACTTTATTACTAAAATGTAACTACTTTATTACTAAAATGTAACTATATACGTTGTAACTATGTAACTATATACGTTGTAACTATGTAACTATATACGTTGTAACTATGTAACTATATACGTTGTAACTATGTAACTATATACGTTGTAACTATGTAACTATATACGTTGTAACTACGTAACTATATACGTTGTAACTATGTAACTATATACGTTGTAACTATGTAACTATATACGTTGTAACTATGTAACTATATACGTTGTAACTATGTAACTATATACGTTGTAACTATGTAACTATATACGTTGTAACTATGTAACTATATACGTTGTAACTATGTAACTATATACGTTGTAACTATGTAACTATATACGTTGTAACTATGTAACTATATACGTTGTAACTATGTAACTATATACGTTGTAACTATGTAACTATATACGTTGTAACTATGTAACTATATACGTTGTAACTATGTAACTATATACGTTGTAACTATGTAACTATATACGTTGTAACTACGTAACTATATACGTTGTAACTATGTAACTATATACGTTGTAACTATGTAACTATATACGTTGTAACTATGTAACTATATACGTTGTAACTATGTAACTATATACGTTGTAACTATGTAACTATATACGTTGTAACTATGTAACTATATACGTTGTAACTATGTAACTATATACGTTGTAACTATGTAACTATATACGTTGTAACTATGTAACTATATACGTTGTAACTATGTAACTATATACGTTGTAACTATGTAACTATATACGTTGTAACTACGTAACTATATACGTTGTAACTATGTAACTATATACGTTGTAACTATGTAACTATATACGTTGTAACTATGTAACTATATACGTTGTAACTATGTAACTATATACGTTGTAACTATGTAACTATATACGTTGTAACTATGTAACTATATACGTTGTAACTATGTAACTATATACGTTGTAACTACGTAACTATATACGTTGTAACTATGTAACTATATACGTTGTAACTATGTAACTATATACGTTGTAACTATGTAACTATATACGTTGTAACTATGTAACTATATACGTTGTAACTATGTAACTATATACGTTGTAACTATGTAACTATATACGTTGTAACTATGTAACTATATACGTTGTAACTATGTAACTATATACGTTGTAACTATGTAACTATATACGTTGTAACTATGTAACTATATACGTTGTAACTATGTAACTATATACGTTGTAACTATGTAACTATATTGAATTGAATTGAATTGTTTATTTAAACACCAATATAGCGGGTGCCCTCTCTGGTGTATAATAATAACGAAAAATAATAAAAACAAACGAATAGAAAATACAAAATAACAAAAAATTAAATTAAATAGATTTAGATAGGATATAAAGATTAAATAACGCGTATACAAAAATAAATTAAGAAGTGTTTAAATAATGTTTTAGTTTCTTTCTAAAACAATATAAGGATTGGACCTTCCGTAAGTCATACGGTAGGACGTTCCATATGCGAGGAACAGCGGAGGAGAATGCCCGATTACTAAATCCATTGAATAAAGTATTGCTCTCCAACAGTATTGCATCAGATGTTCGAATCTTCTTCAGTATGCGACGACGTTTCAGTTGAGTATGCAGATAGTCAGGCTTACCTAAGAATACAGATTTATGAGCTAGACAGAGTAAACGATATTTGCATCGCTTTCTAAATAATAGCCATTTAAGATTATGTTGGTGTTCATCTGTTTTCAAATGTTCACTACGATTGATATTATAAATAAGGCGTATAGAAGCGCGAATAATTCTATCAATCTTTTTAACCTCTATATTCTTTAAGTCACTAAATAATGATCCGCAATAATCAATTCTGGATAATACTAGAGCATTAATAAGTAGTTTAGTAATACGCTTAGAGCAATACTTTCTAATATGTCTAATCCTACGTAGATGAAAGTTAGCTGATTTTGATATAGAATTAATGTGAGCATCAAAAGATAAAGTACTATCGAAGATAACTCCAAGATTACGAACTGAAGCAGAAGGATGTATAACCCTACCATCAATGATTACCGGTGGAAAAGTAGTATATACCCTAGATACATTTAGTAGTTCGGTTTTAGAGGTATTTACTAGTAGATCGTTTCTAAGAAGCCAATTAATGATATCAGATGCACATTCCAGAAGTTCCAAATTGGAGTTAAGCGAGTTAACAGGAATTTTAATAATTAGCTGTATATCATCAGCATATATATGGTAGGTAATATTAGGAAATTTACTAATAATATTAGATAGAGGACGCAAGTAAATAGAAAACAATAAAGGACCGAGTACTGATCCCTGAGGAACTCCACATAGTATATCAATGGGAGGCGAAATATAATCATTCACTTTTACTGAGGAAGTTCGATCGTTAAGAAATGAAGTTAACCAGCTGAGAGACGAACCTTCAATTCCGAGTTCCTTAATGCGTTCAATAAGAATATTGTGGTTTAAAGTATCAAACGCACTCGAAAGGTCGAGTAGCAATAGTTGCGCACAATGAGAGGAGTCGAGCGATTTATAGAGCGTATCAGTAATAATATTTAAAGCAGTTTCAGTGGAATAATGTTTTCTATAAGCACTCTGGTAGGGTTCCATTAAATAGTTATTCTCAAGATAAAATATCAATTGTCTACTGACTACACGTTCCATGATTTTACTGATTATCGGAAGTTGGGATATGGGTCTATAGTTCATAAGATCATCAGGATCGAGACAGGATTTTTTCAGAATCGGCTTAATAATAGCATATTTTAGAGATTTAGCCATGATCCCATCATTAAGTGATTCCGAAATTAAATTCGAGATAGTAATCGAAAGTAATAAAACTAAATTTTTAAAGACAACCAAAGGAAGAGGATCAATAGGAGATGTTGAATTGGACATCATAATCAATTTGTGTATTTCAAAAATGGAAGGCGAGGAAAAACTAGATAATTTACATAACGTTGGTTCAGTGATTTGATGGGCAATCATACTCGGAGGTATCAAAGCGAGTTTAGATTTAATACATTTAGAAATACTAGATAACTTATTATATAAACTAGATACAAAAGAAGAGCACATATTATAGTCGGAAAGTCTATTTGATATGGGATTTAAATTACTACCAAGTATTCTATTCACTATTTTGAAAATTTTTTGGGAATTTGAACCACAGGCATTTAGTTTTTGCTCATAGAAATTAGCTTTTTGTGAATAAATTGCTTTCTTATAAGCCATCCTTGCCTCCAAGAAAATATACTTATGATAAGAAGATTGATGAATTCTACGCTCAAGTTTCCTTAATGAACGTTTCATTATAGCAAGATGAGAAGAAAACCAAGGTGATGAAGTATGTAGAGTGAAGTAACGAGATTTTAAAGGAACTAAGTTATTCAAAGTAGATGAAAGACAGTAATTTAAAAAATCAAACGATATGTGATCACTGGATAATCTATTCTCAATTTGTAACCCAAGTTCATGATAGTTTAATTTCCTCAACTCCCTATAAAAAACTAATGACTTAGTTGATACAGGTGTCCTTAGAGAAATAGATGTATGAATCAGATAATGATCAGTTAAGAGATCAGAACGAATACAGGGTGAAATGAACTGAGTAGGTGTATCATTAGGAGTAAAAATCAGATCAAGAATATTGCCACTTGTGTGAGTAGGACAGGATATATGTTGATGAAGACCAAGGGATTCAGTTAATTGCCTAAATAAGGAATGGGGTTGAGACATGGAGTCAAAATGATAATTGAAATCTCCCATACAAATAAATTTAAAAGAGCTAGAATGTAAGCCATTATTTATGCAATCAGAGAATTCATCAAAGAAGATGGAATAATCAGGCCTAGGAGGCCGATAAATAACTATAATACGAAGTATATCGAAAGGGAAATTAAATGTGCAAGATAAGCAATCACTATAAGAAAAAGTAACAGAAGAAATGGAAGGCATTGGTAAGTCCATATGAATTAAGATACCAACGCCTCCCCCACGACCATAATTACGAGGTTGGAGATAAAGATTATAACCCGCCTCGCAGCACAATGAGAATATATCCGTATCATCAATGCTAATCCAGGTTTCAGTGATCCCAATAATAGAGATAGGTTTAATTTTTAGATAGGCAAGGAGTAGTACAATATTAGAGCGAAGAGATCTAATATTAATAAGGGAAATGCTAATTACATCAGATAACATACATAGTCACTTTTTATTAGACTCAGTCTCAGATTTTGATTTTGAAAAAGCCTCAAAAGATATCTTCCATGCGGATATTTCCTCTTGCGTAGGGTTATATTTATGAGATATCCAGTCAATCTTATCATTGATAGTTCTTCTTAACTCATAGCAATTAGTTCTTTTATTAAACACCGATTTGAGGGACTTAATGGAACCTGATTTAATAGCATGATAATACAGCAAGCCCAATTTCCTAGTATCGAGTGATAATGACTGGAATATAAACAGTTTATCATATTTATCATCACATTTTATATCTAAAAACCTATCTCTAGAGTATTTTGAGTTGAAGTTTATTATGGCAGTGCCATTAATAAATTTAACATCAGAGATAGTAGCGTTATCGATACCAAAATACTTAAACATATCATTAATATAATCCATATTACAGCTAGATTTCGATATATTTTTTATAATTGCACATACTATATACGTTGTTAACGATCCCACTACACGTATAATACCGGGCAACGCCGGGACGTAGCCAGCTATCTATCTACACATATAAAAGAAAGTCTATTTAAATATTTATTTATTTATTTATTTATTTATTTATTTATTTATATGAGTTCTATGTTTAAGAAAATGTCTGGACGGATTTACAAAATTTAAATTGCTACTAATTTTCTAGGACAATAGTATTGTGGTTGTTCGGATGCATTTTTTATTTCCACCTCTACACCGATCATAATTACGTAAAACTGTCCTTTTAGAGCTATTTTCGACATATCGGGAAATCTTTTGATTCTAGAAGAAAATGTTTCACACATGAAATGTATGCGAATGTGAGGTGTTTCGTAAAAATGTAATTATATTCACTTTACTTTAATTAATGCATTCGTAAATGGAAATAAACGGTGATGACGTTTACGTTTTCGCTATATTTAACGAAGAAATTTTAAATTTTTCAATAAAACTTAATTTTAAGTGCTTTGTTATAAATAAATAAATTGTTTTCTATAATTAAATATTTGTTTACATCTACGTTACTAACGATCCCACGGGTACAACACGTATAATACCCGGGCAACGCCGGGACGTATCCAGCTAGTCTATACATATAAAAGAAAGTTCATTTAATTATTTATTTATTTATTTATTTATATATATGCGTTCTATGTTTAAGAAAACGGCTCGACGGATTTACAATATTTAAATGGATACTAATTCTCTAGGACAGTAGTAGTGATGTAAATGATGCCGAGCTTTTGATGCCAAGCCGAGACTTTTGGTTTTTGATGCCGAGCCGAGACTTTCATTTTCGGAAAAAAAACGAGCCCGAGCTGAGACTCTAGCCAGACGAACCCGAGCCGAACCGAGACTTTAGCCAAACTAGCCCAAGCCGAGCCAATACTTTAGTCAAACGAGCCGAGACTCTAGTCAAACGATCCCGAGCCGAGATGAGACTCTTACAAAACATAATAGAGCCGAAATGGTGCTTTTAGAAGTTACATTTTAAACATAATTTTTATATATTTATCCATATTTTTAATAATTTTTTCTATTTCATGTGACATAATATTAATTATATGTATCGATAGGTAGGTATTTTGTTTATAATATACTCATATGTTCGTATAATATACGAATATTTTAAAAATTACAAAATATAATCGTAGTTATATAATTTATATATGTTAATATTTTTGCATAAAAATAAAGATTTATAAAAAACATTAAATTTCTTTATATAAATATGTTATTAATTTTTAATTAAATTTCATATATGTCATAATTTTAATATTTAATAGCCTATGACTAATAGGTATGATAATATCATAATTATTGTATTTCAATTTTAAGCGCTATTTATATTATCTTATTATTGTAACGAAAATTCTTTTGATAACTAAATATTATTATTTATTTTAGTTTATACACTTTTTAAATTATAATTAACAAAAGTTGTGTTTATAATAACAAGGTAATATGAGATAAAAAATAACATGGTAGGGGAAAGTAACCTAATACGGACACTTTAACAATAAATGGTCTTAACATTTTATGACTCATTATTTGTATTCAAAAATTACAATATATTAATATTATATGATTTTAGATATTATTGAGATTTTAAAATTGTATTTAATCTTTTAATTCCATAGATAACGGGGGTGTCCGTATTCGGTACCATTGTCCGAATACGGACACCCTGTGTTATAATACGGACACCCTATAGGGTATATATATACCACTAGATAAACTATATATTATTAATCAATCAAACAAACAAATTACAATTACATTATATATAATTAATTTTATGAATAATTTATTCGAATTTAATTAGTTAATAATTTATTTATTTTTATAAATTTTTTAATTAATAATACAATTTAAGTATATAAATAATACAAATTATATATTCAGCTTTATTGGTGGTATTAATATTATAACGCACGCGATTTTCATGAAAATCAAAATAGTTCATATATGAATATATACGCAGCGTATAAGCTGCGCGCTGATTGGTTATAGGGTGTCCGTATTAAGACATCTAGAGTATCCGTATTAGGGACTTATATGACCTATCGAAATATGCTTATAACTTAATGAATATTTGATAACAAATATGATAATTATATATATCATTTTAGAATAATTTATTTTTTAATAATATAGTGTTATATCGATACATTTGTATATTCTTGAGAAGGTTTAAGTTGATATTTTTTTTTCATAAATTTAAAAACGTAATAAAAAAATTAGTTTATTGTATATATCAGCAATATTTTGAATAATTAAAAAATAAAAAATACTTTTTTAGACTATTTATATAATTATGAATATTTTATTCATCAAACATTTTTTTGTAGGATCTATGGTTTCTGAGATACCGAGAGTGTTCGTATTCGGGCACTGTCCGTATTCGGTTACTTAATAATATATGCTCGTGGTATATTAAATAACCAAACATATTTTATAAATCATAGGCAATTATAAATAAATAAGTTTTTAATAATGTCTTGAATGATGATGTTGATACACAAGGTCTTAAATCAATACCGAGCTTGTTACACTCGATAGGTTCCGCTATACTAAATTATCAATTGATACTCAGATATATTTTTCCTTATCTGATAATTTATATTGTATATTATCTATTGTAATGAAATTATTTTCGTTTGATATACAAAACAATGATTCTGGTAACTGACACTGAAACTATATTGAGCTTATGAAAACTGAGACTAACACTTAAATGATGCCTTTAAGGTTATAAGAATTAGTTAATAGTAATGGATTTTATAGAGACTGAGACTGCATCGATGCTTTAGGTAAACTATAGTTTCAGAATATATTCAGAGACTTAACCAATGCTATTGTTATTTACATTGAGACTGAATCGATGCTTTAGGTATTGAGACTTAGACTGCATCGATGCTTTAGGTATTGAGACTGAGACTGCATCGATGCTTTGGGTAACCGAGACTGAGACTGCATCATGCTTTAGGTGACCGAGACTGAGTCATTCTTTAGATTTGAGCATCATTATCCCTAGACAGTAGTATTGTGGTTGTTTGGATGCATTTTTTATTTCCACCTCTACACCGATCATAATTGCGTAAAACTGTCCTTTTAGAGCTATTTTCGACCTATTTCCCTCTATCGGTAAATCTTTAGATTTTAGAAGAAAAATTTGCACACATAAAATGTATGCGAATGTGAGGTGTTTCGTAAAAATGTAATTATATTCATTTTACTTTAATAAATGCATTCGTAAATGGCAATAAACGGTGATAACGTTTAAGTTTTCGCTATATTTAACGTAGCAATTTTAAATTTTTATAAACACTTAAATTTAAGTGCTTTCTTATAAATAAATAAATTGTTTTCTATAATTAAATCTTTGTTTACATCTACGTTGCTAACGATCCCATGGGTACAACCGTATAATACCCGGACAATGCCGGGACGTAACCAGCTAGTATATATACTATGTATTGTTTTTGTATATTACAATGTATACTTATTAAACTATTCAAATAAATTGTTTTATTTGTATATATATTAACGAACAAATTAAAAATGTTATTTTAAATATTTAATTAAAATAATTAAAATGAAAATACTTAATTAAAAATAGCTTTCCTAAAACTCAACGATAACGTAACACTTACTAGCGTACGATTTAGTATAACAATTACATCATAACAAGCAGCTGTAAAATTACTAAGTTAGAATTCTTTAAAACATACGATAACAAGAAATTCGAAAATTAACATGTCGACGAACGAAAATATACACAAGATTGTAGCCTGCGGTGTCCTGGTTGGTCTTGGGGTGCTGGCCTTGTACATGCGAGGAAGACAGACTACCGACTCTACAACAACCACGGATGCCAAAAAAGAGAACTCTAAGCGGTCCAACCGATCTCGAAGCAACAACAGGTCCTCAAGCAGGAAGAGATCCTCAAGTACTAAGAGATCTTCAAACGGCAACAGGTCTAGAAGCAATTCAAAGAACGGAAGTAAACTGACCAAGAGACCGTCGAGGAAAGTTAGCCGATCAGCGAGTCGCACTAAGAAATGCTAACTACTTATGGCTAGAGGTTAGTGACATGTTACTACTACTACTACTATTACTATTACTATTACCACTACTACTACTACTACTACTATTACTACTACTACTACTACTACTACTACTATTACTACTACTATTACTAATACTACTACTACTACTAATTCTACTACTACTACTACCTCTACTACCTCTACTACATCTACTACCTCTACTACCTCTACTACTACTACTACTACTACTACTACTACCACTACCACTACTTCCACTACTACATCTACTACTACTACTACTACAACTACTGCCACTACTACCACTACTTCAACGTATATATTTAAATTATTCGTGTATTCTAATCTTGTACTTGTGACTATGTACATGTGTGTACGTGAATGCATGTGAGGATATATGTGTATGTATGTATGTATGTATTGTATATTTATATGTTTGTGTAAATAATTATATATTAATGAATGTATATATTTATAAAAGGTATATTGAAAATGATGACGTTTATCAGAAGTAACAGTGTGTTAATATGAAAGTAACTACGCATGACAACTTTTGAAAATTAAATGATTTATTCAATAAATGAATACCTAAATTTTGTATTATTAAATTAAATATAGTTAATTATAATATACATTACAACATTTGATATATATCAGTTATTATAGTACAATATGTAATGGATTATTAATAGATACTTCATAAGGTGTATACCTATGCACAAGGCATAGACTAGTAACGTATTCTCAACTAAATTCTCTGACTAAATACATAATTATTATGATAACAACTTACTAATACCAAGCGACTTACATTTTCACCTCTGCTCGATAATCAATCACACTATATTATTCAAATAATATTCGCAGAACTAAACCTAACTCAACATGTCACCTGCCCCACATACAGACATACCATCGTTCTTTTCCATACAAACATGACTCCTACCTTACCATTATGCTATAACTATCAACTTTAACCTCCCCATCAAACACAAAATCTACATCTAACCTTACATAGGAAACTAAAATCAACAACTACACTTCTTTCGAGATAGATCTCAAACTCTCTCCTTACACAACTCCACATAACCCTAACATATTGACATCTACACTAACAAGCGCGTACCCTTATTCAATCAAAGCTCTACATCCACTCTAATACACTATGTTTCGAAAATGTATTCTTAAAAGACATACAGACGCAAATACGTGGCCTACTTTATAGAAAACAATCAACCACGTACAACTGTGACACATTCCTCGTGAGGACTGCAATGAAATAGCGACAACATATGCATATTGATAAAGCCAACTATTAGACTAAAAGTACTGCAGCTAGAAATCATAGCTACAACAATCTCTATAACAGATCGCCTACATCCGGGATCCCTGATATCTCTTGATACTTAGTGTAACTTCGCTGACTTCTATGATAAAATACTTAAAAGCACACTAAACTAACATTAATCCTAACAGTTAATGACATAGGTACCCATAGACCATATATCGTACACTCTCTAATATACTGTTTACATCCACCACTCTCAGTATCCATAATAACGTTAATATTTTAAAAATGTCCTCCCTAACTTATACAATGTCACTAATTGTCACACAAAAGTTTCAACTACTCTTGCCGTATTGGTTATTAGTGAAAACGGCATCTTAGTTCCTGGATGGGATGAAAGGACTCAACCAAAATAACAATAACACCAATAACAATATATATATATATATATAATATGTATTGTTTTTGTATATTACAATGTATACTTATTAAATTAAACATTTTATTAAAAATTTTATTTTAAATATTTAATTAAAATAATTAAAATGAAAACACTTAATTAAAAATAGCTTTCCTAAAACTCAATAATATCGTAACCATTACTAACATACGATTCATTATAACAATTACACCGTAAAAGCAGCTGTAAAATTACTAAGTTATAATTCTTTAAAACATACGTTAACAAGAAGTTCGAAAATTAACATGTCGATGAACGAGAATATACCCAAGATTGTAGCCTGCGGAGTTCTGGTTGTTCTGGGGGTGCTGGCCTTGTACATGCGAGGAAGGCAGGCTACCGACTCTACTACTACCACGGAAGCCACAAAAGAGAATGCAAAGAGGTCCAACCGATCTCGAAGCAACAAGAGGTCCTCAAGCGTAAAGAGAGCCTCGAGCGGGAAGAGATCTTCCAGCGGAAACAGGTCTAGAAGCAATTCAAAGAACGGAAGTAAACTGACCAAGAGACCGTCGAGGAAAGTTAGCCGATCAGCGAGTCGCAATAAGAAATGCTAACTACTTATGGCTAGAGGTTAGTGACATGTTACTACTACTACTAATACTACTACTACTACTACTACTAATACTACTACTACTAATACTACTACTACTATTATTATTAAACTGCTACTACTACTAATACTACTACTACTACTACTACTACTACTACTATTACTACTACTACTACTACTACTACTACTACTACTACTACTACTACTACTACTACTACTACTACTACCACTACTACTACTACTACTACTACTACTACTAATACTACTACTACTACTACTACTAATACTACTACTACTACTACTACTACTACTACTACTACTACTAATACTACTACTACTACTACTACTACTAATACTACTACTACTACTACTACTACTACTACTACTACTACTACTATTACTACTACTACTACTACTACTACTACTACTACTAATACTACTACTACTACTACTACTACTACTACTACTACTACTACTACTACTATTACTACTACTACTACTACTACTACTACTGCTACTATAACTATTACTATTACTACTATTACTACTACAACTACCACTACTACCACTATTCTACTATTACTACTACTACAATATACTACTGCTACTACTACTACCACTACTACTACTACGACTACTACTACTACTACTATTATTACTACTACTACTACTACTACTACTACTGCTACTATTACTATTACTATTACTACTATTACTACTACAACTACCACTACTACCACTATTCTACTACTACTACTACTACTACTACTACTACTATTACTATAACTACTACTACTACCTCTACTACCTCTACTACTACTACTACTACTACCACTACTACTACTACTTCTAAGTATGTATTTAAATTATTCGTGTATTCTAATCTTGTACTTGTGACTATGTACATGTGTGTACGTGAATGCATGTGAGGATATATGTGTATATATATATATGTATGTATTGTATATTTATATGTTTGTGTAAATAATTATATATTAATGAATGTATATATTTATAAAAGGTATATTGAAAATGATGACGTTTATCAGAAGTAACAGTGTGTTAATATGAAAGTAACTACGCATGACAACTTTTGAAAATTAAATGATTTATTCAATAAATGAATACCTAAATTTTGTATTATTAAATTAAATATAGTTAATTATATTATACATTACAACAATTGATATATATCAGTTATTATAGTACAATATGTAATGGATTATTAATAGATACTTCATAAGGTGTATACCTATGCACAAGGCATAGACTAGTAACGTATTCTCAACTAAATTCTCCGACTAAATACATAATTATTATGATAACAACTTACTAATACCAAGCGACTTACATTTTCACCTCTGCTCGATAATCAATCACACTATATTGTTCAAATAATATGCGCAGAACTAAACCTAACTCAACATGTCACCTGCCCCCACATACAGACATACCATCGTTCTTTTCCATACAAAACATGATTCCTACCTTACTCTTTCTCTCCCGAGCAACTAACCATTAGGCTATAACCGTTAACGTTAATCTACCCATCAAACACAAACTCTACATCTAACATCACATAGGAAACTAAAATCAACAACTACACTTCTTTCGAGATAGATCTCAAACTCTCTCCTTACACAACTACCCACAACCCTGACACATTGACATCTACATTAACTGTCATATCTAACAAGCACGTACCCTTATTCAATCAAAGCTCTACATCCACTCTAATACACCATGTTTCGAAAATGTATTCTTAAAAGACATACATACGCAAATACGTGGCCTACTTTATAGAAAACAATCAACCACGTACAACTGTGACACATTCCTCGTGAGGACTGCAATGAAATAGCGACAACATATGCATATTGATAAAGCCAACTATTAGACTAAAAGTACTGCAGCTAGAAATCACTACAACAATCTATAACAGATCGCCTACATCCGGGATCCCTGATATCTCTTGATACTTAGTGTAACTTCGCTGACTTCTATGATAAAATACTTAAAAACACACTAAACTAACAGCAATCCTAACACTTAATGACATATCTACCCATAGACCATATCTCGTATACTCTCTAATATACTTTTTACATCCACCACTCTCAGTATTCACAATAACGTTAATATTTTAAAAATGTCCTCACTAAATTATACAATGCCAATAATTGTCACACAAAAGTTTCAACTACTCTTGCCGTATTGGTTATTAGTGAAAACGTTATCTTAGTTCCTGGATGGGATGAAAGGACTCAACCAAAATAACAATAACACCAATAACAATATATATATACTATGTATTGTTTTTGTATATTACAATGTATACTTATTAAATTAAACAAATTACAAATTTTATTTTAAATATTTAATTAAAATAATTAAAATGAAAACACTTAATTAAAAATAGTTTTCCTAAAACTCAATAATATCGTAACCATTACTAACATACGATTCATTATAACAATTACACCGTAAAAGCAGCTGTAAAATTACTAAGTTATAATTCTTTAAAACATACGTTAACAAGAAGTTCGAAAATTAACATGTCGATGAACGAAAATATACCCAAGATTGTAGCCTGCGGTGTCCTGGTTGGTCTGGGGGTGCTGGCCTTGTACATGCGAGGAAGGCAGGCTACCGACTCTACTACTACCACGGAAGCCACAAAAGAGAATGCAAAGAGGTCCAACCGATCTCGAAGCAACAAGAGGTCCTCAAGTGTGAAGAGAGCCTCGAGCGGGAAGAGATCTTCCAGTGGTAACAGATCTAGAAGCAATTCAAAGAACGGAAGTAAACTGACCAAGAGACCGTCGAGGAAAGTTAGCCGATCAGCGAGTCGCACTAAGAAATGCTAACTACTTATGGCTAGAGGTTAGTTACGTTTTACTACTACTACTACAACTACTACTGCTACTGCTACTAATACTACTACTACTACTACTAATACTACTACTACTACTACTCCTACTACTACTACTGCTACTACTACTCCTACTACTACTACTACTACTATAGTATACTACTACTAATAGTACTACCACCACTACCACTACTACTACTACTACAACTACTACTACTACTACCACTACTACTACTGCAACTACTACTACTACTACTGCTACTACTACTACTACTACTACTACTACACTACTACTACTACTACTACTACAACTACTACTACTACTACCACTACTACTACTACAACTACTACTACTGCTACTACTACTACTACTACTACTACTATTACTACTACACTACTACTACTACTACTATAGTATACTATAGTATATTACTACTACTAATACTAATACTACTACTACTACTACCACTAGTACTACTATTACTACTACCACTACAACTATTACTACTATTATTACTACTACTACTACCACCACCACCACTACCATTACTACTACTAATACTACTACTACTACCAATACAACTACTACCAATACTACTACTACTACTACTACCACTACCACTACTACTACTAATAATAATACTACTACTACTACTACCACTACTACTACTACTACCACCACTACCACTATTACTACTATTATTACTACTACCACTACCACTATACTACTAATAATAATACTACTACTACTACTACTACCACTACTACTACTACTACTACTACTACTACTACTACTACTACTACTACTACTACTACTACTACTACTACTACTAATACTACTACTACTAATACTACTACTCCTATCACTACCACTACCACTATTACTACTACTACTAATAATATTACTACTACTACTATTACTACTACTACTACTACTACTACTACTACAACAACTACTACTACTACTACTATTACTACTATGTAAATAATTGTATATTAATTAATGTATATATTTATAAAAGGTATATTGAAAATGATGACGTTTATCAGAAGTAACAGTGTATTAATATGAAAGTAACTACGCATGACAACTTTTGAAAATTAAATGATTTATTCAATAAATGAATACCTAAATTTTGTATTATTAAATTAAATATAGTTAATTATAATATACATTACAATATTTGATATATATCAAATATTATATTACAATTGTAATGGATTATTAATAAATACTTCATAAGTGGTATGCCTATACACAATTCATAGACTATAGTAACCTATTCTCCGACTAAATACATAATTCATACGATTCATACTGACCACCATTTATAATAAATAAAGCACGCCTAAATATCATCCTCTTCTACAATATACAGATTTTTTTTGATAAAACTTACTAATACTATTCGACTTACATTTTTACTACGACACAATAAACAAACACTATATTGTTCAAATAATATGCACATATCTAAACCTCAATCAACATGTCACTGCCCCGCACACATAAATACTATTTATCTTTTCCTTACAAAACATGACTCCTACCTTACTATTTCTCCCTCGAGCAACTGTCCATTAGGCTATAACTGCCAAATTTAACCTACCCATCAAAACCAAACTCCACATCTAACCTCACATAGGAAACTAAAATCAACAAAATATAATTCTTTCGAGATTATTCTGTCAGTACACAACTACCCATAACCCTGACAATTTAATATGGATATATATATATATATACTTTAGTAAACGGATGTACATTTAATTAAATACAAGATTTCAGATTCCCTAATCTAAGAATACAAAATAATATGTCCTATGACCTATGCCCCAATACCCTCTACATGGAATAGGGTGTACACTGTACAGTTACATTATCTTATTAAAATGTTAAGGCCATGCATACTACATATGTCCTTACATCTAATTCCAGAGGATATAAGCAGCGACATTACATTAACTATATATTTGTATATGACAATGATATTTAGATTGTAATTATACATACTTATAAACTTATATAATGATCATATAACCTTAGCATGTTATATTACGTATAAACTATATACTGCGTAGTTTTCAAGTATAGTACTTATGCTAGTAGTTTAAATTATACATACTATTCCTAAATTATATATTACAGTATAATTTAATAATCTAATCAGTAAATAATTAATAAGGACAATATATATATACAAACATAACTTGTATCAATATAATTCAGACACTCCTAATGCTACTTCTGTCAACACAAGTCGTGATCATCGATATAAAGAAAGTTTCTTTCTTTATATGTAAAGAAACTTTCTTTATATCGATGGTCGTGATAAGCTTCTCGATTGTTCTAAATACTCCCTATTACGTAACTGGTTACCTAACATATATCTCTATCGAACACAGCTATCGTAAGCTTATTGCATTGTTATTATTTAATATATATATATATATATAATGTTCATACATTTTTATCATTTCATCAATACACAAAATACAGGTATAACAGTTTCAATTCAAACAAATTAGGTGACATTTCTATATGATTTCTATATATATATATATATATATATATATTTATATACAATTAAAGAAATATACATATTTATATTTATTCAGCACCTATCTCACTAAGATATGTATACTTATTTGGCGTACACCTATCTCACATTCCGCTCATCATGCTACGTTCGGCTCAATAATCTGAGCAGGTTGAGCCTCGATCTTATTTATGTTCTTTCTGAGTGTATAGTAATAGTATTAGTATATGATATATATATATATATATAGTATAGTAATAGTATTAGGATAAGGATAAGGATAATTTATTATTGCAAAAAAAATTTGATTTTTAACAATAAATGGCTAAACAAAATAGTCAAATTGACTTTCGAGGTGTTTGGCCAGAGTAAATAATAATGCAATTACATATTATACATTCAAACATGTATGTGTATAGAAGGATAATCAAAGGTAATATATAAGTGAAGGAAGCTTCGGGGTTGCTATTAATATATGATATATAGTATAGTAATAGTATTAATATATGATATATAATATAGTAATAGTATTAATATATGATATTTAGTATAATAATAGTATTAATATATGATATATATTATAGTAATAGTATTAATATATGATATTTAGTATAATAATAGTATTAATATATGATATTTATTATAGTAATAGTATTAATAGATGATATAGAGTATATTAATAGTATTAATATATGATATATAGTATAGTAATATTATTAATATATGATATATAGTATAGTAATAGTATTAATATATGATATTTAGTATAGTAATATTATTAATATATGATATTTATTATAGTAATAGTATTAATATATGATATTTAGTATAGTAATAGTAGTAATATATGATATTTATTATAGTAATAGTATTAATATATGATATATATTATAGTAATAGTATTAATATATGATATTTATTATAGTAATAGTATTAATATATGATATATAGTATAGTAATAGTATTAATATATGATATATATTATAGTAATAGTATTAATATATGATATATAGTATAGTAATAGTATTAATATATGATATATAGTATAGTAATAGTATTAATATATGATATATATTATAGTAATAATATTAATATATGATATTTAGTATAATAATAGTATTAATATATGATATTTATTATAGTAATAGTATTAATAGATGATATAGAGTATATTAATAGTATTAATATATGATATATAGTACACTGTAAAAAATAACCTATAACCACAACGCTGAATAACCTATCTTAAAATGTCCCAAAATGGAAATAGGTTACTGCCTATTTCTAATATGTTTAACAGAGTGGTAATAGGGTAGTGTACTTTTTTTGGTTATAGGTTAGATAACTATTACTGATCTATTGAATGCGTGGTTATAGGTTAGTGCACATTTTTTGCTTATAGGTTCGTGACCTATTACTGATCTATTGAATGAGTGGTTATAGGTTAGGTCATATTTTGTGGTTATAGGTTCGTGACCTATAACCACAACGCTGAATAACCTATCTTAAAATGTCCCAAAATGGAAATAGGTTACTGCCTATTTCCAATATGTTTAACAGAGTGGTAATAGGGTAGTGTAATTTTTTTGATTATAGGTTAGATACCTATTACTGATCTATTGAATGCGTGGTTATAGGTTAGCGCACATTTTTTGGTTATAGGTTCATGACCTATTATTGATCTATTGAATGAGTGGTTATAGGTTAGTGCACATTTTGTGGTTATAGGTTAGTGACCTATTACTGATCTATTGAATGGGTGGTTATAGGTTAGTGCACATTTGTTGGTTATAGGTTAGTGACCTATTACTGATCTATTGAATGCGTGGTTATAGGTTTGTGATTTATTACTGATATATATATATAATTTGAACAATCCATGAATAAGCAAATTTACGTATTAACTACTTGGCTACCAGCCTACCTAGAATGACCAAAAACACATCATGGAAAGACAAGATTACCAACATACAAAGTATATGGAATTCCAAAGATCAATTAGGTAATTAAACAAAGAAGATTGCAACTAATAGGACACTGCATAAGGTACACCGATGAATTAGTGCACAATTAATGTTATGGAAGCCAAAGAATGGCATTCCATACAACATACGTATACGAAACAGGGAGACAACCCACAACATCTTTATACATTATAAAGAAACATTGGGTCTGTTAAGAAGATAAATTACGAACACTGATGACGGACAGAATAAGATGGAAAATAATAACATTATATGGTCGAGTGAGAACTATGTAATTAGGTATTAATAAATAAATAATTAATTTTAAATTATATTTATTGTAGAAATCATTTCGTCCCCCAAGTCCTCCACATTCGTCTTTTCAGGTACCTATGGAAAAACAATAATTAATAAATATTGAAGTGAATGTGTATTATACAATAACTAAAAATGAAACTGTCTATATTAATATCATCAAGACCCTTTGTCATCCTAGTGACCCTTGTTGCATTAATATTATATTAATTAATACTACACTAATTAATATTACACTAATTAATACTATAATAATTAATATTATACTAATTAATCATATACTAATTAATAATATACTAATTAATATTATACTAATTAATATTATACTAATTAATATTATTCTAATTAATACTATACTAATTAATACTATACTAATTAATACTATACTAATTTATACTATAATAATTAATACTATACTAATTAATACTATAATAATTTATAATATAATAATTAATAATATCTTATTAATATTATACTAATTAATACTATACTAATTAATATTATACTAATTAATATTATACTAATTAATACTATACTAATTAATACTATATTAATTTATACTATAATAAGTTATACTATAATAATTAATACTATACTAATTAATACTATACTAATTTATACTATAATAAGTTATACTATAATAATTAATACTATACTAATTAATACTATACTAATTTATACTATAATAATTAATAATATCTTATTAATATGATATTTAATATTATACTAGTAATACTATACTAATTAATATTACACTAATTAATATTATACTAATTAATAATATACTAATTAATAATATACTAATTAATATTATACTAATTAATACTATACTTATTAATACTATACTAATTAATAATATACTAATTAATATTATAATAATTAATATTATACTAATTAATATTATACTAATTAATACTATACTAATTAATATTATACTAATTAATATTATACTACTTAATACTATACTAATTAATATTATACTAATTAATACTATACTAATTAATATTATAATAATTAATACTATAATAATTAATAATATCCTATTAATAGTATACTGATTAATATTATACAAGAGTATATACGAATAAATTCAGTTAGGACACAATAAAACTTTGTAATGTAAAGTATAATGTAGGCGAATAATGTTAAAATAATGTTTGAAAGATTTATATATTAATATAGGGGCAATACTAGTTTGCATTGAAAAACGCATGTAAATATACGGAATCAGTGTGAATGACTATTCGAAATTTACGTAGAAAAAGAGAATATTTCATGCACGAAAAAACGCACGAACCGCATTTACGCACATAGAATTAAAAACGGAGTTGATGTGACCTATTATATATGAAAATATAAAATAGATCAATATATACTGTATGAAATTGTATATAAACAAATGTTATACATATATATGCATTATTATGAGGAACCAGAAAATAGGTTTATAAAATATACATTAAACATTATGCATTATATATGATCACTATATATTATTATATATAACATATTATTTATAAAATATAATACATATAATCCAATATAAACATATTTATTATAAATTAATAAATAGAATTTTTAATCAAATTGAAATTTATATAACAATAGAATATAATATATTTCATATAGTAATATCAAATATTTATTATAATTATATAAATAGAATTTTTAATCAAATTGAAATTTGTAAAGTTATATAACAGATAATATATATAAAGTATATAGTATAATATCATATATAAGTTAATACACAAATATTTATTATAATTAAATAAATTGAATTTTTTATCAAATTGAAATTTATATAATTTGTAAATTTACATAACAATAGAATATAATATCTCATGTTAATATAATATATTTCATATTTTAATTTATATCTCACAAACAATATACAGATAGATCAATACTATATGAAATTATATATGAACACATTTTTATCTTACACATGATCAGTATATATATATGCATTATTTAGAGTAACCAGAACATAGTTTTATAAAATTTACATTTATTAAACATTATTCAAATTTAATATTATAAAATATAATAAATATAAAGTATAATATCCAATATTTATTATAAATATACAAATTGAAATTTGTAAATTTATATAATATCTCATGTTAATATAATTTCTTTGATATTTTAATTTACAACTCATAAATAATATACAAATAGATCAATACTCATTATATGAAATTATATATGAACAAATGTTGATATTACATACAATCAGTATATATATATATATATATATATATATATGCATTATTATGAGGAATCAGAAAATTGGTTTATAAAATATACATTTATTAAATATTATTCATTATACTATATATATATATTTATATATAAGTTAGGGTATTAAAATAAAAAAATAATAAATATATAAATTAACTCTGCTTGTAAGAATACATGTGTTTTAATCAATGGGTCTACAATATAGCTATTTAATATTGTGACTTTAGTAATGACAATGTAATTTTTTTAAATAGACAATGAAATTATTGTAATATATATATTTATATATATATATATATATATATATATATATATATATATATATATATGCATCCATATGAATAACTATATTTAATACATATTTATTTAAAATTTCTTTGACAAATTAAAGTATGTTCGCATGGGAACAACCTTTTTTACAAAATATAATGCTAATCACTGTGAAATAACTATTAATGACTAATAGTGTTTATTGTTAAGGGGATCCCGCACATAACACACAATTTGCTAATTTCGTGTATAAATAGATAGGAAAAACATAGGTCCACTAAAAAAAATAGAACTGATATTCTATTCATTCAATTGACCTAATTATTTTTGTAATGTATTCATAACATATACATGCATAGGAAAATAGAAAGTTATTTTTAATATTATTTTTTATTATATTATATATATCTAAATTAAAAATTATCGATACTAAAATGATGGTATTTCTATAGAAATTATCATTTTATACAATGAATTCTATACATTTTATTAATTATCTCTCTATTTTACTATTCACATAATTAAATTCTATATAAAGCAAAAAAAATTAATATTATACTTATATTAGTTTTTATGTTCTATATTTTTGAATGCACATACCTAGTGTGAAATAATTATTCTGAGAAAACAGTGTTTGAAGTTTTACAGCATAACAATTTAATATTGAATAGCATATTATATAGCATTATATTATCATCATAAAACACATTTTTATGCCATTTCTAGACTGAATTCATGTCTATTTTTTACAGATACTAAAAAACACTACAATAAGTATTATTATGTAATAAAAGAAATATAAAAAATAAATAAATTATCATCACTTTAAATGTGAGGGATCCCCTTAACTCATGTTTTATATAAACAGGTCAATCATAATAATTATTATATTTGTAATATTAATTTATATAATAAATATATTTTAAATAATAATATCAATTAAATAAAAACTCACCATTGTTGCATATTCCTCCTCAGATTGCAGTGAGTGCTCTATCTCTAGTAAATACCCAGTTGACGCAACTGCAACAGACACTAGATATAATAGCCTCGTCTGTATTATTCTTTACCTTGTTCTGAGAATATATTGAATACAAATTAAATGATATATATATTATATTAATAGATATATATTAAATAATTCAAACACATTATTTTTCCTGTTGAATTATTCACTTTTATATAATTATTGTAACTAGTTATTAAAAATAAATGTATATAGGATACTCAAATTTTAATTATTCATTTATTTATATATATCTTGTTATTGTTATTGTTATTTTTATTTGGTGGAGTCCTTTCATCCCATCCAGGAACTTAGATGAAGTTTTTACTTATAACCATATATGGCTCTAATGTCCCTTCGAAGCCGCTCTCATGTTAAGGCATCCATGGTTTTAACGAGAGCCGATCATTTATTTATACACAATTATATAAGATCACTTCTAAATAATATTTTAAGACCCATTTTATAAAATTAATTAATGGTCCGGACGAGGCTCGAACCCGTGTCCTACTGCTTGTGTGTCTGACGCCTTAGCCACTGAGCCACACAGGCAGTTTTTATATATATATAAATATATATATATATATATATATATTACAATTATTATATATACAATATATACTCATAAACTATAAAGCAATATTACAACATCATTATAACATGAAATAAACTTTTCCAAAAATTAAAAAAGACTTATTATAAAGCAGTTATATATATATATATATATATGCCAAATAAAGGTAATATATTTATTTCTAACGTTTAATAACCTTTTCCTGATATCCTAATTGATACTTTACTCCGTAAATCATCAATTGTACCTAAAAAATGTTTAAACAAAGTATATAATATATCTACTCTATAAAATAGTCTATTTAATTGTATATTATTTTTAATTTATATATATATATATATATATATATTGGTGTGTGTATGTATGAGAACATGGGAGTTATATCACTACTAGTGAGTCACTAGTATCAGTAATAACTGAAATATTATGATTTTAATGAACTACATTAAAAAAAAATAACTTATGGATAATAATATGGATCATTTAATATTCCACACATAGAAACATTTTTAATATTTTAAATATCTTTATACTACTATTTGAACACACAAATACTAATAGTTATAAAATACTATTCATTATAATTTATTATTTAATATATATATACATATATATCAATAGATTTATTGTGAAATCATATTATTCATATAAACAGGTTATCTTCATTTATAATATTAATTTATATAGATATATGTGGAAACTCACTATTTTGCATATTCCCCATCGGACTGAAGAGATACATCTAGCTCCAGTAATTCCGCAGTTGACGCAACGTAGCCTCTAGATACAATAGCCTCGTCTTTATTGTTCTGTCTTGTTCTGAAATATATTTAATGCAAATTAAATGATATATATATATATATATATTAAATAATTCATTGATGATGCATGATAAATTTACCACTACGATTCATGAGTCATGGAACTAAAAGTTAGTTAGTAATAGTTAAATACCTATAATCCAGTGAATTTGATTCACTGATGGATTTAATTAAAAATAAGAATACAAATAATATATGTTACTTTCGATAACAATTACTTTTACTTTGAAATATTAGATATAACTATTAAATTCTTTATAAAATTTGTATTTAATTAATAATTATTTTTATTTTTTCAAATATAAATATACTCTTAAATCCAAATAAGAATATAACTAAAATATATAAAAATACAAATAGAGCATATCTGATTTTTATCATTATTAAATTACTAATTTATAAAATGTATTTTATCATATACAAATGTATAAATATGTATATTTTGTATTCAAATACAATTACAAATGATAAAAATCTGATTTTAATAATTATGAAAACTTATTTAATCACATATGCATGTTTAATATCTTATTCAAATATAGATACTCTAGAAAATACAAATATATTTCTGTTTAATAATTCAAATACAGAAAATCTGATTTTAGTAATTAATAAATTTAAATATAATAATGTATATGATTAAATACAAATAATATTTGATATATTAATATAATCTTATTCAAATATAAATACAATAGAAAATACATATTTACTAAAAATTTAAATAAATGTCTGATTAATGATTCATATATTATATAATTACACTAAATCTGATTTTTATATTTATGATCATTTATTTATGTAAAAATATATAAGTCATTTCTAACTATAAATACACACAAATAGAAATACATTTATTATTATCAATATCAATCATTTTTTATAACATTAAAATTTATATATATATAATAAAGATTTGTTAATTTAATTAAAAAATATCCATTATTCAATGAGTTATAATCTAATATGTATTATAAATTAATTAAAACATGCATAATTCCTATCTACACCATGTACAAATTTTACCATTTTTTTTGCACATTTTTGATCATAACTTTTTTTTTAATAAAAAATTAAAAAAAACTAAGATATGACTTACATTATATAATCTTTCTAATGATACCAATTTTATTATAATAGCATCAATATATAAAATCTCATTCTCTTACCTATAATATATATTAAATGATAAAATGAATGATTTTTTAAGTTTTAAATTTTAATTACAATTATATATAATATATTTAATATTTGTTATAATATATTTATCTATATGAATATTAATATGCATAATTATATTTAATATATATCTAAAATTAAAATCAAGTTGTATGTCAAATTAAATAATTATTATTATAATAAGCACATGGGAAACACATTTTTTAGAAAATATAATATTAACCACTCGGTAATCATAATATTTTAATAATTTCGTACTCAGTAACATATGAATAATTTATACATTTACAAATATTAATTTTTAAATACCTAATAAACCGCGTATTTATGGAATAAATAGAATTAATATTAAAAAGTAAACAATATTTATTATATTCAAAATGGCTAAATGTCAATACCCGGGTCAATACAACAATTCAATATAGGGGATACTAATATCAAAGCCAGGGCTTTGGTATAAATCCGTATAAATAAATATGAACTCAATTCATAACATTTTAAAATAATGATTATTTATAACAAAATAATGTATTTTAATCACAAATCCAAATAAATGTGATATTTAATATCGAAAAATTCATTATAATTATTATAATGAATTTTTATAATATTATAATAATATCAGGTCCTTGATAATATGATAAATTTAATGTGAATCCAAGTATATAAATATGATTTCTATATTATATAATGTGACTATATATTCACTTAACATATTTACAAATAAAATATTAATCATAATAACATAATAGGCCTATATATACCTAATTTTATAACTTAATCAAACTAACCTAAAATGAAACTTGAAATATTGTAATATGTATGACCTATAGGTTTAAATTATAATTTAATATACTTTGTATATATATATATATATATATATAATATGGTATAGTCTATATTATATATTATATAATATAATCCCAGCTAACAGTAAGAGAAACATAATAGCAGCATAACATCATATGCTAGAGCCTCAAATTTTTACATTGTGATATTATGCTTCCATTATACTGCTATTAAATGTATATTATGCTGCTATTAATTTGTCATGCTATTATGCTGCTGTTGTATTTCCATTTAAAGTATATTTTTATGCTGCTATTAATTTTAAAAATATATTATTCTGCTATTATGCTGCTATTATTAGAATAGCAGCATAATAGCAGCATAATATTATGCTGCTATTAATTTAAAAGTATATTATTCTGCTATTATGCTGCTATTATTAGAATAGCATAATAGCAGCATAATATTAGAATAATGGCATCATAATAGCTGCATAATAGCATGACAAATTAATAGCAGCATAATATACATTTAATAGCAGCACAATAGCAGCATAATAGCACAAAGTAAACATGCGAGGCTCTAGCATATGATGTTATGCTGATATTATGCTGCTCTTACTGTTTGCTGGTATGTTATATCTATCTGTATTTATATGGTTATATCATCTCCCTGGTTATATATATATCAAGACCTATAGGTATTATAAGAGTTCCTATAACCTTTAACCGAGGTTATATGAGGTAGTGTATATATGCAGTGTAATACCCAAGCAAACAGTAATAGCATAATAATAGCAGCATAACAGCATATTTAATAGCTTCAAATGTTTACATTGTGCTATTATGCTGATATTATGTTGCCATTAAATGTATATTATGCTGCTATTAATTTGTCATGCTATTATGCTGCTGTGTATTGCTATTTAAAGTATATTATTATTCTGCTATTAATTTTAAAAGTATATTATGATGCTATTATCATAATAATTATGTTGCTATTCTAATAATAGCAATATAATAACAGCATAATATACTTTGATAAAAAGTAATATCAGTAACGTGATTTAAAAACTTAAGTAGAACTTAAGTTGATCATCATGATGTAAGTCGTACTTAAGTCAACTCAGTGTTTACCTCCTGCACGATAAAAATATCAATAGGTTTTTACTATTAATAGTTAATTAACTGCAACAGGAAACATTACCTACGACGTAATATCATAGATCTAGAGAGAAATGTCTCTCTAATTTAATGAATATCTCCCCTATCCCATGTTATCCCCTTTTATCATATATGTATAGTTTACACTATAAACTATAAATCTATGCCTTTTATCCATCGAGTTGGTGTGAAACCATTTTTAAAGGGGATCCCTATAATGATAGAGTCTATATCTCGAGATATATATAGACTATAGACTCTATCATTATGATAATCATAGACTCTATATCATATATAGTCTATGATAGAGTCTATATTTCATAGAGTATATGGTTAAGATCCACGTAGGATTATTATAATACTTAATTAAATGATTATATTTAATATAGTCATAGATTTATAGTTTACTGTAAACTATAAATCTATGAATATAGTATATATAATATAATATTATTATAATAATTATATTATATTAAATATAATATTATAATAAATTATTAAATAATAGGTTTATAATTATACAAATTATATTGGATTTTACCCAATTTAGGAATACTTTTAGCACACACAATATAGTTAATAGTAACGTCAGGTGAATAGATAATAGGGGAGATTAACCTTCTTATTTTCAGATGCACCTAAATCTTATCATCATTAGTTTTATATTATTATATAGAATAAATAAATAATTACTTACCTACTTATGTATTTATATATTTATTATAAAATAGCTTTATAGCCCAATTGTCAAAGCGTGGTATTCTTAAGAATCTTCATAATTATGACGACGGTCAGAGGTTCGAATCCAGGTCAAGGCAAATATTTTTATTTTAAAAATTATAATATTTTCATCTTTTATAATAATTAAAAAATAATAATAATGCAATTAAACTTTATAGAATTGATTCTATTATTATTTAAGTGTCTAAACTATATTATTATTAGTATTATATATATATATATATATATATATATATATATATATATATATATATATATATATATAATATTATATTTATTACTTTAATTATTAGTATTATATATATATAACCATATGGCTGAATATGTGAATTATTTACTAGTTTATTTTATTATTATATATATATATACTAATAATTAAAGTAAAATATATATATATATATATATAATATATATATATAACCTATAACTATATTCAGCCGTATGGTAATAGGCTATAACCTATAAATATATTCAGCCATATGGTAATAGGCTGTTTTACAGTATAAGGTAATAGGCTATAACCTATAACCATATTCAGCTGTATGGTAATAGGCTATAACCTATAACCATATTCAGCCGTATGGTAATAGGTGGTATTTACAGTGTTCAGTAATAGTCAGCAACCTCATTCCACTAATGGTAATAGGTCACCAACCTATTTCTATTTTCTACGCCATAGGTAATAGGCAACAACCTATTACATATATTTAAGACATATGATTATAGGTTAAAATGGAATTATTTTTTACAGTGTATAGTAATATTATTAATATATGATATATAGTATAGTAATAGTATTAATATATGATATTTAGTATAGTAATATTATTAATATATGATATTTATTATAGTAATAGTATTAATATATGATATTTAGTATAGTAATATTATTAATATATGATATATAGTATAGTAATAGTATTAATATATGATATTTAGTATAGTAATATTATTAATATATGATATTTAGTATAGTAATATTATTAATATATGATATTTATTATAGTAATAGTATTAATATATGATATTTAGTATAGTAATAGTATTAATATATGATATTTAGTATAGTAATATTATTAATATATGATATATAGTATAGTAATAGTATTAATATATGATATACAGTGTATAATCCTATATTTTATATTATAGTAGTAATTAATATTTAAATATTTAAATATAATCAACAAATGGCAAAATGTAACACAATTAATTGCAATTAACACATCCAAATTAGGATGTAAACCTAATTGTATACTTAAATATAACACATTATTATTCTGTTACAATATATAATTATGTGGTATAAATAAAATACAAATTATTAATATAAATGTATTATATATATTTTAATTCAAATGAAAAGAATAATTTGTTTTAATTATAGTTATATTCATCTATATTCATCTAAGTTCCTGGATGGGATGAAAGGACTCCACCAAATAAAAATAATAATAACAATAGGTTATATTAGTTGTATAGTTATATAGTTATATAATTATAGTAGTTATATTAGGTTTTCTATATATTTAGTTATAAAGAAATACATATTAAAATATATATATGAAGATTTGTAATACAATTTTGATATTATTACAAAATGAATAGTGTAACAAAACCAAATAAAGTGGTGTTTAACCATTTGCATCCGAGCTGATGATTTCTGTCGTGTTACAAAATGCCGAACTGTTGATTTCAGTTCCAATACATTGAGACCATGTTGGGTGGACACTAAATTGATCGCGATTCCATTTTTATCTGTATTATTAAATATTATTATTATACCAATATACGTTATTATATTATGTGTAGGATATATATCACTATGAGTTATTAATATAGGACATTTATATTAAATCACATAGTTACAAGTAAAACTATGTCAGATTATAAGTGTTACATTTTGCAAACATTATTGAATAATACTATTAAAATATCACACTTAATTGACCTTAGTTATCATAGATAATCGATAGGTAATTGATACATTAACTATCAGGTTATACCCTAATAAAACCTATAACTCTATATCCTACTGGTAGTATTTCTATATGGATAGAACATACATTTATATATAAATCATTTATAATCTAATTCAACTATAGTTGAATTAATATAAAATATAAAATAAAGATTTATTAAATGTAGATAAATACAAAAAAGCTTACAAAAAAGATATAGTAAAAAGATCCAATAGAAAAAAAAACAAAATAACATAATGCTAACACTAATAAAGTTAATATTATTAAACAAAATATAATATAATTAAAGAGTAATAATTTAGGAATATTAAAATTATCCTGCAAAATATATCAAAGAATAGTAGTTTATGAAATGTTTATGCCTAGAATGTTTATTAAGTGAACAGATAATTTAGTAGAATACTTGATAATTTAGTAAAATAATTGACAACATATATTTAATTACTAAACATTTTAAATGATAAAAACGTAAAAAATATAACTTTAAACATCATGAGAAATACGATATTAAGAAATATTAAATAAGAGATTATAATACAAATAAAGTATAAAGCATGCTTGGACGCATATATGCATATAATATGTATACATAACGGCCCCAGAATGTTTCCAGCAGTTTGAGAATATCCAGCACAATAAACATAGACATTAAATAAGTTAGTGAGGGTAGAATAATGTATACTGAACCGAAGAAAATATACTCATCCACCCACCCACCCACCCACGTAACCACTCACATAGCCACACACACCCACACACATAGCCACATACAAGCACACACACACACAAACGATTAGGCGGGCTTCAATAACAAACAAATCTGCCGGTACGTGCTATCCTATGAAGGTGTCGGTGTCAGTTGTGTTAGGTTGTGTTAGGTTGTGTTAGGCTGTCACGCGTGAAGCTGTCCGGCACATCGAAGTTCATCACCATGGTTACCCGTTCCACATCGAGGCCCCTCGTCGAGATGATCGCTAGAGATGATCGCTCGAGTCCTGCCCAACCGGAAGTCGGTGATTACGTCATCTCGCTTTTCTATATCCGAATCACCGGTCAGAATATCGCGCTCGCCGTGAAGCCGTTAACAGTTGAGCGATTCTTTACGTCTGTTAGAGTAACAATGCGTTATACAGGTAGCCTATGGATAATAGCTCTCTCTCTCTCGAGCTATCGCTACATATTATTATATTAGTTATACTATAGTAACCATACTGTTAAATATAACCCTTTAGTTTTCGCTGAATAAACCTTTAGTAGCGGTCCTGTGAGTGAAGGGTTTTCGACCCTTTAGTAAAATCTTTAGTGAAACATCAAGGTTTTTACTACATAAAGAACTAAAGGATTTTGATCAATATTAACTAAAGGGTTCTATTCTTATTTGAACTACAAGTTTTTGATAGAATATTAACTAAAGGGTTTTAACTTATTTGAACTAAAGGTTTTTGATATTAAATTAACTAAATGGTTTTGATATATTAGTGAATACAATTTATCGCAAATTAAATTATACATAATTCAAATAGCTATGATATATATATATATATACATTGTAATTATAGATAATTATTTTCATAAATATAACTATATAATTTAAACAAATACATCATTAATTAAGCTGTAAACGTTTCCTGATAACAAATAAATCTATTATCATATTAGCGAACATAACATCCGTGCCAGACAAAAAAATATATATATATATATATATATACAATTATATATACAAATATATATATATATATCGCCAATATGCTCGATAGTAAATACGCTCGATATGAATAGGCTTGACTTGTATTGCAATATATAAAACCTTTAGTACAACTAGAGGTATAACTAAAGGGTTTCGAACCCTTTAGTTAGAATTTAATAAAAAAAAGTAAAGGGTTATAAACCTTTAGTTATTAATTAAAACTAAAGGTTTTCAAAAACCCTTTAGTTGTAATTTACTAAAAAGGTAAAGGTTTACCAAAACCCTTTAGTTTTGCTTTAACGAACTAAAGGTTTTTTATAAAAAATAAACCTTTACCTCGTATTTAACGAAAACTAGTTGTTTTTTATATTCATTATTTGTAACACCGTAGTGGTTACTATCACTCTCGTTACACTGTATTACATTATTTATACTAGTAACCATATTTACTATCACTCTCTCTCTCTATCGTTCAACTTTATTACATTAGTTATAGCAACACGTATTTTATAGAAAGTATGATTTCACAAATATTAACTTTTACATAATAAATTATAAAGAAATTTATTTTTAATATTAATTATATTTTATTAAAAAATAGCCATAAGGACATATCACATTAGCTAATATAGCATTCCCCGTGAGGTAGAATATGTCCTATCGGTGTAGCGGGTAGGACATGTGGTATACTAACGTGACAACTGATGATAGTCTGCAGGACATGTCCTTCGAGATGGTTCCGTAGATCATCATGACGCCTTCAAACGTATCGTATTCATGTCGACACATGCGATAGTATTGGCTGATAGACACTAGCGACAGCTGGCGGTAACGGAAGCGGGTAATGTTACGTAATGATGATAAGTAAGTAAGTAAGTAAGTAATTTATTTATTTATACACTTGTACATTTTTCAATCTCACAAGTGTAAACGAAAAGAAAATAACAGAAACGATAAATAACTAAAATAAATATATATATATATATATTAATATATATATATATGTTTATAATTATTATTAATTTAATGATGACGTGGCTATGGTGATGACGCACGCGTAACACACCACCACCAGCGAACACTGCGCACACACACACGCACACACACATATCATCACTGGGAACATCATCGGAACACATCAACATTCAATATCGAATGTATCGTATTCACATCGAATGGACATCGTTGTACGCCTCATATCATCCGAGGCGGATGATATATGTAATAATGACGTCACGCGCAGTGTTCGGTTAGTGCGCATGTCCGGTAACCTGTACTATCTTCAGTGTTAACACCTTGGGCGGGTTGACAATATAGCGGGCGAAACTCTCAGGACCGTTGCTGTAGGTGGAAAAGAACAATAGCACTTCACGCCTAGCTGAAAGTCCACTGCAATAGTATAGTGTATATATATATATATCTTATGTATATATATATATATATATATATAGATATCTTCTGCATGATAGTATTAACTATATAGTATCTCTAATCTATATAGTATAGTGCGTATACGTATATATATATATATATATATATAATATAATTGAGGTAATACGGTACGTTTTTGAATTATTTTCCGAGCTCTATCTAGAGTTTAATAATATTGGAGTTATGTATAAGGTAGAGAAAACGTGAGGGAGAAGGGTAGCCACATACTATAGTACATACTATATTCTATAGATGGTTGCAGTCGTGTTAAGCCGTAAGTAATACGTATGGAGGAACGGATATCCCGATTTAGTGGAGCAGTAGATTTAGCAGGAAGTAGATTAAGTAGTCAAGTCAGGAGAGTACAAGAGAATGTATTAGTATATTCGTAAGGATTCTGGAAAGTAACGTTTATATTTTTGTAATGCTGAATAGATGAAAGTTGGGGTATTTTGTAATATATTATTTTTATTTAATTATTTATATATAGTTTATTGACTACAAAAACACTGTGTGGTTATAGGCGTCGTTAGATAATAAACAAAAACAAAAACAAAAACAAAAATAAATAGAAAACGAATAATAAAATAGAACGAATTACAATGACTTAGAATGAACATATAGTTTACGTTTAAACAATGAAATTGATGTAACACAACGAATATAATAAGGAAGTGAATGCCAGCTTTTCGGAGCAATAACCGAGAAAGCTGATTCAGAGAATTCCAACGATGTAGATCGTTGCACCAACTTCATGATGTGGCACTTCCGACTGGATCTGTTCGAACTCTGAATAGTAATGGATTGAGCTAAATATTCAGGAAATCCACGTTGAATAACCTTATGTGTAATACACAATAGCCTATGTATACACATATATATAAACTTAAGCCACCCTAATGATCTCATTAAATCAGATATAGAAACTATTGAGGCAACTTTTAGTTTATATAATACACGTATAGCACGACGTTGAATACGCTCAAGTTTGTACATTAGGTTGACAGGTAAATTACTTAATAATGAACAGCAATATATAAGTATGCTGAATACTAGCGAGTGAATTAAACATTTCGTCATGGCGAAGGTAAGCTTATAACGAGATTTTCTAATATTATATAGAAAATAGTTGGCAGTGCGAATCATGTTATTAATATGTGGAGAGTATACTCTAGGTGAGAGGTTAGAATGAAACTGAGTGTAGTTATAGATTCAGAAGTTGGTAGAGATAGTAAAAAAGGACGAGTGATTGATAGAGGAGAACTGGGTCTCGAAAATATTATTGTATCAGTTTTAGTCATATTTAAGGAGAGAGAGTTATACCTAGGGTCATCTATATATACCTAGGGTCCCTAGGTTTTTGGAATTACGGGAAGGAGATATAAGCATATTATTTAAAGTACAGTTTGTAAAAGAAGTATCATAAGTATCAGAAGTTCAGTACAGTATTCTTTGATACATTAATTAGCAGTTTAATGGACAGGACTTCTGTGCTCAGCATCTCTTCATCTTGTCATAGGAGACTTAATCTTATGCAGTTTGCACACTGTATTAATTCAGAGTTAATGGTATTGTGGGAATTTATGGGGAAAAGGTAAACAGCTGAATATAATCGGCAAAAATGTGGTACTGGATATTCGGGAAGTTCTTAATTGATCAGAAATAGGGCGAATAAATATATATATATGGAAAATAGGGATGGCCCTATAACGGATACCTGGGGAATATTTATGTTAAGCGGATGAAGAGGAGACTATGATTTATTTATCATAATATAGATGTTAAGGTTTATAAAATATGAAATAAATCATTCAATGTTATTCATAGAAAGCCACGAGATTTGTATGTTATAGTTACGTGTATTAAAAGTATATAGTGAGTCAAGTAGGATAAGCCTGAAACCAGTGTTGTTATTTAGTATATACAATATCGTGTGAGAAATACTGTGGAGAGCTGTTTCAGTAGAATTACCCTTATGAATATCGCTTTGAAACGGGTGAAAATATTATGTTTATTTATATAGGCAATAAGTTGTTTGGAGATAAATATTTCTAGTATTAAATTAGATGGGAGTTCGGGTGATAATTGATAAGGGGGTTTGGGTCAAGGTTTAGTTTGTTAGAACATGATAAATTATGGCAATATTGAGACAGGGTGGTATTAATTAAAAAATAATATACAAAATAATATAGATATATATATATATATATATATTATTTTTTACCAACTTTAAGACACCAGTAAAGAAATTTTCCTGGAGTCCCTACAACAATTTGCTCTTCCAAAAGATCATTTGAGTTTATTACTGAAATAATTTAGTATAAGATATTTATTATAGGAAAGATATTTATTTTCCTAAAGGATATTTATTGTCATAGTAGAAATTTTAATAATATATCATCTACGCTTTTAAATATATAATATTAGATTTAATATCCTATATCAATTGTAATAACTCAAATTAGAATATAAATATATCAATATTGAATATGTACAAATAATATACAATTTATAATATATAAAAATAATATAATAAATAATATTATAATATTTTCAATATTATTTAATTATAAATAACCCTATAATTACTTACTTTTTTCAAACATTCAATCAACTATAAATATAGCGTGTTATATAATATTATATATTATACTTTATTGATTGTACTTTTTTCTTTACCACATCGATAATAATATAAATATGTAAATCATAGGTTGGATTACTATATAATATGATGTACGAACTATCGTCCCCTATCAAAGTGTACTCGACTTTAATAGGCGGATACCTACATACTTGCCTACCTACCTACTTGCCTACCTACTTGCCAACCTTCTTGCCTACTTGCCCATCTGCTCTATGCCGCTACCTATCCGCAACTCTGCCACGCATAATACTGTGAATTAGCAGTAGTATATAGGAGGTCCCCCCTAGATTTTAAATTGGGGGGCTTATACCCACGTCCCCCCCTGTTGCAGAGACCCTATCTGCTTAGTATATCTATATTTATAATCTATATATTATTGAACAATGTTGGAATATTTAACTTAATAAATTGCGTTATGAATGACAAGTACGCTGTTAAAAATAAATGGTATAACATCGATTACAAAATGGTATAACCCCGTGTCGTCCTGATATACCATTTACGGTATAACTAATTTAAAAAGTTTATAAAAAGTTATACCATAATTTATTAAAAGTGATACTATATTTTATAAAAAGTTATGATGATGATGATAATAAGGTTTATTATCACTTATCATAGGTGTGGCCACCCCTCGTAGGTGCATATAACAATATATAACGAGGACAATAAATAGATAAATAAAATAAATAAAGTAGATACATAAATAAATAAAATGATAAAATAATATAATTTATAATTTAAAAATAGTAATGTTGTATGATTACAATAAGTGAATATATTACATTGATGATATGTAAGTGTTGAGGTGTGTAATACAGGACGGGTGTGATGGATTGATCTAATAGAGGCAGGGAGGGAGTTCCATAAGGATGGAACAATATAACTGAAGGCGCGTTTATGGTATTTCAGGTATGAGACACGAGGGCAAATTATGGAAATGTCAGCATTTGATCGTAAGGAAGTCAGTGGGAGCCTTAGTGTTAGTAGAGAAGTCAAATAAGGAAGAGAAGTATAATATATTGCTTTATGAGCGAGTGATAGAAGGTTTAGGAGGGAACGTATTTTATGAGGGAACCAGTTGGATAGAAGTTGGTAATGGATCAAACCAATTAATGGAGAAAATGGTTCATATATATGCACGAATTATACGATTTAAAGGGGATACTTAAGTATTATAATAGGGAGGTGATATAGTAGTAAGGAGCAGTAGTCGATACGAGATATGACGAGTTAATTTATGAGGACAATGGTAAGAGGGCGAGTTGGGTATTTTATTATACGACGAATTTTGAAGAGGTGATAGTTAGCTGATTTAGATATATTAGCTCTATGGGAATTTAGGGATAGGTTAGCACCAAGATTTAGAACAGAGGGTGACGGGAGATCGTCGATTATAATAGGAGGAAAATAATGAGATATTTATAGTTAGATGAGATATTTAGGAGTGCAGATTTTGAAGAGTTAAGTAGAAGGTTGTTAGAGACAAGCCATGATCTGATAGTTGAAGCACATTTACATAATTGTGATTTATCTGGTAGTATATTGGAAGAGTTGGATAAGAAGGAATATAGTTGAATATCATCAGCGTATATGTGATAGTGGACATCTGGAAATTAACCAATAATAGCATATATAGTGCGGATGTATATTGAGAATAGGAGGGGGGCGAGAACAGATCCCGGAGGAACACCATAATAAAGGGGACGAGATTGTGTAGAGAAATTGCAAATTTTAACGGATGGTGATCGATTTAATATATAGGAAGAAAACCATTTTAGTACGGTTCCACGTAGACCAATCATTTATAATCTTGAGATAAGAATGGAATAGCTCAAGTAATCGAAAGCACACGAAAGGTATAATAATAAAAGTTGGCAGAAGATAGATGGAGATATTGTAGGGTATATATTGTTTAGTATTTGTTGTAGCGTAGTTTCAGTTGAGTGTCCTCGTCTAAATGCACTCTGAAATATATCATATAATTTATTATCAGCTATATTTTATAAAAAATTATACCATATTTGATATAAAGTTACACCATAATTTATTAAAAGTTATACAATATTTTTTGAAAAGTTATACTATGTTTTATTAAATGTTATACTATATTTTATATATAGTTATACTATAATTTATTAAAAGTAAAACCATAATTTATTTAAATTTATACCGGGGTTTATAATAACTTAATATTCTATTTTACTAATTTATACATAGAACCGATATTTATAATTATAATTATATATTACCTAATTTATTTGCTAAAATACCACATTTTGTTGATGTTACAACAGATACATTTTAAATAAATAACGTGATACAAAATTACAAAAACAATCAATATTTGTAGGAAATTGTATGTATAACAAATAAAATGAACAATACCACATAATAAATAGTATCTTGCTTCAAAATATCCTTCTATTAATTCAATATTTAATTTAGGAAAATAAATATTAATATTATCGTCATCATCGTCATCATCATCGTCACCACCACCACCATCATCACCACCATCATCACCACCATCATCGTCACCACCATCATCATTACCATCATCATCACCACCATAATCACCACCATCATCACCATCAGCATCATCATCACCACCATCATCACCATCATCATCATCATCACCATCATCACCACCATCAGCACTGTAATAATAATAACTATTGTTATATATGCACTACAGCCTACACTATACAGCCTATAGGCTATACCAGGGTTTCTTAAACTGTGGGCCAGAGCCCAAATTTGGGCCATGGGCCATGGGCCAAATTTGCTTGGGCCATGGGCCAAATATTCTTGGTCTAAATTGTCTAATTTCTTTTATTATTCAAAGATTATAAATAATATAAATATAAATCTATGAAAATCCAAATTAAAATTTGAAAAATAATTATAGAAATAATACGTTTAAGGTTACTATTGTATGTATTGTAATGAAAATATGTATTGCAATAGTATACTTTATAATATAAAGTTTATATTATAAAGTTTATAATATAGTAATTTATGTATTTAATTAAATTGAATTATTTATATTAATTAAATAATTTAAGACATAAATTTATAATACGTTTAAGGTTACTATTGTATGTATTGTAATGAAAATATGTATTGCAATAGTATACTTTATATTATAAAGTTTATAATATAGTAATTTATGTATTTAATTAAATTGAATTATTTATATTAATTAAATAATTTAAGACATAATTTTATTAAATTCATATTTTTAAAATGTTTAAAGAATTTTTAAAATTTTTAAAATCATAGTAAAAAAGTATTTTATATATCAAATAAATTAGATTTGAGCAACAATATCATTTAATTTTACAGATGCCTAATAAACGTGTTTATGATAATTCATATTTAAATTTTGGATTTTCTTCAATCTTGGATAAAGGAATAATACGACCGCAATGTGTAGTGTGCAAGACTACATTATCAAATGAGAGCTTGAGACCATCGAAATTAAAATTGCACTTGAATAAAATGCATCCTTTATTAGCAAATAAGGGCATTGAATATTTCAGAATGAAAGAACGCGGCTTAAAACGGGCAAGATTGGATAATACATCCACAAGTACTTTCTGCCCAAATAAAAATATTACCGAAGCATCATATGAAATTGCACTTATTATAGCTAAAAAGAAGAAACCACATACAATTGGAGAATCTCTAGTAAAGCCATGCATGTTAGAAGCAGCTCGACTTGTATTAGATCAAAAATCAGTGGATAAATTAAGTCAAATAAGTCTATCAGATAGTACAGTTAAATCTAGAATAGACGAAATGTCCAATGATATTAAAATGCAAGTGACTGATCAAATAAGATTATCTCCATTTTTTTCTATTCAGCTTGATGAATCAACAGATGTAAGCAATTTATCACAACTTTTGGTTTATGCTAGATATATTTGTGATAATCAAATTAAAGAAGAGTTTTTATTTTGTAAAGTATTGACAAAGACAACTAAAGCTATTGATGTAATGTCAATGGTATCTGAATTCTTTGTAGAAGAAAAAATATCATGGGATAAATTGATAGGAGTTTGTACGGATGGTGCTCCGAGTATGCTAGGATCAAAGTCGGGATTTGTTTCATTGGTTAAAAGAAAAAACCCTGAAATTATTGCAACGCATTGCATAATTCACCGTCAAGCACTTGCATCAAAAACGTTACCATCTGAATTAAATTGTATATTAAACATTATTATTAAAGTAGTTAATTATATTAAAGGTAGTTCACTTAGAACACGTCTATTTCGAAAGCTATGTGGTGAAATGGACGCTAATCATCAGGATTTGTTATTTTATACTGCTGTGCGCTGGCTATCGAAAGGAAATGTAATTGATCGAGTGTTTGAATTATTCTCAGAAATAAAAATGTTTATATCTGAACAAAGTAATAAGACGCAGGAAGATTTGAAAGATTTTGATGAAGAAATATTACCAAGCATTGCATATTTAGCTGATATCTTTGAAAGATTAAATTACTTAAATCGTCAGTTGCAAGGAAAAGAAACTACTATTATAATGCATACTGATGCAATTAAATCATTCATTGATAAATTGGATCTTTGGACAGGAAAAATAGAAAGAAACAACATATCACCATTCCATAGACTTAATGAAGAGATGAATAATGATAAATTACCAGACATATTAAAGAATTGTATCCTGCAGCATTTAACCGAACTAAAGTCTGAGTTTGAAAGATATTTCCCAGATATAATTTCTGACGATATAGCTATGAAATTATCAAGAAACCCGTTCAATTGCAACGTAGATGATTTACCCAATGAGATTCAAGAAGAATTCTTAGATTTCCGAAATGATACAGAGGTTAATATATAATCATCAATTAATTTTCGTTATATATTTGTTAATTATAGGCTAAAGAAGAGTTCATTCAAAGTAATAAAGACATACACTATTGGGCTAAAACTATGACATTATTCCCACAATTAAGTCTCTTTGTTTTAAGAAAATTGCTTCCTTTTTCATCAACTTACTTGTGTGAATCTGGATTCTCAACAATGCTGAACATAAAATCCAAGAATAGAAACAGATTGGATTTAGAAGTTGACATGAGATGTTCTTTAAGCATGACACGTCCTCGAATTCGTAATTTAGTTACTCTTAAACAATTGCACCCATCTCATTAATTTTGTTTTATCATTATTATTAAAATAAACATTATTTTCTCTTCTAATTTTTTTTGGGCCATATAAGTATTTCAAATTTGAAAAATGGGCCATGGGATAAAAAGTTTAAGAACCCCTGGGCTATACACTGTATAGTATACATCCTATGTTACATCAAACCTACGATATTTAATCTCCGGCTTATCTTTAGTTAATCTCCTCAGGCTTAGCCTTGGTCAGTATACGTATATCGAAGGCTGTCGTCTTACCTATCCCGCTCTTATACCGCAGGGCAAGCACGTTCACGGGTCTACAATGTTTAGTGCTTGTTATCACGGGTTAGTATCACGTGATCTATATATATATATATATATATTAATGTTTATTTATTGAATCACACATATAATAATATCGGATACAAATGGACCCCTCAAGAAGTCATAGACTTGTACATGTTATAAATAACTGTGAGGAGCCGCGGACAATACAATACAAATAGTAAATTGTTGTTGTCTTGTGTTTTGATTTATCGTGTATTAAATTCTTGATAAACACAAGAGAAAACCTCTGGCTTACTAGCTTTTGGTTGTCCCATTGAGCCATCGACCCCAGACTTATAATATATATATATATATATATATATATATATATATATATATATATATAAATATGTATATATGTATACAGTGTATACTATACACACATATATATATATATATATATATATATATATATATATATATTAATATATATTAATATATCATTTTCAATTAGTTATATATCAAAAATAATATTAGCTCTAAATGTTTATTTAATTATATACGATATATATAATGGTTTGATAATTAATATAATTTAATTAAAATAGTACTCGTTGACAAAAAATAAATTAAAATACAAATAAACATTTAACTTTTAGCCTCTATTTTTATTTATATTATATTCGAATTGACTCGTGCAATTGTAATATTTGTCTCTCTTCGATATAAGAATAAACTGTCACTATTAAGAATGATGTGAACTGTGTATAGAATGAGCTTAAATATAATGATAGATTTAACGACCACGATATCGTATACTTCAATACACCTGTGCATCTTGTACGTAACATCGTGTGAGATGGATGTGCCCGACTACTATGTTCGAATATTACATTATTTATGTTCATTTTACATTTCTAATATCATATATTTAAGACATCATTAATTTCTGTATACACAAATTATAATAATAATAATTAAATTTAAATATGTGTATTTGATATGGTATGCTATTAAGTGCAATAAGGTGCATGTATAAGGTATGAAAGCCACGTGATGTAAAGGATTGGAAAGTTATTACTTCAATTACTTTTAAGGGGGTTTATTATGAAGGCGTAAGGGAAAGTAACCGAATATGGACAGTGTCCGAATACGGACACTCTCGGTATCTCAGAAACCATAAATCCTATATACAAAATGTGTATTGAATAAAATATTAATAATTATATAAATAGTCTAAATAAGTATTTATTAAGTATTCAAAATAGTGCTTATATATCTAATAAACGTATTTTTGAATTACGTTTTTAAATTTATGAACAAAAATGTCAACTTAAAACCCTCTCAAGCATAATATGTATCGATATTCAACATAAAAATATATTATTAAAAACTAGGGCATTCTAAACATTATATACATAATTGCTATATTTAAAATATTAATTAAGTTATAAGCATATATCTAGAGGTCATATAAATCCCTAATACGGACTCTAGATGTATTAATAGGGATCTATTATGATTTTCATAAAAATCGCGTTCGTTATAATATTAATACCCTCAATGAAGCTAAATCTAAAAATGTTATTATTTAAATACTTAACTTGTATTAGTAATTAATAAAATAATAAAAATTAATAAATTAATTACTAATTAAATTATATTAAATAATTCATAAAATTAATTATAAATAATGTAATTATAATTAATCTCATTGGTTCAGAAATTATATATATAGTTTATATAGTGGTATATAGGGTGTCCGTATTATAATACAGGGTCTCCGTATTCGGAAATGGGACCGAATAAGGACACCCCCGTTATCTATTGAATAAAAATATTAAATACAATTTTGAAATCACAATAATATCTATAATCATATAATATTATAATAATTTATAAGTTTTTAATAAAAATATTGAGTCATCAAATTTTAAGACCATTTATTGTTAAAATGTCCGTATTAGCTAAAACGGAGGTTACTTTCCCCTAGGTTACTTTCCCATATTAGAGGTGGATATTTTGTAATTCAGATGTATTATTATTAAAATATATAAACATTAATTACCTATCAAAATGTATGTTCAGTAACATTGAAATTCATACAATATAATTTAAAATTTAATAATTTAATTATAATTATATAAGTTAATATAAACTATTTGAGCATAGCCTTGATGAGATATACACTATTGAATAATTAATGAATATACATTTGAATAAGATAACATAATATTGTGAAGTAAGCATATAAAGCATACACAATTATATAATACAATAAAATATATTAAAATCAGTTATACTAAAATATGTTAAATAAAAACCTACCTAAAATACATACTCTTACCTATAGGTGTATACACACTATTAAAACACAAATTCACGCACGTCGACACATACTTATACACGCGCTTATATAATATCGAAACGTGATTACTTCAACTCACTATGGTGTACTATATATAGTACCTATAGTTAGGGGCGCTGCAACAGGGGGGTCGGGGGATATGTCCCCCCCCCCCACTTTAAAATCTATGGGGATCTCCTATGTATTGGTCCCCCCCTACTTTTACCACAACATTTATTTTGATTGGTTGGTCCCCCTACATACAAAATCGGTCCAGCGCCCCTACATATAGTATAAATAGTACTATAATACTTAATGAAATATCTAAACTACAAGAACAAATAATTTATAAAATTATAATAAAAAATTGCCGACTTATTCGTAAGCATCCAAAACGAACACATACCTAGTAACGTACATATTGGTTATGTTACTATAGTAACATACCTAGTATACTAGTAGTACCTATATACTACTGTTATAACATAACTAGTAACACACCTAGTACCGAAAAACTAAATTGACGTGTACCCACATAACCACATACCCATTTACAAAACTCTACACGTTATGTGTGCACAATCATTCTAATAAAGATAGAAATAACTTGACATCATTAAATAGGTAGGCGACCTGACTTCATTCACAACACAATATATCGACTACTTCATCACATTGTGATACATTCCACAAGATTATCACTAAAATACCCTCACACACATTTCAACACAAACTACAACTATATTATCTGTCAGATACCGACTTAACGTACTTACTTAATGAACTTCACTTTGTTTATTAAATTGTTTATTTATTAAATAGTGTATTGACTACAAAACATCATATGTTTATCGGCGTCATATAATACAATAATAATGATGGTACAAACAATTTGAACATAAATAAATATAAGAACAATAACAAGAACAATATATATATACAAAAGAACAAGAACAATTTTAAATAATGCAGTTATAAAGAAATAAAATAGTTATATACTTTACGATTAAATAAAGCTTCAAATTCACTTTAATACACTCGCCACACCTTTCCTAACTATCTATTTGTATTATATATGTCGCCATATCTTTAGTATTCTTCTTATTATATCTCATTGTATAACAATTTATTTTAAATTTGATTTTTATAAATAATTAAATTATACTACTACTACTATTACTTCTACTACTACTACTACTACTACATCTACTACTACTACTATAGTAGTATATATTAGTAGTATACTACTAATGCTACTACTACTACTACTACTATTACTACTACTGCTGCTGATGATACTACTACTATTACTACTAATACACATACACACATAAATACACACAATACACATATATATATATATATATATATATATAAACAATTATTAATTATTAATTAATTAATTATTTAATACAAATTATAATGTACAGTGTACATTGTACACTCTACTCCACGTCACACGCCATATGTATTACATATGAAATTAATAATAATATTATAAAATAATGTAGATTATTAGTATATATATATATATATATATATAAATACCATTTAGGTAATGTTCGTCGGAGTACCTTTCCACCGAATTCTGATTGTAGTTAACAGTATTCATGTTCTATAAATATATATACTTATGATATATTATACGTGTTAGAAATGTATAATTATATTAATTAGTAAATTATAACATGTTCTATGTGTATATAAAGTTTATATTATAAACGTGATAAGATATTATATAGATAGTATCTATTAGATACTATAAACAAATTAGATTTAGAATCTTTATTTATGAATTGTTTGTTTATTTGGTTTTTTTTAATTTTTTTGTTACTATAGTAAATATAGTTTATATATATATGATATGTATATTCATATACGGTTTATTATGCACTAAAATATGGCCATGTATACATGTTTGTATAGATCCATTCGCTCGTGCGAGAAAAAAATAATAATTAGATCATAATAATTATACGTTAACACTAAGGGATAATAATAATAATACATATAATATATATATATATATATATATAATAATATAATATTTATTTATTGATATCGTATATATATATATATTGAATACAATACAAATAGCGGATACAAATGAACCCCTCATGAAGTCATAAACTTATACATGTTATAAATAACCCTGACAATATAATACAAATAGTAACATTTTTTTCTCGTGTTTGATATCGGTATACTACTATAGTTAACACTAAGATTTGTTATCATTGGTTACATAAAAGTATGCGTGATTAATGTAAGTATTTCTTATTAGCTTTATATATGCTATTGTTGTTGTATACCCACATGTGCTTAATACCCTGCGGGGTGTACGACTTACGGGTTATTTAGTATAGTGTATATACGGGTATTAATGTATAAATGTTCTGTAGGACATATGACTCGTACATCATTGTATATATACTCGTACACTGTAATATATGTACTAACCATTACAATGTGTACTTAGGTGTATATAAATGTAAACTATAGATAATAAAGAAAATATTATATTTGTTATGTTTATTAAAAAATTAAATTTCAAAACAAACGAAAATAAATTCAATTTTTTTGTATAAATACTTGTATTTGAAATTACTATTTATGAACTGAAAATAACTAACATATTTAAATACACCATGTGTTGAAAAGTTCTAGAAGCTTTAGAAACCAACTGTAATAAGCTATAGACGATGTGTAACTGTCATTATTTAATTAGTATATTATAAATATGAGAAATATAAATGATAATAATATAAGTTAAAATAGTCAACCAAAACTCTTACACTCGATTCATAATATATTATAAAACCTATACGCTTATTATGCTCTACCTATTACTTAATATAATACTTAATAGCCTATATCCTTGAGTCTGTGATTAATATTCAAATATGGTTAATAATTAGTTAATTATCGCATACTAGTATATATCAATATAGCTATATCAATATACCTAATACTAGTTAATATAACTAATATATTAATTGTATATACAATATATACAATTTTATTAGTATACTAATAAAATTGTATTGTTGTTTTTTTTTAATGTTTATCTATATTTTGATTTGGATATTTAATAATAAACGATGTACGTCGTACATTGTACGTTCATAAAGATTATATATATAGGTGCTATAGGTGATTATATACTATTCACTAATTATATACATACACATATATGCACATATAGTGTTTACTCTACCTTAGCGATATAGCCCTCTTACATACTATTGATAATAATACCCCTACGCAAATAATACTTGATTTATCATCAGCTTTTGACACAATAGACCATAACATACAATTTTACAACGACTAAATCTACTAAATATTACCAATATTATTGGTGCATAAATCTACTGAAAGACTGTAAAACAGATAGAACTTATAACATTAAACTAGAATCAACGTTTTCAAATAAACCCCTACTATTTGGAGTACCACAATGAACTGTACTTGGTCACTTGTTGTACTCCTTATATATTATTCCTATATATAAAATATTTCTAAATTATCCGGAAATTATATAGGGGAGACAACGTAGTATACTCCATACTATACTATCCATACTATACTATACTCCATACTATAGTAGCCGATAATTTGTAATACTTATAATATATCGGTAAATACTGAATTATATAAATTTAAAATTAAAGTTGCATATTTAAGAACTATTTAATGATAACACCATAGCGAAATATACGTATTTTAGTGACCGCGGTATTCATTATCATATTACCTTATATAGTATGAACTATAGTATGTATTCGGGCCTCATTACCCTATGTATATGCACTGGTAATTACAATTATATTGGATAAAATGAAAACATTATTCGGCATTCCTATTGGATATAATATATATGTATATATATATAAACTTCCTGTATGTCTCAGTTGGATAAGGCGTCAGACACACAAGCAGTATGACGTGGGTTCGTATAAAGTCCCGACCATTAAAATAGGTCTTAAAATAATATTTAGAAGTGATCTTATATAATTGTGTATATATAAATGATAGGCTCTCGTTGAAACCATGAATGCATTAACATGAGAGCGGTTTCGAAGCGACATTATAACCATATAGCTATAAATGAGATTGGTATTAACGGTCAAGTTCCTAACTGATTCAATGCATTTGTATATAATAGATCTTCATCTGTAAAAATTAATTCTTCGTTATTTGTACCTTTTGTTCACTCATGTGGTGTTACACAAGGCTCTGTCCTTGGTCCCATTCTATTCATAATTTATATATTACCTATTAAATCAATATTTCTCAAATTTCCTCAAATTATCATCTTTATGCTGATGATCTCCAAATATACACGTCCTTTCCGCTTCCCAGCGATCCTGAATCCATTCAGTTATCTATTTACAACTGCATTACTGAATTAACTAAATGGTTTTCTAATAACTCACTTTCACTAAATATTTCTAAAACTGATACAATTATTTTATTTCGTCCAAGTTCTCCTTTAAATATAACACATCCGTTTGTACTATCCCTTCCCACTTACCAATCAGTAACTACACTCGGTATTACTTTCGACACTCATTTCAATGTCACAGCGCAAATAGTAAATATGATACGTACTTCTAACTACTATCTGTATAACATTAGAAAGACGCGTAATAAGTTAACTTTTACTTTATTTCACAGACTTAAAACTATTCAGCGTCGTGCACTGCACGACGTGCAGTAAGAATCCTCAATAAACTTAATCGTCGAACAATGGTTTCCATCTCATCTCTGATGCATTCGGTTGGATGGTTAAAGTTCCGGCTAGTTTGCAAGTTCTGTCTCCTTTGCATAACGCATCGAGCCAGTTATCAAGCCAGCCCTAAATATCTCGCTAATGTTATTACTATACGCACGGACTATCGACCTCGTCGTGTTGGCTCGACTATGATACTCCATCAACCAATCACTACGACAGTATACGTCGAATCGGCATTTGCAGTTGCAGCTCATAAGTGTTGGAATGCATTGCCAGCTGACATCAGATCAACTGAATCTGAACCTTCATTTAAACGTATAGCAAAGATTTTCCGAAGGAAAGATATAACACTTACGCGAAATCGTGTAATTCGATTTTGTATACAAAATACCATGGTGCCACCTATAGCGGGTTACTTTTAGGAACTATGCGTTATTTATAATGTAAATTCGTATTTAACTATACACTTTTAAAATGTTAAATAATATGCTTTAAATTAATATTTATATGATGAAAACTAAGTGTTCATTACTAATATATAACAAACAAATATGATATGTATGTTTTAAATGCTATAAGTATATATTTATTGAGTAAAAGCTAATTTATATTGCATGTAATTTAATAGAGCAATGAAAACATTGTTGTATGCAAACAGAGCCGAACCTAAATCTATTTCAGTGATTTCGATACTACTGCTAGCAGCGGTTGGGGCTATTACTAAATTACGTTGCATGCATAGGGAGTGTTATATCTTTGCTTCGCAAAATCTTTGCGTATAGTATATAATTATTTTATTTCTTTATAACTGTATTATTTAATATTGTTCTTGTTATTTTATATATATATTTTTTTCTTGTTATTGTTCTTATATTTATTTATGTTCAAATTGATATTACCTTCATTATATATATGACGCTAATAAACATATGATGTTTTGTAGTCAATAAACTATTTAATAATAAGTGAAAACTTCATATAAGTACCTAGATGGGATGAAAGAAATTCACCAAAATAACAATGACAATATATTAATAAATAGATTTAATTATAACTAATATTTATAAAGTTATAAAACGTTATCTATAACTTACCGTATTAGCCGTGGGGATAACTCCCCGTAATATCCTTATCTGCCCTACATAACCGACAAATACCAGTAATGCAAGGTGGGAATTATATTATATATATATATATATATAAATTTATGATAATATCAATATCAATATCCGGGCAATACCAGCGCCCGTATAATTAAAAATGTATACATTTTTATATATTAATAATATATTAATAAATATTAAAACTTTATATGTACTTTTGAAATATATAAATACATACATTTATATACTTTGTGATATATTATTCACATATATTCACATATAATAATGTAACTGTATAGCAATATCTATAACCGGGCCACGCCAAGTTCCCAGTTGTATATATATATATATATATATATATATCCTGTGGTATATGGCTCAGTGGACAGCCAAAGGCTAGTAAATGATCGTAAACGCTCTCGAGAGGTCCCGGGATCGACTTCAGCCAGTTATTGTGTTTCTCTTGTGTTTATCAAGAAATTATTATAATAAACAACAAATCAAAACACAAGAACACATTTTTACTATTTGTATTGTCTTGTACGCCCCTCGAAGTTATGTATAACATGTAAAAGTATATGACTTCTTGAGGGGTCCATTTGTATCCGCTACTATTATATATAATAATAAATACACGTATATATATATATATATATATATATATATATATACGTATACGTGTAATTCAATAAATAAATATTATTAGTATTATACCACTATATGTTTAGCATGTACCACTGAAAAGTATTTAGCTCAGAGTACAAAATGTAAGCATTACAAAGATATAGAGCGGTTTAAATCCTTTCCTTACTACTACACACGTATCTATATATATGTTTAGAATGTATGTATTATAAGTTAACTTAATTATGATCATAGATTTATATGTTGCTATAAATCTATGGTTATAACGCATATATTACTTGTTAATCCGCTGCGAATAAAAAATATACACGTGTTTTAAAAATCATTCAACCGTAACGTAACAATAAATACATTTATTTATGTTATTGGCATGTATCAAATTCATGTTAATATAAAGATAATGTGACGTTATTATCTATATAAATAGTATTTATTAAATACTATATAATGTACTTAATTATAAATACCAATCAAGTTAAGTAATATATTATAAATGAAATATACATTTTATAATAATGACTATTACATTAAAAAATAGTTATATTTATATACAAGTTGAATTATAAAACTGCAGTTTTACATGTATCTATAAAATACTTAGTAAATTATTAAATTATAATAATTATTTAAATATTATGTAATGTAATCAATCACAATATTACGTAACTGCATTGTATTATATTCGATATAATATATAGTTATATAATACATATAGTATATATATATATATATATATATAGTAGTCACATATATAAGTTGGCTACATTATAAATTGATAATCTCACCACATTTAATCTTTTTTAATATTCGTTTGGAATCTTATCTATTCTATTGATAATATATTTAATAACGAGATATTGTATATAAATATATATTGAAACTTTCTATATTGACATACAGCATTGACATATTACATAATAACATATCATATAGTGGCATATCATGTATTGGTACAGTGTTCATCATTGTATGCAATTGCTTCTCTCGATATTGATATAATGAAATTAGATATGTGTGTAAAATATTTATTTTTAATTCATTTATACATTAACCATATATATATAGTTATATATATATATATATATATATATATATATATATATATATATATATATATATATATATATATATATTAACTATAGTTAACCTATGTATTTATATATACCTAATAATATATAATAATATATAGTATATAGTATATGATATATATTATAACATATATATATTATATTATATATATTATATATACTATAGTATATATATATATATATATATATTATATATTATAGTCTCTAGAGTACACGTCGCATTCAATGTTACTAAGTTGAATGTATTATGTATTATTAATTGTCAAGTAAACGGTCAAGTCTGATTGTACACATGATACTTCACATGTATACGTTAACGATCAGCCTCAATAAAATGGCCACGGTGTTACATAATAAGGTATTATTTACGATAAATTATATATTAGTTAGTTATAAATCATATATTAATTATATTATATTATATAGTTATTTAGTCAACATTATTCACCCGTTCAAGCCAGCAGGGAGATATGTCCTACGTCGTATTTATGAGATGTCCTACAACATGTACATTGTACAATGGGACTTCGAGAACAACGGCTGCGTTAAGAACACTCTAGACTATGTGTACGTATCTATAAAGGTTAAGGTCACGAGTCGAGGTCAAACTACTGTCGAGAGGGTGACACCTCGCGAGGTGATGCGGTTCACTGGTGACGGAATGTGCCTCTACCAGGTTAGGCAGGGTGTTGGGTAGGGTGTTAGGTAGAGTGTTATGTAGGGTGTTAAGCATGATGTAAGGTAAGGTGTTAGGCAAGGTGTTAGGTAAGGTGTTAGGCAGGGTGTTAGGTAGGGTGTAATGCAGGGTATTATACAAGGTATTAGGCATGGTGTTACGCAGGGTGTAAGGTAGTGTGTTGAGTAGGGTGTTAAGCAGGGTGTTAGTTATTGTTATTATTTATAATGTAAGCATGATCAATAAAATAACTATGACGTAATAACTAGTAATATTAACGAAATATTCAATATATTAATATTTATATACATATTTATATATATATTTATATACATATTTATATACATATTTATATACATATTTATATACATATTTATATACATATTTATATACATATTTATATACATATTTATATACATATTTATATACATATTTATATACATATTTATATACATATTTATATACATATTTATATACATATTTATATACATATTTATATACATATTTATATACATATTTATATACATATTTATATACATATTTATATACATATTTATATACATATTTATATACATAGTTATATACATATGTATATACATATTTATATACATATTTATATACATATTTATATACATATTTATATACATATTTATATACATATTTATATATACTTATTATACAATTATACATATTTTAATATACCGTGTATAGAAGGTAGTTCCACTTTCTATGGATAGTTGATATTATGATTACCATATAATTAGTAGTATGGTGGCTAATACATATGTGTGTGCTAATATATATATATATATATTTATGTATACTACATATGCATGTAAATATATTCATATATATATATATATAATATACACATGTATATATATATAAAACCAAACCAAATCAAATCTATATACATCGTTGTTAGTACTATTTCCGGTCTATGATAAATCTAGCCGCCAGCTATTTACATATGTATTATATATGTCAGAGGTGGGCGTGGCTATTTTTGTTACGTATTGTACAACGGATACAATTGGATAATATGTCCTCGTATAAATAACAAACCATATCCCAAACCCAAATATATAGTATATTAAATAATTTAACAATATTATATTAAGTATTACTATCATGTAGGATATAGTCCAAATGCATTCATTACTAGTAATGGTATACCATATAGTATACTATATAAGTAATGGTGTCATAAAAGGGGGGTGAGTCGTGTCACCACCCCCCCCCACTTTTAAAAGTGGGGGGATATAATATATAATACCCCCCTCTCTATTAAGATCTACACATTATTTTATTCTTTATGAATATTATATTTCTGCTATTTATAGTATTTGTAGTATCATTATATTCAACATTGATTTGTATTGTGCCACCCAATACAAGTCTACTATATACAATATGTATATAAATAGATAATAAGTGATAATATAGATTTATCTTCTTAAAAAAGTTTATGGTAATAATTTATGAGTCTGGGATATCCCCCCACTTTTAATCACACTGTGACGCCCCTATATATAAGCCAACTCTGAATTTTCTCAGTATGTATAATATTTTAATATATTAAAATATGTAAATATTTGGCTGCCAGCTTTAAATTCCCATAATGTCCAATCTAAAAATAGCTGGTAAGCTTGTCGACTTCATCCAAGCTACTTTAACAAGGATGACTAATATTCAATAATATATATCTTTTGGAATAACATTAATAATAGGACTCGAAAATATTCATATATGAATTGTAATACTTGAATTGATAAATTCTTATTCTAATAACTATGTCAAACTAAGATGAGATTACATTAATTTCTAATAAAGTACCCGACAAACAATTTCTTAAATAAAGTCCGTTTTAATGTCCTAATGTATTCTTATATCACACTGAACAATATATATTTATTGTGATGATACTTAAAAGGATGTTCACAGTAATTTTAAAAATATAGACCAAATAACTATGCAAAACTTTACTTAAATTGTCCTGTAATACCCTGAGCAGTAGTATAATTTGTTACTGAGCAGGAAATTTAAGGGCGTTTATCTAATACATATATCTATAAATATTTCAAATTATGTTATTATAGAAAGTTGGATCGATATTAAATTATCGACCTACATCAACTTTTTTAAAGATTATAAAACAACATATAAGCTTTTCACAATATTCACAGAGAACAACATTAGTATTGTTAGCTGATAGCAGAATTCGCACAGAGAGGTCAAGAACAGTTATACAATAACGAGCGGTCAATAGGTACAGTATGTGCCGTAGAAGATATGATTCATCACTCATAAGTTATGACTCATAAAGCTAGTCATCCTAGTTAATGAATATCTTTCGTCTTATGAGTCATAAGTTATGACCAGTTTATTTGTCTGAGAGTGTGTATTACGCATATATATGTGGTATCATTACGTAATAGTCCAGTATATGTTGTAAAGTTTATTATTCTAAAACTCATTTATGAAATAGAATATTGTATACAATATATTCAACAATATAAAAAGTAGATATACATAATATTAACCTACACTGTTTAAAATATAAATTTGTTACGCGTATTTTTAACTATAGTTCAGACATTACCCATTTTCTTCAATATAATAGATAAGAAATATATATATATATATATATATATATATATATATATATATATCTATTTAATCTTTCGATATCTAAAGGAAAGTTTCCTAATATACTCGAGATTTCTAAAGTCATTCCATTATTTAAAAATGGAGATAAATCTAATATTACTAATTATAGACCAATTTCATTGATATCTCAATTTGCAAAGATATTTGAAAAAATTATAAAAATTAGAATGATATCTTTTATTGACAAATATGACTTAATACATAAATCACAATTTGGTTTTCAAAAAAATATAGATACATCCGTTGCAATAAATATGTTAATGAATGACTTAATTGGAAATCTTGAGAAAAAATATATTTCTTCAATTGTTTCTATAGACCTCAAGAAAGCTTTTGATACAATTAATCATGACATTTTATTAAATAAATTATCAAATTATGGTTTTAGAGGTGTTACTTTAGATTTTTTTAGCAGTTATTTAAATGATAGGAAACAAAAAACTGTATATTTTAATAATGAGTCAGATATAAAAAATATTAATTATGGAGTTCCTCAGGGTTCAGTTCTGGGGCCAATACTATTTATATTATTTATGAATGACTTGCATTTATTTTCTAATAAATGTTCAATTATTTTATTTGCTGATGATACTAATATTATTTTTAAAAATAAAAATATTTATAATCTTAATTCATTAGTTACTAATGAACTTATAAAATTAAAAAATTGGCTTATTATGAATAAATTAACAGTAAATATTGAAAAATCTTGCTATATAATAATTGATAATATAAATAAACATTATTTTGATAATAATATTTATATTGATAATAAACTATTGAATAGAGTAGAATGCTATAAATTTTTAGGAATGTATATTGATGATAGACTTAACTGGAAAGCTCACCTTGATTATATTTGCAAAAGAGTATCAAAATTCATTGCAATATTACATAAACTCAAATTTTCATTAAGTATAAAATCACTTAAATTATTATATAATGCTTTTATCCTACCTAATCTTAGCTATTGTATAACTATATGGGGTAATACGTATAAATCAAATATAAATAGGATTATTATATTACAAAATAGAGCTATACGTGCTATTTATAATTTACAAAATAGAATTAATACTGATGAATTTTATAATTCTTTAAATATTTTGAAATTTAAGGATATATATAAATGTAAAACAATATTAATTATGTATGATGTTTTAAATAGTAAATCAACATCTCCATATAAATCTATATTTTTTCTAAAAAAAAATAACTATAGTCAAAGAAGTCAATATAAATTTATAATACCATCATATAGGTTACAAATAAAATATTTTAGTATATTTTATAATGGACCTATATTATGGAATAATTTAGAAAATTCTTTTAAAACTTATCTATCGAAATCAGTATTAAAACGGAATTTGAAAAAACGATATATAAATCAATATCTATAATAAAATTGTATGTATACATCTATAGATTAATTGAAATTTTTGAATTGACATATTTACTAATGATAACTAATGATAACACTTTGACAAAGGATACATATTTAACTAATGATAACTCTTTGACTAAGGATACATATTTAACTAATGATAATTATTAATAAATGAGAACTATTAAACTAAGGATATTTAAACTTTAGAATTTACATAAATATATTTTTAAATATATAAAAAAAAACATAAAATAAAATATTTTTTTTTTTAACCTTTTAACTGTTTTTAAAACCTTTAACTTATGTGTATTTTTAGTATTTTATTTTTTAATTTAAATTTTCTTGAGGTCTATATAATTAATATGAAATTGTAAGTGATTATTTTTGTGTATTGTATTATTATTGTATATTAGGTGTGGTTGTAGTTATATAGCTTTGTATTGTGTTTTTTACGTTTTGTTTAATTACCTAATTATTTTGTTTTAATTTTGATTATATTTTAATTATTTTATTTATTTATCTTATCTCAAATTTTATTTACATGATGAGTGGCATTATGGGGAGTTTTTTAAAAATATTTATATTGTTTAACAATTTAAAAAAGTAATCTATATGAATATACATTTATAGTAACATTTTAACTATTTTATATTGTGTTTTTTTTGGTGACGGAGTGTCTGATGTTTTTGTAGTTGTGTGGTATGGTACGTGTCGGGGAAAGGGATATACTTTTACTGAGAGGAAAGTATTGCCAGTGTTCTTATTATTGGCACAAATAGGATCCCTAAGGCATTGGACCTGACGAACCCATACCCCTGAAGTTGATACACCATATATCCTCATTAATTTCAATTACTATTGGCTACTCTGGTTATAATTTTAATGATTAAATATATCGTATTTTTATAAGTGTATTATTCTAATAGATTACTAAATAATTAAATTTTATTTATAATTTGTTTTTTAACATATATTTTTGTATATATTTTGTGTATATATTTTATATACATATATATTTCTTTTACTAACTTTAACTCTTAATATTTTATTTATTTTTATTTTACTTTTACTATAATTTTCTCCTCATAATTGTCCTATAGGAAAGTGAAATAGGTAAACGACTAGATAAGCATAGCGCTTCTTCGTTTACCATGGTCATACCTAAATTCTGATTATTATTATTATTATTATATATAAATAGAAATATGTTTAACTAATATTTTATCCTTATAAAATGAGTTCCTTCAAATAAATCGGAAAATATGAAATTATTATAATTATTTAATAAAAGAAGTATTAATCTAAGCTTATTATTATTGTAGGTATGGGCACAGGAACAAGTGGTTCGTGGGTATCCGGACCCCCCCCCCCCCCCCCATTTATAAATAAGGGGGGTTCGAATATATTTGGACCCCCTGTTATGGCGACAATTTAAAAAATAATTTAATAATTTCTGAATAATTTAGAGAAAATGTAATATTATTATACTATAGATATCTATAGATAGCGATTAGTAGTAACATAGATATTATAATCTTCACATTTTAGTCAGAATACTATTTAATATTTATTAGATTTCAATTAATATTTTTAAATATAATGGACTTAATTATGTTTATTTTAAATTACCATTTTAACTTAAATTCATTCTATAGAATTGAAATAATAAACATAATGATGACAGTTTTGTAATACTATAATAAATAAAACTAAACTATTGTTTTATATTCATTTATATAATTAATAATATTAAATATATTATTTAAAATTAATTTCAAAATCTGATAATTTTTAAAATAATTTTTTTATTTATCTAGCTGGACTTTATAATCATTTTAAATTAATAAATACATTTTAACAAAGTATTTAGAATCGAAGAAACAGATATTGCAACAATAAGTTTAAAAGTTAACATTGCATCATTTAGGAGTCGATAATTAATAGGAATAGGAATACCTAATTGAAAACGATAAAAGAGCGGTTAAAGAAAACTTTGATAAACCCTTCCAGCCAGATGTAAGATATATTACAAAATATGTTTATTGTCGTAATAGCAAATATAAAAATGTATCATTGCAGAAAAACTGTTAGGTAACCTACAAGTTGTAGGCTACAACAAATGTTAATGAATTCATGGTGTGGTGAAAAGAAAGCAGAATTGTATTACTATTGTATTAGGAAATTATAAAAAAAACTAAATGTGATAATATCCCAGCATTTATTATTACAGTCAACTCTCGATAAGTCGAACTACGGATAAGTCGGACTTCTCGATAAGTCGGACACATTTAGTTGGTTTGGTTGGATGTGTATCTAGTTCCATGAACATGCATGTTAAATTAATCGGATAAGTCGGATAAGTTGGATTGGATAATCGGACTTTTCTATAAGTCGGACACATATTATAGTCATTTTTATGATTTTTATACTGGATAAGTCGGACTTTGTATAAATTGTCAGAAATGTATACTTTAAATAATGAATATTATAATTTTATTAAGTAATATTATTGAATACAACATTTTATGTTGTTGATTGTTGCATAATTCCATATTTCGGTAATCCTTTAACTCGCACTGGGCATGTTATGTCTTATTTACATGATATTCTTAATCTCGGATAAGTCGGAAATCTCTCTACATCGGACACTTTTCCCGGTCCCTTGCGAGTCTGACTTATCTGGAGTTGACTGTACTATAGTAATAGACTATAGCCATTCAAATTGGAAGAATACAATGGAACGATTTACTAGTTGTAGTAAATCTAACATGCATCGTATGTCAATGGAAGCGGAGATTAGAAATAGTATTAAAGATGTAATGATTATACATAATAAAAATGACATAGGATATACACCTATATAATACAAATATTGTTGTGAGAGCTATATTTACTTCTATGAGATACATTGCTCAAGAAAACATAGTTCTTAGAGGTAAAATACATGTTGAGGGTAAATTCCTAAAAGTAACTATTAAATTAAGATAAAATGAAATTCCCCAATTAGATGCATGGTTAAATATTGTAACTGATAATACTAAGAAAATACATCTAATACCATGGCAAATTCAAAATGAGATTCTTGATTTATTTCACATGCAGTCTTAATACAAATTATGAAATAAATATAAGGTTGTTACAGTAGGATATTGTAGTTGTGTTATGTCATGCCTAGTTATGTTATGATTTAGTTACACTATAATGTGTAACGGCACACGGGACATTTCAGGTAATTAACGTTTTATATAACGATTATAATTATTATAAAGTAATAATTAATTATATTACAAAACTTTTCAAGAAACGAACTATAATTGAAATGTATTCGACATGTCAAAGAAAACCTTTCAGTTACATACATATGCGTGGCTCTATATGAAAGACCTAATACAGAAACTATAGAAATTATGCTGAAATATGCATTGATAAGATTTTATTTGGTGCTAGATAATTTACGAGGTTATTAATATGATGGCGCAATTAATATGTCTGGCAGATACAAAGGATCCTATTTATGATTTAATATGTGAGGAACAATCGCTACAATATTACACCCATTGCACAGCTCATCGAGTAAATATATTTCTCAGTATACTGTTAAAAATAAGGGTACTCTAGAATTCACAAATGGGTAGAGTCTTTGTCCCTATTTTAGTACTCTTGTGGGTACGCTAGAAATCGATTTTGTGGAGAGTATACGCTATAACGTACCCTTTACGATACGCATTATAAGGCATATAGCGTACCCTTCACTTGTAGCGTACCCTTTTATTTCTAGCGTACCCATTTGTGAAAGTTGACGTACCTTTATTGTTAACAGTGTATGTTAACGAATCGGAGTCTAGTATATCTATATTAACTATAGTTAATGAAATATGAAATTGTACTATAATTCTATAACATTTAGAAATAATGTTACATCTTGTAAGTTGAAGACATTATAATGTCCTTTTACATATATGTCCAAATTGTTGGAAAATAAGAAAGGTCACTATAAAAGATATATCTTTGTGTATACACTCGAATGTTACAAAGAAATGCATTCGTCTTTATATTAAATTATACATATAAATGGTATTACCTCTAATCTATCAAATAAATGCAGATACATTATGAATAAATATGAAACTGTGATATATATCTTGGAAAATATAAATAAAATATATTCTACTGTCAAATATTGATGAAATTAATCATTGTAAGACCAACAAGTTCAGTTTAATATGAAAAAAGTATTAGTAACATACACACTGTAAATAATTGGCTGAGAAATGTAATGGGAAAAAATTATATACTGGATAATTTAATGATATGTAGTATTAACAGTGATACTAAAGATGAAATAAACATTTATGAATTGATTTTATCATTTGTAAAGAAAACAGAACGGAGAGAGAAGTTGTTTTCGTCTCATTAAATCTACCATTAATTACATATTTATTACAAAATGTACACACAATATCCTATAATTTTTAATTATAAATAACTATAGTTATATATATACACAAATATATATATATATATATATATATATATATATATATATATTAAATTATAAATTAGTGGACCCCCCTTATGAAATATACATTCCTGCGCCCCTAATGGTAGGTAATATAATTAATAGGTTTAAATAATAAATTATAGTTTGTTATAGAAGGTATACCTTCTACTATAGTATACATACGTAGACTATTGTTGTATACCTTCTACTATACAGTACACAACAATAGTCTACGTATGTGTGTGTATGTATGTATGTATGTGTGTGTGTGTGTGTGTGTGTGTGTATTCAATAACATAGTCATAGTTATACAATCATCACTTTACATCACGTGTTACATCATTATCACCTATAGGTGTGATAACATTATCACTTAGCGTCACCGTTATCACTAGGTGTCGCTATGTATGTCACCATCGTAGTGTTAATAAGGGGCAGTTAAACCCTACCTCCCTACGTAGTCTATAGATACTTGTATATTACCATAGAATCTTCCTATAACAATACGGTCTGTTTCAGTAGTCTTAATACACACACACTCACTCACACTCTCACACACACACTCACACACACACTCACACACACACTCACACACACACACACACACTCTCTCACACATACACGCACACACACGTGTGTACACACTCTCACACACACACACACACACGCACACACACTTTTGTTTACATAGCAACCAATATATAGACGTGTTTTTAACAGCTTAGCTTTTAAATATCTTTTAATTGTATTATTATTATAAAGATAAGTACGTATTCATTTATTTTTTATATTATCTATTATATTAATATTATTTACATATTAATATACAACTTGTTTGAAATATATAATAGTTGTCTTTAAATTATAATCATTTCTTATTCAGATATAATTATATTTAGGATTTGTTTTCATTTTTAACAACAAAACAAAATTTAATAAAAAATAAGAAATAATTACAAAGATCATAAAATTATATATTTTTTAATTTGATATAATTCAGATATATATCATATACTGTTTATGTATATTTATAATTAGATCTATTATTTATTCGTATCAAATTGATAAATTATTGTTATCATAATATCTAAATTTGATATACTCCCGTGGATCTCCCGTGGGAATTTACTTTTGGTAGTTGGATCTGCCAAACTTCATTTGAGGTTAGCTACCATTTATCACTTACATAGTATCATACTATGTAACATAGTCTGCTGTTTTGCCTATATTACTACAGATCATAAAAGCATCGATAACGACCTGAGAAACGAGTAACCTGATAAGAACATGGATTCAAAATGCATTCACTGCAACACATCGACTACAGCTGAAGCATCACATGCCGAGGGACACGTCGTATGCAGATGTACAGCTACAATCCACTATAGATGTCTTTATCCGGCGAAAGAAATATCGATGCAATGGGGTAATAAAAACTCACCTTCAAAACTATTAATAGCATTTATGCAATCAATAGCCTTTAAATATACATGCCCTACCTGCCGTACTACTAATAATACACCCATACCAACTACTAATACTATACCCACACTAACTATTAATACTACACCCATACCAACTACTAATACTACACCCATGACAACTAATAATACTACACTCATACCTACTACTAACCATAATATAACGACTACATCTACTGCGTCTAATAACATAACCATTGAAAATAAACTAAATGATATACTGAAAATACTAGACATACATACTACTCAGATTAACAATATCAAAAAACGGAATACTACAACACCAACAAAACTAACGAATAAGATACTCACTACCTCATATGCACAAGCTGCCAATACACCTACTACTAACCATACTAATACCGACATAAGATTAATTACCGATACTGATATCAACTATACTGCTACTATTGAAAATATAGCTAAAGATAATCGTAATCTAAACTATATAAAGAAATTTATTTCTAATTTTAATATAAACCCCTCTTCGATATCTAAAGTTATATTTAAAAATAGTTATTGTTTTATATCATTTACTACTCTCTATGCTAAAGATTCTTTTATCTCACTCAACCCATTACTGAAAACTACTGACTATAACCGACTTTTCCTACATAACTATCTATCACCCGAAATAATACGACGAAAACATATATATTTTCACGCTATAAAAGCTAATCTAATTAAGGGATATAAATGCTCATTGAACTTAAAGACAAACACATACGAACTCAGACAAAAAATAGATAATAATAAGGTTAACTGGAAAACAAAACCACTAAATGTTCCAAATGAATTATTTACTGATTGGACAACTTCTTTTACAAACTATATTAATAATAAGGATGAACTAACCTCCACTACGGATGAATTAACTTCCACGAATAAGCATACATGACTAAACAACAGCATAAACTACTTATCTCTTACTTTAATAAATGCCAGATCTTTAACTGCTAACATTGATATTATTACTAACTTTATTATGGAATATCGCTTTTCGATTATAGCAATTACAGAGTCTTGGCTAAAAAATGTAGACACCGTCATTCCTGCTGGTCTTAAAAGCCTTGGATACTCGTTTATACAAAAGTGTAGATCAGATGGTAGAAATGGAGGAGGAATAGCTTTGTTAGTAAAAAATCACATCACAATTATTCCTCAGCCCGAGATTTGTACATCAAACTGCGACTTTCTTTTTACTAAACTGAAAATAAAAAATAATATAATTCCGATCCTACTAGTATACAGACCACCAAATAACTGCCATACAACTTTTGCTTTAGAATTTACAAACTTTATACATGAACATAACTATGACAACCTGGTCATTCTAGGAGATTTCAACTTCCACTATGACTCTGACAAACTACACCACCAAGACTTTAAACGACTTTGTAACGAACTGAATTTAACTCAACACGTTAATTTTGCAACTCATACCCACGGACATATACTAGACCTGATACTTACATACAACCATTCTAATATACTAATACATAAACCAACACGCTCTACATTACTCACTGACCATTACGCAATAAACTCTCAACTTAATATACTGAACTCCTCACCTAGACAGACCCTACTTACTTACAGGTGTATCAGGAAAATAAATATTGATGAATTTTCATCTGATTTTATCTCTATGATAAATAAAACCCAAATTACAGTACTCAACTTAAACACTATACTTAAACAACTATTAAATCAACATGCACCACTGAAAACAAACTACTTAACTATACATAACGAAACTCCATGGTTTAACTCCAAATTAAATAATTTAAAAGTTTTATTTAGAAAATCATGTAGACTTTTTACGAAATCACCATCACACTCAAATCTAATTGACCTACGAAAAAATAGATATATATACAGGAATGAACTGAAATCTACAAAAACAGACTACTTTACTAACAAAATTAACGATTGTTCACACGACTATAAACGACTCTACTCAATAACTAAGACCCTCTTAGGAAATAATAAAAATTCTACGCTCCCACATTTTCCCGATGATCAACTATGTAAGAAATTTGCAGAATATTTTAAAGACAAAATTAACACCATTTGTAATAGACTCTCTTGTACATTTGACCCTCTTTATAATGCACCCCAAATATTACCATGCACTTCGACACTAACACATTTTACTGTACCTACTAATACTGCAATCTACAATTATATTGTCACTGCTAGATGCTCTTCACCACACGACCCAATTCCTCTAT
>OZ025239.1:16339581-16344581 GCA_964019155.1 Osedax fenrisi | reverse complement strand
TTATATGTGAAGGCATATATGCCTGTATAGCTTACATTATATATTGATACATAATTAGGCTTTGTAAATACAAATATGCTACGAAATATACCTACTTGCTACTGGATATAAATGTCTCCCTTTATTAGGACCATTGACTTGTATTGGGCCACACAAGTCAATGATTAAGACCTACTTTAATTTAAATTTACATGTCTAATAACTATTCATTTTAGAATAAATAATAATACTAGCATTACAAATTAATACCCCCCCCCCAAGAAGTAGTATTATTATGATGCTCTCATAATATATTTAACATATTTGGAAATGTATTAATATTTAAATATTAGCCAATACTTTTCATATAACATATGAGAAAATAAAATTATTGTAATTGGTATTTATTGTTCTATAAAATCAATATTTATTTTTGTTGATATTGTAATAGATGATATCATTATTTTTTTGGATTTCTGATCTTTACAAATACTATTATATAATATTTATTTGATTTTCTCAAACAAATTGTTATTAATTTTTAAAAATAGGATTACAAATCTGACCCAAATATTGGTTTCCTGGGAAATAATCATTTCATATTGTATTAATTTACTTATTTTAAATAAGTATTATATTAATTTAATTATATGTATATATAACAGGATTTACTATTTAATAACCTATATATCTTATTAGGAAAATAGTCTTGGTCTATAATTAAATATAATTAAATTAATCAATTATTTAAACCTATTCCGATTACGTCATATTTATATTTACTATTACATAGGTTACCAAGTTATAATGTATTCGGTTATAAATTATTGATAACAATTATAATTTATAATAATTATTGATAAAAATACATAACAATAAAATTGAACTATCTTTTTTTATTACAATAATTATTTATGTTTAAATCTTTGTATATGATCTATTATTATTAATAATAGATTAATCAAGATTCTAATTAATTAAAAATGACAACCTCCATAGACATTAAAGTGAGATGTCAGACCTTCTATGCAATCCTCACATTGAATGTATGAAATATTGGGTAAAGTATATATAATAGCATATACTTGTACCAAAGCTCTGGTATTTACTTGTACCCATAGGGTATATTAGTAGAATGCATGAGGGATAATTATTTTTTAATTTATTTTAAAATGTTATCTATATATTATTTATTTCATATTTTATTAAATTATTTTGTTATCATAAATTAATTATAAACCTTTTTAGTTATTGACACCTTGTATTGACATTTTATGATTTAATAATAATTTTAATTATTAGATAATTATCTATGATTTGTTTTGTTTTTATAAAAATATTAGATTTTCTGATGAATACATTTTCTAATATATAATAGTAAATAATCTCATTTATCATGATTTTTTTAATTCTATATTATTTTATAATTGATATACATTATGATCATATCCCATATGATCATATCTATTATAATAAATGTAGGGCCTAATTATAAATTATATGAAATATAAATGTTGTTAAATTGTTTCTAATTGCAATAAACTATAATATTTTCTTATACACATATATCATATATGTAATTGTAAATGACATAGTCACCTACTATTATAGTAGTACTATAGTATAACTGGTGATGTAGGAATGTATAACATAACCTATGTATAACCTATGTATAACCTATGTATAACCTATGTATAACCTATGCATAACCTATGCATAACCTATGCATAACCTATGCATATCCCAAAATGAAAATAGTATGCATGAATAAGCTCAATATAAATTGTACGCCTACATATTTACACAAAGTTTGAGTGTAATTTTGATTGACAAGTTACTCTTTATTAGTTAACACTGACATTGAAATTGTACGCTTTGTTAACCTTTAACAATTTGTATGAAATTAATTTATTATTTTACAATGTTTAAACGGAACTAGAACTAAAAACTATAGATCTAAGTGTATATACTTAAAATACAAAGTATATTTATCATTTTAAAATGTTAGTGTTCAATGGACACTGTTCATTGAATGTAATGTAATGCAATGTATTATTCATATTTCAGGAATACTGCACGTGTGTGGCTTAATCTACTATGCAATTGTATAATTCACTATTTTAATTCACATTTAAAATTAAATAAAATTGTCGATATAAGTTTTTAAACGTTTGGCTTAACTTTTTATTATTCCGTTAATTAATAAACTACTTGATTTATCAATAACAATATCATATTCAAGTAGGATTCTATACGATTGAGTCAGAATTAATAACCAGTTATGTTTAGCAAACATTTTATATTTTAAACACCTACTATGATTATCATAATGATATATAGCTAGGTAAACCGTAATGGTTCCTCATCAATAAGGGCATGCCATCGTGTGTCCTTATGTGCTGTAATGTAGGCAGTCTATTATCATCATTAACCCTTGTCAATAATATTAATAATGTATAATATTGATAATATATAACGTGAATTTGTAATCTGTAATATGTTAACTTTATTATTCATAATAACACATAATCATGATTATTTGTTAATAACAATATATTATTAATATGTTCATCATTATTTTATTAGATATTATTAGTGAGTAGATTATAAAGTACCTATTGTTATACATTTAGTTTGTGGAATCCTGTTTGGAAAATAATTTGAAATAATAATGAAAAATAATATAATTTTATTTTAACAATATAATATTAAAGTTATAAACAATTCAAAATTATAACCGTGATATACTTGTTCTCAAAGTTAAAATACAATATATAAATAATTACAAATTATTGTATTGTTATTTATTAAGTTATAACATCACTAATATGATCTCTATATTTTTATAATAATTTGTTATTACAATAAAAATATTATAATTTCGTTATCATTAGGTTCATTCCTATAAACACATATTTTTGATATTACTCAGACAATTGTTATCACTTCATATCTTGTTTGAATTCAAATGTATAGTTAAAGTATATAAATATAAATATTGGGCCATTTTTTAACAAATTCACAAATTTTATACAATTAATTTTGTACTATATTAACTCAATATTCTGATAAAAATATATCCAAGCAATATATATATATATATGCATGCAATATAACTATGGGCTATTTATAATGAGAAATTATATATTGTATTTTAATGGGGAATAATTTCAAAATGAATAACTTAAGGGGACGCGATACCATTGATTTTTTCTAAAAAAAATTGAATTTCAAATTTTTTTTTAATATAAAATTATAATAATTCAGATATTATCTTTACAATGGTGTTTAAATTATGTTCATTACATTATTCATTTTGTTTATATTATATTATTTGTACATGTATAATCATATTGTTTATATTCATATATTATATTTAAAACATGATTTACTCAGAATAATTATTTGTGACCAATCATGCTGATATAACTAGTATTAACTTTTGTACAATTGAATATTTTTTCTTCATTTTTTCAGTATAACTAGATAAAACCTGTAAGATTAAAGTTATTTGTCAAAATTAAAAAATATTTATTTAAAAAATTTTAATTAGCAATTTATTGGAAAATTAACATTTTTTATCAGATATTTCAATTATTTTTTTTAGAAACGTATAACATAAAGATGTGTAAACATCTATAAATTTCAACATATAATATAAAAATATGGAATATTATTAATAGATTAAAAAAAATTGAATATTTGTTGAGATAATAGATTTCTAAAAATAGCATTTTTTCGTATCTTTTACATGTAAACCAAACGATGGTATCGCGTCCCTTAAGAAAATAATAAATTAAAGAATACAATAGAATATAACTTAAATAAATAAATAAATTCAAGATTGTACAGTAGGTACAGTAGGTATAGTTATATACAATGTATATTGAACATAATAGTTACTTAGATAATAATTAAACAATAGAAATTTACTTACATATAATTATCACTATAAGACTTTGAATTATATTTATTAGCAATACTATTATATTTATTAGTATTACAATTATGTTTATTAGTATTATAATTATGTTTATTAGTATTAAAATTATTTTTTTTATTATTGTATTATATACCGTTAAAATTGAATTGTAATCACTGTACCATTAGACTACGAATATGAATTCTATATACTTGGAATTTATTAAACATCTTCTGTGTTACGACTATTTTTAGACTATTTTAATGAGCGAATCTTCTAAGGAATTTATATTTAGTCGCATTTAGTTTCTATGGTATATGCACTAACACTGATGGTATTTCTAGGTATACACATACTTCCTATACAGCACAACATTGATAGGTTCTGATATCTGTCTATTCGACCGGTGTTATCGACTATTCAACTGTTTCAATCTCAGAATCCACTATCCACAAATTAAAAATACAACTCTCATTTTCGAATACCTATTTAAACTTTACAATGTATGACGTAGATTCGAATATATACAGGATATATATATATTGAATATACATTAAATTGATATATCTACTTAAATTAAGATTGCATTAAATTAGATCTCTCGTTTATATCTCTCGCTTTTATTCTACTTTACTTTGATATCACAAATATCGTTAATAATTAATATGCAATCAATAATAATTAACATTGACAATATTAACTACATGTTCGGTTATATAAAGACTACATTAATTACCTATCAACTAAATATACTCTATCAGTGATAGACTATCACATATACTGATTACACTTTATCTCTGTACAAGCTTACCTAATACCTAGGTTTTGTTATACTCAAAATGTTAGCTATGTCACTGTTATTAATTGATAATGCTACTGCTAATGTATCTCCAACTACTACTACTACTACGACTACTACTACTACTACTACGACTACTACTACTACTACTGTTACTGCTACTGCTACCTCTACCTCTACCTCTACCTCTACCTCTACATCTACCTCTACCTCTACATCTACCTCTACCACCACAACTACCACTACCACTACCACTACCACTACTACTACTACTGCAACTACTACAACAACTATTATGGT
>OZ025239.1:16297081-16337081 GCA_964019155.1 Osedax fenrisi | reverse complement strand
TATATATATATGACTTTCATAGTTTATTTCACTTATTGTTCCAATTACTTGCCAATGAAAAATAATTTATAATTATATTATATCTTATATATCATATATTAAATATAATATCATAATAAGTATACATATACTATTATATTAAATATATGATATATATATATATATACATATTGAATGGTGTTTTTTGATGTAGTAATTTATTACATGTAAATTAATACAGTATTCGAATAAACATATTTGATAAAGTGGATCAATTATTGTGAAAATACAGTTTATTACTACAGTGATAGTGTATGTATAATGCCTGTTGGTCTATTGTATACAACTATCATAGCTGCTACAACCCATATGATGTGTTGGCCATGATATATATATATATCATATTTATATGTGATATTACATTTAACATGTGTATTGGCTACAACAACAGAACAGATAATATGTATTACTTTGAATCCCTTTAGAAGGTCACCATTATATAACTATAAACTAGAAAACTAACAGAAACAAAAATTAAATTATTCTAATAAATATTATAATAATTATTATTATTCTATTATTATTATATACAATATCATTAATATCAATTTAATATAGTTAAGGGTCGGCGAAGGACACATGCGAACACATGTTTTTAATAATAAATATATTTTTTATTAAAAATTATATTATATAAAAATCAGTAGATGTAATATATTATCTTTAAAATGATATAATGCTTGATGCATAAAAGTAAATATAAGTGTCCTAAATATGAATTTATGTATATAACTGTATACAAATATACATTAAAATGATAGTACTAGTTTAGTATTTTTTATTAAAAACTGATATTACTGCTCTTTATTTTTAAACTTAATTTTGATTATTTGCACATCCATAACTTTTGATCTACTTATAAATGTATATGAAACTTTCAGTATTTAATAATAAAAAATATCTCTTCATAAATATTAAGTATGAGCTAAAAGTATACTTAGTTATTGGAAATTCCTGGAAATTTTGTTATTAAAAGTATTTTGTTGATTAAATCATCATATAATTCTATAACTTAATATATATATATATATATATATATATATATATATATATATATATATATCTAAATCTAATTAATAAGACTTTAATAAATCAACATGTATTCATTCTTCTATCTTCACCATGTAAATATTTACATGTTTCTCCGCAGGCCCTTAGCGCATACGATTAATATTGCCGAAGGGGCTTTCATTTTAATTATTCTATACGTTAGATGGCGATATTGAAACCCGCTGCACTCATAGAATACATATGGAATAATGAGTCGTACGATTAGATATATGTTTAAGTATACCGTAGGAGGCACCGATTTTTCAATAATTTAGTTACTCTAGTAAAAAGTACAAAACATATTATATATATATATATATAAATGTTATGTTGTTAAGATTCTTCCGGATCATTTTCAACGATATGTGAAATTAAAATTTTAAATAATTTAATATTATATTAGTAATAAAGATGATAATATTGCAGCTTATGTATATATTTGCTGCGGTCGTCGGGTTACACTTCTTTTTAATTGGATGAGTATATTATATAATACGAGCCTGTTTATAGGCCTGATTGAGTCGTGTTTTAATAAAATACGGTACAATTACGATTACGATATAAATAAATAACGTAATATATTAATCATAATTCGATGTTTAATGATTAATCATTATTATCCACCTCGATAAGTCAGGCCTCCACGTACTGCCCACGTAAAACTTTACCCGGCAGACATTCTTAGATTGACATCGGTCGGGCTCAGATTAAACACAGGACGTATACGGAAGCACGGCTTATATGATAGGTAGCCGGTAATCTTGTACGAATTATTCAATTTAGTTTATTTTATAATTTATAGTAAAGTTTTCCGAATTTCTTTAAATTTCTCCTCTATAGTCTTTATTTATATACATATATGTATATATTATACGTGGAATTAATATTTAATAATGAAATTATAAATATTCTAATAATAATTATATAATTATGAAATAAACTTAATTTAATATTTCATCCAAAATTGCTTAACAATTCGTTCGAGATTACTAGTATTCATATGATTTTGTATACCACAAGGATTTTGCGAAACAATGATTCCACTCTAATTAATTTTTGAAATTAATGAAAAAATACACTATCTCTACTGCAAACTATGTATTTCTAATTATATTTTTAGTTTATATTTGTTTATTTGTAAATTCAAAAAATATATCACTAATATAAATAAAAAGTTATGTACATTTTTGAATACAATGACAATTTAAGTTAGAGTGTTGTTTTAAATATATAACATTATTTTATAATGGTTACACCCAAGACCTCCTATAACCTCGAGGTTATAGGAGGTCTTGTTACAATTGACTAACGGAAAATCTATTTAAGCATGTATACATATTAAATTACTATTATTTTGATATTAACTAATTCTGATCGTATATAATATATTACGTATATATGTCATTATGTTATACTATTATATTGTTAATCATATTTAATAGGATATGATATTATTACAATAATCATATAATTTATATATTAAATGAATAATTTTTCATCCATATTTATTTGTATGTCAACAGTTACTATAATATTATAAATGTGTTAAAATATATTTATTTTAATACATACATACATAAATACAAGAATATAATCTACTATTTATAATTGATAATTAAGTTAACTCATACTATTATAGTAGTAACTATATGATACATTTTCTGAATTAAATTAATTTTTTTCTAAAATAAAATTGCCTTTAGTCCGTATACAGCTTTATAAGACCATTTTCTTTAAAATATTATATTTAATTAATATACAGCCATATTCGAGAAATGTTATATATCAATAGTTTCATTTTCAATGTAATATATATATATATATGTATATATATATATATATATATATATATATATATATATATTAATATAAATAAATGCAAGTATATAATCTACTAACATAATAATTATGTTATTGATAATATAAGTTAGTATAAGTTAAACTATCATAGTAGTAACTATAGTATAAACTATTATATTGACTATATAGTATATGATACATTTTCAGATTAAAATGAGATATTTGGGTTAAATATCTATTAAATAATTCCATTAAATACGGCACATTTGCCACTTGTTATTCAATAAACATCGCCGCGTGTGCCGTTAACAATTACGTAATTAATCAAGTGTATATGTATAATAATCACATATGACTTATATGATGAGGGATTACGATTAAAAAAGACGCGTTTCAATTTCAAATTGAATTTGGGATGCAATTTAGCTAAAAAATACTCAAGTATTATACTTAGTATAACAAACCTAAACCAATTAAACCAAATAACCCACAAATACCAATAAAATATATATTGAATATTATATTATATTCACTATATATAATATATATATTATATATTATATATTATATACTATTATATAAAATATAATTGATAACGTAATTATTAGCGTCGCCAGCCACACGCGTCGGTGGTTACTGAATAACAAATGTGCCGTATTTAATGATTACCCGCTGAAATAAAATGATATTAGTACGTAATCACCAATAAATACAATATAAAGTATACATAATATGTATATTATATATGTTTAGAATTATTAACATATTAATATAGTTATTTTTATAATTTTATATAATTAAATTATTATAAATATTCTATTATTTGAATTTAAATATATTGAATTAGTATTTATTTTATAAATAATCGAGACTTGGCATTGGGTAAATAAATTTAAATAAAGGTTAAGGATTAAAGTTCAAAATAATATTATATTCTCTATTTTTATTGGTTTAGATACAATATTTATTTATATTTGTCAATCATATAAATAATATTTAGGAAGTTATTTTATGTTTATATATGAGTTTTTCAATGTATTATAATATAAAATTGCCTATACTTAATTGCTTTTTATCGATAGAATTTTCTAATATAAGTTTGGTAAGTTATAATAATATAAAATGCTTAAATAATGCCTTTTAAATTAATATTATTATTTTATAAATCGCCACGTGCGTTTTACGATAGTTAAAATTACATAAGCAAGAAATAAGATAATACAACTGTATTAATGAAAATACTAGATATTAATATATAGTATAATAGTATTGTGTATATGTATAATTATATATTTTATTTTTCATTTATTGTTTTAAAAAAAATAATATATATTTATTTATCAAAGTTTTTATTTGAACTTTAGAAATTATTTTTAAAAAGTGACTAATTAATTTTATAATCTAACTAATATTTATACATGTTTTATATATCCTTTCGAATATAGTATGCTTTTATTTACACTTATGTATAACATGGTTCAAAATAATGTATCTACTATCATAGTAAATTAGTTAGTAACTAAGTAACTATACAGTATAGTCTATACTCCAGAAAATCGGTTCTCATGGAAATAGGCAACTATTAACATTTATATAGTTCAATTTGTATTTATTTAAGCGTTAGGGTTAAATATATATAAAAATATGTAATACATAGTTGCATGAATTTCATTATAGAAATATATGTATACATTATTATAATGATTATAATATATAATAACCAAACTATCTGTATAATTATAATTAAACGTACGTAACTAGAGTAGGCATCGCTAACTCATATTATATTCGCTACATGCACATTCATAAAATCGTGAAATTTCAATATGACTAATTTCGTTATAATCTAAGACAATAATACAAATAACTCTTAGTTTATAATAGTAGGGGTGTCAGGTAACTCGAGGACAATTTTTTAATGAGTAAAATCTAATATATAGATGCATCCATTAATAATTTAGTGACATATTGGCGGGCTGAACGAAAACCGGCATTTATAATTTCTATATAATAAGAATCAGGGTCAAAACTAACGCGCAAGAGTTAAAAAGTAAACAACGCGATGCAATAGGCGGTTGTCGCGTATACACAGAAATGAATATATATATCCAATAAAGGACGTATATCCTTTCTATAATATATACATTGTATATCATAATTCAAATTCGAATTTTATGATCAACTTATACTAAATTCAATGATTCAACTCCCGCCTCACGCGCTTGTTTTTTTAAATATTGCGCGTTATTTTTGACCCGTCACCTATAATAACTACGGTCGGTTGGTGGGATCGAAGCATACGACAATAAAATACATATCTATTAAGTGTAATTAAATACTATTTCAAATTGGCTACCAGTAGTACTAATTGGTTATTTATAAAAGTGATGGTATATATTATATATATTTAATAAATATATATAACTAATTTATAAGTAGGTAGCTTACCTATATTGTTAAATATATGAACAATTTAGTGTTGTATAATAGATAAATAATTTATCATAAATTACATAATTATATATATCTGTGATTTATCGAAACATACCATTCACCCATTTATGCTAGCCACTCTCCAACTAATCTACCACAACTATTATATATAAATTATAGGTGCCGGTTTTGGTGCGGAACCCATATTGGTATTAATCATAAATACAAGTACTATATAATATAGTACATAATCTGCATATTAAAAATCTACACAAGCTATATTTTATATATTCAATATCACTAGTGCAATGTGTTATATATTGCCTTAATGAGTATATATTGTGACTATAATAGATATTCATATTCTATATTAAATTATATTTGTGCACTATATAATTTAGTCTATATGTTCTGATATCATTAGTTCCCTCAATAATTGAACTATGCATAGTATTGTGTATAAAATGTAGCCTTTAGTCGAGATACAGAAAATATGTGGATTATCATAATCCATAATTTTCCATGATCAAAGATTCGCAATTTTTAAAATAAGGATTAAATACGCACTAAATGCCCGTAAAATTCTTTATTCAAATTAGTGATTATATAAATATATAGTATAGGTTACATGTTTAACACAATGTCATTATATATTATAAGAATAATTGTGCATTATAATTATATATAAAATTATACAAAATTAATGACTCATATTCATATGATTATATCATATATTATTTGTGTAGTTATGGTGCATATATATAGGTACGCGATTATCAAATCACTAATTCCAATGAAAAATTGTACTGTCGTTCAAAGCATATTTGAATAAATCCAGTGATCTCGTGCGGAGTGATTTTGTAGGGAGTTATCTCATGTTAATTGGTGATTTTGTGGGGAGTGATCTTGTGCGCTATGATAATATATGTTAATATAAATTTAATAATTATTTATAAATAGCAGAATTTACACTCCGCACGAAATCACCATACCCGACGAAATCACTCCGCATGGAATTACTGGCTAATATTCAGTGGCTACCCATTATTATATAGTATATAATGAAATTTCTACTTAATTACGAATTATTTCAAAGCAGACTGCCAATTTTTATTATAAGAATGTCAGAGTGCAAGGTGGGCGGTACTTATATATGCACTACTGCACATTATACGCATTATAAGATATTTGATAGTAACACAATATTGTATAGGCTCACTTGGGGATATAATGCTGCATTATTAATGCAGCTAAAAAAAATGGCAAAGTAAAACCAAACCAAAGAAATCACACGACCCAAAATAAAAATTGAACTCTGACATTCTAATAATAATAATAATTGGCTTCAAGATTCATGCTTAATTACTACTGATCACATCTATATATTAATGTTGACCTATTAAAAATACATCTCAAGTTAAAAGTGCCCATAGTAGTAGAGCGTATTATTTATTGGACATATCAAAATTAGCTGCCTTAATTACAAATTTATTCATACAAAAGTGCTAACATATAATTAGGTCAAATATGTGTGAATAATTATTGGTAATCTGAATGTGGAATTATATATAATGATAATTCACTAGTTTTAGAATTTTGTGATGTAATTTATATTATTCTTTGAATGTTATAATTGATTGACCTTATTTTATATATACTTACTATTACATACATTATATGTTACAAGTAAACATCAATTTATATAGTTCTAATAATCTATATATTTCTCATTTTTCTCATATAAAAAATATATGTAAAATTATAAATTACATATATTTTTTATATGAGAAAAATGAGAAATATATAGATTATTAGAACTATATAAATTTATGTTTAATAATATTAAATATATTTATAAATTTAATTTAACATACACTATAATACAGTATGTAGAGTATATTATCTATTATTAAATATAAATTTATAATACACCTACTTGACACATAATGTGTGTCAAATTTAAATGTCTAATTATTATAAATACACACTTGCAATTTTATTACATGGCCAATTTTTATATATCTTTTATTTATTACCATTATAACTATTGAATATTAAGTTATATTTATATATGAAGGAAAACTCTGATATGATTATATCATTTAAAATCCAATATATTTCATATATATATATCATTAATAATAATAATAATTTATCATTAAAAAATATAGGAATACAATACGTTTCATAATGAATTATATATTTATATTATAACTTAATATGTAATAGACTAATCATAGATTTGATTCTTCATGTATAAGTAAATATACATATATAATTAACTTAAATATTAAAATTGTTAATCTAAAAATAAAAGAGTAATCTATATTTCATATATCATATTGTTTTGTAAGTTATTTATAATTACATCAAAATTCGCCAGGCTATTGTATATATCTATAAGTGTAATTTAGTATGTTTATTGTCAAATTATATTTAATTTTAATAAATTATCTATTATATTTTATTTTATTGCATTTGATAATAGGATTTTTATTGAGAATTAATTATATATACTAATTATATATGCTAATTATAATATATTAATATTTTTTATTTTAATAATAGATTAGAATTACATTTATTATATATATATATTTTGACTATTAATTTTAAAACTGTTTTATTAATAATCATTTCATTACCTATTATTTAATCATTATTTGTATATGATATAGTTTAATATATTTCATTCACATTAATTTTAATTAGCTATACAACCATGATACCAGATATCTGATTTACTATAATTTATTTCTTCAGGAACTTCATTATTTAATTTGTAAACAGTGCCAAACCCATCCAATATTTGTATTCCATACAACTATACATACATATATATTTTTCCCAGTTGTCCTTAGAATATTTAATGTTATTTTTATGTAATAATTTAGAACATTTTTTTAAAAGTCAATTGGTGTAAAATCTATCTTAAACTGTAAAAATAGATATATATATACAAATTGTATATATATACAATTATAATAAATCATTTATATTTTATTAGTAATATATTAATAATAATGGTGTAAGTTATTAAGCATTGATATAAATATATAAACATATAGCGTTATTATTGTTCTATAAAAGTTTGTAAATTTATATACAGTATCATAAAAATACATATAGATGTGACATATAAATATTTGAAAACTAAAATTGTGAGAGTAAATATGGGAATAAAAATGTATAATCGCATATATATATATATATAATTAGTTATTAATATATATTGAACACAAATTAATTATATAATATTATAGTAATGTGTTGATTTTATTATCTAATAAGTGAGCAATGTTGAGCATGGAGTATTCAGTTAGTTACATATAAGTAGAAATTGGGAAAAGGGTTATTTTTTAAAAGCTGATAAAATCTTAGCAATATTATAATAATATAACAAATATTTATTTAAAGGCGAATGATTTTAGAAATAAATGTATTTTTATTTAAAATTATATAACAATCAGTAAATATTATATTTAATATATTATCTTTAAAATAATATTGGGATTGATGCATAAACATAACTATAAGTATTATTAAGATACATTAAAATGATAGTAAAATATTTATAATTTTTTTTAAAAACTGATATTATTACTTTTTATTAAAACTTAATTTTGATTCGTTGAATTTTGAATCTTAACTTTTGATCTACTTTATAAATGTATATGCATTTTTCAGTAATTAATATTATAAAATAACTAAATATATATATATATATTTATGGAGATTAAATGAAATTAATGAGACTTAGTATAACAAAATATAGTCATTCAATTAATTAATCAGAAGTTATCGTACTTTAGTAAAAAAAATCTCCTATCTTCACCATATTCATTCATGTTTCGCCGGCCCTTTACATAATAGATATGAATTTAGGTTCTCTTTTTTTATATATATAAATTATAATATATAAATTTTATATAAAATATGCATATATATGATTTTTTGTTGTTGATACAAAATATAAATTTTCATACTATTTATATTTTATTTAATATATTTTTTTTTTAAATAATTCCAATTTATGATATATATGTTCTAAATATATTGAAAATTTAAAGTAAATTCATTATTAAATTAATAATATTTAAAATGTCATCATACATTAGATGAAGATTAATAGTGAAAAATCATTATTCCAAGTAATTTGAGTCAGTTAATTAAATTGACTTATTAATTTTTTAAATGAAAACTAATCCTAAGTATTTATTATATTTTATATATAATAAATATATATTATTCCCAATGTGAATGAATTTATCTGACATTTATTTAATAAGATTTAAAAATAAATATTTTATAAGTTATATTTTGCATAGCAAGTTGCTATTAACAAAATAATTTAAATACCATTTATAGATCATATTTTATATATATTGAATTTAAAATAATTTTTTTCCGAAAATTACGAATACATCTTATGAATAAATTATTATTTTAGGATAAATATGAATACTATATAGTTACAGTTTTGTGATAAATATAATATTGCTTAAAATGGATATTCATTTATTTCGTAATGTATATTTTTTCTAACTTTACTTGTATGTGTTCGTGATACAGAAAATTTACTAATCAGATTTATATTCCCTAAGTTTACCATATGGGATTAATATATATATATATATTATATAATATATATATATTCATTTATTATATTATATAAATTATATTACAACAAAATACAATTTATTTTAGGTATTCTTAGAATATAGATGATATAATGGAAGAGATATCTGAATCTTTGGTTTGTATATAAATAAATATATATATTTATTAAATGTATATAATCATTGATACATTTTTTTAATTTTAGGTATCACATACATATGCTCTTCCGTTTGATGATCACTTAATGGAAAATTGTTTACCTGGTTGGAATAATACTGATAGTTATGTTAAAGATCTAGATTTAAGTTCTGATGAAGATGATATTATTATGGTTATTGAGGATGATTTTTCAAAGGATGAGAGTTTAAATACATTTCTTTTAAATGATGATGGAGATGTTATAGATTTGAAATCATTGCCACCAATTGATGATGATAATCCAATATTTGATAATGGTGAGTAATAAATAAAATATTATTATATTTTAATATTATTCATAATATAGGTATAGATGCAAATGATATTGATAGTCTATTGGAAAAATTTGAAGGTATAATACATTTTATAATACATTATGTATAAATTAAGATTATATATACATATAATAATATCAATTATCAATATATAGCATCAAACAATCAAATGGATACAATTACAAGATGTAGAGTACCGAGGTTATTTAATTATATATTTTTAATTATATTACCATTATTATAATACTGTACATGTATGAAATATATATAATTATAATATATAATAATAACAATAGTATCGTTTTTACTAAAGTATAGTTATTATTGATTTAAATTTGTTATTCTCTTTTAAGGAAATATTCCCATGTAACGGCTATTTTATTGAATTTACACGTATACTGATAGGGAAGCGCATTACGTATATTGAGTCTTTCTAAAAACTATTTATTGAATTTAAATTAAATATTGTTATATAAAAAGGACATTCATATGTATAATCCTAAAGACAATAAAATTTCAAAATATATATTTTATATGTATAACAAATAGACATATTTTTTTATAAAATCCAATACATAACAATTATATTTTTTAATATGGGCTCTCTGAAATTGTGCATACATAGGTTATTTATATATAGTAACAAAAAATTAGATTAGGCTTTAGTACTTTTATTTAAATACTCATGATTATGATCTTATATAAATAAAAGAACAAGAATAGTAATAAGTACAAGAATAAATAAATTATAAAGTAATAGTTTTAAAATATTATATAATAATTTATATTAGTTAGGAATTTAGATTTCAAAATAAATAATTTATTTTATGGCGTGCTATAAAATATTCATTTTATGATATTTCTAAACTGATTTCATAGTTAGTAAATAACAGATCAATATTATATATACAAAATTGTTTTTATTTTTTTTTCAAATTTAACTAATTTATCCATTAGGATATCTATATAACCATTACGAGTAGATGCCACCTGAAAAAAAATGTTAATTTTATTAATATGAAATTATTCAAATACCAAATATTATCTTTAAAATGATATAAAAATCATGTTTTTACGTAAAATAGAACAATAAAATAACCACTTAAAATCATCGATATAAAGAAAGTGGATAAGCAATTGACGCACGCAATGCATGTAAAAGATAGACACGTGAAAGACACTTTTATCGATAAATTAACAAAATGGTATCAGTGATTTTGATTGGATATTAGTCATATTATATATGTCAAATATTAAAACAGTAGTCTTTTCGTCGAAATAGATTAAAGTAACTTCTATCTATATCAATGGATTTAAATTATAAATATCAATAAAATAGTATTATATCTTCAATTTAAATACACAAAATTACGAGGAATATTGATATTATGTATTTTAAATATATAATTTTATTTTTAGTATAGATAGTACATTAAAATTGGTAGTGATTATCAATATATATATGATAAATACATATTATTATAAATAAAAAGTAGTGGGCCAGATAGTGGGTTTCGACTGCAGCGCTCGTAGCGGATAGTGCCATACACTACATTCAATTGCTTATCCACTTTCTTTATATCGATGCTTAAAATATATCATTTAAATAAATGTGAAAATCTATTTATAGAACAGAGGTAGCACCTACCCTTAAGGGTAGGTAAATAGATTAATATATGTTTAAAAATAGTGTACTAAAAGTGTATTAACTTATTTTTAATTTATATATTAAATATAATATTTAACACAATGATAGATATTATACAGATCTATAATTATTACCCTTTAATTAGTATGCATTTATTTTTGGATATTAAATAATGAATTTATCAATTTAAATGATAAAATGTTATTTTAGTTTGAAAAACAGTAATAAATATATATATATATATATATATATATATATATATATATATACATAATTATTGTATATACAGGGTTGTTTATTAATTTTTATTTTTTAGCACTAATTTATTTATTCTAATTCTGTATATTGAATAATAGTATTAATGAAGAATATGTACAAATTAAGATAACCAAGTTAAAAATATTTGATCAACAAATATTAGATTTTTAATCTTATTTAGGTTATAATAATTAATTATATTAGTATACAATAATTATATATATATATTATTTATAAGAAATTATATTAAAAATATTAGTAATCTATATATAGTAATAAAAAAAACATGATTGTATGTGAAGTAACAAAATTGAACAACCCAATAATATATATAGAAATATTTTATTTTTATTATTATTATTTAATTTTATATGAATGACATTTATTAAAATTATATATTTATTATATTATATTTAAAAAAAAGTATTCATATTTTTAATTTATAAAAAATAAAGTAATATTGAACAACATTTAAAATTATTACATTTTATAAAAAAAATTATAATAGGTAACAAAATTGAGTGGAATTTTATAGAAATCATTTTATTTCTAAAAAATCCTATATCCAGATATATAAATCATATTAAAAACAATTTATAATATATTATATAGAAATAAAGTAACATTTATTTATTTAATTATTGTATAGGTATATATATAGAAATATTTTTTTTTTTGATTAGTAAATTTTATTAGAATTTATATTAATATCTTAAATAATTATTTATTATATTTTAGATTAATAATTTATATTATAATAATATATATGTAGTTATATAATTTATTTAATATTTTTTATAGGTCAAATTCTATGCCTTTATTTGGTACATATAAAGGTGATTATTTATGCATCGATGAACTTACTTCTCCAAAATCTACATTTACTGATATTGAAAATATATCGCCACCAACTAATTTTGCATCTATAGAACCAATAAAGTTTATATCTCCAGAAAATAAAACCTCAGTATCTAAACCTATTAGTATTCCTATTAAATCACGTGGTAAAACTCTTCGAAGATTAGTATCAGCACTGTCTGGAATGAGTAAAGTAAGTATACCAAAAGATGCAATATTATCATCATCTGAAGATGAAAGCTCTCCAAATAATAAACCAAAGATCAAATTAGTTCCTATTACACCAGAATTTAAAAATGATTTACGCCGATCCAACCGTATTGCAAAAGTTCCAATTTCATCAATCGAATTGACTTCTCCTATTTCTAAGAGTGATAGTTCAGAAGTTATGCAAAATGATATACAAATAATAGAATCGAAAACAAAAATAATTGAGCTATCCCCTAAGAAACTTTATAAAGAGAAAAATGTTTCAGAGCTTGAGCCAAAAATTCTATTTCCTCCTACTAGTACAGTTACACATGTTGAAAAATCAAATTTAATAGTAAAAAAACCTAATTTACCAATAGAAACTCCAATCATAAAGGAAGATAAGTCTATTATAAAGGAAGAAAAATCTATCATAAAGGAAGACAAATCTATTATAAAGGAAGACAAGCCTATTATAAAAGAAGAAAAGCCTATTATAAAGAAAGAAAAAGCAGTGATACCGATAAAAGTATGTAATCATGACGAATTAAAACTTACTTCAAATAAAGAAAAATTAATAGAAAATGAAAAAATAACATTGCAAGCAAAGATTAAAATTAATTCAAAAAAGGTGAACAATGTTACAAATGATATTCATGATAAATGTTTAATTCCAAAGAACTCTAAATCATATTTGAAGAAGAAATCCAAAGTAAAGAGAATTCTTCAACCATCAAAATCTATACTAATACCAATTATTAATAATAAACTAATTAGCAAAAAGCGTCCACTTATAAAAGGAAATACAGTTGGAACCATGTCAGCTCCATCCAGCCCAGGTAATTTTTTGATTATTAATTTTATATATAATTAAATAATATTTGTAATCTAATTTATTTTTACAGTAATGAGTCCTATTCAGGCGTTGAGTTATATAAAAGTAAAAAATGAATTGAGTAAGGTAACATTAGTAAATAATGATATAAAATCTAAAAAGATTGTTGTCTCCCAAATACATAAAATATCTAATAAGTGTGAAATACCACAACCTACTATTGAATCTGTAAAAGATAAGAAAAAAGGAGATATTTCAATTTATGTTAACGATAAAGCTATTAAAAAAGATACTTTAAGTGAAATTGCAAAGTCAAAATGCACAGGTGAAAATAAAGAGTAAGTATTATCTTTATTGTATTTATATATTATGTTCATTATATAATAATAATATTATGTATTATGAAATTAACTTAATATTGTAGAAAAAAATGTCCACTTATTCAAATGAAATCCACTAAATCTTTAAATGATAAATCTACAAAGAAATTAAGTCTTTCATCGTATAGGTGTAGAAGAAAAATTCGAGCTCAAAGTGTTAGTTTATTTAAATAAATTTAATAAGTTTTTAATATATATTTCAATATATACATGCTTTTTATATTATATTATTACCATTATAATTTATTTTCTTATTGGTATTATAAAATGGTTTATTTAAAATATAATTTTTCATAGAAACATAATTTAAAGACCATTTAAAATATGATTGTTCATATATTGTAGATTTACCATAAAAATAGGACAAAACCAAATGTCGCGCGTAATCATAATATATTTTTATATATTGATTTAATATATGTAAAAATCTAAAAAGTAAATTTATCAACTAATTTATCTATTATAATATATATTTAATCAATTTTATTTTATCCATATAGTATCCATTATAATTATTCTTATATTTTAGTTATATTTATAAGTTTACTAAATAAAATTGTTGTTATTGATTCTATATAATAAAAATGATAGTTAATTTTTTATATTAGAATATATTTGTATATCAAAATTAACTTGTTAACAAATAATTATGAATTTCAGACTCATGAAGGTACAATCGTGGTAGTTAATGAACCCTTTTTCAAAGATATTCCGGATCATAGTTATTGTTCTAAAAACAAAGTAATTACAAATTTAAAATTAGAACCAGAGATTAATATAACTTCAATTGAATATTTATCAGATATAATACCACATTTGCCTTCAAGAATTAGACATAATACTAATAATGATTTAATTGATATGGATATTGATTCAGATTGCGCTATTGAAGATGGTGATGATTCTACAAATAATACAGTGCAACAATATAATTATAATATATTTGATTCAGAAGATACAGAAATAAACCATAATAAACCATTACAAATTAAAGAAGAAATTAAATTGAATTCAAAAAATAAACTAACACCTGTTAATGTATCTAAAGAAAGTAACTGTAAAGATTTTAATATATCACCAGACAGTGCTGTTGAATCTCCTAGTATATTAAGTTCAAGTGATAACATTGATAGTACTAATGAGGAAACACATTCATCCCCTAGTGCAGATAGTGGAGTTTCGGAATGGCCATCTACATCTTATTTTAAAAGTACATTTAAGCCTATTGATAATGTAGCAAATAATGATTTGCCTCTTATATATGATATACATGAAAAAAATATACAAAATTCAAATAAATTTCATAACTTTAAAAATTCGACTAAGTCGTTTTCGATAAATAAATCTCCTACTTCTTCAAAGTATCTTCCAAATTATTCAACAGTATTATCCTTTAATTCACAAATAACAAGTATTTATGTAAAACCTATAGAAGATCAAAACATAAATAATAGAAATGATAGTCGAGTAACTGAAAATTGTATATCTCAAAATGAAAATTCAATACAAAATGATACTTTAGATTCTCATGAATATCCTGAAAAGAAAGTATTTGATAAGTTAGTATTTCAACTTATGTTTATTTTATCAATTTTCATTATTAATTATTAATTTACAGATATTATAGCAGTGGTTCAGAATATGATTATGATTCAGATTTCCATTCTTCGAATCGCAGATACAATAAAAGAAGTAAAAGATCTAGTTATAATCGATATAGTCGTTCAAGGTTATATATATATATATATATATATAATTGTTAATTTAATTATTTAATATATAATTATCCTTAATAATTTATTTTCAGATCTCCAAATCGAAGATATATGATGTCTGAATTTAGAAAACAAGAATTTGAGGAAAGGAGAATTGTTTATGTTGGAAAAATTCCAGAGGATTATTCAAATAAAGATCTAGAGGATAAATTTATATCATTTGGTGAAATTGAAGATATAAGCATACATATAAGAGAATTAGGGTAAATAAATATATAAATATTGAATGTTTATAATTTAATATTTATTCTTATACAAATTTAAACAATTATATATTTAAACTACATTATATAACATATCAATTACAGGGATAACTATGGTTTCATAACGTATAGATATACAAAAGATGCCTATAATGCAATTGAACGTTAGTATAATTATTTATTTTATATATTAAGAATCGTTTTTATTAAAATTTAACTATATCTAATTTGATCATCATTTTTATATCACCATATAAACTATATTATCCTAAAATAAACTAGTGACTACATTATAAGTATATGAGTACTTCTAGTTTTCCAAAATTGCTATGGTAACATTTAAGTAGTTAATCTTTACTTAATATTAAATGGGTTCACTTTAGGTTAATATCTATTGATGCATCTGATTTTAATCTAAACAAATAAAAGTGTAATAAAATATATATTAATCAGAGATTAATGAATATGCTATTAATCAATCCAGGTCAACATAGTAAGACTTAATTTATTAATCAGATGTTAATGGGTGTGCAATTAATCAATAATTAATAGTACTTAAATCTGTGAAAATATAAATGTTTTTAAATATTCTTTTATTTTTCAACGCAATTTCTACTATTTTCTGATTATCCTTATATAATAATAATACATAATTTTTATATTTCGTTATATTTAGATGTCTTGAGGTGACTTCATACATTTGTAAATAATTGTTTTTTCTTTATTTTTGATATATAAAATCATCCTATTATATTATTTATTTATATTTAATTTTACCATATGAAATAATTTGTGTTAATTTAAAGTTTCAATTTGGTCAATTTTGTTAGTTATATATATTCACTCAATTTGTTAGCACATTTAAATAAAAATGGATAACAACTTTATATAACAATACAATATTTTATTAATTAGAAATTTAAACAAATGTTTATTATTTTAACCATACTTTAAATTTTTTGAAATATTTACTTTTTATTATTGTACTTTTTATTTTATGAAAAATGTGAAATTATCAAAATTTAAATATTTAATTATATGGTAATTATTGTGCACTTTTAAATTAGATGGATATATAATATAAGTTAATCTTATGTTCATCCCTACATTAAATCTCAGCCTGGCTGATATTTTCAATCTTAAGATATCATAGAAGAATGGCTTATATTATATAATCTTATATTAAATAACAAACCAATATAAAATAGTGTACCACTAATGCCAACAGTATAACTATGAAATTTATCTAATTTTAAATATATAATAATATAATTTATTTAAAAATATATATATAGATTTTAAATTTATTAGTATATATGTAATTATATATATAAATAGTGCATCCTGTATATAACGCCCCTAGATATATCCAAAATATTGCCCATTGGACCTGGAAAAGATTTTTATCTATTACATGTTAAATAATTGTATACACTGCCAAAAACAAATATATGCCTTAACTCTGTTTTAATATTTTCTTTATTTACGAGTATATGTTTTTATAGCTGATAACAGATAATAAATTATATAATACTAAGCCATGACTTAATATCATGCTGCCTAAAATCACTCTGATTTTATGTATACTCTGTAATTTATAATTTTAAACTAGACAATATTTTATGAGCAAGTACAATCATACCCATACCTCGTCAATACTGTTTACACGGTGTATTTTATTCTACTAGGTAATTTACCATATAAAATTGCTTTATTTACATAAAATCAACTTTATATACTGCCTTACTAGACATATTTCCCAAAAAAAGGTCGTTCCCAAGTCGGGAGGTATTCAGGTTGCACTGTATATATTTAGGTAGTCTTGTTTTTTAATATATATTTATAACACTCAAATTAAAATATTATTAATAAATTAATTCAAATATTCCTATAATCTATATATAATAATATATTTAACTGTATATGAATATTGTGTATGTATATAGCATAAGTACAATTTATAAAATTATAATTTACTGTATTGAATATATTTTATAAATTATATTAATAGATGGAAATAAGGTTAAAGGGTGTGAACATTATGATATGTGCTTTGGAGGACGTCGTCATTTCTGTAAACAAAAGTATGCAGATTTGGGTAAGAATTTAAATTTAATTAATTAAATTATATTATTAATATAAAAATAATTAGATGGAAATCTACAAGATGACGAAGAAGCAGGTTATTGCAATACAAACAATACTGAAATGGATTTTGATTCTATGTTAAAAGCTGCGCAAAAAAATATTAAACGACGGTAGCATATTTTATTTTGTATATATGTACATATGTGTATATATTTGTTGGTTTTAAATTAATAATATTATATTTGTATATAGTTGAATATATTGGAAATTAATTATAGCTGATATAGATTTACTTTACATTAGTAAATGTATTTTTAGTCAAACTGTGATAATATTAGCTATTAGTAATTTTCTTATATATTTGCAATTTATCTTTTTTATTTTCATATTGATATAAAATAAATGTATTTAATTATTTATATATATATATATATGTATATATATATATATGTGCATGTGTTAAGAGTACTCTTCATTTATAAATAAATGAAATTTTGAAATAAACTATTCATTTATTATTAAATTATAGAATATATAATTAAATATTAAAAATAATATAAAAAGTTTACCACAAAGTTAATTTAGAAAATAATTCAAATTTTAAAAGTAATTAAAATATTTTTTAAATCAATAATTTGAATATATTTATGCCTATAAATACCAAGTATTTATATAAATAGAAAATAATTTAAGAATTAATAGATAATATAAATAAATTATATACTATTTATAAATATATATATATTTAAAACTATCTAATAGAATTATTAAATAATTATATCAGGGTATACATATATTATCGATATAAATAATTTACTAAATTTCACAAAATGAAAAAATATAATATATAACATCGGGATCAGCATCATATGACGTCTGCCTATTAACAAAAGGCTTTACTATTACAATGGTAACTTTTTGTTCTCCGAAATAGATAGTTTTACGTCGTATATTTCAAAGATATCAGATAGCTATTTATTTGTAAAATAAAAATTCATTAATTATTTCTATTTCTTTATAAATATGTAAATTCGATTTTAATTAAATAATGTTTTTCTATATTATTTATTTCAATATTTTAAATGATATAATGTGTATTTAATTATATTACAATTTTTATTTAAAAACAGTTTTGTATTGATTTATATATCAAATTCAAATATGTACTAATTGACTAATGCAATATGATTACTATAGCATAATATTTCATAAGCGATGTCCTATCCTTGTTAAATAAGAACTAATATCTGATCTACTACAATAGTAATATTTTTATGTTTATCCACCCAAATACACATTTAATAATTTTGTTTTTAAAATAATTGACAAAATACAAACTATTTATATTTAAGTACTCGGATCATAATGCAATACCAAAAACTATTCAATAGTAAAATAAATGTACAATATTATTCATTGATATCTAGCCTTCTGTAATAAGAGAATCTGTAGGTAAATTTTAATTATATTTCAAATGTAATAAATATTAACAAGTACGACATTTTATAAACATATATTTATATATTAGTTTTTATTAATACACCATACATTATATTAATTTATTATTAATTGTTAGTATTATTTATAAATTATTAAATATTAATAGTTGTTCATTTTGATAATTATTTCTAATAAATAAAATATTTAAATTCTACATTTTAATGTAAGATTATTATGGATATTTAAATTTAATAAAATGTGTGAAAATGCAATTATATTTTATTAAATTGAATACAATTTTGTACTTGTACAATTTATTTTTATATTTTAAATATTGATTAAACTTTAAACAACTACTTTTATAATAAATTAGTTATTTACTTATTATTAGATCATATCATAGATTTACAAATCTGAATCATATACAAACTTACATTTATCCAATACTTGCACCTGATTAATATTCATCAAATTTTCTTAGATCATTCTTTCTATATATTTGTATTTGACACCATTAACTCCAAACTTCAAGAATCTATTGAAAATACACTTATTTAATCTAAAACATTAACTTCACATATGGACAGCCAATTGCCTCATAAGCCCTATCCTAAAAATATATATAAATACATTATAAGAGTATTCTCACTACAATAAGTTTTTATTTTTTACTTTGCTAATTAAAAAATATATTGCCAATAAGAATGGTATATTTTTAATTTCAGTAATATAAATATTTAATTCATAACGTAAATTAATCTTAAAATTATCTAATTTAAAGAATTCCATTATCTAAATTTATGTTATTCTTTGTCTTAAAATAGATTTAAAATTAAAAATATATATATGCGTAGCTAATATGGTATTTAATTATAAATTATAATTTATAATAGATTTAAATACAATTAGAACATTTTAATAAAAATAGTTTTATTTTGATTTGTCCAATTTTTGTGAAATTATTCATTAAAGTATTCATTTATCTGCCTCGACTATTATATTTATGTTTTAATGTTATATATGTTGTTATAGTTTTAAAAATATGCATTATACAAATGATAATTTAAATTATATATTTGATAAAAAGGTAATTATTTAATATTTAAAAATAATAACTGGAAACCTGGATACATGATTTTATCAAGAGGATATAATAATTATAATATCATTACATTATAATCGATAAACATTAATTTAATTCCAGAGTGAGATTATTATATTTTAAGAATAGCCATGTTATATTTAAAAAATGTTATTCTTCCATTCATTAATTTATATATATGAATATTCTAAAAATGATTAATATTTCCCTTGCAATTCTTATTACAAAATTATATATATATATATTATAACGATACTGTATCTATATATATATATATATTTATAAATAATCTTAGAAATATAATTAAATTACAGTATGCATTTATTGATACAATGATTGACTTTATTGTGATATTAACACTAATATCAATGGTGTCCATATTTATTATTTATTGGTGAATACAAATATTACGAATTTTTGCAAGAGGCATTGTTGGAACACCAATATAAAGAAACTGGATAAGAAATTGAATGTAAAGTATGATAACACCGTAGAGACGATGCAGACGAAACCAACTACTAAATTTTAAATTATTATTATTCATATATATAGTGATAATTACGCTCACTTTTAATATACTATCTATAATAAAAATAAAATTATATATTTTAAACACAATATATCAATATTCCACAATTATAAATATTTAAAGTGAAGATATACTATTTTATTGATATTTAAAATAAATATAGATATAAGTCACTTCTATCTATTTCGATGAAAAATCTACTTTTTGATATCTGACATATATAATTATTATAATAATATGACTAATATCCAATCACAATACCTAATGTAATTTTGTTAATTTTTCGATAAAAACGTCATAAACGTACCTATCTTTTACAAGCATTGCGTGCGTCAATTTATTGTCCTCTTTATCTATGTGTTGGAATAGTAATTATATAATATGATTGTACGCCATAGAATTGTATTTATAAAATTCAAATTTGGTATATACTGTTTTAGGAGGCCATAGTTTATTTTGAAATATACAAGTTCTTATTTAATAAATAGTATGTATCAACTTGCCCGTACAATGCACGTCGTGCATCGTGAACGAGATAAGTAGTAATATATATCAACAAAATACATGTGTATATAATATAGTACTGCTTGCAGTGATACTTTGACGCGTGCATATGAAAATAAATAATCACATGCACCTAGTAAAAAATGCACTCTTAAAATGTAATCTAAAGAATAACTATGATAACTTATTTTTAGCACATTTATTTAGTGTGAATTTGGTAAATGTGCGCTTAGAATGCTCAATGTAACGAATACAAATTATCAATGATTATATGATTTATTATCAAATATTTATTCAATACATTATTAAATATAACGTTTATTAGAGATATTTGGTATCTGATCATAACGGACGGGTTAAGAATGTAAATAACCGCGTATACTAAAATACTTGTTATATATACAACATTTAATATATATATATATATTTGCGCATTGATATTTTTGCTTTGTTTGATTTCGTTGGTTTAGTTTTAACTATTTGTTTTTTTAGCTGCATTATATCCCAAAGTGAACCCATCAGTTGTGATCATAGACTATATATATATATATGTGCGCGATATTTTATTGTTATTATTTATTAAGTTTGTTTATATTTAGCGGTCTAATCGCATATAATCAGTGAATTTGTGCCTCTACAGCGCTGTTCACATGAGCAATCTATTCCAGCACTTTCGCAATGGAATTCTTAAGAATTGCCAAAATACGACAGTCTGTGTTTTTTCTGCGATTATTGCTAAATGTTCTAATCCGATTTTATTCTAATTTTGTGACAATTTATGTAATTGATATATAAACTCACGCACAAGTAAACTAGCGAGTATTAATGCATACGCATTTACCTTTCTAGGGGTAAATCTATTTATAATCGTTTACGATTATAATTGATTACAATTATGTTATTTAATTGTTAACGATCGTTTAATTAATAATTAATTATAATATATAATTCCTTATATAATTATTAAATTATGAATATATATATTACCCTTTAATGATAATATAATAAACTTAAGTTCATAAGTTCATCAAATGTATATATTTTTAAGAATTCTACTGAAAAAATAGATTGCTAATGTGAACACCCTAACATTGATACCGCTAGTGGATTTTGAAACTGGAATTCTTAAGAATTCCATTGCGAAATTGCTGGAATAGATTGCTCATGTGAACAGCGCTTACCACAACTTAAATTTGAACTTTTGTGGCACAACACCACAGAGCTAGAGAGAAATCTCAACACGAATCCGTGTTTTCGAGCGAGAGGTGATATTTAGTGGATATTACGCTATCGAAGTAATTATATATATATATATATATATATCAATAAATAAATTAAGTGATCTACAATTTAATATATATATATAGTAATGTAAACAAATGTAACTATTAGTTATAATCTAAATTAAGTTAGATCAATGACAATTTTAAATTTAAATAATATTTATAGGGAATACGGACGGTAGGCAAAAATTAAATAACTATAAATTGGAAAGTTCGAGCAAGGCGTGCATTACGTGAATTCTTTATACAATCTAGTGCCCACGCAAATAAAATCTAAATGAGAAACATGTATATATATATAGAATAATGCCCTTATACAAATATACGTATACACCATTCATATTAATTAATTAATATTTTCAGATTGATATTTTTGGGTTGTTTGATTTATTTGGTTTAGTTTTATTATTCTGTTTTTTTTTTAGCTGCATTATTATGATGAATATTTCCCGAAATGAGACTATACAAAGTTATTAATAACTACAACTAGTGTATTCGCGCGAGCCACGCGTGAACTTTGTTATTTAGAGTTATTTAATTTTTGCCTACCGTCCGTACCATCCATATTTATAATTAAAATAAAAATTGCATTTATAGCATATTTTACAAATATTATTCATCATATATTTTCATTATATTTCACTTTATTTATGGTGTATTTTATATGTCTTAAATAGCTATATATTAAATGTATACTTAAAAATATACTCAATTAATAGAAAAAGTAAATGTTATTGGAAAATAAAATTTTAAATTAACCTTTGACATAACCAAAGATTTTGGGATATCACGTGTATGACCGGGTTTATAGCATCATTTTTTAATATTTTCAAATATATTTTATATATATAAATATTTAAAATATAAACAAAAGTATAATTGTTGCTCATTTTTATATTCTTATATTTGTTTAAGGTATATAAATTGTATATACAGAATATATCACAATATTAATAATGTTAATCATGTAATATTAATTGTTTTTATATTATTTATAATTCATTTTATTAAATTAATTTTAAATTATTGTAAAATATATGAGATATTTAATATATTATATAATATCATATTTAATATTATATTACCAAACGATTTGTACACATTTATATAATATATATATATATTTTTTTAATTTACAATCATTATATAGTATTATTTATATGATTATAAATTATAATATAATTATTATAATAGTTAACTATATAATTATTATATAAATTAATATTATATTAAATATATAGTATATTATATACTATATAATATATCATATATTATATGTGGGTGCAGGTAAATACGTAAAAATAAATTCACAAAAAATAAATAAATTACTTTTTACGGAACACGTTCATAACCGGCGCCAAAAATATATGACTAATAGTTTATTCAATATCAGAGCGCGGGCTTTCAAGGACACGTATGTAGTTGGATATACTACGTGTACACGTAATATACTTATATATATAATACAGTGTATTCCATATATGTAGATACATAGATTTGTATTTTACCTAGATCGTTATTGATATTTATATATATATATATCCTAAGGTAAACTATAAATCTATATATATTGCGTCTATACGTAGTATATACAAGGAAATACGTGTCCTTGGTATATCTATAGGCATAATATATCTATTATGACACGCCTATATCTAGAAGCGGGTGTTTCAACTCCGAAAGCGCGAGCTCCGATATCGAATTAACTATTAGTCATATATTTTTGGCGCAGGTTATGAACTACAACCCTTTTTACTATTTACTATTTACTAAATAGTATTTAAATTAAGAAAAGAAACCAAATGCTGATCAGATCTAAGTAAAAGGGTATACGTATATGTTTAAATGTTAAAACTTGTATCATACATTGTTACAATGATTGTATGATTCATACAAGAATTGTAACAATGTATGTTATTATGGAATTATAACATACATTAAATTAATGTATATTAAATTAATGATTAATAATTAAGGTCGCCGATTGTTATTATAAGAAACCTAGAGTTTAATATGGTCGGTACTTATATATGTCACTCAATTACATTAATTACACAAGACTGTACAATTTAAATTAATCTGACAGAACAATTCATTATACGATATTGTATAGTAAGTAGGGATTTAAATGATGCCGAGCCGAGACTTTCATTTTCGTAAAAAAAACGAGCCCAGGCCGATCCGAGACTCTAGCCAAACGAGCCCGAGCCGAGTTGAGACTTTTACACAACTTTACCGAGTCGAAATGATGCTTTTTAGAAATTACATTTTAATACTAATTTTATATAGTTCACATTTACATCAATTTAAAAAAAATAATATGCGCCAACTACGCGATTCAGTGAATAATAATGTAAATTTCATCTAGTGGTGTAAATAATACAGAGCTTTTTGATGCCGAGCCGAGACTTTTGGTTATTGATGCCGAGCCGAGACTTTCATTTTCGAAAAAAAACGAGCCCGAGCCGAGACTAGCCAAACGAGCCCGAGCCGAAAACAAATTAACAAAAAAATTACCATTTATATTAAATAATACATTTATTAAATAATAAAAATTATATAATAGAACAATACTTTTAAAAGAATGTTATGAATACTATATAAATAAATTTATGAATTTATATTTTATATTTTATAAAATGTATGTGTTATAAATTATAATTTATAATATCCCAAGCAACCAGTCTATTGTTTACAGTTTTTTTATTTTATTGATTTTTTTTAGGAATTAAATATATTTTAAATAGATTTCAATTAATTATTATGAAATCTGGTATATGGATTAGGATTATTATTTTATATAAGATATGAACATATGATTTAAAATATGATTTAATATTTAATGTATTAATATTTGTATTTTGTATTTGTATTTGTATTTGATAAAATGTATTTTTATTTGTATTTGTATAAAAATATAATAAATATTTGTATTTGTATTTGTATTTGATAAAGTGTATTAGACCCAAACCCTGAATGCAGCTAAAAAATAGAAAAATAAAACCAAACCAAATAAATCAAATAACCCCAAAAATATCAATCCGCAAATATATATAATATATATATATATATTATATATTATATATTATATATATATATAATAAATATTATATAAATAACAAATATTTTGTACCTGATTTCATGCTTCGGTACATATATCATATGGAATATATCGTATCGGTCAGGATATTTTAAATTATGCAGTAGTACGTAACGAGTGTATTCAACTAACGCATATAGGTAACGTTCCATATCGAACTCTGAACGAATTCTAATAATAATAATCGGCGGCCTTCTTCTTGATATTCACGTTATCACGTACTTAGTATACTATATATTAATAGTATTCGCACTAAGTTATAACTACTATTTATCAGTGGTCTATTCGTCTATGCGCTGCATAGATAAGAAATTAATTAAAATTTAATAACATGTTTTACTTATTATAATATAGTATAATTAGTTCGTATTTTATACGTATTATACTCGTATTTTGGTATTATAATAATACCCAATATTTTGCGAAGAAAATATATAACACAATCCCCAGCTACGCTAAGTTATTAATATTTACCCGGCCGCTGCTAGCAGACATATCGAAATCACTGAATAGATGTAGCTTCGACTCGATTTGTATACAGCAATGTTTTCATCGTTCTATTCAATTGTTATATTAAATTATATGCAATATAAGTTATATATTAATCACTTCATAGATACGTATATGTATAGCATTTAAAACCAAACTATCTTATTGATTTGGATATATTAGTAATGAACGCTTAATTTTTTATAAGGGGTATACCACTACAATTATTTCCGACAACTTGCCGGAAATTTTGTAACTTTAAAACGATATTCTATCAAGTTAACTAAAATTTTAGTGGAATACCCATTTACTTTTCGTCAACTTGTCTGAAATATAGTAACTTTTTAGGGGGTATCCCATTACAACTTGATTGAAAATGGTTTTAAAGTTACAATATTTATGCTAAGCGTATACAACTTAGCAATACATAGTTTTAGGCCTAGACGCTTGCTAGTCATTAAACTAGACCAGTCTACTAATGGATAGTAGATCTACAGCTTATATACACCATCAAACTCAATTTGATTGGCTAACACTCTTACTATTTACTTACTACTTACTACTTACACGACAACACCCACCACAATTCACTTCCATTGTAACATGGCTCAATGTCTGAGGATACATAGCCACACCAGAACCTATCAAATCATCCAATATCTCCTACCCTAACCTACGAAATCACCCGATATCGGTCTACTACATATATATATAAATTATAGAAGGGTTGTCTAACCTATGATAATTGCCGATAAGACCAAATATCATCATATGTACATATATATATATATATATATATATATATATGTATATATAAATATATTATATATATAAATTTGTATATATCAAATATTAATCGAAGTTGACGTGAAACCGTGCACCCGCACATAAAGCATGCAGACCTATTTGGACGATCCCATGGATATTTCCGAGTCGCCGGACAAGCAATCTGTCAAGCACATCGTACACGTCGAAGTCATTCAGAAGCCGAGGAGCGGCGTATGTAAGGTTACCTCATCAGTAGCAGCAGTAGTGGCAGCAGTAGTGGCAGCGGTAGTGGCAGTGGTAGTGGCAGCGGCAGTGGCAGCAGCAGCAGGACGTGTATATGCATCGTCGTCGATATTAACAACGGGCCATTGTCAAGGACGCGTTTAAACCGAATACATATAATTTGTATTTATAGGACAGAAAAATATAGGAAATGTATATATATATAATAATAATAATAATAAATATTTATTAGAAGTTTTAAATTGTACATTTTTTTTCGTATGAAATATATAATTATTTATGTTATTATTTCCTCTAAAGGGCTTCAGATTAAGATCAATATCTTTTCTATGCTGTCCCTCGATTAATATATATATATATTTATACGCTTCCTGTAATTTTTCTTAATCTATTTCGCTTTGCGCAAACAAATATCAACTTTTCGCTTTAGTTTCGCGCTTCGTAAAGATCGCTTAATACGCACACGCTTAAGATTCAGCGAAACTATTGAATAATAACGCGTCTATGTCCTGATATTTAGGAGGAGATCCTGCAGCATTGTAAAAAGTTCATCGAACTCCACGAGGATAGGTCTTTGTTGGCCGACATCTGTTTCGATAATTTCGCACAGGTATCGTAACTATCGTGTTTCGAAAATAAAACTTAAGAATATAACTTTTTTCACTATTCAATGATAAAATAAAACGTTAACAATTTTAGTCGTAAATCATAAACTAAAATATATGTTACTTTTGTTACTTATCTATAAATTCTATTTTATATATATATATATATATATATATATATATATATATATTATATATATATATATATATATAATTTCTATCCTATAGGATTGTGTATATTCTATTACATATTTTACAGACTGACGGATTCCTCAATGATCATATAGTATCGATCACATTCTGTGACATTGATTTAATGGTCTTAAATGTCGGCGAGGTTCGTTCCAAATACTTTCACAAATTAACTATTATTTATAATTTGCTAATTGATATTACTATTGTATGCCTATATTACGGCGTATAATACGTTAGAATAATCATTAGCGTTCATTTCATATTTTGTTTCAAAAATTATTTACTTTAAAATATTAAAATATAATTAATTATCTTTAAAATTTTAAAACTTTAATATAATGTATAATATCTCATACAAGATAAGTGCCTAAAATATGCATTGTAATTGAGAAGAAAAATCGATGTTTTTAATCTTTAAAATGATACATAAATCATGTTTTTACGTGTTTTACTTAAGTACTGAGCCCCGCCTTAAGGTCATCAACATCAGCGAATGTCGGCTGAACCTTCACGTGTTCAAACTGAACGAAGATGCGCCGGAACGCGAAGACATCGACTCGGAGGAAGATCTTCCCGCGGCGCTGCAGTACGTTCTGCCTTCGAAAGCGTTCCACGGCCAGTGGGAGAATCTCATCTTCGATCAGAACATCAAGTCGAAGGTTATCGGATGGATTACTATCCAGAGTATTATCACTACTTATATGTACCATTAGTATTAAATTGTTGTATCGTATTACTATTATTTTATTATTATTTTCTTCCCGCACGAGCGAAGGGGTCTATTTTGACCCTATTTTAGTGCATAATAAACCTAATATCATCATCATCATTATCTATACTAATATCATTATCATCATATGAACCATTAGTATTTAAATGTATTTATATTTATCATTAGTGCTTATACATGTACTGATACTAGTGTAAACTAGCTAATAGTTATACTCTCTCGGAACTTTTTAATCATCGAAATCATGGTGGCGAAACTTTAAAATCTTCTTATCCTTATATAACATACTTTTTACAGAATATTTATATGAATAGTTAATATTTAATAATACGATAATAAAAATTCAATAAGAATATAAATTAGTAATTTAAATTATCTAGTTATTAATTTGATTAAATAATATATTCATTTATAATTCTTATTTTTTATGGTTTTAAATATATTTAGATTTATAAATGTCTATTTCATAAATTTCAATAGTTAGTATTCCGTTTTTAAAATATATTAATCTTGAAGTTATTTAGTAAAAAATGTAAATTTTTATTATCATAACATTTTTATTTTTAAAAATATACTTTAATATTTAATTTGTAAAGTAATTTTGGAATTAAAATATAGATATTGTTATTACAATACAAATTTCATATCAATTGGAATTTTATTTAAGATGTAAAATTTCAACTTACAAAGTTTTTAGACTAATTAGTTTAAATTTTGTAATAACAATTTTATAATAAAATATTATATTACATCTTAAATATACATATACATATAATACTGGATATTTTATTTAATTAATTGCATTATTTGTCTACAGTTCCTAGTAATTAATATTAAATATATTTTGCTTGATTAATATAAAAACCATATATATAATATTTATTAAATAAAGCAATTTTATTAGGATATGTTATGTATAAATAATTATAAAATATGATTCACAAATTAATTATTTTTTAAAACAATTGTAAAAAATTAATATTAATATAAATTAATATAACAAATTAATAAAATAAATAACAAATCATAATATGATATATAATAATTTTAATTTGTATATATATTCAGTTTTATAAATCTATTTTTATGAATTATAAAATATTGATTATTTTGAATACATTTTAAACAAATATAGTAACATCAACAAAAGGCATTTAGTATCCAAGGAAACATCACATTACATAGCCTTTGACACTGCTCTCATAATAACTTTCTCCTATGTTACATTAGTTTTAAAATTATTTAAGTATTTATTATATAATAGAAGTAGAATTATTATGAAAATACACATTTAAGTATTGATATTTTATTTAATATAGTTATAATAATAATAATAATAGTCTAATAATATTCTAAACTCTATGAATATTAGAATAACATAATTGTTTAACAGGGTACAACTTCATGTGCATGTAAAAGATAGGTACAAAGTACACATAATATATATATATCCTAATCTATAAATTGAAAATACTTTAGGAATATTTTTTTTAATTTATAAGAAAAATTAGCTTATTATTTTTATAGTATTTTTTATTTGTTAAATTAATAAGGAAATATGCTTTATTATTTTAATTAGAATATAAATATATAAAATAAAAAAACTTTTAGAATATAAATATGTATGTTATCTACATATGGTGAAACTTTCAATATAGTTATTCAGTTTTTAGCAAAGCATTATGTAAAATCAAAATACTGATTAAATCAGATTTAGTTGAATATTTCTATAGAAATTAATTATAAAAAATGAAAATAACTAATGATATATATCACTATAACTTAACAAATTTGTTATACAAAAAAGTGTTATATGATAAGATAAATATATACAAATATATATAAATTTAGTATATTAAATAATAGTTATATATATATATATATATATATAATATATATATATATATAATATATATATATATATATATATATATATTATATATATATATAGTTATATATAATTATATACACAAAAAATATAAGTTTTTATAATATTTTATAATTATTTTGAATACTGTGTGTTATAAAAGATCATGTATACTTAGTTATATAGAATATTGATGTGTAATTTGTATAACACATATTTTATTCCCCCTTTAATATCTGTAAAGATCTTAATAATTATTAAATTAATAATTAAAAAACTTTAGGGAATTGTCATTATTAAAATTACATATACAAATATTTAACTTATAATAAATTTTATATATATATAAATTTATCTTTTTCTACTTTTATTTTATAATTATATCTACAAAATTATATATATAAATTACTTACTATCTATTATATACAAATTATAAAATAATAGTACATAACAATAATTACATAACATTATATACTACACATAGCATAATATAGGTGGCGCTCTCACGATATGCCATAGCATTATCTGGTCAATACAAAGGGTATATTCAAACCGAAACACCAGACTTTAATTTGTATAGATGTGTCATTGAGTATATATAAAGGACATATGTCCTGGTATATAGCACTAAATTAGCATGTAGTATTCCGCAGTAGGATGTGTCCTACACGCGTGTCCTACACGTGTTTTAATCATCTCAACCCCTCCCCGCGAATTCTCTATTAAATGTAAACTATTGAGAACCTAAAAATGAAGTATTTTCTATTTAAGATCGGTGATTTGAAATGTACAATGCTAGCGATTATTAACTTGCCCGCATGTGTACTTATCTAAATGTGTACCTATCTATATGTCTACTTATCTAAATGTGTACCTATCTATATGTCTACTTATCTAAATGTGTACCTATCTATATGTCTACTTATCTAAATGTGTACCTATCTATATGTCTACTTATCTAAATGTGTACCTATCTATATGTCTACTTATCTAAATGTGTACCTATCTATATGTCTACTTATCTAAATGTGTACCTATCTATATGTCTACTTATCTAAATGTTTACCTATCTATATGTCTACTTATCTAAATGTGTACCTATCTATATGTCTACTTATCTAAATGTGTACCTATCTATATGTCTACTTATCTAAATGTGTACCTATCTATATGTCTACTTATCTAAATGTGTACCTATCTATATGTCTACTTATCTAAATGTGTACCTATCTATATGTCTACTTATCTAAATGTTTACCTATCTATATGTGTACTTATCTAAATGTGTACCTATCTATATGTCTACTTATCTAAATGTGTACCTATCTATATGTCTACTTATCTAAATGTGTACCTATCTATATGTCTACTTATCTAAATGTGTACCTATATATATATGTGTACTTATCTAAATGTGTACCTATATATATATGTGTACTTATCTAAATGTGTACCTATCTATATGTCTACTTATCTATATGTGTACCTATCTATATGTCTACTTATCCATCCTATACTTGTATGCTTGACAACGTAGGGTTTAAGAGACGGCGAAAAGTTCATATATTTGTTATTAAAAATATAATATATAAAAATCAGTAAATTTAAAATATTATCTTTAAAATGATACAATGGCTTGATGCTTAAAAGTAGCTATAAGTGTCATAAATAAGCATTTATAAATACAATCGTATACAAATTAAAATATTTATAATTTAAAAAAAAAACTGATATTACTGCTCTTTATTTTTAAACTTAATTTTGATTATTTGCATATCCATAACTTTTGATCTACTTGATAAATGTATGTGAATTTTTCAGAACTTAATCATAATACATACCTCTTCATATATATTAACTATGAACTAAAAGTAAAACTTTGTTACTGGAAATTCTTGGAAATTTTGATATTTAAAATTATTTTAAAATTAGTGTTTTGTAGATTTCATTATCATCATCTTAAAGTTAACACATAATTCTATAACTTAATATATTATATATAGACCTAAATATATTTAATAAGATATAAACAAATTTAGTTATTCTCATATTCATTACAATATTTATCGTACTTTTAGTAAACAAATTCCTCTCTTCACCACGTAAATATTCATATGTTTCGCCGCCTGCCCTCAAGTAGCATTATATATATATATAATATCACTGCGGATACATTAAACCTTACATAACGTGTATTTTATATTCAATATACAATCGTTTATAATACTATTATCATGTCGTTTATTTTATTTTCAATATTTTAATTACTGTAAGTAGAAGGTTAATTTTCCTAATTAGCCGATCACAATTTTATAAACATCCGTACTTATTTCAATCGTTTCATATGTATCGCGTTCGCGCCGTATTCAATGAGTCATATAGTTAGAATTAGATACCGGATGCACTTAAGCAGACCACTAACCACGACCACCGGCGCCGCCTTACCTCGCTCCGCAACACAGCTCTTGTACTACGCGAACACCACGCTCGTCTTCTCCGACAACAAGGTCAACCAAAACATCATCAGTTGGAATAAAGTGATTCTGCTGCACGGTTAGCCGGGTTCTCCGCGCCCAGTATAGGTGTTGTAAGCGCGCCCCCTGGCTTGTAATCGATGTACGCACTACAGCTTAGTGAGTGATTCCACGTCGTATAAGTACTTTCCGGAACTAATATTTCTTATTGTATCAATTATTGTATAATCCTTAGTATAAGCTAAACATAGCTTCTGGGTATCCCTCCGATTATTATAGCAAATATTCGGTAAATAAAATTCATTCATTCAATTCATTCATTCATTCAATTGTATAATATAATATTAGTGTAACACGTACCTTTAAAAGTGCACACACACCCCCTGGATTGTAATCGGCGTACTATAAATCGATGTACGCGCTACGGCTGTGAAAGTGTGGGTATCGTATCGTAAGTACGTTCCGGAACTAATATCTATTATTATATAATATTAGTGTAGCGCGTTAAAAGTTTAATCGTACGACTATTATTAATAATGTATTGTTTAGCTTTGTAAGCGTTTGTTAATAAGAATGTCGCGTCGTATGCAGATTAGTTCGCGCGAATTTCGATACGACAATTTCGAGTCGAGGCTTAAATTTATAAAAAATAAAATATGTTATCGTAACAAAATTTCAAAAATTAATATACATTTCTATAATACACATTAAATGTATATAAATCAGGAGTGCTTTCCTATGAACTCACTAACCAACAGTGCGACGATACATCTGCAAGTTTAATGTACGCATGTTAGTGATAATGCGTACACACTCGCGTGTGTTATAGCTACGTAAAGCTACAGTCATCCTTATTACCAGCTCATCACAACAGCAACAACAACGCTGCAGTGTGTCTTCTCTCCTGTCTCAGTACAACAGTTGTATCGTATGTTGCACCGCAATCATTCTGTATTATAGAGGGGAGGCGGCCTTAAGTTAGACAGCTAATAATCGCTCTAAACACCCGCATTTATGAATATTCACTACAAATATCTCATATAATGAGTTGATCCGTAGAGAAGCATGACCAGTGGCAGCCTCGCCTCAATGTAATTAACGCGATAATAGCGTGTGATATCAGTTATGTGTGGAACTTTCCACAGGGTCCGATATATAGTTCACCGCTAATTGTTACATAATATGTTTACCGTCTGGCTAATTAGGGCGACGCACGCAATGCGCGTGATTGCACTTGCATCCCGAATTAGCCAGTTCGATATTGTCACTTCGGTCACAACCATTATCAGTATCACAAGCCTTTAGGTACACGCATCCATGACACGTCAGTGCCATGTGTTCTTGCCATTCTAATAAAGCTTATATACAAAACGCTCACTCAATATAATATACTCAATATATATACTCTTCACAATATAACAATATCGAGTGTACTAGTAACTTAATGATGATGGTAACCCCTACTATGGTAACCTCTATGATGATGGTAACCCCTACAATGGTAACCCCTACCTCTAGGCCCCCCCGGCACCGGTAAGACGTCGCTGTGTAAAGCCCTCGCGCACAAGCTGTCAATCAATCTGAACGATCGCTACAAGTACTCCATCCTCGTCGAGATTAACAGTCATTCGCTGTTCTCCAAGTGGTTCTCGGAGGTTAGCGAACGGGGGTGTTTACGCCCCCCCCCCCCTACGCCCCCCCCTCGGTACAGGGCTAGTAGTAGAGATACGAGAGACGCACCGGGGATTCGTTTAATGTATTAGTAAATGCTAAAATATTGGTCGTTATAATGAAACTGTCAGTCGTATTTGTCGGTCATCATTATTACTAAACGGGGGTCACATCCCACTACAAGTATTAACGGCAACTCGCCTGAAATATTGTAACTTTAAAACCATTTTCTATCAAGTTGTAATGGGATACCCCCTATAAAGTTACTATATTTCCGGCAAGTTGCAGGAAATACTTGTAGTGGGTACCCCCTTAAGGAAATACTCGTAGTGGGATGTGACCCCCTTAACAGTCTCATCATTATTGTCATCACTAATAATAAACTACCCTTTTGTTGCGAATATATTATTTGTATTCGCTTATTTAACGTGCGTTCATTTTAATTATAAATACTTCAATAACGAATTACATTTATAACCCAGTTACTAGTGTATTACAATTTCCGATAGTGTACATTTATATGATTATGGCGACATGTTTATTGATGTGTAATACACATAGTGTATTAATTATACTCTATAGCATTATAACAATATAAACTAAAGTATTTGTTTTAGAGTGGCAAACTGGTCATGAAGATGTTTGCCAAGATACATGAACTGCTTCAGGATAAAGATGCTCTGATATTTGTACTTATGGATGAGGTTCTACCTCCCTCCCTCACTCCCTACCTACCTCCCTCCCAGCCTATTTGCCTACACGCATCCCTTCCTAACTCGTTCCCTATCTCCCTACCTCCCTCCCTCCCTACCTCCTAGCCTCTTTCCCTACACGCATCCCTTCCTTACTCGTTCCCTATCTCTCTCAATACATCCGTGTCTACATAACCCTTCCTCCTGCCTCCCTAACTACATCGTCCCCTACCTCGTCCCTCATACCACCTCTATCTGTCCACCGCTCTCTCTCTTCTAGTTATACCCACCTGACCATATGACCATGTGACCACTTGTCCATTTGACCACTTTTCCATCTAACCACCTGACCACTTGACCACCTGTCCACTTGACCACCTGACCATCTGACCACTTGACCACGTTAGGTTGAGAGTCTGACCGCCTGCAGGAGTAACAACATCAGCGCAGCAGAACCTACCGATGCCCTGCGCGTCGTTAACGCTATGCTCACTCAGATAGATCAAATCAAAGAGTTGGTGTCTATGTCTATCTATGTGCGTGTATGTGTACGCGCGTGTGCATGAGTCATAGCTATACCGGTGTGTGTACGCGGAGAAAGTCGAACTTTTCCGTGTCATTTTTCTTTTTAGTCGTAACAACGACATAAACACACTGCGACTTTTAAGTGGATAAATGGATAAATTAGTTTATATCGAAAAAAAAAATGTAAACAAATTGTAATATGTAATATTGTCATTGATGGTATGTTATTTAGTAATTGTGAATAACTTATCTATGAAATCAGTTTAGAAATAGTATAAAAAGAATATTTTATTGAAAGCCGTTATAAAATAAATTATTTATTTTCACATCTACATTACTAACTAATATTGTTATATAATATTGTATATCTAATATATAAATTTTATAAATTAACATTTATATATAGATAAGAAAATATAAAACTATTACTTTATAATATTTATTTTATATTAGCTGAATGCAAAATGTTTTTACTTTTTATTTTATTTAAGGGCTGCCGTCGTTTACATGTAAAAGATAGGGAAAAATAGCTATTTTTTAACAGGTTACATCTTTTCTATTTATTAGTATTTTTATCTTATTTTTATTTATTTATCGAGATAACATTCATCTCTAGTTATATAAGTACATCATAAAATAATAAAATATAATAATTAAATAAAAGTTAATTATAATATTAAAATTATTTAAAAATAAATTGAATACCGATTTTTTTATTATTTTTCAATTAATTATATTAATTGATTATATTTACATTAGCTTACATACCTATATACTAATAACCATATATTAGGTATATACTCAGAAAATTTTATAAAGATTAATATAAGAGTTCAAAAGATAGAGACATTTAAAAAAAATAAAATCAACAAAAAAAACACCAGAGATATTGGCATCTAAAGTTTTACTTGCATGTTTTCTAATTATTAAATCCCATCATTTTGAATAGGTGTATGATTAAACTTCGTATTTGAGGCACTTATGTTTAATTGTATGTGATATATAATACATCATATTAAAGATAATGAATTACATTTTAATATTTCAATATAAAAAAAATTTCCCTAAAAAATAAAAACGAAGGTTACGCCTGCCCTTAATGAATTTTATTGAATGCATATATTATTGACTTTTCAAATGCGTTTTACTCTGCATAATTTTGTTTGCTATATTTGCATATATAAATGAGTGTTTAAATAAAAGTACTAAAGATATCTACCTAATTTCTTTTGCTATATATAAATATATGTAAAAACATATGTATGCATATTTCCGGAGAGACCATATTCAAAAATATAATTATTATATTTTGGATTTTATAAAATTGGTGGAAAAAAAAAATTATGTCTCTTATTATACATGTAAAATAGATATGAATCTCCTTTTTAAACAACAACAAAAAATGTCTAAATCCAATAAATAGTTTTTTAGAAACACCCTAAATACGATTGCAATGCGTTCCATATCTCTATACATGTAAATTCAACAAAATGGCCGTCCCATGGGGATATCCCCATGGGTTATATCCCATTAAAACAAATTAACATTTTCATTTGTATTCTTGAAAATGAAGAAAAAATGCAGCAGAGATAATGATTGAAATTCTAGATAATAAAGTAGTCAGTATAATATAAAAAACACTAGTAATTAAACTTAATAATTATTTAATGTTGCACTTTATAACTTGCATATAATATAATGTATAAATTAATTTAGATAATTCAAGACATACACAATATCACATTTTTAATATAATATAATTATATTTATTTATATATCTTTACTTTATTTTATAGATAATTTATATTTATATATAATTTTATAAATTTAAATCGACATTAATAGTTATTTAAATTTCTAATAGTCTATTAGCAGTAGAAAAATGATTTATTCAATTTTTATAATTAATTAAACATCTATTTATTATATTATTTTACATTTAAATATTATTTGCATTAAAATCAAATAAATCGATTTAAAAATCAGATTTTTTCCGAACCCTGATATGCACATTATTATTAAGTTTATAACATTAGTTTAGCTTAAATGAATGTTTAACAAGTATGTAAAATGCCTGCCTAGTATAAACAGAAAATAGGCCATAACTAAGTAATTCTATATAACCATATGTAAGTTATAAATATTTACAGGATTCATAAGTTAATATCCTTCTCTGGTTGTTAATTTCATATTTAAAAGGTAAAATACAAGGTAATTCGTTATAGTTGCTATTTCTCATATAGTTCTCATAATTTATGCATATACTATTAGTTAGCTATTAATGTGCTGTTGGTGTGCTGTTAGTGAGCTGTTGGTGTTCTATTAGTGTGCTATTAAAGATTATAAATCTGCTAGGTCTTGAAGTTATTTAGTCTACAAATATTATTTGTTACGGGGATTTACGATCTTTAAAATAACAAATTATATTTTAAAAATGTATTTGTACATGTATCTATACGATATGTCAAAATATTATAGGTTAAAAACATATATAAAGCATAACAACTTAATTTTAGAACACTACCTATTTCTAATAAATTAATGATTATATTATAACACTGTTTTTCAATAGTTCTAATTTATCAATATGAATTAATTAAAAATAGTGTTATCAATAATATCTTTATTTTCATGTCAACTAACGACATCTGTTGGTTTTATTGTATAAATACTATTGATTGGCGTTATTCTAAAATAATAGTCATTTCATTATAAATATTATAGACAATTTTTAACATAAATAATCTCACAATATGTTTAATAGTATACGTATATTGTATCTACGGAAGTATTTGTGATTAGATATAGAGTTGATAACATTTTAAAAATAAATATTAATTTTGATCAAATTTTTTACTTTTTTTAAATTCTAATATTTAAAGAACTAATATTCTCATAATTTAAAAATTCTGTAGAATAATTAACATAATATATATTAATATTATGCAGTTTAAATTTTATTATAACACTATTTTATAAATATTTTATTTATAAAATTATAATTTATAAATTAAATAATATTATTTAAAAATAATTATCAAAAATGTATCAACTACTTATTTCTGAGTTGTATTATTATTATAAAATGAGTTATAAAGAAACTATTATGATTAGTATGTAGAATTAGTGCTCTA
>OZ025239.1:16244581-16292081 GCA_964019155.1 Osedax fenrisi | reverse complement strand
CATGGTTAAATAGTTTTTTAATCACAATTTATGGTAAGTAAGCTATATAATTTAAAGTAAACTTTGATATTTTAATGAAGGCGAACTTGATGAAATAGTATATGAATATATAGAGGATAGTGATAATGATACAGGATTAACTGGATACAAGTTTCAAACATGACAAAGCGTAATAGCGTATAACCAAGAATATATAATATAAGAATTATAAAATTCAATTTAATCGTAGAAAATTTTCCAAGAACACAACAATTTTGCGAAGCATTTCATGAAGCAATATTTTGTGATTTATCCTTCAGAAAACCTCTGATATGAAGTTAAAGTAGTCATATTTAATTAGAGTAAATACAAAACCCATGGACAACTATAAAATACTGAATATTAAAGTGCAGTTATTATTTAAAATATGTATATAATATTGCCATGAATGCAATACCACTTATTATATGGATGATAGTGATGTGGAGAATATATATATATATATAACATTTCATATGTAAATAGAAACACTATTATTATAATATTTAATAATATCTATTATTATGTACATTTAAAAAAAACCTATGTAAGAAATATTCCTGATATGGTATTGGAAGTGTTGACAATGGGTATAAAGTATCTCACAGTCAATGAGATGATTGTGGTAAAATCATAGAAATTAGAGGTATAATTACCCCATACCCCACGCTATAGCTATGGGTAAATTACTACTTACAATATCACACTTATGTGTGTTTAAACAATCAATTATTTGTATAAATAAATATTTTTTTATAAACTATATTTTATATTTAGGTGATATGTATCATTACAATAAATCATAGATAAACCAGGCTCTTAATTAATATATTATATAATACTTATTACACTAAATATACATTAGGAGAAGGGTTAGTCAGATAAATTGAAGAACCTGTTATTTATGGTATTTTTTTACTAATTTATATTTATTATATTATGCCGATATGAAATATGAAAACATTTCTAAATCTATAAAACTGCTATTAGTTGATTAATATGAATAATTAATTAACAATCTCAATTTTATAGATATATTATAAGATTTGATTGAACTATAATTTAATTGAATTTATTATTAAAACATATAATATTAATATTTTATACCAAATTACAATTTTAAAGCATCCAGTATATTAATTATTATCAGAACGACATTTTTTCTATATATATATATATAGTTTTAACATTAATATATATTATCTATAGGTTAATATTTAGTTTGAATCCAGAATTATCTATAATATACATTATTCTTCAAAGTTTAGCATCAAGTTTTCTTAAAGCGCTTACATCAGATTCTTTCTCCAAGAGTTTCTTTGTTATCGCTTGAATTTCAAGTACACCTACCATATAAATATATAATATCATATATTTAAAGTAGATTTAATAATAGATATATTAATCATATTATTATTATTATTATTATATTATATAATATATGTTTATGTATATATATATCATATTTATATGACATTTTTAAGTGTATGAAAAAATGTTATATTGAAATTAGTTTAACCGAATAACTTATTGTACCTATATTTGTATTACTAGAATAGAATTTATTGAATTACTATATATATATATATCATATAATGTACATGTATATTGTATATGATCATTTAGATATAATAATCAAGTTTATATAGACAAAATATTAAGTATGTATTGAATACTATTCAATGTGTTATTAAACACTCATATATATTAAACTTATAAGTCCTATACTATAATTTATAATTAAAATATAAAATTATAATAATAAGTTATATTAATATTGTACTAGATGATAGATTATAAAGTAGATCGATGCTTAGTATAATAATAATAATAATATTATTAATAAAAATATTTTGAATATAATTTTATTAATATTATTAAAATCATTATACTAAGCATCGATCTAATTTATTATAAGTATAATGTTATGTAATTATTAAATATAATAAATATAAAAATTATATGATGCTGATAAGTCTTTAACTAACCAGTTATGTTCTATAACGGACGATTCATTTTCAATACCGCTGGTATATTTAAATTTCCACCAGTGTTATATTATCGGTAAATAACTGATCGTTTATTATTTTAATAATAGATTTGAATTGTTAACTTATAATACTAATGTTTAGTAATATATCTACATAATAATCTATTTCACAAGTTAATACTATATCCATAAATGATATATTATAAGTATTTTAAATTTAATTATTATTCAAATTAATATTAAATATATTATGATAAATCTATTTTCATGCATATTTAATATGATATTATGCTTTAATTAAACTACTTTTTGTTATATCTTTACTTGAATAATTTAATTTTGTATATTCTATATAATTAATGTTTATATTGTATTTTATATTGTAGTAATACGATTAATTATATAAAAATTATTCAGTATTATACTGAGTATATTTTTATAAAATATTGTAAACATTATAAAAGATAGTAAGATATTTCGGTCCAGCATTTATTTCGGTCCAGCAAAAAATAGGATATTTTCTATTTTTGCTTTACGACGAGAAAAATAGGAATCCGAGTAAATGCTGGACCGAATCTATGATTTTGAAGAATTCGGTCCAGCATTTGTTCGTACGACAAGCAAAACACGCATCGTGTGAACACCCTATTATTTATAAACTCTTAATAATTTAAGTAAAATGATTCAAAATTGAATTGGTAGTAATATTTATTGTAGATATATAAAATGAAAAATAATTATTTTGTGTAAATTAAGTTTAAAGATTTGTATATTATATAATAAATATTTATATAATAGATTGTTAGTAATTTATATATATAATTATTATATGAGCAGATATATTGTTATATATAGATATAATTAAAAATAAATGTATAAATAGAATAATTAATAGTTATACAATTTATTACAAGTTAAATATTTGCACTTCCTGCAGCATATTCACTGCCTATATAATTAGTTATTTTTAATAGAGGTATTTTATAATTAATATTTCACATAGATACACAATTTGTAAATCATTTTAATCATAATATTTTATATAATTAAAATTTACTAGACAAAATTAAAAATAATTATTATGTATGTAATTTGAATAGTAACACTTCCCTTGATATAATACATATACAAATGATTACATCCTATTAGATATATTATTTAAATTATATATTTGTTTATATTTGATTTAATTTTATATATTTGTTTATATTTGATTTATTTTTATATATTTTAGTTGTATGATTTAATTATTTGATCGACTTTTTCACTAATCGTCGTCATCGTTAGTGTCACATGTCACTAATCGTCGTCATCGTTAGTGTCACATGTCACACCGCGGCCATTCATTCATAACACACACCCACACACACAGACAAACATCATAACGCCCTTCGAACAGCTGCTCAGTATCCGACTCCTAGAATCAAGCATAGAGAACGACACCGTAAGTGTATATAGACTACTTAGCGCGATGTTGTTAGAGGTCAGATATATCGTAGAGGTCAGCGCGGTACGACCTCTATTTCTATATGAATCTACCGCTGCTCGCGCGTATACTCTTCTATACTCTTTGTTGACTTAATAGTTACCCTTACCGATGTGCTAGGCGTGTAGCTCTTGAATTAGTATAAAGCTGAGGTCAGCCTTGCGAATAAGCGCCAATATCTGAATGAATGAATGAAATCAGTTTATAGACATACGACATACTATGTATATCATACGTCTATGGAGGATCGGTGAAAGCCTTTTTCAATTTTGCAAATAATCTCCTCTATTAGCGAATAATCTCCACTATTAGCGAATAATCTCCTCTATTAGCGAATAATCTCCACTATTAGCGAATAATCGCCACTATTAGCGAATAATCTCCACTATTAGCGAATAATCTCCACTATTAGCGAATAATCTCCACTATTAGCGAATAATCTCCACTATTAGCGAATAATCTCCACTATTAGCGAATAATCTCCACTATTAGCGAATAATCTCCTCTATTAGCGAATAATCTCCACTATTAGCGAATAATCGCCACTATTAGCGAATAATCTCCACTATTAGCGAATAATCTCCACTATTAGCGAATAATCTCCACTATTAGCGAATAATCTCCACTATTAGCGAATAATCTCCACTATTAGCGAATAATCTCCACTATTAGCGAATAATCTCCACTATTAGCGAATAATCTCCACTATTAGCGAATAATCGCCACTATTGGCGAATAATCTCTACTATTAGCGAATAATCTCCACTATTAGCGAATAATCTCCACTATTAGCGAATAATCTCCACTATTAGCGAATAATCTCCACTATTAGCGAATAATCTCCACTATTAGCGAATAATCTCCTCTATTAGCGAATAATCTCCACTATTAGCGAATAATCTCCACTATTAGCGAATATTCTCCACTATTAGCGAATAATCTCCACTATTAGCGAATAATCTCCACTATTAGCGAATAATCGCCACTATTAGCGAATAATCTCTACTATTAGCGAATAATCTCCACTATTAGCGAATAATCTCCACTATTAGCGAATAATCTCCACTATTAGCGAATAATCTCCACTATTAGCGAATAATCTCCACTATTAGCGAATAATCTCCACTATTAGCGAATAATCTCCACTATTAGCGAATAATCTCCACTATTAGCGAATAATCTCCACTATTAGCGAATAATCGCCACTATTGGCGAATAATCTCTACTATTAGCGAATAATCTCCACTATTAGCGAATAATCTCCACTATTAGCGAATAATCTCCACTATTAGCGAATAATCTCCACTATTAGCGAATAATCTCCACTATTAGCGAATAATCTCCACTATTAGCGAATAATCTCCTCTATTAGCGAATAATCTCTACTATTAGCGAATAATCTCCACTATTAGCGAATAATCTCCACTATTAGCGAATAATCTCCACTATTAGCGAATAATCTCCACTATTAGCGAATAATCTCCACTATTAGCGAATAATCTCCACTATTAGCGAATAATCTCCACTATTAGCGAATAATCGCCACTATTGGCGAATAATCTCTACTATTAGCGAATAATCTCCACTATTAGCGAATAATCTCCACTATTAGCGAATAATCTCCACTATTAGCGAATAATCTCCACTATTAGCGAATAATCTCCACTATTAGCGAATAATCTCCACTATTAGCGAATAATCTCCACTATTAGCGAATAATCTCCACTATTAGCGAATAATCTCCACTATTAGCGAATAATCTCCACTATTAGCGAATAATCGCCACTATTAGCGAATAATCTCCACTATTAGCGAATAATCTCCTCTATTAGCGAATAATCGCCACTATTAGCGAATAATCTCCACTATTAGCGAATAATCTCCACTATTAGCGAATAATCTCCACTATTAGCGAATAATCTCCACTATTAGCGAATAATCTCCTCTATTAGCGAATAATCTCTACTATTAGCGAATAATCTCCACTATTAGCGAATAATCTCCACTATTAGCGAATAATCTCCACTATTAGCGAATAATCTCCACTATTAGCGAATAATCTCCACTATTAGCGAATAATCTCCACTATTAGCGAATAATCTCCACTATTAGCGAATAATCTCCACTATTAGCGAATAATCTCCACTATTAGCGAATAATCGCCACTATTAGCGAATAATCTCTACTATTAGCGAATAATCTCTACTATTAGCGAATAATCTCCACTATTAGCGAATAATCTCCACTATTAGCGAATAATCTCCACTATTAGCGAATAATCTCCACTATTAGCGAATAATCTCCACTATTAGCGAATAATCTCCACTATTAGCGAATAATCTCCTCTATTAGCGAATAATCGCCACTATTAGCGAATAATCTCCACTATTAGCGAATAATCTCCACTATTAGCGAATAATCTCCACTATTAGCGAATAATCTCCACTATTAGCGAATAATCTCCTCTATTAGCGAATAATCTCTACTATTAGCGAATAATCTCCACTATTAGCGAATAATCTCCACTATTAGCGAATAATCTCCACTATTAGCGAATAATCTCCACTATTAGCGAATAATCTCCACTATTAGCGAATAATCTCCACTATTAGCGAATAATCTCCACTATTAGCGAATAATCTCCACTATTAGCGAATAATCGCCACTATTGGCGAATAATCTCCACTATTAGCGAATAATCTCCACTATTAGCGAATAATCTCCACTATTAGCGAATAATCTCCACTATTAGCGAATAATCTCCACTATTAGCGAATAATCTCCACTATTAGCGAATAATCTCCACTATTAGCGAATAATCTCCACTATTAGCGAATAATCTCCACTATTAGCGAATAATCGCCACTATTAGCGAATAATCGCCACTATTAGCGAATAATCTCCACTATTAGCGAATAATCTCCACTATTAGCGAATAATCGCCACTATTAGCGAATAATCTCTACTATTAGCGAATAATCTCTACTATTAGCGAATAATCTCCACTATTAGCGAATAATCTCCACTATTAGCGAATAATCTCCACTATTAGCGAATAATCTCCACTATTAGCGAATAATCTCCTCTATTAGCGAATAATCGCCACTATTAGCGAATAATCTCTACTATTAGCGAATAATCTCTACTATTAGCGAATAATCTCCACTATTAGCGAATAATCTCCACTATTAGCGAATAATCTCCACTATTAGCGAATAATCTCCACTATTAGCGAATAATCTCCACTATTAGCGAATAATCTCCACTATTAGCGAATAATCTCCTCTATTAGCGAATAATCTCCACTATTAGCGAATAATCTCCACTATTAGCGAATATTCTCCACTATTAGCGAATAATCTCCACTATTAGCGAATAATCTCCACTATTAGCGAATAATCGCCACTATTAGCGAATAATCTCTACTATTAGCGAATAATCTCCACTATTAGCGAATAATCTCCACTATTAGCGAATAATCTCCACTATTAGCGAATAATCGCCACTATTAGCGAATAATCTCCACTATTAGCGAATAATCTCCACTATTAGCGAATAATCGCCACTATTAGCGAATAATCGCCACTATTAGCGAATAATCTCCACTATTAGCGAATAATCTCCACTATTAGCGAATAATCTCCACTATTAGCGAATAATCTCCTCTATTAGCGAATAATCTCCACTATTAGCGAATAATCTCCACTATTAGCGAATATTCTCCACTATTAGCGAATAATCTCCACTATTAGCGAATAATCTCCACTATTAGCGAATAATCGCCACTATTAGCGAATAATCTCTACTATTAGCGAATAATCTCCACTATTAGCGAATAATCTCCACTATTAGCGAATAATCTCCACTATTAGCGAATAATCGCCACTATTAGCGAATAATCGCCACTATTAGCGAATAATCTCCACTATTAGCGAATAATCTCCACTATTAGCGAATAATCGCCACTATTAGCGAATAATCGCCACTATTAGCGAATAATCTCCACTATTAGCGAATAATCTCCACTATTAGCGAATACAAGCTGATACAGTTTTTCAAGCGAATATTCGCAGGTTGTGGACACCTCACCTTTAGATTGTTACCTAAACATCGCAGTCATCATCATCATCATTGGGGCCATAGTACAAGTATGAGTAGCTTGTACTGGTGACCACTACGTGATGCAGGTATTGCTATAGTTAGGTGATATTGGTGTGTGAATTCACCCGATTCGCATGTAAATAGTAAAATATTCAACAACAACAACAACAACAACACCGCTAGTGTTGATATGGCGACGATGATGATGATGATGATGATGATGATGATGATAATTACAAATGGAAATAATGATTATATTAAACAATAACACACTCACACATACTCGCTCTATTTATAACTGTTATATATGTCCTTATCTCAGTTATATATTTGTGCTCACTTTTACTAATGTCCTTATCAGAATTATAAGAAGTCATTGACCAAGATGGTGACAACAAGTTTGCTTCTAAGAGATATATCCCAGTTAGTAATGTACCAGTATGTCTGTGTATGTCTGTGTATGCGTATATGTATGCGTGTGTACGTGTATGTATGCGTGTGTACGTGTATGTATGCGTGTGTGTATGCGTGTGTATGAATCTAAGCACGAAAATAATATATTTATGAATGATAATATAACAGAAAAAAAATAACATATAGATTTTATAAAATATATGAAAAATATATATATATATATTATTCATATATATATATATATATATATATATATTATATATAGTCAAGTCTCACTAACTAGGGACCGATATAATTTATCCGAGATATCAAATTATTTTCATATATATTTAGCTGGAGATTATGTATATCTCAGAAACCCTGCTAACTCAGACGTTTATGAGTGATTTTTAGTTTGTACCTATGTAAACATATGTAAGAATAATTTTATATCTCAGAATCTCAATACCTCAGAAACTCAATATCTCAGATATTTATTCGATCCCTTAAATTCTGAGATATCGAAAGTTAACTGTATATATATAACAGAATATATTCGCTTATTTTGTTGATATATAATTGATATATCGTAAATCTATTATATAAATTATATACTATTTATTATATAAGATAATATATATTATATTAAATAATAACTACTTTATAATACTAATATTTGTATTCTATACCACTATTTAAATATTGACTGTTATTTTGTGACTGTTCTTTTTTTCCAGATCATCGTTTCTATGTGTGTGTGTGTGTATGCGTTTGTCTACGCGTGTGTACGTATGTATGTGTATGTGCATGTACGTCAAGTTACTTATCTGAATAACTTACACTGTGCCGTATCACCCGTGCATTATCTGTTCGGCGCTGCATAAAACAAGGCGTTTTGTTATTAAATGTAAACCCATTATTAATTTTTGTACCATGTCGATTTGGGTCGATCAATTCATATCTATTTTTTCTTCCATATTTTTGTATATTTGTTGTTGTTTACCTAATAAACTTAATATATATTATTATTATTATATTAAGGCCTTGTCGCAGTATAAATGGTTAAATATCATAAAAATAAAAAATAAATATTATTCCATAAAACGATTATTTACTTTTGTAATTTAGTATCTATGAAAAATTTGCATCCAAAAACGATATATAAATCACATAAAAACATGTTTTTATGACCCCCCTATATTTAAAAAAGTAGACATATTTTTAATTTATATATACATTTTTATATAATATGAATATAGTAATATTTATTATAGTACATTATTATATAGATACTATTATATTATACACGTCATTATAGTCATTTATAAATGTAATGTGATAGATAATAAATAAGTTTATGAAAGTTAGAAATAATTATTACAAATATTATGCTATAAAATTTCAAACGCATATTTCTCAGTGATAAATATTTTCACTCTAGGTGTGTATGCATTCGTTGCTCTACAGGAAAATCTATTTTATATTTGTGATAATTTGTATTGTTTTATAGAAAATATATTTATATGGATATCATTACAATTGAATATTATAAAAATAATATTTCAAATAGTTTCATAAGTTGATTTATAAATAATAATTTAAAAAATATATATATATTATTAGATATATGTATAAACATATATATATATATATATATATATATATATATATATAAATATATATATATATATATATATATATATTATGAATGTTCTATTGTAATACTGTTGTACTATATAATGTGTATACTATTAAAAAAAAAGTGACTCAATTCAGATAATAGTTCTATCATGATAAGTATTCTGAATAGACATATATTTTCCTATATCTATATACATTGTATTTTGAAAACATCTGGTAAATATGGTCTGATCAGCATATACACTGCAATAGGGCCTTAAGGTAGACATACTGTGCAACATTTTAAATCACACAGATTCTCTATAGAATAATGCATTCACCCATGTAATGATGCACAATGGACTACATATTGCAAACTAATGTCAACTATATTCATATATGTTATCATTATAATGTGTTCTTTTTAAATTTATTATTATTCGTGTATTTATTTATTTGTTTTATTATTTCAACTTGATGCATATGCAAACGTCTATCGTTTTCAACTGAGTCGATAAACCTTTCTATTATTAATAATGGCCCGTTCCATATAGTATGTCTAAGGGGGTCTCAAATACATACAGCGTGTACACAAGTGTGTGTGTGTGTGTGTATTAATTGATGAGTCATTAATGAACATATATATATAATATAACAATATGTTTATACGCGGGTTTATTTATAATTCACATTGGATATGACGCAGTAACGATCTATAATCGTCGAATACATACACACACATATATACACACATATACACACACATACACGCATACATTCACACACACATACACACACACACATATACACACATAAATACACAGATATACACATACACACATACACACACACGCAAATACACACACATACACACATAAATACACATACATACATATACACACATACACACATACACACACACACATATACACACACATACACAGATATACACATACATACATATACACACATACGCACATACACATAACAAAATACTTACAATACTTAAAAAGACTATTACTTATAACTTACCCTATCATTTACGAAACAAAATAAAACATAAACCAAACACTAGACTTTTACGTAATAACAATTCCACTATACTACACCAACCTATTACCCATTGCATCAAATACGAAAGGAGAAAATTCAGCTCTTCATCAACAATTAGATGGAATAAACTACCCCCCGCAACTTAGAAATAAAAATTTATCAATTAATATCTTTAAAAAGAAATAAAAAAAATGTCTTATCGCCAAACATTGATGTTCGTTATTTCGTAATATTATCGTGCGAATTATATATATATAATATTATCTATATATGATGTATACATTCGCTATTTTTATCTATATGTGATATATATTGTTAGATCCACATTATAGAATTATAATTATTAATGATGTGCTTAAAATAAATACTTAAAGAACAACAACAATAACATATACACACACACATACACACATACACACACATACTCACAGATACATACACACATATACACATACACACACACACATACATATACACACACACATATACATACATATACACACACACGTATACAACTTGCCCATATCTTTCTCAACACAGGAATTGCGTCGGAATGAGTGGCAGAACCCTACGCAAGCTTCCGTTTCTAGCCCACGCTTCCTACGTTCAGGTTCCTACGCTACACTATATGCTTTATGAACTGACTGTGTAGCTCAGTCGGCTAAGGCGTCAGACACGTAGGTCGCGGGCTCGAATCCCATCCGCACCATTAAAATAGGTCTTAAAATAATATTTAGAGTAATCTTATAATTGTGTATAAATAGATGATCGGCTATCGTTAAAACCATGGATGACTTAATATGAGAAATTCTTCGAATGGACATTAGAGTCATATGGTTATAAGTGAAAACTTCATCTAAGTTCCTGGATAGGATGAAAGGACTCCACCACAATAAAATAACAATATAAATATATTTATATATATATATATATGTATATAATAATTTATTGATTTTATTCAATCTTAAACGATTGTATATATATATATATATATATATATATACATATAGTTAACAGTATGAAGTTGAGATATTAACTACCAATACACATTATAGAAATCAACAATTAAAAATGTAAAATAAAGAAAAGTACACAATTCTCAGTCACTACTTATTGTATTGATCAATATTGGTCGTTTTTTTACATATATTATAAATAATTAGTCTATTTTGTAATATACGTATATTAATATATGTATATATTATAATATAAGTATATTACATAACAGATATTTCTATAATGGATGAATTTGTTTCAACTATTATTATAAGTTATTGTTTGAAAATATTTAAGTTTTTAATTCAATAATTGATGATCCGTATAATTATTAATATTGATTAATATTCAACAGACCAATAGTGTTACATTGAGAATGTTTCTACTATCTTTGGAGAAAGCCACTACAGATTATCAAGAAAATCAGGATCTCTTGATTAGAAAGTAACCCAAAATAGCTATATGTTTTTTAAATATTTTTTTATTACGTTTATATCTTATAATAAATTAATGAATCTTATTTAATCTTATTATAGAATATATTTAAACATATGAATTCTGTATTTATTTAGATACACTTATATATATAATAGGTTATGAGATATATACAATTTATTTACGAAGTTATTTATAAGCGAATTAAAATATGTATATTCGATAACTTAATATATATTAAATACATAGATATATATATATATATATATATATATACAATTATATTTATATAATATATTTGATAATCTTTAATATATATTTTATATTTATTAAAATTAAACAACATTTTATTCGTAGCATAGTTTAGATCAAAATGAGAGAAAATGTGCAGTAAGAAAATACTTTTTTTTCTTGGATATAGGTTTTTACCATGTAGCGACTTATATATGTATATCAATAAAATTATTATTTTTGTTATATTTTTTAAATCGTAAATTTAACATTGAAATTATAATCTAAAATGTAAACCTACTTATTAGAATTATTTAAAATATTAATCATTATTATTTTCAAACTTATGTAAAGAACTTATAGTTACTTTGTACTTCAATCCATATATCATTTAAAAGATAATAAATTAAATATATTGATTTTAATAAAATATATATATATACATTTTTTTCTTCACATTTTCAGATTATTATATTTATAAGTTACTGAAAAATAATATTGAATAGAAATCCATAATAGTAATTAAACTTAATTAGTACTTTTTAAATTAATTTTACACATAATAATTATTTGTATCTACCTATATGTATTAAAAAAAGTTTAGCTTTGCATATGTATATTTTATTATAATTATTCTAGTATATATATATATAATATATAAACAGTTCTTATAAAAATAGGAGTATTCTGCTCTATAGTTTGTTATTAAATAGTAATTATATTGAAGAAGTTATATAAAAGTTAATATAATAGTAAACAAATATAATTTTTTTTCTACAGACAATTGTGGATACTAATTATATATTTTATTTATTAAAAGTGATAACATTTATAGATATATATATATAATATATATATATATATATATATATATATATATATATAAATATATATTTATATATATATATATATATATATATATATATAAATATATATATATATATATATATATATATATATATATATAATCTACAAGTGTTGACAATTAGGCAAGTAGTACTTTCACACAACTATTTATAGTGAGATATTTAACTTATTTAAATGTATACGTCTAAAATAGCGATTTTTAGTAAATATCCTCTTAAATTCTTACTAATAATATCATTATTTTATTTTTTACTTCCAAATTATTCTAATATATATATAGGTGTATTTTGTGTAATATATATATATATATGAATTTATTAATATTTGTGACCATTTTTTACTTGTTTAAAATTTTAGTAAAAACTTAGTTATTTTACAATGAGAATTAATTTTATTGTCTATTTTGAAAAATATTTTAAATATTAATACTATCAAAATAAAATTAATAAATATATTAATTTATTATATTTGTATTGTGCAAAAAAAATGTATTTTATATATAAAATATATATCTTATTATCTATATAATTTAACGTTCACGTTAAAAGTAATTAAATATAGCATACTATTGCACGCGTTAACATTTAATATTAGGTACAACTTTGGCTCATGCACTGCAATGTATTTCAGATATAATATATGTTTATGAAAATAATCTTCGAAGAATTTAATATTCGACGATAGGAGGTTAGTACTTTTATAATCTGTGGATTGATGTATTCGATAATATGGTTATTAAATAGAAGAGACATACCTTGAATATATACGAAAATGTTCAATATTCCTTCAATATAAGAATATTAAAATAAAATAAAATAAATGATTTATACCCATTCATTAATTAAACTAAAAGTAAAAAATTTAATTACATTAAAGTATATAAAAACTAATATAATATATTATAAAAATGAATTCGAAAATATAATTATGTATTATATAATGTGTAGAGCTACGCATACGTGGAACTTGCGTATCGTAACATGACCTAGTTGAAACATGTGTACACGGTATTGAGATAACCGAAGATGGTCTTTTAATAAAAATAAACGTAGTTGTAAATTAATAAAATGAAAATAAAGATACATTGTTAAGGAATTTAAGACAAATAGTAGTACGGTATTCGAATACGGATTTGTAATTGATGTAGGGGTTTAGATTAGCTTACGAAATAGTTTATATTGAATAGAGTAGATGTAGTGTCCAGTAACTATAAAGAAAATGAAGTTAACATTGAAATGATGCCTATGTCGTGTATCATTCCTACGAATCGTAACTAATCATTAAGAAAGCATTTATAAATTACGAAATTATTTAGTGAATATTTTTAATTTCCTATATTACGCGGGTTAGAATTATTAGAAATAGAATAAGTCGAGTGATCTAGGCGATCTTACGCGTCGATATCATTATTATTTTCAAATAGAATTTAAGAGAAGTCATTGTATTATATAGATACTGAGGTTTCAGAAGATGTGGATATACGCAAGAGAATCAATCGTTCACAATCAGTAAACAGGGTGAAACCTTTATATCTTTATATCTTAAGATATAAGTAATTACTTACATATATATATATATATTTTATTTATTTATTTATATATAGTTTATTGACTACAAAAACACTGTGTGGTTAAGGCGTCGTTAGATAATAAAAAGCGATAAGCGAAAGTGATAATCATTTTTAATTTGATATCTCCTAACAGTAGTGTAATGTCATATTTCATCATCTTCATTCGGATAAAATACAATAAAATTACATACACATGGATATTAAAATAAACAATAAACACAAATATAAAAGAAAGAAAAGAAAAAACTAAAACAAATATTTGATTCCCATTTTAGCATCCAAAGAAAAGTATAAAATATAATTAATACATTTTTCATAATTTTAATATAATATTTATAAAATAATCTAAATATTTGAATCACATATTATATATTAATTTTAATAATATTGATATATATTTGTAGGTTACTATATTAATACTTTTTTTAATTGTTTTAATTTTAATATTGTTTTTTATTGTTTTTATTTGCTAATATTTTACTTTTAATTTTTAATAATGTTTAGTTTTTTTTTCTATTTTTATTAGTTATGTAAAGTTAAATATATAAAACGTAAAATAAATATACAATAGTTTCGATAAATCGTAATTTTTAAAATTTTTAATTATGTTATAATTATTTTACAATTTTTAATACTTTTTTTTTAATGTTTTTATACCTCTAATTTGTAATACTGTTTGTTTGTGTTTGTGTTTTTTTATAGTTATATAATATAAAATCAAAAAAGTTATATACAATTGCTTACCAGATGACTATGTGTAAAATATATAAATATGGAAAAATGTAAAAATGTAAAAATTATATGGAGAAATACCTATATAATACTGATTTTTTAATATAATTTTATAATATAAAATATAGGTTTAATTTACAATATAATATTAGAGAAAATAATATATTTGCACTATTATTAAACATAGGCATAACCTATTACTGTACAAATATATATCAGTATTACATTTTATATTGGTTAATAATAAACAATTTCAAAACTTTTTTCAATTGATTTATATTCTTTATTTTATTTTTTTTAAAGAATATTACTAAATATTATATATAAATAGTATAGTACAATATACCTTTAAATAATACTGTATTTTGTGGTTTCATTAATGGTAAAATCCTTAAAAATAGTAAGGGGTAAAATGAATCCATAGATTTGTATTTTACTGTAAACTATAAATCTATGAATGAATCTATCATTACGTTTATTTAATGTAAAATATTCATTAAAATCAATTTTGTAATTGTTATTTAGCAATTTATAAATTAATATAATATTTCTAAACACTACTAGAGAATGTAATTTTAGAATATTATTACTAATAAATAATCCAGACGTATTTTATAATATATATATATATATATATATATATATATAATTATTATAATAATTATATATAATGAGTAGGATAATGTTGTGAATATATAGAAGTACAATACTTTAAACATATAATTAATAATTAAGGTAATTAAAATTAAGTTGCTAACAATATATTAGGAGTAATTATAATCTAGGTATATATAATAATTATAATAATAACTATTAAAGATAAATATATTTATCAGTATATATAATGTAGCTCTTAGGGTGTAATCCACACAATTATATGTAATACGTGTATTATTAACTGATTAACTTATAACGATTTGACTAATTGTTTACATAATTATTGTAAATAAATAATAAATTGTTATTTTACCAACTATAAACAAGACATCCTATAACCTCGAGGTTATAGGATGTCTTGCTATAAATCTAGGGACTAAATAACAAAATATATATTTTATTGTAAATTAATTTAATCTTTGATTTTTAGTATATACAATGATTTTGCCCAGGGATTTTGCGAAGCAATACAATATTTGGTATATATTATATTTTACAATCAGTGTGCAGGATTATTTGATTAGGTCATAGGTTAATTTTTAAAAGAATATAACAAATTTTCATTTTGTTGTTTATAAAGGTTTTTATCCTATAAATATATAATATTAAATAATTGTTATTTTATACAATATTATATTATATTTCCATTTAAATAAATATATGTATAATTATATTAGTTATGTTATATATATTGAAATAATATCATTAATATCATATTATCATACATTTTATGTAAAACACACTAATAATTATTAATTTTTTAAATAAATTGTATTCATAAAATAATTTTAAAAATATTAATAATTATGAGTATTAATATATTCAATATAATTTATGTAAAACACACTAATAATTATTAATTTTTTAAATAAATTGTATTCATAAAATAATTTTAAAAATATTAATAATTATGAGTATTAATATATTCAATATAATTTATAAATATATATATTTTATTATATTCGTATTTATTAAATGTGAAATGCTTATTGTAAATGTAATACATTATGTATCAATATCATATTGAATATGAATGTATTCATTGAATAATTCATCATGCGTTAGTCGTATTGTCATGAAATTAGGTACACTGTATCGTAGAATTATCTGAAATAAGTCCGCCGATTATGATTATAAGAATTTATAAGTTCAAGATGGGCGGTACTTATATATTTCACTCAAATGCTTACTATCGCACTACTGTACAATTTAACATAATTTGACCGAGTAACGCATTATAATAATGATTATAATCATTATACGATATTTTATAGTAACACAATATTTTATAGTCTCATTTTTGGATATAATCATTATGATTTCAAATCAGATTTGGTTTTATTTGTCTATTTTTTTAGCTGCATTATAATAATGCAGCTAAAAAAACAGACAAATAAAACCAAATCTGATTTGAAATCATAGCAAACAACCCTAAAATATTAATCCTCAAATATATATATTAAATATTGTATAATTAACAATTATATTGTACCCAATTTCATGCGGCACGTATATCATATGAATATATCATATCGGTCAGAATATTTTAAATTATGCAGTAGTATGTAATTGACAAATATATAAGTACCGCCTATATTGAACTCTGACATTATAATATTAATAATCGGCCACCTTCTTTGAGATTCGCGGCACTGTTTAGTTAATGTACTACAACAATGTTAAAATATAGTAATTATTAGTGTCAGACTATTATTTGTGACTATTATTACAATAATGATAGAGTTCACAGTTTTTATTAGCACTCGTGTATGGCGTGTATACACCGTGCTGTACAGTCCCCATAGTTATGCGTTATTTCATATCGAAATAAGTAGATTCTAAGTAGACAAATCTTATTTTAAAATTACATATAATATATGATATATTCATAATACAAATATATCAATTAATTAATAATATATTAAATAAAATATTGTTAGTGGTATATATAATAAATATTATTTATATATATATATATATATATATATATATACATAGATGTAGATCTATATAATACAATTCATAAAAATGTATATTAATACATATATATATTATATAGTGTTAATAAATAAATTATGAACTATATTATTATATATATATAATAATGTGCTTATAAGTAAATATATTTTCATAATATTTTGGTTAGGATATTTAATAATAGTAGTAGTAGTAGTAGTAGTATAAGTAGTAGGTATAGTAGACTATAATAACAAAATAATAAAATATGTATATTAAGTGATTCATTAATATAAATAGGCAAATGTAATTAATAAATTAATATGGGCTGTAAATTATTTCAAAATAATATGACCACTTTTATTTAAGAATTATATAATTGAATCAACAAATTTTATATCATTATAAATAAATTATCCTGAAGAATAATTAAAAAAATATTGCTTACAATTTATAACTGAAAATGAAAATTTGTGTATGTAAAATAATATATATTACAATTTAATTATTATAGTAATCAAAAGACCGTATATAGTTTATATATTATATAAACAAGCTTGATTAAAAACGTTATGTTACAAATCATACTTTCTTATTTATATTAAATAATCAAATTTATAATATAAAGTATATAAAATAATAAATATAGTATATTTATATTTAATATACATATTTAATATACATATTTTCAATTAAATGGTCGCTATCACAATTCTCAGAGCAACGCCGAGTATTTAAACGCGTCGAGTGAAACGCATCGAGTCACTACACACTCACCGTAGACGTTCACCCGACATCGTCGTCGATTGGTATCGTAGACAACTGGTATCGTAGACGACTTGTATCGTAGACACACCAGCGATGGCATCTTCCATTCTCGGCAAGCGACAGTCATCCTACAGCACTCACTGTTCGCGAGGCGATCCACCCGAGTACTGCGAACGCGAGCCCCAGTACGACGTACGCCAGACGCAGTACAACGAATGCCGCTCTCATTACGGGCAACACAGCCGCCGCTCTCGTAGCCCCGCCTACTCTCCGCGCAGTCCGCAACACTCCCCGCCGATACGAGGGGGAGCCGGAGGAGGAGCAGAGGCGGCCCCGCCTCCCCTATTCGACAAGATGCCCAGCTACTTCACGGAGCTTTCGTTTAGATCTCGACTCGACTGCCCCGCCAGGAAGGCCACGTCCGCCGAACTAGCGCTGTCCGGCACGCGTAGATGCGGCTTTCGCGACCCGTCACCCGAGTACGAGCCCCACTACGATAAAGTGCCCTCCTATCTGACGTGCTTCACGAACAGCACCAAGTACGATGGTTTCAGTTGCTACAGGTAACTAAAGCCCCCGCATCGGGCCCTATACTTATAGCTAGATGTCGGCTGCTTGTAATTTGATTCAAATTACTCGCCCGCTATTTAGTAAATGTTCAAAAAACTACGAATTATTTGCAGCCGATATCTGGTTATAATAATAAGAGTACCCATCGGGCTTGATTTGTTGGTGTATATATTTCATATTATAATATTCAGTATGTATTGATTTTTTTTATATAATAATTGTATATTATTAATTAATATTAATATTAAATGCAAATTATTACTATTAATAAGAGTAATATAACAAATAATAATATTGTACATAAAATTTACATTATATTTTATATATATATAAACAGAAACGAAAAAAGAAGTTTATAAATATAAACAGATATAAATATTGATAATACTATAAATTATAGTATATCTGATTATAGTCTATAATATATAGTTTTATAGGTATATTATAATGTTAAGTAAGATAATAATATATCATGTTTTGCTGATACAAATAATTTCAAAATATAAATTAAATGATGCCTATATACTATTAAATAGAATCTCAAATTATTTAATGTTTGAATTCAATACTTTTCAATGCATGATGTCAAGCATGAATAATTTCATAATGACATAATACATGTTGTACATTGGCCCAGAAAATACCATCAATAATAAAATGCCAGTCAACTTGCTATTTTTACATGTAAAATATTTTAATATAGTTTGGTTAGAAAATAACTATTTTTAATTATTTGGATAATTCATAACATTAATAATTTCAACAATTGTGTATATTTGATAATAATTAATAATGTACTATAAGTTGCTAATATAAAAAAATGTTTTAACATAAATCTATTTTGTAAAATATTTTTTAATTAAATGATAAATATTATAAATAAAATATGCTTAATATATGTATTCAAACAATGCTGATATCTCACAAGTTGTGAGCCTGTTAAATAACCTACACATACTTAATATATATAAACTCATCTAATAGTCATCTATTAGATAACTAAATACATGCAGCAGTACTTATACATGTAGTACAAAAGAGTAACTACAATACGATGATGATATTAATCATTCATAACAACGATGTTTATTCGCTGATATTTTTTATAATCAAATAAACGCATAATTTTAATATACTTAATTAATATCGAGAAGTTATATGAGAAATTCTCAATGAGAATATTTTAAAATACATTTTAATTAATATATTTTTAATATGATTGCAATGAAGACATATAATACTAGACATGAATTCCACTCAAGTAGGAGGATCACATCTCTAGCTGTAGAGTGACTTCACCACTATTTAGTAAGCTGTTTCAGATGCAGATGATCTCTTAAATTGAATTTAAAAAAGAAAATTTACTTACATCATTTCAAAGCTTATCTTTTATAGTCAAAACACTTTTTTATTATCTACGATTATTATAATATACTGTACTTAAAATATCTATTTATTTAATTACTATTTTAATCTATTACTTAAAATATCTGAAATATAATTATGTTATATGTATTAATCTGTTTGATTTATAATTAAAAAATTTACATTAGTTATATTTAATTCTTATTAATCTATAAATATCAATATTATTTATATATACTCTCTCCGTTAATTATATATAATACATCTACGTTTAACAGAGATTGTAAGTCTTTATCAGCCATTCAGAAACTAGACGATGACATGCTACGCAATAGAGAATCTGAAGTCTTTGCTATTCCTAAAAAGTTAGTACTAATAGTGTAATTAATCAAGTATAGGGGGCGATGTGCAATCTTATGCTTACGTATAATATTGCAGACTTAATGTTTAATTTTATATGATTTTATAGTATTGTTTTTTTACGGTCTGTGAATTCATAATTAATTCAATATGATTATGTGAAAATCATAATATAATATGCATTTTAGTATTTAAAATATCGATAATAATAATATAGAATATCATCTATATTAAATGAATTTAAAAATAAATTTGTATACATGTACATTCATAATTTATTTAAATAATGATATTGATATTATATAAATTGAAGAGAGAAATTCGTTTCATTAAAAGACTATTTGATTGATGATGTTTATATTAAGTTTTATAAAGAAATAAAAACTAAAACATATTGATGTATTTTTAATTTACACATAATAAATTTATTTGTTTTGATTTTTGTGATCATATTTGGGAAATAAGCCCCTGTGAAAAGTATGTAATGCAGTATAGGCATCTTGCCCTTTATTTATATAGGATTATAACAAATATATAAAATCTATATTACCTACAATTAATAATTATAAATTCTTAATATTACCTATGATTTGTATATCAATTATTAAAATTGTAAAATAATTTATAATTTTTATTTATATTACAAGAATATTATATTTCTGAATTAATATAGTTATGAATATTGAAAATAATCTTAATTATACAAATTTAAAATGTATTTCACATTTTTTAATAAAATGTGGTATTTATAAATTAATTCATTTTAATTAAAATATATACTATATAATTTCATATTATATATATATATAACTAATTGTAAATAAATCAATCTTTAGTCCACCAAAAGTGATATCCGATGAAGATTATGTTAGTTAAATATGTATATATATATATATATATATATATATATATATATATATATATATATATATATATATGTGGACTAAATACTATTATTTATTAATTAAATTCAAAATATATTTAATAACTAAATTATAATGTTACTTATAAAAGACTACCTATGCTAAACAATGTAATATCTAAATATATCTACCTATATCAGTAATCATCTAATAATTGCAATACATACATTTTATAGAAATGTGATCAGTTGATTTAAGAAATACACTCTGCATATCATCATATCTACAATAACTACTATAATACAAACTGCTACTGTATTCTCGATTTTATATTATATAGACTGATTTAATTTTAATAATTATTTACATATATATATATATAACTTATAAAAATGATTTATTAACACTTCTATAAAGGTAGGTAACCCATATTTGTATTTGTGTAGTTCTCATTCTATCAACATTTACATCACTACCGTCACTACCACACTACTACCACTAGCGCTACCACTAGCACTACCACTACTTGCGCTACCACCACCACTACTACTACCACACCACCACCACCACTACCACCACTACCACCACTAGCGCCACCACCACTACTACTAGCACCACCACCACTACAGAACCGCAGTGAGCGCTGCCAGATCTACGTGGGTAACTGTGATAAGACGCTGACGGAGAGTGAACTTTACAAGATGTTCAATAGGTTTGGGCACATCAAGACACTGAAGATTCATCGCAGGAACCATGGGTTACTTCACACACCCACACACACCCACACACACACACACATATGCATCTGTATGTCTAGGTATAAGCGATGGGGTCAGGTCCTATGTACACTGAGGAGATGTTGTTGTTTGTGAATGATTAATGCATTATATTGTTTAATTTGGTGAATTTTTACACCATCAAATACACTCCAAATATATGTAATTTTTAATTAAATAGACTTCATTTTATAATTTTTTTAAATAAAGTTAATTAATTTATGAATTTAAAAACATAAACATTTTTTTCAACATTTCTATTTTATATAGGAAATATTTTAGATTTTATTAATAATAATAATTTATTATACAAAAAATATTATATTAAAATATAATACAAATATAATGACAGATTTTGAAGTAAAACTTGTACCCACGAGTAATCTTGTAAGATGATGTAATTACGAATAACAAATAACAAAGTTATTTTTTACTACTTTCGAAGTAATTTTGGATAAATTTAAATTATTTTAAAATAAAATTATTTATATTAATAATATTGTTAACAACCATTTTAATTGATTAAATCTGTAAATATGAATATATTATTATGTATTTTATAATGAGAAGAAGATTGAATTAATATGGGATGATGTGTGAAATAATTTTGGATGAGTTTATGTAATACTTGATCATTTGTTATAGTAATATTATTATTAATACATAGGTTACATGTTAGCATATATATTCATTTTATTTTTACTTGAGTGATGTTAATGCCTTTACATGTCAAATGTTAGAAAAAGGTGATTACTTTAATATTGGGCTTTTTAATATTCATCTAAATATGCAGACATATAATTGTTGTCTTTATACTATATATACTAATATAATATATTTATGAAAAATCAGTCAAAATAAAAATTTTAAAAAAATTGTTGTTGATAAATGTATTAAATTATATATTTAATAATCCAAATATTATAGCATAAAATGATCAATAAAATATACAAATCAAACTTTTATAAATCACCTATTTTGTATATTAAATAAATAATGTTAAAAAAAATAAATCCTGGTTTATATTATATATAATAATATATATAATAATAGTTATTTATAATATAATAAATATCATCTATAAACATATATATAAAAAATACGATAAAATCATGTTTATTTTGTATAACATAAATCTAGATTATAAAGATAAATGATATTTAATATTATATCAAACTTTTCAAATTGTTTTCAAATATAATTTAGGTTTATATTATATATAATATAATAATAGTTATTTATAATATAATAAATATCATCTATAAACCTATATAAAATACGATAAAATCATGTTTATTGTGTAAAAAGAAATCTAAATTATAAAAATAAATGATATTTATTATTTTTTCATTTATACTTTTCAAATTGTATTCAAATATAATTATGATAATTTAATAGTACAAGTACAAATACAATCACCATAAATAAACATACATACTCTTTATTATTATTTATTATTATTTATAAGCTTTATATTGTAAATTTCATAAAAATATATGTCATTTTTCAAACCTGATTATCTCAGATTAATTATTTTAGCCTAATTTTAAATCTTAAAAATTCTATTACTCTAAAAAATAATGCTCATAACTTGATGACATTTTCAGTATATATCACTTTATATGTCTATTATTATTTCAATTAGTTTCATATATCATATATATAAATTGTTACAAATACAAATAAATATAAATAATTTTGTTTACCATTACTAGATGTCTTGTATTTCTGAAAATAAATAATGATATCTTATGATCCATACAATTTCTTGTAAATAACACTACAATATTCTGTTTACAGAATTAAAATATCTTATTTATTTATAGACTAATAGAATTCAAAAAAAAAAACCCCTATATTTTTACATTGAATTCTCATGTCAAGCGTAATCTCTTAAGGCCCTATAGCAGTGTACATGCTGATCAGACTGATCACATTTACCAGATGATTTCAAAATACAATGTATATAGGAAATATATATAGGTATATATGTCTATTCAGATTACTTGTCAAGATAGAACTATTATCTGTATTGAGTCATTTTTGTATCTATAGTATACATATATCTAATAATATATATATTTTTTTTTAATTATTATTTATAAATCAACTTATGAAACTATTTGAAATATAATTTTTATAATATTCTATTGTAATGATATCCATATAAATATATTTTCTTATATCATAATTTTTACTAGATACTAAATTACACAAATGAAAGTTTTATGGAATAATATTTATTTTTTATTTTTATGATATTTAACCATTTATACCGACAGGCCTTAGGCCTTAAAGAATGTAATATGAAAAAGTTCATGATATGATTTATGACTTCTAAATACATTTGAAAATTATAACTAAAAATATACATTATTAAAAAAGTTATCACATATTAATAATCATTATTCCAAGTAATTAGAGTCGAAAGTTAATTATGTATTTAAAAAAATTCCATTTCTATTACTTCCTTTCTAATATTTTAATATATTTTCAAATTATTATCACATTTTTTGTAAATATATATATATAATATTCACATTATATAATATAATAAATTAAATATACTATTCTGATTTTCAAAATTCTACCTATACATTATATTATAATAATGATGAAAGTTTAACAAATCTTTAAATGATAAAAACTACTATTAGTAAGCTGTGAATCTCATCAAAATAATTTAATTTGATAATTTAATTTATTTTACATTTATTTATGTAGTATTGTTTTAAAATATGTATTTCATAAGTTTATTTTATATAGAAAATAATATAATAGTAATACATACTTTATTTAGTTTGAGATAACTATTATGAATTGCATGAGTATGATTATATATGGTGTTCAATAAGTTTTTATCCAAGATTTATTTTTATTAATGACATTTTCAATAATATAATACCTCGTTAAGGTAAATCGCTAAATATTATTGCTTTTGTTTAAACAGTGACTTTAAGAAATGAATTTATAAAGAAATTTTATATTAAATAACTAATTTTTTAATTATTTCATTTTGTAAACATTTAATAAAAGCATTACTTCAAAAGATGTTTGATGCATTATTTGATAGACCTATACGTGTTTATTAATAATATTGTTACTATAATAGAGGTTATTTAATCATTTCTTAACTATTCATCTTAAATTCATTGCGAGTCCACCCAAATCACCTATTTCAGTGTTCCAAGACCTCCTGTATGCATATTTGTTGTGTTCTTATTCAACCCCACCCCTGATATATATTGATTATTATTTTAACGTTAAATTACTTAGATAATATTTATTTAAAATAAAAATAATTAAATATATATTTTAATTGCTCTTTATTTATTTTTAAATATCATATAATAGTAACACATATTGTAAGTATGATCTAATTAATAATCTAGCAATATTCACTACAACTATATAACAAATGAGATAACTTAACGTTGTACACAGTGATAACTATGCATTTATTGACTTTGAGGAACACACATCCGCTGACACAGCAGTCGAAGGTTAGTGATATCTGCTGACCGCTATGGTGTTGATGTATGAGACATCACCCTCACCCCCCCCTTAGGGTGCACACTCTCACCCCTCTTAGTCTTGCACACACACACATAAATGCCAGCAATTACCGCTGAATTTTCAGTGTTGTTTTCTAGCATAAAAAGTTGTTTTTTTTTACGTTTTTTTATGCTCATAAACTATGTGGAAAATGGTCGACATTCTCTGTGAGCTGTGTGTATACTGTAGTGTACCTGTGTACAGTGTTCCTGTAGAACCATTACATCATTGTTCTCTATTGTTAACTCTATCTTCCTAACTTCATCATTTGTAAACAGCACTCTTTCTACTACTACTGTTTCTACTACTGTATTCTAATCAGTTATCTATTATTAATTCATTAACGTAATGTAAAATTATCTATATTTAAATTTAAATTAATCTATATTAAACCATCACTACATACATACATATATATATATATATATACAATATTCTGCTATCACCCCACTCTATAAGACACCCCCCTCTCCACTAGTTGGTCACAATAACCCAGGCTGCAATAACTACGACATCAGTTTCTCTGGCAGGAGACAATACCTTAATGAACTCTACAGTGATTTCGGTTAGATTCGTTAGTGTCACAATACGGTGTCACTATAAGGTGTCACTATATTGCACCACACTAATAGGGCAACATCCCATTTCTATAGCCAGATATCGTCTGCTTCAATTATTGTTTTCCAAATTATTATAATTTTCGTACAAATTATTTTCCCTATATTTAGATATTGATAAAATGAAAAATTTGAAGCAGCCGATATCTTGATATAAAATGTGTAAAATGTAAAAACGTGTCTGTATTTGTTGTTGTTAACTCTACGACTTTAGTATGAAGCCTGCTGTTCACTGCCTCCAGTTGCATGTATGTGTAGATGTACTTCTGTAATACTACTGCTATCTTAATAAAACAGGTAAACAACAATATTTATCATACATATATAACTAAAATATTGATCACATATAGAGTGATAGTGAAGTAAAGGTTACATTGAAGTGTAGGTTTTGTGGTAAGTTTCTGATAGTCTGTTACCTTACATAGTTCACTACATCTTCTTTACGTATACACATCACTTGTAATAGTTCTTTATATTGGTTAACGCAATCTAACTTTTTAAAATTTGAACATCTTTTTGGGAAATGATTCATAAAGTCAATAATATGTCAATAAAATCAATAGAATGTCTATAATCCAATATTAAGTACATTCATTAAATAAAAATAATATTAATCATAATTATGATTTTCATAAAAAAATAATATTATTATACATAATATTATATATATATATGTTTTAAATTGAATATATTTAATAATTTTAATTAATGAAATGTTATTATAAATATCATTAATTTATTCATATATATACTATAAACTAATGATTTATTTATAACATTTAAGGAACAGCGAATTTAACCTTCATTTTTTTATATTATTTTAGTTTTATTTTTAAATATAAGAATTTAGTTTATATAATAATTTATAATAGTTTATATAATATAGTTTATATAATATATCTAAATAATAATTTTTGATAATTAATTTGTTTTTAAAACATTAGCCTGTGAAAAAAATGTACTTATTATTATTCAAAATATACAACTAAAACTTTAGGATGTTATATCTCAGTAAATTTGATTATATTTTTTCACTTTTTTTAAACTCCCCCCAATTTGTAACCCTTTAATAAATCTTTATGAAATATTCTGAGTATATATATATATATATATATATATATATATATATATATATATATATATATATATATAATATTTCTAATAAAACAATAGATAATAAAATATATTCATAAATTCTTTAGATACAAATATATTACATAATATCACAAAAACATGTATACATATATATTTATATATATATATTACAATTTTTAAAATATTTATATCAATAAAATCCAGTATTACTCGTTTTCTTCATATTACCATAATCTAACAATATCAGCATCTTATAATTTTGTATATATATGAATACTATCTACATTATAAAAAAATATTAAATTAAATCTTGAGATGATACGATTATGGTATACTATATCTATACCTATCTTTTAGATGTAAAGTGAACAAGGTTTCGCCGTCTCTTAAGATAAACACTAGATTGAACAATATTTCATCATTTTATTTATATAATTATAATATATATTATTTTAAGTGAATTTCATTTTAATTTTTTTTAAATTAAATGATAAAATAAACATGAAATTATGTGAATTAAATACAATTTTATTTAAATTGAAAGATATATTTTCTATATTTCTTCTATATTATTGTTGTTTGTTGTTCCAAATAATATAATGAGTAATACATGATAATGTAGACATAATCACAATGAAATCATTAATTTAATAACTACTTTTTGCACTAAATTCAAATATGTACTCCTGTACCATAATGCAAAACGTGAATTCAAAGTATCCATTAATATACATAAATAGATATTCTACTATCTTTAATAGTCTATTGCTTACTGCTATTATTTAGTATATATATTTTATATTTAATAATAAAAGAAAATATATTTAATTATATAAGCAATAAATGAAAAATAAATATATATTCTCATTAATAAATCTAATGAAATCTATTATAACATTTAATTAATTGAAATTAAATATTTAACTCAAAATAATAAATTATTGGTTTATAAAATCATAATTATCATTGACACTTGAATCAATGTGAATATTAGAATTTCTTATAGGCTATAAGTTATAGGCACACTATTTAATATATTCACGACATACATTTATTTTGCTAGACGAATCATTTCCCACTTTGATGTTTACTTTTTTTAAACTGCACAAGTAAAGAAAAATGTAAAGAACTCTTACATATTTCATACGTAAAGAATACGTAGTTAGTCTCTCTGTAGTGTTTAAATATATTCCATGCTTGCCATGAAGCCTAATGCTATTGTACATGGCCTACTTTACTATTAGGGGGCGGGGTTTAGTTTAATGGAACATGGCCTACTTTACTATTAGAGGGGTTAAGTTTAAGGGGGGTTAAGTTTAATCATCATTATATAATATTTTAAATAAAAGTAAATATTACAAATATATCTGTATGTATATTAGTGATGTATGTATACTATATCTGCTGCTGCTGCTGCCACGATAATGACACCTCTAATGCTAATGTGCTGCTTAACTAACTAACACACTAACACACACTAACTCACTAACAACTAACAGATGAACACGAGTACAATACAGATATAGTTCATATGGAATTGTAGCATTAAACTTATATGCGATTATATAACATAAATTGATAATGCACACAATAATATTACAATAATATAATCAGTTAGCAAATGGCAGCCCATCACTTTACAACCATTTCATTATTAGTACTATTATTTAAACAATATCATAAATACCTATCATGTGATATACCTTGTATCACTTAATATGTGTATTATATATATATATATATATATAATATTATAATATTATAATTGTAAATTTACGTTTATTTAATAAAGATTCATATATAGGAAAGCTGTATTTTAATAATGAAATGTGTATGTAATGCAGGTTAAACATGTTAAACTGTTCAATTTGTTAAATTTGTTAAATTTAAATATTATATATTAATTAATAATAAACACACAACGTATATTAATATATGTAAGTTGTTGACTTAGTGTTTGAGTTACATTGTAATTGTTGTAACATGTTTCCGCTGTTTAACTATGTTACCTATTCAACCCCACTCTACCCCCACTCACTAGGGTAGAGAAGGGTATTCTAGCAGATAACTAAAACTTTAATTCCTATCAAAAATTATATTTGTAAAAAATACAGATAATTGAATTCTGAAATGATAGTATAACTTATTTTTTATTTATATCAATAGTAATGATTTTTAATAACAAATTAAATGTTCTTAATATCTTCACTAACTTTAGATTTACATTCTTTTACAGACAAGTTATTGTATACATTTGTATGCAATATATCAGATTAAACAGATATAACAATATATTAAATGTTAGTCTGCTATACTAGTTCACACTGTCAACCACAATACTTGCAGTGGAGTTTTTCATCTAAAATGTACACTGCAAATTTGATATTTTTATTAAAAGTGAAATTAATGGAATAATAACAATTTAATTGTAAATCCTTGATAGCCATTATTCAGAAATGCATATTGTTGTCAAATATAGAGATTATGCAATCTTAATTATTTATTAGTATGCGATATATAATTTATTATATAGAAACCAAGGGTCACTATACCCTGCCATATTTACTTTATTATTATTAAAACATATAGTTTTGTAAATACATAAAGATTAATTTATTTGAAAATGTATTTTAACTATTTAATATATTTAATGTTATTAATATTACTTATTTATAATTAAATTAAATTTTTTAATTTGTTTAAAATAAATAATTACAATTATAAATTAACTAATTCTGAATTAAATAATTGTTACTGTATTCACATTCTTGGTCTTCATATGAGTGTAATATCTTATACTAATATTTAATGTATTGAATAATATTTAACTGTAAATAAAATAAGTTGAATTCAGAATTCATGATAAATTAATTTCATAAAAAAAATAACTTTAAAGTTAAATATTATTATATTTTTATAATATATAACTTAAATTACATTTTCGATTACCAAAATTATAAAATATCCTTAAAATACTTTTAGATGATTAGAGTAATTCAGTAAATATCAATTTAAGATATATGAGCAATAATATGGAGAGGTAAAAGTTAAATTGGTAATAAAATTCTATTTTATATTTCATTTTGTTTTAAAATAAAAAATATTTCATTATAAATATATTGTTATGATTATATTATGTCAATAAATTATACTTATATATAACAAAAAAGCGAGATATAACAAATATAAGCATTGTTATAAAGCATATACTTATTATTATTTTATTTTGGTAGAGTACTTTCATCACCATCAACATGAACTTAGATGACATTTTCTCTTATAACCATATATGGCTCTAATTTCCTTCGAAATCGCTCTCATGTTAAGGAATCCATGGTTTTAATGAAAGTCGTTCATTTATTGTATACACAATTATATAAGATCACTTCTAAATATTATTTTAAGACCCATTCTATGGGTCCGGACGTGTCTTGAACCCGTGTCAAGTACAAATTAAGAACATATTACTTGTATTCCATTGTAACATTGACAGATTGTCACTGATAGTCTACATATAGATAACCATCCATATAACATAAACGGCTATTTATTATAATGTGTTAAGATCTAAATTGAGATTTCTAGATTTAATTATTATATTGTTACTATTTTTATTATAATTACTATTTGACATGCTTTATATTTTATTACATTTTTTACATTTTGTTTAATATCTATATTAGATACAAATAATAATATTTTTAATATTAAATTTATTAATGATTAAATATACAAGTTTTATTTGATGATATATAAACACAATAACGACTAATATGAACTATTACACGACCATACACATTTATCTTTATACTTTGAATCGTTTTTTTATAAATAATTATTTGTTCATATATTCAATATTTAAATTGATTCATACTTTTTAATAATGAAAATTTAAACAACATTTATTTCCATTATAATTTTGTATAATTATTTTTAATTGTTAGTAAACAAAAGTTAGTATTTAGATTTATTAATTATTTATGTATTACATTTAAAAAGTATTATTGCGTATATCATTTTAAAGATAAAACTTCATATTTTAATAATTAAAAAAAAAAAATTATAATTTTTTTTCATAATTTCATAGCCAAATATAATCAAATTGTAATAAAAATTCTAAATAGTTTATTATTTTTAAATCTTAAAAATCACTACATAAATCAGTAGAATCTGTAAACTAAGTAGTAATGTTATCGTTGCATTGTTTAACTACATTACATAACACCCTCGAGATGATTATATAACAGTGATGATACACACACAGATGGTGACCTGCAACAGAATGAAGAGCAAAGCATTAACGAGGGTATTCTGATTGATGAAAAATACTGCTTTGATGATATGCTCAAGATGGCTACTAAACGAATAGCTAAATGAAGTCTCTAGTAAAAGATGACGCACTATCTTCCTTCAACTAGAAACTTCTATATACATATATATATATATATATTTATGTGTATATGTGTATATATGTATATATTTGTTTGTTTACTATTCCATTACAGTTCATTTTCAGGGTATTTTGATAATATAAGTAAACATACTTAGATAATGATTTAGATAATACTTTAGATAACCTATAATCTTATTGGGGGTGGACGTACACTAACTCTCGCTCACTCGTTAAGCTGTACGTAATGTTCCTCACCAACACATCATGATACATCCTTTAAATGTGATTTATAATTTCATAAAAATAGTTTTTTTAATAAATAAAATCATTTACTATAAAACCAAACTCTTGTATCAAATGATTCTCATATTTATATTATGTATATTATATACTTACATATAACAATACCAGCTGGGTCGTCGTTATGTATCCAATGCCAACCTATAGTATACCCCCAACCTCATATTTAACACTTATGATTGATAACTTCGTACGTTATCTTTCACTTCAACTTTGAACCCACACAGATGTTAGATATATTTCTCTCCGGCATTATTTGTTGATTTAACTCTGACGAAATTTCTGAATTTCCTATATAAAACTTTATATGTCCTTCCTCTTTCCGCAATGATGTCCTTCATCGATATTATTCTTGTTCATCGTATAGATATTAATGATATTGACTATTTATCTTATTTATTATAATTGTTTGATCGATGGATACTATGTTTAATTAAACAAGGTTCAAATTAACTAATAAATGATACTACGGAACTATATCATATGCAGTAGTTGTACAAATGTAACCAAGTATGTCTGCTCGCTATATCTGCAATAGTTACTTTGTGTACTCCAAGCTAGATACTTTTCAGTGATATATTTAATTATATTTCAATGATTTCTATCTTTGAATCAAAGATATCGAGGATATTTATTTATTTGTAAAATATAAATGCATTCGTATTTTTAAATTGTATTTCTATTTAAATTCGAATTGAACTTTGTTTTTTTATATTATTTATATAGACATTATAAATAATATAATGTGTTTTAAATTATAATATGATCATTTATAATTATAATCATTGATTTAAACACAAGTTTTTGTATTGATTTTTATATCTAATTCAAATTTTTACTGCTTGACCACGATAAAATATTATAAAATCGCCCGAGCTGATAAACATTCACAAAATAGTTCCTGTCCTCGATGTAACTATATAATGTGTTCCGATTACATTCTGTACATCGATGTTGACTGTATGTGATCATTGCATATTTTCTCTAAATGTATGCGTTATATTACTCCTGATTCTACTGTAAGTACTGTTTCTCTATCTACTGCTCTATTCTCCTGCTTATTTATCTTGTCATTAACATATGCAAACTGATATTCTCATTTTTAAACATTAATAATATCAATATATTAAGGGTCTATTTAAATTAAATATTTTCTATTAGGTTCTAAATAATTAAATTTTATAATGATGAACAAAAAATGTCTAAAAAATTATATGATTTTAGTCTACTAAAATTAAATAATGCAATTGTAGTAAAGTTGATAATAATAGATTCTTAAACATATAGATAAGGACACAGACTTTATGTTATCATTACATTGATTTTATCAATTCAAATAATTCCAATATTTATTGGTTTATTCTTGATAATTTCTTATTTAATTTGGTAATAACAATTCTGCTAACCATATTTTGTAAAAACCTTTATTTTCCAATTGAGTAATTTTATCCTGGTATTGCATCTATTATATACAGATAATGTAGTTATATAAACTATATTTTAGTTAATACTAAGTTAATTATTATTATGTTGTCAATAGATATAATACAGTTATACACGCTTGACTACTTTACATTATATACCATTTGACTTAGTAACAATATTTATAAATATATTTGTTAAATATAATTGAATAATTATCAAGTATTACTAATACCAATGATAGTATAACTCGCAGTTAATACTGCATGCATGAACAGTTTAATAGATAACATAATTTAAATTATGATTCAACCAACAAATAAATGGTTCTTTAATATTTATACAATTCATGGAAATATATTTGAAACTTCGTAAGCGTTTATTACGTTTATTAGAACTTTTAATGTATGTAGATTATTTAATATTTATTTTAAGAACAATTTTAATAAAATCTATGATACTTTATTATTAATCTTCTGTAAATTCTCACTTCTGTGATGAAGATGAATTGAAAACTGGAAAGTCTGATATATAATAATTTCAGTGCTTAATTCTAAACACTTACCATCGACAGAATTAAATAAATATATTGAATGATATTTATTTATGGACGTATTATCAACAAACGTGTATTCATCGTGTATGATCGAGGTGTAGACCATTTTAGAATAACGTTATCGGGAGTTTGAATAATAGTGTCATCATTCCTTCTAATAGATGAAATCCTTTTTAGCAGCAGCACCGGTATTGCCAGAAAAAGACGAGTGATAGCTATCCCACCGACACTACTAGGTGCGTAGAATACACCGAGTGAATATATATATATATATATTTGTGTGTAACTAATTAAAAACTATTAAATATTATATAAATAAATTAGTCTATATCATATGTAAATATGATTTTATTAGGTTAACCTAATAATTATATTAATAAATGGTAGATTTAAGGGGAGGCCGCATAGCTGAAATTTGATACAATTTAAAAAAAAAAAAAAAAAAAATTATTATAAAATATACATTTATAGAATGTTATTTAGTACCTATCAAAAAATTAATAACGAAATCGTGTTAGAACTACTATAAAAAGTAACTTTTGTGGACCACTATATAATATAAATGTTATTATTATGATATCATTTATTTCCATATAATTGTAAAATATTGTGTTTTTATATATAGAAATATACTAATTTATTATTTTATAATAATTTATTTCCATATGATATATATATATATATAAATGTAACATATTTTTATATATTTTATTGTATTCATCTATCTATGTATTTATTTATATTTTCATTTATATATATGAGATTTTATTTATATAATTACTTATTTATGTAAATATTATTTATTATTATTTTTAATTTATATATATATATATATATATATATATATATATATATTTAAAATATAGCATATATGTAATAATTTATTTACATATTATATGCATATATAAATGTAATATAGTGTGTTTTTATATATTGAAATCTACCCATATAATTGTAAAATATTGTGTTTTTATATATAAAATATAATATATGTATATATAATATATGTATATATTATATATATATAATAACTATTGAATTCATAATATGTATATAAATGTAATAAATATAAAATAATGTGTTTTGTGTATTGAATTATAATATATTTATATAAAATAATGTGTTTTATTTATTGAATTATTGAATTTATAATTGAAAAACTTTGTATGCAATTTACTCAGAATAATTTTTTATCAATACCTATAGACTTCAATTGCCTACCACTCTCTGAATATGAATACAATCTATCTAATTTGTATTGATATATATAAATAACATTTATAAGAATATAGTAATAACTCAATAATAGTATTTTTTTATACATTTATTTTTTATGCCATTATATGAAAAAATATATATAAATAATATATAAATACATATATATAAATAATTTATAACATATATTAGAAAAAATTAATATTGTATTGTAGCTATATATACCCTTAGTATAATTTAAAAATTTCTTATATATGTATACAATATCCATTGAGTAGTAGTCTTTTGAATAACACTATGAATTTCCTATCTAACACATGTAAAATAAACAAAATGGCGGCGGTGTGCGGCCTCCCCTTAATGAGGTGAAATACACGATAACATATTCTATCTCCATTATGTTATCTTTACAAATGATGACATCAATTCAATAATGTTTAATTCATAGTATTACTGTAAAAAATAAATATCATTAAACTAGTCAGTTTTGTCTCATTGAATTTCTCAGCCAGTTATTTACAATATCCAGGTTACTAACATTTTCTTTCATCGTCAACTGAACTTGTTGGTCTTACAATGATTAATGTCAACAATATTTTTACATTGGTATATAATTTCTCTATATTTTCCTAGATATAATTACCGCTTACAAGTTTATTCATAATTTATCAGATATATCAGAGGTAATATAATTTCTATGTATCATTTCATCTAAAGACGAACGCATTTCTTTGTAATATTCGAGTGTATCTTTGGAGCGACCTTTCTTATTATCCAACGAGGAGCGTTAAACACAATTTCTTCAATTTACAAAATATTTAAGTATTTCTAAATTTTATAAAATTATATTACAATTATCCTATTTCATTAACTATAGTTAATATAGATATAATATACTCCTATTCGCTAACGTATTGAGCAACTATATTTACTCAATGAGCTGTGCAATGAGTGTATGCCATTGTTTTTCCTGAAATATGAAAGCCTTTATATCATTGTATCTTCCTGTCATATTACTTGCTCCATCATATGACCTCGTATATTCTTTCGCATTAATGCTTAATTAATGTTTAATATTAAACAAAATATTATTAATGTATAATTTTATCCAATGTATATTTGCTATAGTTGCTGCCTTAATATTAGCTATTTCGTATAAACATACTCATATTTTGTAACTTCGAGGTTTGCTTTGACATGCCGAATAAATATCGATTCTTGTTCGTTTCATGAAAAGTTTTGTAATATAATTAATTATTAATTTATAATAATTATAATCGTTATATAAAACTTTAATTACCTGAAATATCATATGTGCTGTCACACATTGTATTGTAGAAGCCATCTATTTGTTTAATAATATCTCTTAAGAATGCATGTGCAAATAATTCAAGAATCTAATTGAGAATTTTCCATGATAATAGATGTATTTTCTTAGTATTTTCAGTTACCATATTTAACCAAGCATGTGTCTAATTGAGAATTTAATTTTTTCCTTATTTAATAGTTTAAGGAATTGACTTCAAAAGCTTATTTACTACTAAATGCTATGTTTTCTTGACCTAGTTATCTTATAGAAGTTAATATAGCTATCAGAAAAATGTTATTATTTTTTTATATAATTTGTATATAACCTATTATGTATACTCATTATATCTTTAATACTATTTTTATTCTTCCATTGAAATATGGTGCATATTAGATTTTCCATGATTAATAAATCATTAAAATGCTTTTTATCAATTTGAATAACCAGTAATTATAAAGTATATGATATTATCACGCTTGTTTTTTTAAAATGTTGAATATCATAGTAGAAAAACATTGCAATTCAAATCCATTGCAATTTGTTATATCAGTTTTTCGGGAATAATAAAGTTTGATCTTTGCTATTAGCGGAAAGTAACCTAATACGGACACTTTAGCAATAAATGGTCTTACTATTTTATGACTCATTATTTGTATTCAAAAATTACAATATATTAATATTTTATGATTATAAATATAATTGTGATTTTAAAATTTTATTTAATCTTTTAATTCCATAGACAACAAGGGTGTCCGTATTCGTTACCCATGTCTGAATACGGACACCCTGTGTTATAATACGGACACCCTATATACCACTAGATAAACTATATATTATTGATGAATCAATCAGACAAGTTACAATTACATTATTTATAATTAATTTTATGAAAAATATATTCTAATTTAAGTAGTTAATAATTTATTTATTTTTATTATTTTTTTATTAATAATACAATTTAAGTATCTAAATAATCAAAATTTTAGAATTAGCTTTATTGGTAGTAATAATATTAAATTAATAATAGGGTGTCCGTATTAAGACATATAGAGTGTCCGTATTAGGGACTTATATGACCTCTAGATATATGCTTATAACTTAATGAATATTTGATAACAAATATAGAAATTATACCATTTAAGAATTTTGTAGTTTTTAATAATATAGTGTTATATTTTATATCGATACATTTGTATATTCTTGAGAAGGTTTTAAGTTGACATTTTTTTTCATAAATTTAAAAACTTAACAAAAATATCATTTTATTGGATATATCAGCAATATTTTAAATAATTAAAAAATAAAAAATACCTTTTTAGACTATTTATATAATTATAAATATTTTATTCATTAAACATTTTTATGTAGGATTTATGGTTTCCGAGATACCGAGAGTGTCCGTAATCGGTTACTTTCTCCTACTACAATAAACATATTTATTAATACATCTTATATCTGGCTATAAGGGCTTATAAGGCTTATAATATATCAACGTTTTATATATCATTATATAAGGTATTTATAATATTGTGACTAACAATCAAATATTATAATGTGTATTTTACTAATAATCGCTAATAACATTAAATTGTCTAAATTATTAACAAATTATTAAATTATTTTTAAATTGACTCAAAAAAGGGGGGAGATAACTGAGGGTCCAACGATATCCGGACACCCCTATTTATAAACAGGGGGTCCGCACACCCACGACCCCCCTGTTCCTGCGCCCCTATAATATAGGCTACATATTGTGCATGCATAATACCCTATTAGTAATAGGCGCACAATTTGGTTACTAGGCCTACTAATTTACGTTACTACTTTAATTTACTTGTACTGCCTAAGGGTGCTCCGCGCGTAACATATTACCTATACATGAATAGATATATATATATATACATGTATATATATATATATATATATATATATATATATATATACATGTAGGATATACAACACTAATGTCTATGCATACGTAATTAGTGTTGGTTATAATTCACATATTACATATATCTTTTAATTGTAGTTAATTTCCGGGGTTAATTTAATAATTATTGATAAAAATAGAATTTTATTTCTTTGATATTATTAACATATATATATAGGTATAACTATGGTTACAATGTTTGTAAACAACAATTTTAAATTGTTATAAATTTAAAACATATTCAATATTCACAATTCAAAGTTCGTGAACAAACCAAACGTATTGTCGATTCTACATGAAAAGTTAACTATATCACGTCCACACACACACACACACACACACACACACACACACACACACACACACACACACACACACACACACACACACACACACACACACACACACACACACACACACACACACACACACACACACACACACACACACACACACACACACACACACACACACACACACACACACACACACACACACACACACACACACACACACGTATATTACCGTTAATACAATTACACAATATAAGTATAGTATACAACTAAGTATACTATATATATATATATATATATATATATATATAGAACCTATAGGTACTATCATATACACCTACCTAATGTGTTAAATTTATATTATTATAGAATGAGTTATATTGATTGAAAGTAGGAGTTCCTGTATTAATACACTCGTATATTGGAAAGAAATACAATTATATTATGAATTTTGGTTAGTTTATATACACAATAATATATATATATATATATATATATTATATATAATATATATATAGATATAGATATACAATACGTGCTATTCCTAAACAGCTAACAGGGTTACGTAACTTTAGGAGCCCCACGATAATACGTTACGTCATTAGGCTATACCTTACTTCAGTTCCATTGATAACATTACGTAATACAACAGTGTCAGATAACTATTGTCTAAAACTACGTCTAAAAATAGATGTTTTAATGTTTAATATTTCATATGAAAGTACAATTTAATGTTTAATTTATTTTAAGCCATGATAATAATATAATATTTATTATATATATAATGTGTATACAGTGTACAATGGTACAGTAGGGTGGAGCGTTATTGAACGTTTTGCTATCTAGCTCACAGTACCTACACCTATGTCATAAATGTTATATTAAACATATATATTTGTGAATTTTTATCACAAAATATTTAATATTATAAAGCTAAGTGCACTTTAATATAAATATAAATATAAATATTTGCATGTAATATTTGCATGTAATTCAATGTAAATTTCTATATTACTTATATATATATATATTATGTATTTGTGTAAGTGTGAATTGTCATAATAATAAAATATTTGATATATATGTGTATATATATATTATAATATCAATAGAGTACAAAATTACGTACAAATGTAAAATTAATTTTTATTTTTTTATTTTTATATTAATATAATTTATTCGATTATTGTTTTAATAAATTATTATAATAAAGCATCAACATTTGTTGTGAGCTTATAATGGATATCTACGAGGAATAATAAAAAAAAAGATTTATTTTTGTAACAACATTTTTTTTATGACTTAAATTCTCAATAAAAGTAATTTTTTGAATAAGTAGGTATAATATATAATAATATGCTATTTTGTATATTAATACTTAACATTTTATATTGATATAATAATGATAGACATATATAATATAATTTTTTTTATTATTCCATTGATAAAAATGATTATAAATGATTTCATCGAAAAAAAAAAATTTCGATTTATCCGCTAGATCTATTTAATAATTACCAAAAAAAGATTAAGACTTTTAAGGATGTTTTTATATACTACATATTCTAAAAGGCAATTTTTAATTGTAAACAATTTTACCTTTCATATATCTATAATTTAATTTGTTTTAATTGTAATTTTCATTGTACACTGTACAATGTACAATGTACACTGTATATAATACAGAATATTATACAGGATAATGTGTTTATATATATATATATATATATATATATATATATATATATATATGATTAGCGACCTCATTATAATACATAAATAGTGTAGGTACCTACATAATGTACTGTACATTATACATGTACGTACAATACTGACTCATGGTATAGCATTAGCTAAGTAAGTGAGTCATCAGCACATCATGTACAACACGGTATGTGTAGGTTACCTACTATGTTTAGGGTATAACAATAGGGGTCGACATCATTCATTAACACACCGGATGTTGTTATCAACACTAATAACGATGACGTCATTATGACTCACTATACATGTAATCATCTACATTATAACATTATATCACATTTAACTAATATAGATTTGTATTCCGTGTATTAGAATATACAGAGTATGTATTACAGACATATAGACTATCCTCTCTATATATATAGAGGATTATCTCCATATATAGGCATATATAATATATTTGTATATATATATATACATATATATATTAAAAATAAACTGGAACTGTATCGAACATTTGTAATGTTCATGAATTCCACCCAATTATTCGACATACTCCTGTAGCTACGAGTTGCAATCTTTATTTCGAACCCAACAATTACAATATATAGGCGTATGTCCATATGTATGTCCATATGTATGTACATTTACATAGGAATATATATATATATATATACCTGGTATTAGGGTTTATACGCACAGTGTGCGCTAAGGTGGAGTGAAATATATGTTTTTTCGAAAATTGATATTGACTGGTTACGGTTAATAAGATGAATGACTTATAAGTATAAATCCGAAGTTTTGTTTAAAACTGATACCTGCAAGGTATAACGATATCACCTAGAAGTTTAACATGGGGTAGATAGAATGTTTTAACATTGAGGACATAGGAATCAAATTCAATCGATTTTTTTGAACGTATACATTTTTCAAATGTAATGAAAGTGAAGTATATGGTTAATAAGCATGACTATAGCATTATTTAATAAAAAAAAATTGAAAAAAAATAATATTTCTAATTTTCCTAGTAAATCCAGGAATAATATTTATAAATGATAATTTAATTAATTATAAATAGTTTATATTAATAAAACTACTTCATTATTAATTATTTACTATTTTATATAGTCATATATATAATGTTACTATATATATATAATATATATATATGATATATTTATTGATATACAACAAAAACTTAACTTATTTAACAAAATAACGATTTAATATTATGAAATATGTCCAATTGTATAAATGTGCCTAACATTTTTTTTTACATATTTAAAAAAAAAAAATTGCTATCATATGTGGAAATATATTTGTTATGTGATATTAATTTTTTACGTATATCTAGACATTTATAGTAATTTTAACTCATTTGTTAGCGTAAATATTTTCGATATAGCGTTTTATATATAAAACACTATAGTGTATAATACAGTATATTATGGTATAAAAAGCCTACTAGGTTCTAGTATACCATAAATTATAAAACCTATACCAAAATGTTTGTCATTCAATAAGCTATAGGTTGCATACCAGGTGTTATACGTTTTTGAAAATGTTTGAAAATCACTCCACCTTAGTGTGCGCCTATATGTGCGTCGCACACTCAAACAGGCTATTCTATGGAATAGCAGTATACTGGTGTTGGTGCTAGTTTATCTGAATTCGTTGCAACAATAAATGTATTGTCGAGCTTTACTGTATATATGCAGTACAACTCGACACTATATATTATATATATACCATCGATGTAAATAAAAGTTTTATTTACATCGATGATATATACATGCATACATACATCAGATGTATAATATATACATATATATATATATATATATATATATATATAAATATATACATATATATACCTAGGTTAGAGTGTATATACACACGCCTATAGGCTATGTTAATGGAGTATTTTCAGTGACATCGAGATGTATCACCCGCACCTCTCTTATTACCGGTATGGTTTGCATAGTGGTTGTTTGTTGTTGTTTATGTACAATGAATGCATGAATGTAATTATATATATATATATATATATATATGTATATATACATGTATACATTACATGTATAATATATAAATATATATATATATATATATACAAAAATTAAATATATATATATATTTATATATACATATACATATATACTAGAATTTAAGAATATATTTTTCATGAATAGCAAATTTGCTTATTTAAAAATAAATAAGACCCACATATTTGATTATCACATTATATATATATACAGTAAAACCTCTCTATAAGAAACTATTTTTTGTCAGTACTTTTTTTTCTTATAGAGAGGTTTTCTTATAAAGAGGTTTTTACTTTTCCAATGATTTTAAGAATTAATGTATAATTTAAAATGCATTATATAACCTATAAGTTATATATATATAGTATATTTATTTTGTATACTGTTTTAAATGTATACCAACGATTTTACGAAGCACATTTTCCTTAGCACACATCTTATTATACGGTAGTGTTTTCGCTTAGACATGTTAATACATGTTATGACATGTTAATACATAATGAACTTTTATTAGATTTACATTATAATTATGAATCATCATTGAAGAATATAATATAATGAATATTATAACAATCTATTATTTAACAATTAATTGTATAATATAATAAATTGTATCATCAATATATTAAGGATATAATAACATTTATTAATTAATTTTAATAAATTTATGGATATACAATAACATTTATTAATTAATTGTAATAAATTCAAGGATAAAAATAACATTTAATACTTAATTTTAATACATTTATGGATATACAATAACAATTATTAATTAATTTTAATTCATTTCGAGCTATTTATGTAATATAATATTTGTAAGAAAAAAAAATATCTTATATAATAATTAATTTCTATTATTTTTATAAATATACAATACTTCAATTTTTATATAATTATTTTGTATACAATAAGTTTCTTATAAAGAGGTTTTTCTTATATTTTTCTTATAAGATTTTCTTATAAAGAGGTTTTTTTAATGTGGAAAAGGTTGAATTCCAACCAAATGTGTGAACAATTTTCTTATAAAGAGGTTTTTCTTATAAAGAGGTTTCTTATAGAGAGGTTTTACTGTATATATATATATTTATATATATATATATTTATATATGTATATATATATTTATATATACATATACATAATATGTATTACGTATTTACTAGAATTTAAGAATATATTTTTCATGAATAGCAAATTTGCTTATTTTAAAATAAATAAGACCCACATATTTGATTATCACATTATATATATATATATATGTTGAATTACGTAATATTTACTATTATAAGTATATTACATACGTTTAATACCTAAGTGTGTGTGTGTGTAGCAGGAAGGCCTGGCACGTGGACAAGTGGACAATTAGATAATACAGCGCGTAGCATATCCGGCATCTGACCAGCTTACCTGCTACATACATCACACTCAAGTAGACAATGTATACCTAGTAGGCATTACCTACATATAGTGGAATCCAGCATTATTTCGTTAGTAGCACTCTCCAGTGTTTCCATCAGAATGCCTATAGGAATGCCTATAGGAATGCCTATATTAATAATTATTGGGTTTAGATACAATTTACAATTATAATTGTTCAATACTTCTTTATATATTATATATATATATATGATACAAATCGTACATTATTTAATATATAAATTATATATATAAATATATATATATAAATATATATATATATAAATATATATATAAATTAATTCATTTATTCATTCATTAATGCATGAATACATTTATTAAATACCGAATAAAGAAAATGCTTTCATTGGTGTATTACGTAATAAATAAAAATCTATTAATACATTTACGGATTATAAAAATGGTAGTTAATAAGTTATAATATATAAATAAATCATATAACAATGTTTTATAGATAGTTTAAATAGTTTTTTAATTTAATGTTAAAACAATTCAATGATTGGATCTTGCGCATATCACGATATAGTATATTCCATGTACGAGGACAAAAGAAGGAGAATTCACCATAATTGAATACATTTATTGTAGTTAATCCGTTTAATAGAATAACATCCGATGTTATGATTTGCCTCAATATCGCTCGGCACTTCGTAAGATCGTTGAGATATCCTGCAGACCTATTGATCATATTTGTTGAGCTATATAGAGTAAACGGTGCTTGTATCGCTTTCATGAAAGCAATTTAACATTATGTAATATGAGTTTCGTGTTAAAGATTATATATATATATATATAGTTTACATCAAACATATATAATTAATACATAATTAATATATAAATATTAATATATTTGTTATGTATTAATCATATATTGTTGATGTAAACTATTTTAAAATACATAATTACAATATACTAAAGTATATCATATATGATCACTTTATATACATAAATATATATATATATTATATATATATATATATATATATTATATGTATATATATATATATATATAATTACGGAGATGTTGTCATTAGGTCCCACTTTCCATATGAATTATAGGACTCGATACATAATTGTCAAGGTCATCGTTATGAAGCGCGGATATTGGGTAGTCGTTGTATGCTGAGTTCTAGTGTACTATAGTAGTATAGATACTGTAGTAGTGGGCGTGTCGCTAGCGTACGAACCTCGCTAGTTCTGATGCCGCTCGCCAGGGGAGATGGTACCGGTGCTCGGCGCTAGGTTCGCCAGTAAGATATAGGTAACATCCTTATAATAACAATAGCTGTAGTGTATATTGCCTGTTTGTATACGTGCAATATACACTACAGTTATATAATGCATATATATGTATATATATTTGCGTAGTCGTTGTTTTGTTGTTGTTTATGTACAATGAATGCCTGAATGTAATTATATATATATATATATTTATATATATATATATATATATATATATATATATATATATATATTTATATATACATATACATATATACTAGAATTTAAGAATATATTTGTCATGAATAGCAAATTTGCTTATTTTAAAATAAATAAAGCCCACATATTTTATTATCACATTATATATATATATATATATATATATATATATATATATTTAATTACGTAATATTTACTATTATAAGTATATTACATACGTTTAATACCTAAGTGTGTGTGTGTAGCAGGAAGGCCTGTCACGTGGACAATTAGATAATACAGCGCGTAGCATATCCGGCATCTGACCAGCTGTCCTGCTACATACATCACACCCAAGTAGACAATGTATACCTAGTAGTTATCACCTACATATAGTGGAATCCAGCATTATTTCGTTAGTAGCACTCGCCAGTGTTTCCATCGGAATGCCTATAGGAATGCCTATATGAATTCCTATATTAATAATCATTGAGTTTAGATACAATTTACAATTATAATTGTTCAATACTTCAATATTAATATTGTATTAAATTAATATTTATTATACGAATATTAAACATATTAATTAATATATATATATATATATATATATATATATATATATATATAGTTATGTAATAATTAAATATTAAATATAATCAATACACTGATATATATATATATATATATATATTATATAAATCGTACATTATTTAATATATATATATATATATATAATATATTATATATATATATACATTAATTCATTTATTCATTAATTAATGCATGAATACATTTATTAAACACCGAATAAAGAAAATGTTTTCACTGGTGTATTACGTAATGAATAAATATCTATTAATAGATTTACGGATTATAAAAATGGTAGTTAATAAGTTATAATATATGAATAAATCATATAGCAATGTTTTATAGATAGTTTAAATAGTTTTTTTAATTTAATGTTAAAACAATTCGATGATTGGATCTTGCGTAGATCACGAGATAGTATATTCCATGTACAGGAGGACAAAAGGAGCAGAATACACGATAATTGAATACATTTATTGTAGTTAATCTGTGTAATAGAATAACATCCGATGTTATGATTTGCCTCAATATCGCTCGGCACTTCGTAAGATCGTTGAGATATCCTGCAGACTTATTGATCATATTTGTTGAGCTATATATAGATTAAACGGGGCTTGTATCGCTTTCATGAAATCAATTTAACATTATGTAATATGAGTTTCGTGTTAAAGATTATATATATATATATATATAGTTTACATCAAACATATATAATTAATACATAATTAATATATAAATATTTATATATGTGTTATGTATTAATCATATATTGTTGATGTAAACCATTTTAAAATAAATAATTGCAATATAC
>OZ025239.1:16192081-16239581 GCA_964019155.1 Osedax fenrisi | reverse complement strand
GGGATGAAAGGACTCCACCAAATAAAAATAACAATAACAATATATATATATATATGTATATTCCACTAATAGATATTCACCTTATATACCCTTATTATGATCATAGTCTAATGGAGGCAGATGTCATCTTTAATTTCACTGTAATAACGTGATTCGTCACAATCACGTGATTACAAAGTATTTAAAAAGGTAATCTCATTAGAATTATAAGTTACTAACATCAATAATAGGCAAAGGATCACGGGGGATAAGCCTCCTACTCTCGACGTGCCCGTTTCTCTTCACAATTATCTATAAACACTAGCGCACATAACTATATTATTTCTATTCGCGAACCGCGGTTCGTACTATCGAATAACCTCTGTATTATAATCTCGATTGCCAGATTAGTAAGGAGGTAATATTTATTAATACAATAAAATAGTACAGCTATAATGCGCGATGAGCGAGGATATGATATATCTATCTAGATTAGATAGCGTGATCAGCGAGGAATAACGTGTGAATTGTTGATATGTTTACCTATATGTGTTATATAACCTATATGTTTACGGTGATTATCACCCACGTAATAGACCCCCGTACGTCGTACGACGGACAATATCGCCACTAGGCTTGTAAACATTCTTTACAATACATCACCGTCATAGCAACGTGTAAACAAACAACAAGACGCCATCTTGGATAACGAATAACAATACGGTAGGATATCTAGTACATACGCGTGTGTATAGAGCTGTATGATTGATCGGTAACGGTGGTTCTAGTTCGTAGGCTGTGTTTATTGAATACGATAAGTTAAATAGCTTAATTAAGGGTTCTGATTGGCTATCAGGGTATTACGTTGTTTATTTCCGCGGGCTTATTTATTAGATGTTGTTGACGATATCGGCCGACGCTTCGCAAACAATGATAATTCGTTGTTATCATTATATAGGAATAGAAATAAGACATAATAAACATTAAATTTCAATTAATTATAAATTATAATGTAATATATGTAGGTATACACTGTTAAAAATTAGGGTACAACGAGTGCCTTTTTAGGGTGTAAGTAGTATCCCCCATAGCCGTACATCAATTAGGGTACAATTTGAATAAATACGATCTATACCCTAAAAATGATCAAACTGTACCCTAACGAATATTAGCTGGTTGTACTTCCTAATGCAATTGTATGATATTTTGACAATTTACCGTAATTGAATTGTATGAAATGTAAATTTAATAGTCACGCGCCCTAATATTTAACATAGCTGTACCCTAATACATATGTATATTGTCACTATAGTGAGTTTAAAAGTCGTGTACCCTATTTAGGGTACATGGCAAATGTTGGTGATATTTTAACGATATGTACCCTATAAATTGAATTCTCTGTACCCTAAGTTTTAACAGTGTATATAATTATATAATAATATTTATTTATTGAAACCACGTGTGTATATACATAACTACCTGCGAGGCTCAGTTAGGCGTTAGACACACAAGCATTAGGACAGGGTTGAGCCCCGTCCGCACCATTAACATAGGTTTTTAAATAATATTTAGAAGTGATCTTATATAATTGTGTATAAATAAATGATCGGCTCTCGTTAAAACCATGGATGCCTTAACATGAGAGCGGCTTCGAAGGGACATTAGAGCCATATGGTTATAAATATAAAACTTCATCTAAATTCCTGGATGGGAATAAAGGACTCCACCAAATAAAAAAATAACAATATATATGGGAAATATGGGTAATGTGGCCAGGAGGGTAATGTGACCACTTGGCGTATCTCATATACTATAAGTCCAATCAAAAAAAAGTATACATGCAATATGCGCATTAGTAAGAATTGTTCAAATATGTAAAAATAATTTGTATATCTATTAATAAAAAAAATGAAGTAAAAATACAAAAAAAAATCGATTTACGGTTATTAGTAATATATATTAAATCACTATTATATAATATACATTTAAAATTAAAGCTGGATATTAAAGAACTATTTAATTACAACAAAATGTGTATGCCATTTATTGTAGTGAGTAATATTCATCATTATATAGTGTATGTAGCGTGATATCTAGAAGCGGATAATGTGGCCACTTCACGATGATTTAAGCCAAGCACATTAAATATATGATCTGAAATAAATATGTTTATATATTGATAAAATTGCGTTCGTCATTATATGAAAATGTTGATTGAATCAACAACTACTATATCATAACCATACAAATATACACATAACCATACATATTATAATCGTGCGCCATGGTATAAACTTTTAAATGAAATGTAGTATATTTAATTAAATTAAATATATATTATATTATTTAATATATATATATAGAAATCAGTTAATATAAATTAGTTATATTTACTATTAATATTTTATCTAGGTATTTTATCGCCATATTGTTATGACATACAGTCATTTACTTATGAAATTGCTTTTTACATATTAGTAACATGATAAGTACATTTAATAGTATCTATACAGGTATACCTATAGGTAACTACTATTAATTACTATAGTAATTTATAAAATTAAACTAAAAATCATTAATGTATCACATTGCGTGTGTTATTTAGGATTATACTTGATGTGATTTCATTGGACTAAACTTGATATAAAGTAACGCCATCTAGTGGATTAATGCCTGGTCAAATTCCCCGAAATAGGCTACCTTATAAGGTATCCCCTCCATGGAGGGTAAGGTGGCCACCTTAATAATTTCAATTAGATACGCTAAAATGAAAAACTGATTCGGCACTCCTATTGTATATCATAAGATGTATCTATATTGAAAACATTATCGAATATTAATATTAATATTAGAACTAATATTAATAAAGTTATACAATATTATCTTAAAGTGGCCACATTTCCCGTATTTCCTCTATGTATATTTACTATATTATAATATATGTATATTTACAATGTAATATTACCTACATCGTTATAATAATTAATAATAACACTCACCGGAAAACATAGTCAATAGGTAGACGATATATTGTTTACTAGCGAGTCACGTGGTATTACATCACAAGTATTACGTAACAAAGGGAGGCTGCGCAGTAGCGGCATCTTTAGGCTGGTAACACAACATGCGCGATCATTACATGTCATATATGTTTTGTTTGCTTTCGGTAGCTGAATAAAATGTGCGGTCGCTACTCCATACACATTTGCGTAACCCTGCTCGGATGGCTACACGGTACTATACCTTGCCAAAGGGCAGCCTGGATTTTGTCCGGCACAACTATTGGTTATTCGCAGCTAACCATTATATCTAATAGCCGTTCCCCTATCCGCAACCCGGGGAGCCGGTGGATTGGAGTTATCATCACCACATCACCACCTCAATTCGATTCATCGCGTAGCGCTACGGATATAGATGAAGAAATGTGGGCCGGGTATCCAACGGAAACTGAGCTCTCCACATTATATCCACTAAAAGTGTTTTTTGCAGCCGAGCAAGCTCGAAATTATAGGATAGGATATATATATATATATATATATATATATATATATTGATAGCCTGCTAATAGTAATATTTAGATTTGAAATGCATCGGTACGTCTGGTACTCAGGGTTGGCAAAAACCGCAAAAATCAAAGAAATATTTGTGAGGTTTTTGGTGAGTTTTTGGCGGTTTTTCAGGGGTATTTGGGGTTTTTCTTTATCTTAAATTTAAAAATAAAAAAAGTAATTTTGTAGTTAAATTCTTTATTATAAATACATTGATATTCTCTTATTTTTCTATATCATCAATTTCCTACAATAAATGCATTATAAACAAGTTATATAATTATATATAATAACACTTTTTGATAATTATTTAGTAATTAGTTTCTATATAATATATTTGTATTAAAATGTAATTTTATGAATCATATTATATAAATAGGATTATAAAAACTAAATTTTAATTGCAATCATTATTAATTATGTTCTATTCATATTATATGAATAGGATATTATATTTCTATTCAGAAGCTCACCTACTTTTTTTATTACTTATTTTGGGAAAAATATTTGTATTTGTGGGAAAAATATATATTATTATATAAATTATATAATATAATAGTGTTGTAATATATATTTATATAATACTATTAAGGTTAATGAGATTGTAAATTGTAAAATGGCAAGCATTCTAATAAATTATTTATATTATTATATATAAATATAAATAATTAATATATATTTGAAATATAAGTTTATATAATGATAATATTTATTTATTGGATCACATATAATAATAGCAGATATAAATAGACACCTCAATATACTATATATATATATATATATATATATATATATATATATATATATATATATATATATATATATATATATATCATTATTAACTTACTTGTCAATTAATTTAAATATGATAATTAAATAATAATAATTAATTATATACTAAAACCCAGAAATAATAATGAAAACAAAAATGAAAAAACCCCCAAAAAACCCAAAAATCCCAAAACCCCTACCTCTGCCAACCCTGCTGGTACTAGAGTGAACATCTCGCTCTCTCGCGTTCTCTCGCGTCCATGCCTATCACGGTGGGTGGCTCTCTCTCGCCTCTACATCTATCCTAATGAAGCGATAACTAGTGGTTTAATGACGCGCACGAGTGAAATCAGTGAAGCTTGACGCTCACTAATACGAAGCGGCGGTGGTGACGGCGGCGTGGGTTAGATTTCGACATCAGACGAACCTTGCTACTACAGTAGTCAACAGAGTCAACAGCTTCTGAATACATCTAAATACATCTGCATACGTCAACCATCGTATCAGTAGCGCTTCGATAACACACATCGAGTTCTATCGTTGCGAGGTGCTATACCCTATCGTTACGATTAACGCCCCTCCCCGCCGCCCGCCGCGATTAATTAGTCACTCGCGTTAATTAGTTAATTAGTTAATTAGTTAATCGTCCGACGATAAACGTTTGAAGCGAGCCCGCCGCACCCATTAGTACCCATCACTGAACACATAGCGCCTCTCGTGCAGTTAGTGACGTCATCAACCGTATTACGTAACAGATAGTGCGTTCTGTAGCGACTCGGATACTAACACTGAACGACACACAACAACGGATAACAATGGATACCTATGACGTCACCGAGGATACTTAGACTTACGTAACACCTGCCTACCTACCTAGCGAAGGTAATCATGGATATCAACGTCACGATTAAATGTTAGTTAATAATAGAATATCATAGTAAACTAAACTTAGGATAGAATTGTATAGATACATAAATATATATATATATATATATATATATATATATATATATATATATATATATATATATATATATATATATAATTGAAACTTAATTAATAATATATAAATTATATAAGCGACACTAAATTATAATGCATATATGCACGAGTATACTTACATATGTACTATTCTCTAACTACACCCTACATAATTCTATTGTATAACTCCTGATAACTATAGTTATGTATATATATATATAGTTAAATAACAAGTAAACTTAGTAATGTATATCTATAGACTATAGACTATAGGTATCGTGTAGAATGACGAGGTGCGGCGATTAAGGGTAATCAAGTAAACATACCATCAATGGTATACTATATTATAGATATACTACATAGTATTATATATAATAATAGTATTGTTGTATTCTTGCGATAACGGCAGTGTTTGATTTATATTCCCGAATGTCACGTGTCATACTTGTCACGTGACCCCCAGTTGACCTCTAGGCGATTACGTACTCGCGATGTCGACGGAAACCTCGATATCGACGACTGTTTACGTATACCTATAGATATAATTATTAAAGTTATATATATAGATGTATTAATCATTTATTAATCGTTGGAGGTGTGTAAATATAATGTGTGTAAATATCAAGTACTCGAAAAAAAAACTAATAAAACCATGTCATGAATACAAACACTTTAGTGTAATATATAAACACAATATATTCTATAGTTAGATCCTCAGAACTCTATTGTTTGTGATTCGTTTAGTAACTGTACACATTCTAGAAGCCATTGTATTACGTATGCATTGGAATACGCATGCGTGTGTGTGTATAGATGAATCGAGAAGCGATACTCTGTCTCATTACCTAAGTCAATTCCGAGTGTATATAGTACTAAGTTAACACCGGTTTAACACCGGTTTAACGCCAGTTTAACACACTTTTAACACCAGTTTAAATAATCATCGAACAAAAGTTTGAAGTATATCTTTAGGTAACATGATTCGTAACTTCAACCATCCTCTACAGTGACACATAGGAATCATCAATGACTCACTATCACTAATTTACCGTAGGCCCTTGAATTTATCCACCGGGTGGGCGTAGGCCATACGCCGTAGAGGCGTGGAATAATGTATAAATAATCGGTCATTTAAAAGTATTAATATTCACGGATTGTATTGTATTCATTACGAGTGTAAACCGTATACAGATAAACTGTCTATAGACACTCGATGAGTCACCGATAACAGGTGGCTCCCTCAGCCCTTGGCAACATCTAAGCTACATCTAAGCTACATCTTAGCTACACTTTACAAAATATAAACTGATTTGTTACTGTATTATAAATGATGTTCTTAGTAAATGATGTTTTATGCCGAGTTCGCTCATAGAAATAGGAGCGAACTCTTCTAACTTCGCTGCTATGTATATGGGTTTGCTTGAGCTTGACGGGTGGAGTTTAGATTAAAGTGACCGATAAACAACGCAAGGCTTACACGATAGTGCTGCCTCTCTATATACTATACGAATAGCACTCGTCCCATACCTGAACTTATACCTGAACGTATACTTACATTTCATTGTATTTTCACAATTTCAACCACTTTTATTTCATCGTTTTCACTTTAAAAAAAATAACACTGGCGATCCATCACTAGATACTGCCGCACTGGGTTAACTACATATACTTGTTATATATATTGTTTAAAGGTTTAATGTGTCATAGTTGACGTATTACATACTATAGTATGTACAATGTACATAGTACAATGTACAATGTACATTGTACATTATATAATATCACTGTACATATCTATAGTAGGATAGTATCAACACATGCATACTATATAGTACATAAAAATGAGCGTATATTTTAGAAATTAATTCACTACTTTACGTGTACACTATTAAATCATAAATTGTTTTCTCCAGAGAATATGTCATGCGTATACGCATGGCACTATAGTATGCATAGCATTTCACATATACGTACTACCTACTGTTAGTATCTGTATTTCTATATATACATTTTTAAGAATTCATCAATGATTTATTTAAGTTTTTGTTTAAATAAACTTTCATTACAATTCGATTCAATACACACGTATATATATATATATATATATATATATATATATATGTGTGTGTGTGTGTATATACGTATATACGCATGATTTTATATGCGTATATGTACATGTGTGTGATTAATATGACATAGGCATTCATTATGCGCTTATTATGCTGCGCTTCAGGAGTAAACCAAGGACACGAGTAAACCGTCCTCCTCTTATACATCACGTGACGTGACCAGACGAATTAAAGGTGCACATGCGCGCTCGTTTGTTTACATCGCGCGCGCTTCTATTTATAGATACGCGGATATCGTGACCGGGGACCCCTGGTGGTAGAGGTGTGCGCTATAATGTCTGCGGAGATAATAGGATATCGAGTCTTAGAAATAACCTCGCCCGCCGGTCGATAATAGAGCGCTGTTTAATTGTTTACATCCGGGTTTACATCTAGACGCGTTCACACGTCTCATCTTCGCAACATTTCTTTGTAATCGAGACGCGTTCGTAGGTGTTTAACGGTTCCTTTGTGTACTGTTATGTCCCTATTGTATTATTATTATGTTCCTATTGTCCTGCTGCTCGTACAATTGTTAATCGATATTTTTATTATTTAATTGTGCACTTGGTCAGCGGTACCTAATAGGTTGTCGTATTATCTGCGCTAAGTTCATCGGCCTATTTACTAGTAACCATGGTAACTATGGTAATTAGGACGTATGTCCTCACGATATCGTGAACTATATCTATAGATGAAACCGTTACTCGAACACACATATACACACACACACAAATATATATATATATATATATATATATATATATATATATCGAATTATAGAGTATTGTAGAGTATTTCCAGTATTTCCAGTATTTCAAAATGTTGTAAGTATCCTACAATGTATCTGATAGCTTATCTTCTATCTGATAATGTATCTGCTATCTGATAGATTATCTGCTATCTAAAAGCTTATCTGCTATCTATAAATAGTATATTTTAGAACATCAAAACCTACTCATATTGAACTTATGTGTTACCATTAAATAAATAGATCACACTAATTAATGTCCTTGTTAATGTCCTATTGCATTTGTTACCTATGGTTATACTGTACGTTTACGTTGACCTCATAGTCCGAATATGAAGGACATCGTGTAGGACACGGGGGGCGTGTCTCGCGCACGCGCAGTGCGCGTCGCGCACACCATCTCTATAGTTATTCGCACCTCGGAGTGGAGCTGTCAGTATTCATATGCGGGAGCTTCTTCTCATATCTTCCTCTCGTATCAGATCTCATTACCAGTACACTATCGCTAATGGTTACCCGGATGTAACGGCAATAGTACCCGTGTGTACTTTTACTTTAGGTACTAGATACCTACTTTACGTACCACTTCAATAACTACTTTAGATACTAATACAGTAGTATACGGGTACTACTTTAAGTATTACTTTAAAAGCTAATTTAGTCACTAATCTATGTACTACCAACTTCGTATATATATAGTAATATTTAATACACCCGTAGAACTAGAGAGAAATTAGTCAATAGAGAGATACTCTCTAGCTCTATATTCTATCTAGCTCTATATTATCTCTAGCTCTATATTATCTCTAGCTCTATATTCTATCTAGCTCTATATTCTATCTAGCTCTATATTCTATCTATCTCTATATTCTCTCTAGCTCTATATTCTATCTAGCTCTATATTCTATCTAGCTCTATATTCTATCTATCTCTATATTCTATCTAGCTCTATATTCTATCTAGCTTTATATTCTATCTAGCTCTATATTCTATCTAGCTCTATATTCTATCTATCTCTATATTCTATCTAGCTTTATATTCTATCTAGCTCTATATTCTATCTAGCTCTATATTCTATCTATCTCTATATTCTCTCTAGCTTTATATTCTATCTATCTCTATATTCTCTCTAGCTCTATATTCTATCTAGTTCTATGACTACACCTAACAACGTTAACGATTACCTGCCTCTAAAGCCGTGTACACACCGCTAGCATCAAGTGCAGCATCAAGCACAGCATCAAGCACGGCATCAAGTGCAGCATCAAGCACAGCATCAAGTGCAGCATCAAGCACAGCATCAAGCACAGCATCAAGCACAGCATCAAGTGCAGCATCAAGCGCAGCATCAAGCACAGCATCAAGTGCAGCATCAAGCACAGCATCAAGCACAGCATCAAGCACAGCATCAAGTGCAGCATCAAGTGCAGCATCAAGCACAGCATCAAGCACGGCATCAAGTGCAGCATTAAGCACAGCATCAAGTGCAGCATCAAGCACAGTATCAAGCACAGCATCAAGCACAGCATCAAGCACAGCATCAAGCGCAGCATCAAGCACAGCATCAAGTGCAGCATCAAGCACAGCATCAATCACAGCATCAAACACAGCATTAAGTGCAGCATCAAGTGCAGCATCAAGCACAGCATCAAGCACAGCATCAAGTGCAGCATCAAGCACAGCATTAAGTGCAGCATCAAGTGCAGCATCAAGCACAGCATCAAGTGCAGCATCAAGCGCAGCATCAAGCACAGCATCAAGTGCAGCATCAAGCACAGCATCAAGCACAGCATCAAGCACAGCATCAAGTGCAGCATCAAGCACAGCATCAAGCACAGCATCAAGCACAGCATCAAGTGCAGCATCAAGTGCAGCATCAAGCACAGCATCAAGCACGGCATCAAGTGCAGCATTAAGCACAGCATCAAGTGCAGCATCAAGCACAGTATCAAGCACAGCATCAAGCACAGCATCAAGCACAGCATCAAGCGCAGCATCAAGCACAGCATCAAGTGCAGCATCAAGCACAGCATCAAGCACAGCATCAAGCACAGCATCAAGTGCAGCATCAAGTGCAGCATCAAGCACAGCATCAAGCACGGCATCAAGTGCAGCATTAAGCACAGCATCAAGTGCAGCATCAAGCACAGTATCAAGCACAGCATCAAGCACAGCATCAAGCACAGCATCAAGCGCAGCATCAAGCACAGCATCAAGTGCAGCATCAAGCACAGCATCAATCACAGCATCAAACACAGCATCAAGTGCAGCATCAAGTGCAGCATCAAGCACAGCATTAAGTGCAACATCAAGTGCAGCATCAAGCACAGCATCAAGTGCAGCATCAAGTGCAGCATCAAGCACAGCATCAAGTGCAGCATCAAGCACAGCATCAAGCACGGCATCAAGTGCAGCATCAAGCACAGCATCAAGTGCAGCATCAAGCACAGCATCAAGCACGGCATCAAGTGCAGCATCAAGCACAGCATCAAACACAGCATCAAGTGCAGCATCAAGCACAGCATTAAGTGCAACATCAAGTGCAGCATCAAGCACAGCATCAAGTGCAGCATCAAGTGCAGCATCAAGCACAGCATCAAGCACAGCATCAAGTGCAGCATCAAGCACAGCATCAAGCACAGCATCTAGTGCAGCATCAAGCACAGCATCAAGTGCAGCATCAAGTGCAGTAACAAGTCGCCGCCTAAAATCTATCAAAAGTTCTATTTTTGAGTAACAAGTCGCCGGTGCTTGATGCTAGCTATGTGAACAGCTATTTGCGCGGTACGAAGCGCAGTAACAAGTCGCCGGCCTCTAGTAACAAGTCGCCACACATGCGGTACTTGATGCTCGCTATCTGGACACCAATAATAATGTATACCTAGCATCAAGTGCAGTAACAAGCACAGTAACAAATCGCCGTGCTTGATGCTAGCGGTGTGTACACGGGGCTTTATACGAGCTATACGATATAGGGTATATGGTGGTCTACGTTCACTGTGTAGCGGTTCGCTTCTATTTCGGGCCCTACGGTAATTAGGCGTCAGTCGGTAATAAAGTAAGGTCACATGACACCCCGCACACATTTCTATAGTTTGTGCGATGTCTACAACAGCGCCATCTAGCGGACACGTTGAGTAGTCACGGAGGTACTTAGTTAAGTAGTCACGGAAGTACTTAGCGGTACGTTACCCGAGTACTGGTATCTACGTCGAGAAAATGTAATTGATTCGTTATTAATTGATTCGTTGGCTTATCAATACTTATTGATGAGCATACTTATGTATACTTATACTTAATGTATCAACATTATAGGCCTATATGCCTTATAGGCCTATATGCCTTACTGTCGGTGTTTCGTTATTCGTAGTTTAATTAGCTATAGCTATTCGTTATTAAAGAGTATAGGAGTATCTACATTACCTACATTACCTACATTACCTACATTAGTATAATATATATGTTATATATTATATATGGTATATGGTATATATATATATATATATATATATACACTATATATATACTATATATTATAGAGTATATAATAGAATATAGTATATACTATATACTATAATATATTCGTATTTCGAAGTTCGCAAATTAAGCGTCTCGGATTAAAGTCTACAAACGATTATCTCGTATACCGTGAGATTTCTTCTCGGCAATTCTCGCGTATTCACGTCCATTATTCGTAGTGTATCACAATAGCAATGCTGTTGGCATTGATATATTAATAACCGCAAAGATAACAATGCAGCTGCTATCACATTGCTCTATTGTAATCTTAATATAGTATATCTATAGTATATCTATAGTATGTCTATAGTATATCTATATATATATATATATATATATATATATATATATATATATATATATATATATATATATATATATATATACTGTTACCACTACTTATTGTAGTACGTTATAAAGCGGTGACCATACCAATATATATACAAATATGCCGGAAATAAGGCATAAGATGAGTCAGCTTATCTATCGCAAATCCTATGCCCATATTAGGTAGTATGTAGACTACCTATAGGTACGACTACCTGTTAGCGACTATGTATTTCCAATCAAATTCTAGTCGAATATCAATTATTATATATGGTTGTTACTACTAGGTACTATTACTATACTTTTAATGTATCATTTACATCATCATAGTTTTCTGTTTGTATTTATATATATATATATATATATATATATATATATATGAATATATATATAGGTTATTTCTAAAACTTGAGATATGCGCTATTGTTTATGGCACTCGCATTAAGTTCATTATCTATAAATAGAATAATACACATGCGCAAGTGAATGAAGGAATTCCACGTCGTATAAATAGACAATAACCATCACAATTAGCGATTAAAGTTAATTAGAGTTAATTTTATGATGTATTAAATCGCAATAATATTTATAATCTTCAGATACGATAATATAAGCTATATAATAATATCGGTGCACCATATACACTATACATACACATATATAATACATTAAATAATAATAATAATAATAATATCAGAATTTAGACATGACCGACGGTCATTGATCTTGGTAAATGATATATATATATATATATATATATATATATAGATAACTAAAACTTATAATGCATGACCTAATATAATATATCAATAAATTAATATATTGTATACAATTAAATAAAATGGTACAACGCGCTAGTGGGTTACGGTATCCGTAAGCTCGCCAAGTATTCGGGTTGATTTATAGCTCCGGGCTATAACCCGGGCTATGTGACCGGGCTACAACCCGGGCTATGTGACCGGGCTACAACCAGGGTTATTTGACCAGGCTACAACCCGGACTATGTGACCAGGCTATAACCCGTATCAGAGATCAGACTATAAGCACAGTATCACCAAAGCCCGGGCTTTGGTATCACATGGCTCTGTCCTGGAGTATCACCAAAGATTGAGCTGAGGAGAGATTTAATACTCACGCGAATCCGTATACTTCGATTTTAAACACAAAAACGGAATTGTGTGTTATTTATAATGTAAATTCGTATCAAACTATACATTTTTTAAATTTAAAGTAATATGTTTTAAATTATTATTTATATAATGAATACTAAGTGTCCATTACAAATATATATATATATATAATAAAGCAATATAATATGTTGGTTTTAAATGCTATATATATATCTATGTGGCGAGTAAACTCTAATTTATATTGCATGTAATTTAATTTATATATATAGCATTAAAAACCTTGCTGTATAGAAACCGCGTCAAACCTAAATCTCTTTCAGTGATTTCGATACTGCTGCTAGCAGCGGGATGCTTGAATATTAATCACGTTGCGTAGATAGGGAGTGTTACATCTTTGCTTCACTAATTCTTAGGTATCACCGTGCATAGTATCTATAGATAGTAATCTATATGTTACTGTCTACAGTAGGGATATCACGTATAGGTAACACAGTAGGTGATACTATAACTATAGGTATAACTATAGGTATAGTACCTGTAACTATACAGTACCACACCACTGGGCGATAACAGACGGTACAAGTCCTTCTGAAACGTTTCAAGGGTGTACTGGGTACACTTGGAGAAATCAAAACACACATATATATTATAAACTATAAAATAAATAATAAGAGAGAATAAGTAATATTAATTATTATGATTACTATTATCGTTATAGGCTGTTATTGTATATCGTATATTACTGTTATCGTTATAACACCCTACATCTACCCTATAGGGTGTTAACGAGTGTGTAAGTCAGCTATACACCGATTGTATATATATATATATATATATATATATGTATTTATACTTACTATACGTATCTAGATTAAAAAAAAGTCATTCGTAGTTTAATTTTATGTTGACATACACAGTCATCATTACGATTACATCATTACAGCTAATGTTACATCACAACTATTGCATAACTCTACGTAACCGACAGATTGCGTCATCGTAGCCTTGTTCGTCCTTCATCAGAACATACCTGCAGCCGAGGCCAATATCTACAACCTAAGTAAAGGTTAACTACCGCGCCGCGCGTTGACTTCTAACACTATGACCCCGTGACCTCGGTGACCCCGTGACCACTGTGACCCCGTAACCTCTACGGCTTACGTAACATACCCCATGTATCGCGTACCGTAAGCGGACATGCGCGACTTAAGCTATGGACTACGAAAGGTTCCATGGTCATTGAAAGAGGTGAACAAGTTAAACAAAATGTCACGAGCTATAGCTTCCTAAAGTTGTATATTTTGAATAATAAAAATTTGAAAAGTACACGTTTTTTTCACGAGATGATGTTTTAAAATTCAAATTTATTATAGTTATATTTACTTTTAAGTAGAAAGTTATACATTATTATTTAGATAATAAACTAAATTTTGATATTTAAAAATAAAACTAAAATATAAAATTAACAAACGAAGGTGACGCCGCGGCAGCGGATTAATGTTCTATAGAAACGTATACATTTATAAAGAACTATAGTGTAGCGCGCGCGCGTGTTATGATTATCGAGGAGGACACGTCACGTGATATAATGCGTAAGTCACGTGATGTAAAGCTATTGCCCATGTTGCGGACGTACGCGCGTGAAGGTACGCTAAAGATACCCGCCATTCTGGCGATAACTCGTAATTCTATACGCCACCTAGGGGAGAGTGCTCTAATATCGACATTCACGTAATATCGACACCCTAGAGATCTCCTAAAATATAATTCCGATCAACAAATAATGAATGTATGAAATGTTAATCAATATAATTATAATTCGTATAAGTATCATTTTTTTTTTAATATTTATATTTTTTTAATTATAAACAAAAACCTGATTTTTTTCGTTACAACTCAAACAACTATATTTATGAAATTTTTGAAATATTATATCGATAATTATTTGTTATTTAAAAATGTAGTTATTTTAAATATTTAAAATAAATCTTATAGATCTAATTATATTTTACAATGTCCGAAAATATTTTGTATTTGTCATAATGTGTTACTAAGTTATAGACCTAAGTAACATACAGTTTCATATTACCGACACACTAATTGCACATAATATCGATACCCCTGTTATCTCAGAGTTAAACAAACTAAATTAAATTTTAAAATAGCTATTATATGTATATATATATATACTTAATACTTATAAATAAAATTTGAAATATTTAATCGACAAATAATAAAGTATGGTGATTTATTGTTAGGGTGTCGGTATTCGAGTACTCTCCCCTACATTAGTTGATATTTTTTATCGGAACTAAAAATATATTATATTATGTATCTCTAAAACTGATTTTTTTCCGGGGCCCTCACATTTTCTATTTAACTTTATTTTTAATAATGACAATTATTTTTTTTTTAATTTAAGAATTATGTTTCACACTCCTATTTTAATTTTGTATTATTATTTTCTAAAATTGATAAAAAAAAAATTCAGTCCGATATAATATTGAAAATTAATTTAAATAATTTATTTTATATATGCGATACTATTTAAATAGAAGCGAAAAAATAAAACTTAAAAAGCAACAGCAGTATAATAAAACTGAAGTCCTAATATATATATATATAAATATATATATATATATATATATATATATAAGTTATAACTTTATCTCAAAGTTATAATAATTATAATACAAATTTATATAAAGGAAAGGTCCTAATACGGAAACTTTAACAATAAATGGTCTTAACATTTTATGACTTAATATTTGTATTCAAAAATTACAGTATATTAATATTATATGATTATAGATATTATTGTGATTTTAAAATTTTATTTAATCTTTTTATTCAATAAATAACGGGGTGTCCTTATAGGTATTCGGTATACCCATGTTCGAATACGTATATCATGTGTTATAATACGAACACCCTATACACCACTAGATAAACTATATATTATTGATGAACCAATGAGATAAATTACAATTACATTATTATAATTAATTTTATGAATAATTTAATATAATTTAATTAGTAATTAATTAATTTATTTTTATTATTTTTGTAATACAATTTAAGTATATAAATAATTACATTTTCAGAACTAGCTTCATTGGTGGTATTAATATTATAACGCACGCGATTTTAAGAATAGTTCACACGCTGCGCGCTGATTGGTTATAGGGTGTCCGACGGACACTGTCCGTATTGTGACATCTAGAGTTTCCGTATTAGGGATTTATACGACCTCTAGATATATGCTTATAACTTAATTACTATTTATAAATAAATCAGATTTATCATTCCTCTCCAACAGGCTAGGAATGATGGGGACATTAATAAACAAGTTAATGTTTTTACTAGAATTTCCCTTATTTGATAACAAATATAGAAATTATGTTTTTAGTTTAGAATACTTTAGTTTTTAATAATATATTTTTATGTTTTTTTTATATCGATACATTAGTATATTCTTGAGAAGGTTTTAAGATGATATTTTTTTCATAAATTTAAAAACATAATAAAAAAATCTAATTATTGTATATATCAGCACTATTTTGAATAATAAAAAAATAAAAAATACATATTTAGACTATTTATATAATTATGAATATTTTATTCATTAAACATTTTTTTGTAGGATTTATAGTTTCTGAGATACCGAGAGTGTCCGTATTCGGTTACTTTCCCCTAGGAACCTTATTTTAATAATATGTTAATATATTTGAGATGACTAATATTGTAATTGATTGGTCTGTTATAATATTAAAAATGCGTAGCTATTGGGCAATGTAACGAAGTAAAGCGCGTAATCGTCAGGCTATGTAGACCTATAGGTATGTATACCGCTATGTATACATCTTCATATAACATATATAACTAACTATAGTTAGCATATATGAAGTGAGTAAAAGATCATTACCAAAACATATACGTATAACATATATATATATATATATATATATATATATATTTTATAAACTTCTAATGAACGGGGAATTGACGACGCGGGATTAGATATACTATTACATCATGTAGCTTATGTATTAATCATAGGTACCTGTGAATCATACTTCAACGTTTAGAGAAGATTAGCTTCTACATGAAAATATTTACATCATAAAGATTTATTCACGATAATGATCATTATTAGAGTATCGATACTCTATCGAAAGGGGGTCATCGGGGAAGAATACAATTATTAAGTCAGTGATAATTATCAGTATTATAATTTATTATGATTATAACTTAACTTATCCGTGATAACTCACTGATAAATAAATTTGTTGTTCGTCAATTATTAGGATTTCTAGATTACGACATTACATTTTGAAGAATTAACACTCTGCTTAAATAAATGGTTCCTATTCAATAGTGATGATCTAGAATCCGAATTTATAGGAATAGGAATATGAATAGGAATAGCAATAGAAATAGCAATAGCAATAGAAATAGCAATAGCAATAGCAATACGAATACGAATAGGAATAGGATTAGGAATAGGAATAAGAATAGCAATAGCAATAGGAATAGGAATAGGAATCCTATTTATTATTACTACATACGAAATACCAAAACTAAAAATATTATTCTTTATTTTATATGAATTTAGAACTCATAAAATACAGGATTACCTAATATCGTAACAGTATTTCATTCCTACCAAGAGTTTATAGGAGGTCTTGTTCCTACACCAAATTAATACTATGAAAGTAAGATCTGTAAAGAATATGAGGGTATACCTATAGGTACTATTCGGATAGGATTCTATTATAGTTAGAACAACAAACTATTATAACAGGTACCTACCTACTAATGCTTTTTAAGGGGTATTTCGTGGGCAACTGCCCCCCCCCCGGGGGCCCCCCCACTTTTGAATTTTTGCCACCATAAAATCAGATATTTTCATAATAAATTATACCATAGTCCTATTTATTTAGATTAAATCCGGGTATAAATCAATAGGAGATGTATTTTATTCAATGGTTTTTCATATATAATTTGTTTACATATCTATTTTTTGAATGTGTCCCCATCCCCACTTTGTCCCCATCCCCACTTTCAGATTCTTAATAAAGTCACCGGTAGGTACCTACAATATATAGAGAAATATTATCAACAATGAATATATATAAAAGATATACATTTATAAATTAGTTGAATCGGTATATCGGTAACATTAATTAGCACGGTTTTTAGAATATATCTTATATTACATATTGTTATTTTTATTTGGTGGAGTCCTTTCATCCCATCCAGGAACTTAGATGAAGTTTTCACTTATAACCATATATGGCTCTAATGTCCCTTCGAAGCCGCTCTCATGTTAAGGCATCCATGGTTTTAACGAGAGCCGATCATTTATTTATACACAATTATATAAGATCACATATATATACAAGTATACATAGTTACAATGGTCAGTATTTGCAAATAATAATAGAAAATATATGAAATTTACCTATGTTATATACCAATTAAAATTGTATATGACTTTTAAAAAAAATAAATATGAAAATTAATGTTAAATTTAACATATTAACATGCGTGTAATTGCAAGACCTCCTATAACCTCGAGGTTATAGGAGGCCTTGGTAATTGTCGACCCGTACTGACATACTACAGAATTTACAACTACACAAGATGTCAATAATTTATGTGTATTATAGCACTGCATTTAACGTGTGTGAGGCAATGATAATTGTTTCTAATTGAAGGCGTAACAGGCAAGTATAAATCACTAGATGTACCTACAAAATTAGTAATTATAAATACATAAAAGTTTTATTACTTTAGATAAAAGTGTAGGTATTAGGTATTGTAATATTAGTAGGTTTACGTTTATTACTGTAATACTATTTTTCATATTACTACATTCCATATCATTAATATTACTACTCCTACTATTCTTATGACTTGTGTATTAATGCAGTTATATACATTTATTTAGAAATTAAAATAATATCATATGAACATATCGTAATAATAGGTCACGGCATGTAAATTGCGCAGTTTGTTAAAATAACTACTCAATTTACATACAGTTACCTAGCAGCAAAGCCCTTTACTAGCAGTACGATATGTTCATACTCGGTACAGTCTCTTGAAAATATACTACATAATAATTTATATTAATCTATTACTTTATTATCTATTACTAGACCATTACTTTCAATATTAATTTGATATCATTTGAGTACTATATAGTACTCATATAGTAAACATATGTTTAATACTAGTGTACTTGTCATGTCGATGAAATGCTGACCCATATAGTTAAAGAGATATTTCTCTCTAGCTCTATGTGCTGACCACTAATTTTATTATCATGTTGATATAATGTTGACCTGTCATGTTGGTATAATGTTGACCTGTCATGCTGAGTTCATTTTGACCACATCAATATCACTAGGATAGGATACGATATATAATCCTAATAAATAGAAACTACTATTTCATGACAAATTTCGAAAATGAGAAAATGTGTTAGTTATAAAATTTAGTTAATATCTAGTAACCCAAATTCACTAAAATAAATGTACGTTATTTTAAAGATCCAGCGAACTCACTAAATAACGTATACAAGATTATTTTTATTATACGGTATGTAATATATACTATATATATATATATATATATATATATATATATATATATATATATATATATATATATATATATATATATATATATATATAAATATATATATATATATATATATATATATATATATATATACATATGTATCCAATCCAATACAATCATTTATATATATATGTTTACTTCACAGACATATTGTAAAATGTATATAAAATGCATTCGCACCAATTTTCATATAGTGAAATTATTTCTTATAACATTTTTTCATATACAATATTTGTTATATATTTTACTTAAAAGTGTTTAAATAAAATTTAATAATATATTATATTGATATTATTCCTGATATAAACCTATATTATTCTATATTAACATTACTTCTTTAATAATATCAAAACCTGGGCTTTGGTAATATTATTAAATATTTTGAATATACCCATTCAAATACTAAAATATTTATAATCTTTGATTATTGATATTAATAATCCAATTGGTTTGTAATTTACCGGGAATTATATTAATTTAAAATCCTTTAAAATTATAAAATATATAAATATTGATATTATATATGAAAGAATTATAATTTATATTTTTTAATAATTGACACATTTATCTCGGATTAGTAAAAACACTCGTTGTTTTGTTTGTATACACATAATTAATAATATAATATAATATTGATAAATTACTGTAATACAATACAATTTTTATTCCTTTTTTTAAGAAATGGGATGTTTAAATGGTACCTGGTCAAAAGCTTCGCGATTGATGCGCGATTTGAACGCACGCAAAATTGTTTATTCGAATTAGTGAATTTATAATAGCGTATAATTGTGTGTACAAACATTAATATTTTTAGTTTAGTTATTTTCGCTTGTTTGATTTGGTTTTGTTGGGTTTAGTTTTAATATTGCTAGGTTTTTTTAGCTGCAGTACATCCCGAGTGAGCCTATAAAACACACACATATACAATGTATATGTGATATATATGATATATATATATGGTAATGATAAGCCGTTGCCTGTATGATAGTCTATAAATAGACATACGCTAATTATAATGGCCAATCATAAGCTATTGTAAAATCACTAATTCGAATAAACAAGTTTGCGGGCGTTCAATTCGCGAAGCTTTTGACCATAATCCTTTACAATTTCTTAAAATTAAAATTATTTTAAAAGGTGTTTATTAAAAAGTTTGTAATACATCATCATGATGGGAGAATATCAAAAATGACGAGTTGAGGGTTAAAGGTTACATTTGAAATACGAGTTAATAGTTTATATATATATATATTTGTTGTATAGATATTTGTGGGTTATTTGGTTTAATTGGTTTAGTTTTGTCCTGTTTCAAACAGTGTTTGGTTTTATTAGCTGCATAACATCACAAAGTGAGGACCTATACAAATTTATTTCGCATTTAAAATTTAACCTTTAACCCTCAACTCGTCCTTTTTGATCGTGACCCATCATGATCATATATTATACATTAGGATTATCATCAACATATGTTCATTAAGGGGATCCCGCACATTTAAAGTGATGATAATTTATTGTTTTTTATATTTTTTTTAATACATAATAATACTTATTGTAGTGTTTTTTAGTATCTGTAAAAAAATTAGACATGAATTCAGTCTAGAAATGACATACAATTTTTTTTTTAACGATAAGATAATGCTATTATATGCTATTCAATATTACATTGTTATATTGTCAAACTTCAAACGCTGTTTTCTCGGAATAATTATTTCACGCTATGTATGTGTATACAAAAATATAGAACATAAAAACAATTATAATTATAATATTAATTTTTTTTGCTTTATATAGAATTTAATTATGTGAATAGTAAAATAGAGAGATAATTAATAAAATGTATAGAATTCATTGTATAAAATGATAATTTCTATAGAAATACCATCATTTTAGTATTGCTAATTTTTAATTTAGATATATATAATATAATAAATAATAATATTAAAAATAACTTTCTATTTTCCTATGTATGTATATGTTATGAATACATTACAAAAAAAAATAGGTCAATTGAATGAATAGATTATCAGTTCTATTTTTTTTAGTGGACCTATATTTTTCCTATCTATTTATACACGAAATTGACAAATTACGTGTTATGTGCGGGATCCCCTTAAGTTTGTAATAAATGATCATCATTCTAAGAATGATTCTTAATGGGTACATATCTGCAATCTATTTGATAATATTTTGGTGATTTTTTGGTATAACAAAATCGTACGACTATTTAGATGTGAATAGTTTTTTTGTATTATTCCTATAAATAAACGCTATGAACTTATTTTCGAGGTTTTTGTGGGACGACGAATATAAAACAACTGTTGTTACTTTTTAAGGGATTTTATTATTAAGGTAACGCCTACTTTGACCTAAAAAAGATTATATATAATGCGTATATATAAATATTTCAACTACAAAAAATAATATATTATATATTATATTGTATATATTATATATTATATATTATATTATATATATTATAATATATTATATATATATGAATAATATATTTAATATATATAATTATATTATATTTATTAAATATAATATAATTATTATATTATAATAATATTATATTCTTAGTAAAATACTATAATATATAGTATATATATATATATATATATATATATATATATATATATATATATATATATTTGAGATTTTAGTACATCACGTATTATTCACTATAGATGGCTATATTTACACTTTATCAATATTTACATATCTATATATATATATATATATATATATATATATATATATATATATATATATATATATATAAAATATTAAAACACATATATATATATATATATATAGATATGTAAATATTGATAAAGTGTAATATAGCCATCTATAGTGAATAATACGTGATGTACTAAAATCTCAAATGTTAAACTCTCTATAGAATGATTTTAAACATAATTAATTTCAAATCTCATAAGTAATTTTGTCCTAAACCACCAATATCTCGATACTACATACACACAACTTTTGTATAGAATACATTGGATATAAGCATATTTTATGCTACCCGTCAAAAGCTTTGTCAATTTTGTAGTGTGGTGTGCTTTGATCGCCCGTAAATTTCTTTATCCAAATCAGTGATTTAGTAATATTATTCAGTAATCTATTTAGAGTATATATATAGGCGGTGTCGTAACTACACATATGTCTACGCATATCATAATCGCGAGAATTTGAATCATAAATAACATATAAAATAATTTTATATATTAGACTGATATATAATATTAGTATGGATATACAATTATTCTTATTATATATATAATAAAATCATTATATACCTATATACTATATAATATAGTCTATATATAAATTTATATAACCTAATTTGAGTACAGAATGTTGCGGGCGTTTTGTGCATAGCTTATTTTAAAAACCGCCGAGCTTAAGGTCAACATTGTGACCCTAATGCTATTATACTTCATTTTTATGATAATTGGATAATATAATTTTATTTTTACCTCTAGAACTCTGAGTTGCTTTTCATGATGCGATATTCATTTAATAATTACGAATACGATTATAATTAATTACATCGGCATACCAAATTAAAATTTATCATTAAATATAATATGCAATAGGAATGAGATTTCGAAATCGAAAATTAAGTTATTTCTAAATACATGCGTACAGATATCTCTATGCTATTGTAAAATATAACGAATTCAAAGGTAAAATACCTGCAATTAAATGCTATTATAATAGTATTTTTATTATTTTGATTATATTATTTTACTCACCTATGGATTGGTAACCTCTGGAAGTGATCGTAAAATGTAGATAGCGGTCGCATGTGTTGTTTGTTAGGTTTGGAGTCTAGTAACTTAAATGAAGTTTTCACTTATGACTCATACGTTATGAGTCATAAGTTATGAATCATGAGTCATAGGTTATGACCTTGAATCTAATATCCCTTTAAGCGCCGCTCTCACGTTAAGGCGTCCACGTTTCATCGAGAGTCGATAATTTACACACAGTTATACAAAATCGCTTCTAGATATTATGTTAAGAGCCGTGTTACGGGTGCGAACAGTGTTCTAACACGCCTAGTACTACCCGCCCCATACTATCCGCCCCATACTACCCGCCCCATACTACCCGCCCCATACTATCCGCCCCATACTATCCGCCCCATACTACCCGCCCCATACTACCCGCCCCATACTACCCGCCCCATACTACACGCCCCATACTATCCGCCCCATACTACCCGCCCCATACTATCCGCCCCATACTATCCGCCCCATACTATCCGCGTGTCTGACGCCTTAGCCGACAGAGACACGCAGCCAGTTTATATGTTGATCTAGATTTATATCGGCACCCATAAGTATGTAAACTCTATGCCGAGTATTGTAGGCATTATATTATTAATATAAATAAACATTAATAATGTTAACTTATCGAATGGGCAACAACAACGGAAAATAGTCATATTATTTCGAAGCCCTTCAGAAGAAAATATTATATAAATATCATTATAATTTAACAGAAAAAAAAAATTAAAATTCTTCTAATAAATATTATTAAGGGGACGCGATACCATCATTTGGTTTACATGTAAAAGATACGAAAAAATGTTATTTTTAGAAATCTATTAACTCAACAAATATTCACTTTTTTTTTTTTTTTTTTAATCTATTAATATATTCCATATTTTTATATTATATGTTGAAATTTATAGATGTTTACACATATTTATGTTAAACGTTTCTAAAAAAAATAATTGAAATATCTGATAAAAAATGTTAATTTTCCAACTAAATTGCTAATTAAAATTTTTTAAATAAATATTTTTTAATATTGACAAATAACTTTAATCTTACAGGTTTTATCTAGTTATATTGAAAAAATGAAGAAAAAATATTCACTTGTACAAAAGTTAATACCAATTATGTCAGCATGATTGGTCACAAATAATTATTCTGAGTAAATCAAGTTTCAAATATAATATATGAATATAAACAATATGAATATACAGGTACAAATAATATAATATGAACAAAATGAATAATGTAATGATCATAATTTAAACACCACATAAAAGTAAATATGTGAAGTATTAAAATTTTACATTAATAAAAAATTTGAAATTAAATTTTTTTTCGAAAAAATCAATGGTATCGCGTCCCCTTAATAATAATTTATTATTATTATTATATATGTAATTAATACATTATAGCGTAATAAAATATTATATAATATATAATAAATGATGACTAATAATAATAATGAACGTAATTTGAAGATAAGTGCAGCAGTTGCGCGCCTAACCAGAGCTGTCGCTCAAAGAACGGAGTGGATTACGGATGTTTCTGTGCTGACGGCAGATACGGGGACAAGTGTGGAGATGGTTAGTGTGTGTGTATGTGTGTGTGTGTGATGTGTAGCGTGTATGTGTTGTTGTTGTTGTTTAAGTATTTATTTTAAACACATCATTAATAATTATAATTCTATAATGTGTGTGTGTATGTGTGTGTGTGTGTATGTGTGTGTGTATGTGTGTGTGTATGTGTGTGTTTGTGTATGTGTGTGTAGTAGTAGTAGTAGTAGTAGTAAATTGATTTATTCACAAAAATCCAATTTTCAAAAAATAGTTCGGATGTGATATATATAATATTAATGTTATGGCGATATCCATAATTTAAATAAATTATAATAAATGCATTAAAGTAAGGTGTGGGTAAGATAGTAAGTATGTAATAAAGTTAGTCTGTATGTAAATTTAGTAAATAAAGTTAGTTAAGTTCAAGTAAGTGTCTGTGTAGTTTTGTTTTAAATATAGTTGATACTTTCTCATTAGTAATAGTTTTGGGAAGTTTATTCCATAATGATGAGTAGTTAGTCGATGGGTTATGTTTCAGTAGGGTACTATTTGATGATCTTAATTTAGTTATTTCTTTAAGTTTAATAGAGTCTCTAATGTATTTAGGAAGATTGTTATATATGGCAGTATGTATAATATTTAGGGTTTTATAGGTGGATCTTTGTTTAAATGTAAGCCGGTTTAGTTTATTCCGGTAGTCTGTGGTATGTGTTCGTTTAGGTAGTTTAAAAATGAGTCTGCATGTTTGGTTTATTATTTTGTTAAGTCGTCTTTCTTGAAATTTAGGTATATCAGTAAGTATGGAGTTACAATAATCAAGTTTTGATATTATATAAGCGGAGGTTAATATTTTGAGGGATGATTGATTCAGAAGGTGTTTTATTTGTTTTAATTGATATAGTTTATTATTGCATTGTTTAACTATAGATGAGATTTGTGTATTTAGCGTTAGGTGTTTATCAAGTATAACACCTAAGGTAGTTATATTAGTTTTTATTTCTATTTCAGTATTAGCTATTTTAATATGTGTGAGTGGGAGTGGGATTAGTCGTTTGCTATGAAATATAATACAATCTGTTTTTAGTTTATTAAATTTTAAATAGTTGTTGTTAAAATATATTTCAAGTTCAGTAGTTAATTTATATATTTTGGTTAGAGTTTCGTTTAGGTTATTGAAAGTAGTTGATGTGTATATTTGTGTATCATCTGCATACATGTGGTAATTAATATTATGTGAATTTATTATGGAATTAATGTCGGATGTATAAATATTAAAGAGCAGAGGTCCGAGAACCTTTCCTTGAGGGACTCCTATTTCAGGACAGTTATATGTATTGAATGGTTTATTTGATTTTATATTAAAAGTTCTTCCTGTTAAGTATGATTGTATTAGTTGTATTATTGATTGGTGAATTCCGATGGATTTTAGTTTTTTATAAAGTATCATATGGTTTATAGTATCAAATGCAGCTATTAGATCGAGTTGTATGAATATTACGTATTTATTGTTATGGATATTATAAGATATATATTTAGTAAGGTCTAATAGTAAAGTCTCAGTATTGTGTTTTCGTTTATATGCAGTTTGTCTTGGATTGTCTAATTTATTATTCGTTATATGGTTGGTAAGGTGGTTTGCTATTATTTTTTCTATAATTTTAGATAGAAAAGATAGATTGTATATTGGTCTGTAGTTTTTAGTAAGTGTTTTGTCAAGTGATGAGTTTTTCAATATTGGTGTAATGATTGTATGTTTTATTAATAGTGGAAAATGTGACTGTTCTATGCATTTATTGATAAGTTCCGTGTATGTAAGGCAACAATAATTAAGGTTTTTTTTCAGTTGGCACGATGTAATGTTGTCAATGTAAATACATGTTTTAAAATGTGTTGATTTTATTATTGTTTCAATATATTCAGGAGAAATAATAGATATTGGATTTGATGTAATAGAATGTGTAGTTAGTCCGTTAAGGTAATTAGATCTGTTATGGTTGGAAGTGTGGAATTCTATATCGTCATAAATAGCTTTTATTTTATTAATGAAAAAAGAAGCAAATTTATCAGAGTCAATGTTATAGTTTGATTTTGTCTTCTTTTTTAAAAGTGTATCAAATTTTTTATAGAGAAGTTTCATGTCATGTTTCTGAGTATCAATTACATTGTGATAATATAGTGATTTAGATAATTTTATTTCATTAAAGTAATATTTTTTATGATAATTATATAGGTTTCTGTTACAGATATTTTTATCTTTTCTCCAAACTATTTCAATTTTTCTGATTAATCGATGTAGATTAGATAGTTCATGTGTCCACCATGGATTAAGACATCTTTGTTGAACTTTAATAGTTTTAATTGGGGCATGTATTTCAAGTAAGTATTCTAAGTGTTGATGTATTTTTTGAGTAGCAATATCAGTATTATTATAGTCAAGTATAATCAGTTTATATAAGTCATTAGTATAGTTTTCATTGTTAATGTTATTTAGGTTTCGGTAAGTAAAAGTTTCTTTTTTAGCTGAAGATTTAGTGTACTTAAGATATATGTTAATGATATTATGATCTGTTATTTTGGGACCTATTAGTGTGTGTGTGTGTGTGTGTGTTTGTGTATGTGTGTGTGTGTGTAGTAGCGAGTTTTCACATTATTCAAAATTAATCAAAATCAAATGATATATTTCATTACATTTTTTTAATAATAAATATTGATTACATTATAAATGTTTTAATTAAACGTAAATTTTAAATCATATTCACTCGAATTTATTTATATTTTATTTATGATATACTGTATAATCGGTGAGGTTCATAATGTATCTCAATCGAATCATAAAATAGTTTCAATATTTTATTAAAATATTGCAGACCTACCGAAAATAAAATCATATATTTAGTAATGAACCTAATACTAAATACTTATACCTAATACTAAATACTAATACCTAATACTAAATACTAATACCTAATACTAATACCTAATACTAAATACTAATACCTAATACTAAATACTAATACCTAATACTAAATACTAATACCTAATACTAAATACTAATACCTAATACTAAATTATTTAGTCTAAATACTAATACCTAATACTAAATACTTATACCTAATACTAAATACTTATACCTAATACTAAATACTAATACATAATACTAAATACTAATACCTAATACTAAATACTTATACCTAATACTAAATACTAATACCTAATACTAAATACTAATACCTAATACTAAATACTAATACCTAATACTAAATACTAATACCTGATACTAAATACTAATATCTAATACTAAATACTAATACCTAATACTAAATACTAATACATAATACTAAATACTTATACCTAATACTAAATACTAATACCTAATACTAAATACTAATACCTAATACTAAATACTAATATCTAATACTAAATACTAATACCCAATACTAAATACTAATACCTAATACTAAATACTAATACATAATACTAAATACTAATACCTAATACTAAAATTATTTTAGTAAAATATAATATTCAATAATAAAATCGTATACGACATTACATCGATATTACAGTAATAAAACAAAATTCGAAATTCATATTTCAATATAATATATAAAAATGATGCATTAAATGTTTATTAATTAATTGATAATCGTATAATATAAGATGATTTTGTAATATTTAAATATACAAATATTTACAAATAATAGAATATTTATTTATAAAATAATAACTATTCATAAAAATGTAGTCTCAAAAGTGGAATCATTAATATACATATATTTTGTAATATTCGATGAACGCATTAGATTTACTTGAATATTATTATATGACGGCGTGAAGGAGCTTATCTTAAACAAATCGCTCATTCATAATAGTAAGTAATAGTTAATGAAGTCGTTCGTTCGTCGAACATTAATGCGCACTTCATTACGACACTATAAAACACTTTTAATAGTTTAGACTAATATTTATCGTCCACTTTGTAACCGATTATTACACGCGCCCCAGTACGTTGACGATAGCCTAGCTGGGGGTGAGGCCTATTACATATATAGATAGATAAATAACATAAAATATATATATACATATATATAGATAAAATATAACTACCTGTGTGGCTCAATGGCTAAGGCGTCAGACACACAAGCAGTAGGACATGGGTTCGAGCCTTGTCCGGACCATTAATTAATTTTATAAAATCGGTCTTAAAATATTATTTAGAAGTGATCTTATATAATTGTGTATAAATAAATGATCGGCATTCGTTAAAACCATGGATGCCTTAACACGAGAGAGGCTTCTAGGGGACATTAGAGCCATATATGGTTATAAGTGAAAACTTCATCTAAGTTCCTGGATGGGATGAAAGGACTCCACCAAATAAAAATAACAATAACAATAACAAAATAGGTAGATATATAGTTTATTAAAATAATGTAATGTCATGGTTTTTATTTTAAGATTAGTTTTCTCTACGTATTTCAAATGGCTTCAAAATAAGACCTTGTTCTTTTCGGGTCGGTGCCAACGATTCTTTCATACTGTTCGAGGGGCAGAAACATATGTACAGGAACATTGGTTTCTAATTCCTATAGACTATAGGCTATAGTTCAATTTATTGGAGAATATATGATCCCTCTTCGTGAGTGTAGATTACGAGATAGCCTTTGAACAGGTATTCGCTTTCTGAACTCAATAAACTATTTTCAATTTAATTCAACAAACATTGATTTCATATATATATATATATAATAGGGTTAATTGTCTCGATAAGCAACACTGCTTCTATAATTACATATATTATAATATATATATATATATATATATACATACTAGGGATGTTCACGCGTCACAATTGTGATATTTCTAAATAGTTTCGAAAACCAGAGACCTGGTATCGATGACTGATATTTTTTGAATTCTGAAGTTTCGAAACCAATATTGAAACCAGATGACAATGTTACGAAACCAATAATGAAACCAGATGAAAAATATATATTTGGTTTTAGATATTGAATTTTGATTTCATATATAAATATTATTTATTAAATAAATAATACATATAAAATAATTTAAATATTTTATAAAATATTAATTTAATATAATTTTATTTTACAAATGTTGAATTATCGAAGAGATACATTATAATATATTTTACGCAGTGATTGAATTATATAATTTATAAAATTATAATTTGCTAATGATATAAATTAAATTTATTTTAAATCATATTATATATTCAAAACCCGAAACCGGTTTCAGTGTATATAATAAAATTCTGAAACCGACCCGAAAAACAGATTAAAAACCCGAAACCATTATATTTCATAAAACCTGAGACCGACCCGACCCGTGAACATCCCTAATACATACTACATACATAATATATATATAGCATGTATTAAATTCACCAATACTATTACCCCCTGCCCCCCTCGTCCCCCATCCTCCTCCCCCTCATCACCCTCCTCGTCCCCCTCCTCGTCCCCCTCCTCATCACCCCCTCCCCCTCGTCCCATCCTCATCACCCCCCTCCCCCTCGTCCCCCCCTACTCACCCTCCCCCTCCTCATCACCTCATCATCACCCTCCTCGTCCCTCTCCTCATCACCCTCCCCCTCCTCCTCACCCTCCTCACCCTCACCGCGGTGTTCACAGTCTGCTCCAAGACATCGTACGTACGCGTCAAACACGCCAGCGAGTTCACGATGTCGTCTTGCCTTCAGATCGCTAAGTTCACAGCCGACACGGTAGAGGAGTGTCTTCAGCAGAGCTGCACGGGTGGCAGGAACGGAGCTTTGAAGTTAGCCCCTTCGTAGTCGTCACTAGCCACACCCCCTTTAGTACTCGCCATCCCCCCTGCATCGCGCTAGCTACACCCCATAGTACTGGCCCCATACCCCCCCCATAATATTCACAACCCAATTTAGTAACTGCCCCACCCCTATAGTAATAGCCTTGCCCCCCCCGTGGTACTAGCCCCACCCCCTCCATAGTACCAGCCACATCCTCCAATATTTATTTATTCCGATGTATTTCGATGTATCGTAATGATTAAATCGAACTGTTCCATGTGAAATGTTAACAAGTATCGTATCACCGGCTGTACATGTATCACCACCGACTGCTTAGTTCATCGTACTTTATCAGTGTTTCACAATCTCAGTCATCGCCTATTGAATATCACGATTAAGTTTACTCGATATTAGCCCACGGTCATTGTCCGTTTTTCAACTAAATCTAATAACTAGCTATATCTAGTTACTAATTATTACCGATCCATGTGGTTATAATTGATAACTTCATCTTAGTTCCTGGATGGAATGAAAGGACTCCCAAAATAAAATAATAAAAATATATATATATATATGTATATATATATATATATATATATATATATATATATATATATATATATATATATATATATATAAATAAATATATATATATATAGTAATAATTGTATAGTAATATGTCAAATGGATATTTGATTGACTTGTCACGTACTAGTAGTACCTCTAGTGTTAGTGAAGTTTTAATAGAGGAGGAGCTAGTTCTATTTTCTATTTAATATGTGAGTTAACAATCTTATGTCATTTCTTTAATTGCATGCTATTTTATACGAATTATTAATAATACCTTAAATTAATAATGATTAATAACCCTATTAATTATTAATTATAATATTAATTATTATAATATCGTACGTTATCAGCTAATCGTTATCAGCTAGTCATATCTATAAGTGTGTTATGCACTTCGGCAGCTGATTTCACCACATTTTACACACGACTATTTCAGAATTCCTGCGAATCTGGTGAGTTTCTACAAAAAACAGTGCATTTCTCACATGTGTTCCGACTACAGCCTTCACATCGATTACAACTTTAACGCATTCGAGATATATCAACTAAGACGTTAGTATAGTTGATATCATCTACGAGTTGTACTGCATGCCTACGTACGCGCGTTGTACTAATTGACTGACGTGGCTACTATCAGCACAGTAAAGTTAGCATCGAACACCGTTCAGCATCGAACTCTTATTAAATGCTTTGAATTTTGATTTTATTTGCGAAACTATATTTAATGAACGGTATATTTGCTTAGTAAATAGTTTCGAAATCGGACTAGTGAAATACTTCATAAGTTTGCGTATACCAATAGAACACCGAACATAGACGTAATATCGAATATGCAACGAAGGAACGATAAATTAAGATAACTTAAAAAAAGTCTATTATTTTTATATTTTTTCCTATAGAAATCTCTATTCGTAAAGCAATAACAGACGATACTATCATATCGACGATCTAGGGTACACTCGTTCTAGTACGGACAGTTGAATAGACTACGTTTATATCTACACAACGTATCAACCGGCTGTCTAACTGTCGGCGCCGGTCAAGCTAGTGCTAAGTTAGCTGTTAACAACGCCGCGACCTTCTCGATTACTCGCGATTCAATCTAAAAATAGATTACGCCGACGCCACGAGATCCGGTGGAAAACGTTAACGAAAACATATGTGATCAATATTATATATTCAAAATTGTTTTTATTTTTTTTTCAAATTTAACTAATTTATCCATTAGGATATCTACGTTAACGAAAGACGAGTTCATTAAAAATGCGTCGACGTTTCTAAGCTTTAGCTAAGCGACGATACGTAATTAAAGAACGGTGAACTCTCAACCGTGCAAGAGTTCCGCTCATACACGAATAGTCGTGTAGACAACGTATCGTAGACTATCTAACGGACCTAATAGCATCGATATCGTTGAACTTTAGGGCCGGCGCAACACCCTGATTTTAACACGGTGGAGATAGGAAAATCACGGAATACTAAAATAGATTCAATCTACGTATACTTCAAAATATCGACTAATTTTTTTTATATATTACATAACTAATATTTATCTACAAATATGACTATCGAGTATGTGAATTAGATTATTAAAATTCATCGAACTTAGCGCACGGTATCGCGGTAATTAAACGTTACGATTAATAATAAACGCCCCCCGCGCGTAAGCCGCATAATCCCCTAAGCCCTATAACCCCCGTTAAGCCCCACCTCACCCCATTCGACAGCCCCGAAGTACCTGTGCGCGCAACCCTGTCAGAACGGAGGTATCTGCGAACAGCGATGCCACAACAATAGCGGTAACTGTCCGAAGTGTGCTTGTCCTGCAGGCTACGAGGGACCGCAGTGTTCTAAAGGTCGGTGCTAGGTGGCGCTACCGATCATCGTAGCTATCCATACCACTAGGTGGCTCTACTAGTCACCGCTATCTAAGTGGTACGACCTCGAGGCAGTAATTTAAAGCAGTAATCATATATTACCTAATTACTATAGTATCATCTTCAGCTGTTATCTAAGAGCTGTTATATAATAGCTGTTATCTAAGAGTGTTATGATTATTTGGGTTGTTCTTTAGTCATGACATAGTAATGCTTCCTACTATTCTTCTACTTAATAACGGTAAATAATTAATCTATAAAAAAGTAATTTATTATCAGTAGATTGATAACATCCTCCTCCTCCTCGTCTGATCTTATAATTTAATCATAATTTAAATATTTAAACAATAAATAATAATAATTAAATTATAATAGAATATTGTTATGGATCATAACTAATGAACACATATAACGACATTATGTATGTTTAATGTTTACTGTCTATACGATGTCACTTAGCTCTATGTAATATGCATACACACATATATTTATATATAAATAAATAAATCAGATTTATTATTTCATTTTGTAAAGCATGAAATAATGGAGAAGTTAATAAACAAATGTATTTGTTTTTTTTGCTAGAACTTCCCCAATCATCACATTCTAGATAAGTTAGAATCTCATGAATAAAAAAATGTAAATATAAATAATTAAGATATAAAGAATACAAATATTTATCAATAAGTCAAGTTAAAAATAAATTATGTAAAGAATAAAAAATATGTATCAATAAGTCAAGTTTAAAAATAAAAGATGTAAAGTAATATACAAAATCACAGAAACGAGTTGAATTCTGAATGCTAAACTATAAAAAGAATAGAATAGCTAAACAAACAAAAATGAAAAAATAAATATATATATATATTAAATTTAAATAATATTTCTTGAAATTATTTTAATTGCAAGTATTTTACTTCAATTTATTTTCTCTCTATATATATATTAGTGTTGTAATCGAAAAACCTACTATTAGAGTATCAGTTTGAAATAGTCGAGTATCAGTTCGAAGTCCGAAGTTCGATTGAAACACTAATATATATATATATATATTATATGTTACATTTAAATAATATTTCTTGAAATTATTTTATTAGCAAGTATTTTTCTTCAATATATTTTCTCTATATATATATATATTGTTATTTAGGAAACTGTTTCATGTACACGATTTGGTAAGCATCACACTTCTTCGTTAACCTATGACCTTGGTCCTTGGTCATGACTAACTTCTGATATTATTATTTTATATAATAAATTTATATATATATATATATTTTCTAAATATAAATGAGCATATCTAACTAGCTATACGGTATGCTTATTTCAGTGGCGAATTCTTGCAAGCCCTCACCTTGTGGCTCCAATGGTATATGTGTTCCCGGTACGAACTTCCTGTGTAGATGTATAAACAATTCTTTCGGAACCATGTGTAAGAACGGTTAGTTTGTGTGTATTCGTTGTTTGTATATTATTATAGTTATCGATAATTTATTTAAGCAAATATATAGTCGAAATATATAATCAAAAGTATAAAATATAAATATTTGCTAACGATAACATTATTGTACATTTGTTATTGTTATTTCGGTGGAGTCCTTTCATCCCATCAAGGAACTTAGATGAAGTTTTCCCTTATAACCATATATGGCTCTAATGTCTCTTCGAAGCCGCTCTCATGTTAAGGCATCCGTGGTTTTAACGAGACGCGATTATTTCGTATACGCAATTATATTAAACTTTTCAATTAATAGTTTAAAAATTCAAAATTTCCTTCTCTCATATATATATATATAATAATAATAATAATAATAATAATAATAATAATATATATTGGAAGAAATTTAGTTTGCCGCTGTTTTCGTTCTCTAGTTTACGATAGTAATACGCTTATAAGTATTGCGCTGTCAGGTCCTCCTCGAGTGCTTCACAATAATGCGCATAGCATATCGTCCGTTATCGTCCGTCCCCCCTGCGCCCCCCTGCTCACATTCGCGTCACTTTCATGTTACTACCACGCCTTCGCAGAGAGTATGACCGGACTGTTCGACATCAACTTCAGCATTCGGTTGGACGTCACCAGCAGACGCTACAACAACGAAGCCGTGTTCTCTAATATCGTGCAGGAGGTAAGAGATAACAGAGTCTAATGGGCGCGCGCGTATATATAGCGTCGTTATATCTCGCCCCCATCTCGCGTTTTGTACCGCACTCGGCAACTATTACTTCTAATCCGCACTAGCTCTCTACGCAATAGCACTGGCACCCGAGTACTTTGTATAATATTTAATCGTATTCGCAGAATCTCAGCCGCACTTTTGTGCAGGCGCTAGCAGCACTTTATAGCGCTATAGCACACTGCCTAATACAGTCTCTAGCAGCACTTTATAGCGCTACAGCGCACTGCCTAATACAGTCTCTAGCAGCACTTTATAGCGCTACAGCGAACTGCCTAATACAGTCTATAGCAGCACTTTATAGCGCTACAGCACACTGCCTAATACAGTCTCTAGCAGCACTTTATAGCGCTATAGCACACTGCCTAATACAGTCTATAGCAGCACTTTATAGCGCTACAGCACACTGCCTAATACAGTCTCTAGCAGCACTTTATAGTGCTATAGCACACTGCCTAATACAGTCTCTAGCATCACTTTATAGCGCTACAGCACACTGCCTAATACAGTCTCTAGCAGCACTTTATAGCGCTATAGCACACTGCCTAATACAGTCTATAGCAGCACTTTATAGCGCTACAGCACACTGCCTAATACAGTCTCTAGCAGCACTTTATAGTGCTATAGCACACTGCCTAATACAGTCTCTAGCATCACTTTATAGCGCTACAGCACACTGCCTAATACAGTCTCTAGCAGCACTTTATAGTGCTACAGCACACTGCCTAATACAGTCTCTAGCAGCACTTTATAGCGCTACAGCACACTGCCTAATACAGTCTCTAGCAGCACACTGCCTAATACAGGCGCTAGCAGCACTTTATAGCGCTACAGCACACTGCCTAATACAGTCTCTAGCAGCACTTTATAGTGCTACAGCACACTGCCTAATACAGTCACTAGCAGCCTTTATAGCGCTACAGCACACTGCCTAATACAGGCGCTAGCAGCACTTTATAGCGCTACAGCACACTGCCTAATACAGTCTCTAGCAGCACTTTATAGCGCTATAGCACACTGCCTAATACAGGCGCTAGCAGCACTTTATAGCGCTATAGCACACTGCCTAATACAGGCGCTAGCAGCACTTTATAGCGCTACAGCGCACTGCATAATACAATCTCTAGCAGCACTTTATAGTGCTACAGCGCAATGCCTAATACAGTCTCTAGCAGCACTTTATAGCACTATAGCACACTGCCTAATACAGTCTCTAGCAGCACTTTATAGTACTACAGCACACTGCCTAATACATGCGCTAGCAGCACTTTATAGCACTACAGCACACTGCCTAATACAGTCTCTAGCAGCACTTTATAGCGCTACAGCACACTGCCTAATACAGTCTCTAGCAGCACTTTATAGTGCTATAGCACACTGCCTAATACAGTCTCTAGCAGCACTTTATAGCGCTATAGCACACTGCCTAATACAGGCGCTAGCAGCACTTTATAGTGCTATAGCACACTGCCTAATACAATCTCTAGCAGCACTTTATAGCGCTATAGCACACTGCCTAATACAGTCTATAGCAGCACTTTATAGCGCTACAGCACACTGCCTAATACAGTCTCTAGCAGCACTTTATAGCGCTATAGCACACTGCCTAATATAGTCTCTAGCATCACTTTATAGCGCTACAGCACACTGCCTAATACAGTCTCTAGCAGCACTTTATAGCGCTACAGCACACTGTCTAATACAGTCTCTAGCAGCACTTTATAGCGCTACAGCACACTGCCTAATACAGGCACTAGCAGCACTTTATAGTGCTACAGCGCAATGCCTAATACAGTCTATAGCAGCACTTTATAGCGCTACAGCACACTGCCTAATACAGTCTCTAGCAGCACTTTATAGCGCTACAGCACACTGCCTAATACAGTCTCTAGCAGCACTTTATAGCACTATAGCACACTGCCTAATACAGTCTCTAGCAGCACTTTATAGCGCTACAGCACACTGCCTAATACAGTCTATAGCAGCACTTTATAGCGCTATAGCACACTGCCTAATACAGTCTCTAGCATCACTTTATAGCGCTACAGCACACTGCCTAATACAGTCTCTAGCAGCACTTTATAGTGCTACAGCACACTGCCTAATACAGTCTCTAGCAGCACTTTATAGCGCTACAGCACACTGCCTAATACAGTCTCTAGCAGCACACTACCTAATACAGGCGCTAGCAGCACTTTATAGCGCTACAGCACACTGCCTAATACAGTCTCTAGCAGCACTTTATAGTGCTACAGCACACTGCCTAATACAGTCACTAGCAGCCTTTATAGCGCTACAGCACACTGCCTAATACAGGCGCTAGCAGCACTTTATAGCGCTACAGCACACTGCCTAATACAGTCTCTAGCAGCACTTTATAGCGCTATAGCACACTGCCTAATACAGGCGCTAGCAGCACTTTATAGCGCTATAGCACACTGCCTAATACAGGCGCTAGCAGCACTTTATAGCGCTACAGCGCACTGCATAATACAATCTCTAGCAGCACTTTATAGTGCTACAGCGCAATGCCTAATACAGTCTCTAGCAGCACTTTATAGCACTATAGCACACTGCCTAATACAGTCTCTAGCAGCACTTTATAGCACTACAGCACACTGCCTAATACAGGCGCTAGCAGCACTTTATAGCACTACAGCACACTGCCTAATACAGTCTCTAGCAGCACTTTATAGCGCTACAGCACACTGCCTAATACAGTCTCTAGCAGCACTTTATAGTGCTATAGCACACTGCCTAATACAGTCTCTAGCAGCACTTTATAGCGCTATAGCACACTGCCTAATACAGACGCTAGCAGCACTTTATAGTGCTATAGCACACTGCCTAATACAATCTCTAGCAGCACTTTATAGCGCTATAGCACACTGCCTAATACAGTCTATAGCAGCACTTTATAGCGCTACAGCACACTGCCTAATACAGTCTCTAGCAGCACTTTATAGCGCTATAGCACACTGCCTAATACAGTCTCTAGCATCACTTTATAGCGCTACAGCACACTGCCTAATACAGTCTCTAGCAGCACTTTATAGCGCTACAGCACATTGCCTAATACAGTCTCTAGCAGCACTTTATAGCGCTACAGCACACTGCCTAATACAGGCACTAGCAGCACTTTATAGTGCTACAGCGCAATGCCTAATACAGTCTATAGCAGCACTTTATAGTGCTACAGAACACTGCCTAATACAATCTCTAGCAGCACTTTATAGTGCTATAGCACACTGCCTAATACAGTCTCTAGCAGCACTTTATAGCGCTATAGCACACTGCCTAATACAGTCTCTAGCAGCACTTTATAGCGCTACAGCGCACTGCCTAATACAGTCTCTAGCAGCACTTTATAGCGCTACAGCACACTGCCTAATACAATCTCTAGCAGCACTTTATAGTGCTATAGCACACTGCCTAATACAGTCTCTAGCAGCACTTTATAGCACTACAGCACACTGCCTAATACAGGCGCTAGCAGCACTTTATAGTGCTATAGCACACTGCCTAATACAGTCTCTAGCAGCACTTTATAGCGCTACAGCACAATGCCTAATACAGGCGCTAGCAGCACTTTATAGTGCCACAGCACACTGCCTAATACAGTCTCTAGCAGCACTTTATAGCGCTACAGCACACTGCCTAATACAGTCTCTAGCATCACTTTATAGTGCTATAGCACACTGCCTAATACAGTCTCTAGCAGCACACTGCCTAATACAGTCTATAGCAGCACTTTATAGTGCTACAGCACACTGCCTAATACAATCTCTAGCAGCACTTTATAGTGCTATAGCACACTGCCTAATACAGTCTCTAGCAGCACTTTATAGCGCTACAGCACACTGCCTAATACAGTCTCTAGCAGCACTTTATAGCACTATAGCACACTGCCTAATACAGTCTCTAGCAGCACTTTATAGCGCTACAGCACACTGCCTAATACAGTCTATAGCAGCACTTTATAGCGCTATAGCACACTGCCTAATACAGTCTCTAGCATCACTTTATAGCGCTACAGCACACTGCCTAATACAGTCTCTAGCAGCACTTTATAGTGCTACAGCACACTGCCTAATACAGTCTCTAGCAGCACTTTATAGCGCTACAGCACACTGCCTAATACAGTCTCTAGCAGCACACTGCCTAATACAGGCGCTAGCAGCACTTTATAGCGCTACAGCACACTGCCTAATACAGTCTCTAGCAGCACTTTATAGTGCTACAGCACACTGCCTAATACAGTCACTAGCAGCCTTTATAGCGCTACAGCACACTGCCTAATACAGGCGCTAGCAGCACTTTATAGCGCTACAGCACACTGCCTAATACAGTCTCTAGCAGCACTTTATAGCGCTATAGCACACTGCCTAATACAGGCGCTAGCAGCACTTTATAGCGCTATAGCACACTGCCTAATACAGGCGCTAGCAGCACTTTATAGCGCTACAGCGCACTGCATAATACAATCTCTAGCAGCACTTTATAGTGCTACAGCGCAATGCCTAATACAGTCTCTAGCAGCACTTTATAGCACTATAGCACACTGCCTAATACAGTCTCTAGCAGCACTTTATAGCACTACAGCACACTGCCTAATACAGGCGCTAGCAGCACTTTATAGCACTACAGCACACTGCCTAATACAGTCTCTAGCAGCACTTTATAGCGCTACAGCACACTGCCTAATACAGTCTCTAGCAGCACTTTATAGTGCTATAGCACACTGCCTAATACAGTCTCTAGCAGCACTTTATAGCGCTATAGCACACTGCCTAATACAGACGCTAGCAGCACTTTATAGTGCTATAGCACACTGCCTAATACAATCTCTAGCAGCACTTTATAGCGCTATAGCACACTGCCTAATACAGTCTATAGCAGCACTTTATAGCGCTACAGCACACTGCCTAATACAATCTCTAGCAGCACTTTATAGTGCTATAGCACACTGCCTAATACAGTCTCTAGCAGCACTTTATAGCGCTATAGCACACTGCCTAATACAGTCTCTAGCAGCACTTTATAGCGCTACAGCGCACTGCCTAATACAGTCTCTAGCAGCACTTTATAGCGCTACAGCACACTGCCTAATACAATCTCTAGCAGCACTTTATAGTGCTATAGCACACTGCCTAATACAGTCTCTAGCAGCACTTTATAGCACTACAGCACACTGCCTAATACAGGCGCTAGCAGCACTTTATAGTGCTATAGCACACTGCCTAATACAGTCTCTAGCAGCACTTTATAGCGCTACAGCACAATGCCTAATACAGGCGCTAGCAGCACTTTATAGTGCCACAGCACACTGCCTAATACAGTCTCTAGCAGCACTTTATAGCGCTACAGCACACTGCCTAATACAGTCTCTAGCATCACTTTATAGTGCTATAGCACACTGCCTAATACAGTCTCTAGCAGCACACTGCCTAATACAGTCTATAGCAGCACTTTATAGTGCTACAGCACACTGCCTAATACAATCTCTAGCAGCACTTTATAGTGCTATAGCACACTGCCTAATACAGTCTCTAGCAGCACTTTATAGCGCTATATCACACTGCCTAATACAGTCTCTAGCAGCACACTGCCTAATACAGTCTCTAGCAGCACTTTATAGCGCTACAGCGCACTGCCTAATACAGTCTCTAGCATCAGTTTATAGTGCTATAGCACACTGCCTAATACAGTCTATAGCAGCACTTTATAACGCTACAGCACACTGCCTAATACAGTCTATAGCAGCACTTTATAGTGCTACAGCACACTGCCTAATACAATCTCTAGCAGCACTTTATAGTGCTACAGCACACTGCCTAATACAGTCTCTAGCAGCACTTTATAGCGCTACAGCACACTGCCTAATACAGGCGCTAGCAGCACTTTATAGCGCTACAGCACACTGCCTAATACAATCTCTAGCAGCACTTTATAGTGCTATAGCATACTGCCTAATACAGTCTCTAGCAGCACTTTATAGCGCTATAGCACACTGCCTAATACAGGCGCTAGCAGCACTTTATAGCGCTATAGCACACTGCCTAATACAGTCTCTAGCAGCACACTGCCTAATACAGGCGCTAGCAGCACTTTATAGTGCTATAGCACACTGCCTAATACAGTCTCTAGCAGCACTTTATAGCGCTACAGCACACTGCCTAATACAGGCGCTAGCAGCACTTTATTGTGCTATAGCACACTGCCTAATACAGTCTCTAGCAGCACTTTATAGCGCTATAGCACACTGCCTAATACAGTCTCTAGCATCACTTTATAGTGCCACAGCACACTGCCTAATACAGTCTCTAGCAGCACTTTATAGCGCTATAGCACACTGCCTAATACAGTCTATAGCAGCACTTTATAGCGCTACAGCACACTGCCTAATACAGTCTCTAGCAGCACTTTATAGTGCTATAGCACACTGCCTAATACAGGCGCTAGCAGCACTTTATAGCGCTATAGCACACTGCCTAATACAGTCTCTAGCAGCACTTTATAGCGCTACAGCACACTGCCTAATACAGTCTCTAGCAGCACTTTATAGCGCTATAGCACACTGCCTAATACAGTCTATAGCAGCACACTGCCTAATACAGTCTCTAGCAGCACTTTATAGCGCTACAGCACACTGCCTAATACAGTCTCTAGCAGCACACTGCCTAATACAGTCTCTAGCATCACTTTATAGTGCCACAGCACACTGCCTAATACAGGCGCTAGCAGCACTTTATAGCGCTATAGCACACTGCCTAATACAGGCGCTAGCAGCACTTTATAGTGCTACAGCGCAATGCCTAATACAGTCTATAGCAGCACTTTATAGCGCTACAGCACACTGCCTAATACAATCTCTAGCAGCACTTTATAGTGCTATAGCACACTGCCTAATACAGTCTCTAGCATCACTTTATAGTGCCACAGCACACTGCCTAATACAGGCGCTAGCAGCACTTTATAGCGCTATAGCACACTGCCTAATACAGGCGCTAGCAGCACTTTATAGTGCTACAGCGCAATGCCTAATACAGTCTATAGCAGCACTTTATAGCGCTACAGCACACTGCCTAATACAATCTCTAGCAGCACTTTATAGTGCCACAGCACACTGCCTAATACAGTCTCTAGCAGCACTTTATAGCGCTACAGCACACTGCCTAATACAGTCTATAGCAGCACTTTATAGTGCTACAGCACACTGCCTAATACAGTCTCTAGCAGCACTTTATAGCGCTATAGCACACTGCCTAATACAGTCTATAGCAGCACTTTATAGTGCTACAGCACACTGCCTAATACAATCTCTAGCAGCACTTTATAGTGCTATAGCACACTGCCTAATACAATCTCTAGCAGCACTTTATAGTGCTATAGCATACTGCCTAATACAGTCTCTAGCAGCACTTTATAGCGCTATAGCACACTGCCTAATACAGGCGCTAGCAGCACTTTATAGCGCTATAGCACACTGCCTAATACAGTCTCTAGCAGCACACTGCCTAATACAGGCGCTAGCAGCACTTTATAGTGCTATAGCACACTGCCTAATACAGTCTCTAGCAGCACTTTATAGCGCTACAGCACACTGCCTAATACAGGCGCTAGCAGCACTTTATTGTGCTATAGCACACTGCCTAATACAGTCTCTAGCAGCACTTTATAGCGCTATAGCACACTGCCTAATACAGTCTCTAGCATCACTTTATAGTGCCACAGCACACTGCCTAATACAGTCTCTAGCAGCACTTTATAGCGCTATAGCACACTGCCTAATACAGTCTATAGCAGCACTTTATAGCGCTACAGCACACTGCCTAATACAGTCTCTAGCAGCACTTTATAGTGCTATAGCACACTGCCTAATACAGGCGCTAGCAGCACTTTATAGCGCTATAGCACACTGCCTAATACAGTCTCTAGCAGCACTTTATAGCGCTACAGCACACTGCCTAATACAGTCTCTAGCAGCACTTTATAGCGCTATAGCACACTGCCTAATACAGTCTATAGCAGCACACTGCCTAATACAGTCTCTAGCAGCACTTTATAGCGCTACAGCACACTGCCTAATACAGTCTCTAGCAGCACACTGCCTAATACAGTCTCTAGCATCACTTTATAGTGCCACAGCACACTGCCTAATACAGGCGCTAGCAGCACTTTATAGCGCTATAGCACACTGCCTAATACAGGCGCTAGCAGCACTTTATAGTGCTACAGCGCAATGCCTAATACAGTCTATAGCAGCACTTTATAGCGCTACAGCACACTGCCTAATACAATCTCTAGCAGCACTTTATAGTGCTATAGCACACTGCCTAATACAGTCTCTAGCATCACTTTATAGTGCCACAGCACACTGCCTAATACAGGCGCTAGCAGCACTTTATAGCGCTATAGCACACTGCCTAATACAGGCGCTAGCAGCACTTTATAGTGCTACAGCGCAATGCCTAATACAGTCTATAGCAGCACTTTATAGCGCTACAGCACACTGCCTAATACAATCTCTAGCAGCACTTTATAGTGCCACAGCACACTGCCTAATACAGTCTCTAGCAGCACTTTATAGCGCTACAGCACACTGCCTAATACAGTCTATAGCAGCACTTTATAGTGCTACAGCACACTGCCTAATACAGTCTCTAGCAGCACTTTATAGCGCTATAGCACACTGCCTAATACAGTCTATAGCAGCACTTTATAGTGCTACAGCACACTGCCTAATACAATCTCTAGCAGCACTTTATAGTGCTATAGCACACTGCCTAATACAGTCTCTAGCAGCACTTTATAGCGCTATAGCACACTGCCTAATACAGTCTCTAGCAGCACTTTATAGCGCTACAGCGCACTGCCTAATACAGTCTCTAGCAGCACTTTATAGCGCTACAGCACACTGCCTAATACAATCTCTAGCAGCACTTTATAGTGCTATAGCACACTGCCTAATACAGTCTCTAGCAGCACTTTATAGCACTACAGCACACTGCCTAATACAGGCGCTAGCAGCACTTTATAGTGCTATAGCACACTGCCTAATACAGTCTCTAGCAGCACTTTATAGCGCTACAGCACAATGCCTAATACAGGCGCTAGCAGCACTTTATAGTGCCACAGCACACTGCCTAATACAGTCTCTAGCAGCACTTTATAGCGCTACAGTACACTGCCTAATACAGTCTATAGCAGCACTTTATAGTGCTACAGCACACTGCCTAATACAGTCTCTAGCAGCACTTTATAGCGCTATAGCACACTGCCTAATACAGTCTATAGCAGCACTTTATAGTGCTACAGCACACTGCCTAATACAATCTCTAGCAGCACTTTATAGTGCTATAGCACACTGCCTAATACAGTCTCTAGCAGCACTTTATAGCGCTATAGCACACTGCCTAATACAGTCTCTAGCAGCACACTGCCTAATACAGTCTCTAGCAGCACTTTATAGCGCTACAGCGCACTGCCTAATACAGTCTCTAGCATCACTTTATAGTGCTATAGCACACTGCCTAATACAGTCTATAGCAGCACTTTATAGCGCTACAGCACACTGCCTAATACAATCTCTAGCAGCACTTTATAGTGCTATAGCACACTGCCTAATACAGTCTCTAGCAGCACTTTATAGCACTACAGCACACTGCCTAATACAGGCGCTAGCAGCACTTTATAGTGCTATAGCACACTGCCTAATACAGTCTCTAGCAGCACTTTATAGCGCTACAGCACAATGCCTAATACAGGCGCTAGCAGCACTTTATAGTGCCACAGCACACTGCCTAATACAGTCTCTAGCAGCACTTTATAGCGCTACAGTACACTGCCTAATACAGTCTATAGCAGCACTTTATAGTGCTACAGCACACTGCCTAATACAGTCTCTAGCAGCACTTTATAGCGCTATAGCACACTGCCTAATACAGTCTATAGCAGCACTTTATAGTGCTACAGCACACTGCCTAATACAATCTCTAGCAGCACTTTATAGTGCTATAGCACACTGCCTAATACAGTCTCTAGCAGCACTTTATAGCGCTATAGCACACTGCCTAATACAGTCTCTAGCAGCACACTGCCTAATACAGTCTCTAGCAGCACTTTATAGCGCTACAGCGCACTGCCTAATACAGTCTCTAGCATCACTTTATAGTGCTATAGCACACTGCCTAATACAGTCTATAGCAGCACTTTATAGCGCTACAGCACACTGCCTAATACAGTCTCTAGCAGCACTTTATAGCGCTACAGCACAATGCCTAATACAGGCGCTAGCAGCACTTTATAGTGCTATAGCACACTGCCTAATACAGTCTCTAGCAGCACTTTATAGCGCTACAGCACAATGCCTAATACAGGCGCTAGCAGCACTTTATAGTGCCACAGCACACTGCCTAATACAGTCTCTAGCAGCACTTTATAGCGCTACAGCACAATGCCTAATACAGTCTCTAGCAGCACACTGCCTAATACAGTCTCTAGCATCACTTTATAGTGCCACAGCACACTGCCTAATACAGTCTCTAGCAGCACTTTATAGCGCTACAGCGCACTGCCTAATACAGGCGCTAGCAGCACTTTATAGTGCTATAGCACACTGCCTAATACATTCTCTAGCAGCACTTTATAGCGCTATAGCACACTGCCTAATACAGTCTCTAGCAGCACTTTATAGCGCTACAGCACACTGCCTAATACAATCTCTAGCAGCACTTTATAGTGCTATAGCACACTGCCTAATACAGTCTCTAGCAGAACTTTATAGCACTACAGCACACTGCCTAATACAGGCGCTAGCAGCACTTTATAGTGCTATAGCACACTGCCTAATACAGTCTCTAGCAGCACTTTATAGCGCTACAGCACAATGCCTAATACAGGCGCTAGCAGCACTTTATAGTGCCACAGCACACTGCCTAATACAGTCTCTAGCAGCACTTTATAGCGCTACAGCACAATGCCTAATACAGTCTCTAGCAGCACACTGCCTAATACAGTCTCTAGCATCACTTTATAGTGCCACAGCACACTGCCTAATACAGTCTCTAGCATCACTTTATAGTGCTATAGCACACTGCCTAATACAGGCGCTAGCAGCACTTTATAGCGCTACAGCACACTGCCTAATACAGTCTCTAGCAGCACTTTATAGCGCTACAGCGCACTGCCTAATACAGGCGCTAGCATCACTTTATAGCGCTACAGCGCACTGCCTAATACAGTCTCTAGCAGCACTTTATAGCGCTATAGCACACTGCCTAATACAGTCTCTAGCAGCACTTTATAGCGCTACAGCACACTGCCTAATACAGTCTATAGCAGCACTTTATAGCGCTATAGCACACTGCCTAATACAGTCTCTAGCAGCACTTTATAGCGCTACAGCACACTGCCTAATACAGTCTATAGCAGCACTTTATAGCGCTATAGCGCACCGGCCAACACAACCATCATCTATTAGGCATCATCGAAAATTGGCATGTACTACGGTCTGAACGGAATCAACGCTGATATGGCTTTCCGCAGATTAGATTTTAAGTTAGTATCTCATATATGTATGTAGAGTGAGTGAGTGAGTGAGTGAGAGAGAGGGGGAGGGGGAAGGGAGAGAGATAGAGAGGAAGAGAGGGAGGTAGGGGGAGAGGGAGGTAGGGGGAAAGGGAGGGAGAGGGAGAGGGAGAGAGAGAGGGGATAGATATATGGAGGGATGGAGAGTGAGAGTGTGAGTGAGAGTGTGAGAGTGAGAGTGAGAGAGCGAGAGAACGAGAGAGAAAGTATAACTTCATATTTACATAGAATTTACATTGAGTACATAGATTTTGTGAATTGTATTCACGAATGTGTACCCAAACCTGATTGCATACCGAATATGTACCCAAACCTGATTGTATACCGAATTTGTACAGTGTCGTGAGTACCAGGCCCAAGAAGATTCTAGAAGCAAATATCTAC
>OZ025239.1:15987081-16187081 GCA_964019155.1 Osedax fenrisi | reverse complement strand
GAACCCCGTGTGCCAGGGCACCGAGCCCCACATCCTGATGTGCGACCGGGACCCCAAGTCCGGCACCACCTGCGCTAAGGAGTTGTACCTCACCTGCTCCGGCACCCCAAGTACGTGTGTACCCTGCGATAGTGCTTAGAGTGCTCGCCCGGTTCTTAGAAGTACTAATGTTCTTATGTACTTAGAAGTACTAATGTTCTTTTGTACTTAGAATTACTAATGTGCTTATGTATTTAGAAGTACTAATGTTCTTTTGTACTTAGAAGTACTAATGTGCTTATGTACTTAGAAGTAATAATGTTCTTTTGTACTTAGAAGTACTAATTTTCTTATGTATTTAGAAGTACTACTGTGCTTATGTATTTAGAAGTACTAATGTGCTTATGTATTTAGAAGTACTAATGTTCTTTTGTACTTAGAAGTACTAATGTTCTTATGTACTTAGAAGTACTAATGTTCTTTTGTACTTAGAAGTACTAATGTTCTTATGTACTTAGAAGTATTAATGTTCTTATGTACTTAGAAGTACTAATGTTCTTATGTACTTAGAAGTATTAATGTTCTTATGTACTTAGAAGTACTAATGTTCTTTTGTACTTAGAATTACTAATGTTCTTATGTACTTAGAAGTACTAATGTTCTTTTGTACTTAGAAGTACTAATGTGCTTTTGTACTTAGAAGTACTAATGCGCTTATGTACTTATTTTCTTAGTAGAGTTTAGCAGTACTTATATACTTAATAATTATTATGAACCTTGTAATATTATATACTTAGTAAACATGTAGTTATTTGTTATTTAGTAGGTGATTTGAACATGACATTGATTTTCATTTATTTGTGATTTATAAATACATACAGGCTAATATATCAGTATCACATGAGTCATGTGACATGACTAACAATTATATCTAACGGAATTAATTAACCATTATAATAAATGGTAATATGTATATATATATTAAATATTTCATGTATATCTAAAACCAACAGAATCAATTCCTACTTTGAGCAAAAATCCAGGTTATTTATATATATTTACATATTAAATTAATGTTAATATTTCCTAATTTATAATAATTAAAACAACTGTATATTAATTTTTCATTCTAGGTTTAGAAATATAATTTATGATTTTATTATAATTCCAAAATTAAATGTTTACACATTTTCTAGTGAATAATTAATACAGTGCCAATGAAGTATTTCAATGAATTTCATAAACTATAATAAAATATCACCCAAACAAATACCATCATTTCCATGCAATTACCATACCATGCCCAACCAATTTTCTGTTATTCATGCATCGATATAGCTGCCAGTACTTCCCTTTAGCGGAGCATAACCCTACTATTATCTATAACCCCACTATTATCTATAACCCCACTATTATCCATAACCCCACTATTATCTATAACCCCACTATTATCCATAACCCCACTATTATCTATAACCCCACTATTATCCATAACCCCACTATTATCTATAACCCTACTATTATCTATAACCCCACTATTATAATAGTAGGGTTATAGATAATAACTATAACCCTACCACTATTATCTATAACCCTACTATTATCTATAACCCTACCACTATCTATACCCCCACCACTATCTATAACCCCACCACTATATATACCCCCACCACTATCTATAACCCCACTATTATCTATAACCCCACTATTATCCATAACCCCACTATTATCCATAACCCCACTATTATCTATAACCCTACTATTATCTATAACCCCACTATTATAATAGTAGGGTTATAGATAATAACTATAACCCTACCACTATTATCTATAACCCTACTATTATCCATAACCCTACCACTATCTATAACCCCACTATTATCCATAATCCTACTATTATCTATAACCCTACCACTATCTATAACCCCACTATTATCCATAACCCTACCACTATCTATAACCCCACTATTATCCATAACCCTACCACTATCTATAACCCCACTATTATCCATAACCCCGGTCAGTCGGTAACGCGACGTGCGCGATCGGCGTCGACAAGTTCTGCCCGGTGAAGCGCGACCTAAGCGCCGCGTTCGGCTCCTACTACTCGCCGCAGCAGCGGTTCCTGTGGTTCTCGGCGTCTCGTAACGCCCTCACCGGACCGTCGAGAGCCGCCTCCGAGAGTGACGCGACGCCGGCCGACGATCCCGCCCGCTACTTCCTGTTGTACGAGAGCGACGCCACCGCTAGGAGCACTTCCGGGTTAGCGGGGGCGGAGGGGGGCTGTATTCGGGTGGGTATCATAGTGGGGGAGGCTAGGGAGCTACCTGGATCATAATAATAATAATAATAATAATAATATAATTTATTCATGTCATTATTTATTTGTTTTATTATTTCAACTTGACGCATATAAACCTTTCTATTATTATTATTATAATAATATAATTTATTTAATATAGAAAATAGACAGAAAAAACATGAGACAAAACTAATAATAAAAATAAATAAATGTATTAGCATTATTGATTTACATATGCCATATATCCACATCTAGTACCGTAAGGGGGAGGGGCACTTCCGGGTTAGTACCGTAAGGGGAAGGGGCACTTCCGGGTTAGTACCGTAAGGGGAAGGGGCACTTCCGGGTTAGTACCGTAAGGGGAAGGGGCACTTCCGGGTTAGTACCGTAAGGGGGAGGGGCACTTCCGGGTTAGTACCGTAAGGGGAAGGGGCACTTCCGGGTTAGTACCGTAAGGGGGAGGGGCACTTCCGGGTTAGTACCGTAAGGGGAAGGGGCACTTCCGGGTTAGTACCGTAAGGGGAAGGGGCACTTCCGGGTTAGTACCGTAAGGGGGAGGGGCACTTCCGGGTTAGTACCGTAAGGGGAAGGGGCACTTCCGGGTTAGTACCGTAAGGGGGAGGGGCACTTCCGGGTTAGTACCGTAAGGGGAAGGGGCACTTCCGGGTTAGTACCGTAAGGGGGAGGGGCACTTCCGGGTTAGTACCGTAAGGGGAAGGGGCACTTCCGGGTTAGTACCGTAAGGGGGAGGGGCACTTCCGGGTTAGTACCGTAAGGGGAAGGGGCACTTCCGGGTTAGTACCGTAAGGGGGAGGGGCACTTCCGGGTTAGTACCGTAAGGGGGAGGGGCACTTCCGGGTTAGTACCGTAAGGGGAAGGGGCACTTCCGGGTTAGTACCGTAAGGGGAAGGGGCACTTCCGGGTTAGTACCGTAAGGGGAAGGGGCACTTCCGGGTTAGTACCGTAAGGGGAAGGGGCACTTCCGGGTTAGTACCGTAAGGGGGAGGGGCACTTCCGGGTTAGTACCGTAAGGGGGAGGGGCACTTCCGGGTTAGTACCGTAAGGGGAAGGGGCACTTCCGGGTTAGTACCGTAAGGGGAAGGGGCACTTCCGGGTTAGTACCGTAAGGGGAAGGGGCACTTCCGGGTTAGTACCGTAAGGGGGAGGGGCACTTCCGGGTTAGTACCGTAAGGGGAAGGGGCACTTCCGGGTTAGTACCGTAAGGGGAAGGGGCACTTCCGGGTTAGTACCGTAAGGGGAAGGGGCACTTCCGGGTTAGTACCGTAAGGGGGAGGGGCACTACCGGGTTAGTACCGTAAGGGGAAGGGGCACTTCCGGGTTAGTACCGTAAGGGGGAGGGGCACTTCCGGGTTAGTACCGTAAGGGGAAGGGGCACTTCCGGGTTAGTACCGTAAGGGGGAGGGGCACTTCCGGGTTAGTACCGTAAGGGGAAGGGGCACTTCCGGGTTAGTACCGTAAGGGGAAGGGGCACTTCCGGGTTAGTACCGTAAGGGGGAGGGGCACTTCCGGGTTAGTACCGTAAGGGGAAGGGGCACTTCCGGGTTAGTACCGTAAGGGGAAGGGGCACTTCCGGGTTAGTACCGTAAGGGGAAGGGGCACTTCCGGGTTAGTACCGTAAGGGGGAGGGGCACTTCCGGGTTAGTACCGTAAGGGGAAGGGGCACTTCCGGGTTAGTACCGTAAGGGGAAGGGGCACTTCCGGGTTAGTACCGTAAGGGGGAGGGGCACTTCCGGGTTAGTACCGTAAGGGGGAGGGGCACTTCCGGGTTAGTACCGTAAGGGGGAGGGGCACTTCCGGGTTAGTACCGTAAGGGGAAGGGGCACTTCCGGGTTAGTACCGTAAGGGGAAGGGGCACTTCCGGGTTAGTACCGTAAGGGGGAGGGGCACTTCCGGGTTAGTACCGTAAGGGGGAGGGGCACTTCCGGGTTAGTACCGTAAGGGGAAGGGGCACTTCCGGGTTAGTACCGTAAGGGGAAGGGGCACTTCCGGGTTAGTACCGTAAGGGGAAGGGGCACTTCCGGGTTAGTACCGTAAGGGGGAGGGGCACTTCCGGGTTAGTACCGTAAGGGGAAGGGGCACTTCCGGGTTAGTACCGTAAGGGGAAGGGGCACTTCCGGGTTAGTACCGTAAGGGGAAGGGGCACTTCCGGGTTAGTACCGTAAGGGGGAGGGGCACTTCCGGGTTAGTACCGTAAGGGGAAGGGGCACTTCCGGGTTAGTACCGTAAGGGGGAGGGGCACTTCCGGGTTAGTACCGTAAGGGGAAGGGGCACTTCCGGGTTAGTACCGTAAGGGGGAGGGGCACTTCCGGGTTAGTACCGTAAGGGGAAGGGGCACTTCCGGGTTAGTACCGTAAGGGGAAGGGGCACTTCCGGGTTAGTACCGTAAGGGGGAGGGGCACTTCCGGGTTAGTACCGTAAGGGGAAGGGGCACTTCCGGGTTAGTACCGTAAGGGGAAGGGGCACTTCCGGGTTAGTACCGTAAGGGGAAGGGGCACTTCCGGGTTAGTACCGTAAGGGGGAGGGGCACTTCCGGGTTAGTACCGTAAGGGGAAGGGGCACTTCCGGGTTAGTACCGTAAGGGGAAGGGGCACTTCCGGGTTAGTACCGTAAGGGGGAGGGGCACTTCCGGGTTAGTACCGTAAGGGGGAGGGGCACTTCCGGGTTAGTACCGTAAGGGGGAGGGGCACTTCCGGGTTAGTACCGTAAGGGGGAGGGGCACTTCCGGGTTAGTACCGTAAGGGGGAGGGGCACTTCCGGGTTAGTACCGTAAGGGGAAGGGGCACTTCCGGGTTAGTACCGTAAGGGGAAGGGGCACTTCCGGGTTAGTACCGTAAGGGGGAGGGGCACTTCCGGGTTAGTACCGTAAGGGGAAGGGGCAATTCCGGGTTAGTACCGTAAGGGGGAGGGGCACTTCCGGGTTAGTACCGTAAGGGGAAGGGGCACTTCCGGGTTAGTACCGTAAGGGGAAGGGGCACTTCCGGGTTAGTACCGTAAGGGGAAGGGGCACTTCCGGGTTAGTACCGTAAGGGGAAGGGGCACTTCCGGGTTAGTACCGTAAGGGGGAGGGGCACTTCCGGGTTAGTACCGTAAGGGGAAGGGGCACTTCCGGGTTAGTACCGTAAGGGGGAGGGGCACTTCCGGGTTAGTACCGTAAGGGGAAGGGGCACTTCCGGGTTAGTACCGTAAGGGGAAGGGGCACTTCCGGGTTAGTACCGTAAGGGGGAGGGGCACTTCCGGGTTAGTACCGTAAGGGGAAGGGGCACTTCCGGGTTAGTACCGTAAGGGGGAGGGGCACTTCCGGGTTAGTACTGTAAGGGGAAGGGGCACTTCCGGGTTAGTACCGTAAGGGGAAGGGGCACTTCCGGGTTAGTACCGTAAGGGGAAGGGGCACTTCCTGGTTAGTACCGTAAGGGGAAGGGGCACTTCCGGGTTAGTACCGTAAGGGGAAGGGAGGGGCTAAATTAGTAGTTATGTAGGCTTATCTTTACGCGTTCTCTCATCAATTCTATAACTACGTAACCATCTAGGTCCCGCCCCTTATAACTAACCACGCCTCCACCGGGAGTTGAACCCGTAGCCTGCTAGCTCACGGCCCCGCCCCCTTATAACTAACCACGCCTCCACCTGGAGTTGAACCTGCTAGCTCATAGCCCCGCCCCCTTATAACTAACCATGCCTCCACCGGGAGTTGAACCTGCTAGCTCATAGCCCCGCCCCCTTATAACTAACCACGCCTCCACCGGGAGTTGAACCTGCTAGCTCATAGCCCCGCCCCCTTATAACTAACCACGCCTCCACCGGGAGTTGAACCCGCAGCCTGCTAGCTCATAGCACCGCCCCCTTATAACTAACCACGCCTCCACCGGGAGTTGAACCCGCAGCCTGCTAGCTCATAGCCCCGCCCCTTATAACTAACCACGCCTCCACCGGGAGTTGAACCTGCTAGCTAATAGCCCCACCCCTTATAACTAACCACGCCTCCACCGGGAGTTGAACCTGCTAGCTCATAGCCCCGCCCCCTTATAACTAACCACGCCTCCACCGGGAGTTGAACCCGCAGCCTGCTAGCTCATAGCACCGCCCCCTTATAACTAACCACGCCTCCACCGGGAGTTGAACCCGCAGCCTGCTAGCTCATAGCCCCGCCCCTTATAACTAACCACGCCTCCACCGGGAGTTGAACCTGCTAGCTAATAGCCCCACCCCTTATAACTAACCACGCCTCCACCGGGAGTTGAACCTGCTAGCTCATAGCCCCGCCCCCTTATAACTAACCACGCCTCCACCGGGAGTTGAACCCGCAGCCTGCTAGCTCATAGCACCGCCCCCTTATAACTAACCACGCCTCCACCGGGAGTTGAACCCGCAGCCTGCTAGCTCATAGCCCCGCCCCTTATAACTAACCACGCCTCCACCGGGAGTTGAACCTGCTAGCTAATAGCCCCACCCCTTATAACTAACCACGCCTCCACCGGGAGTTGAACCCGCAGCCTGCTAGCTCATGGCCCCGCCCCCTTATAACTAACCACGCCTCCTCCTCGTCGTTAGGTTCTTCTTCGCCGGAGTCACTAATCCGGGGCGCGGAATCTTCTACAAGCTTCACTTCTCGTACGTGATGTACGGCATAGGTGTAGGCTCGTTCATGGTTAGTTTGGTGAAAGTAGGCCACTCTGAAAGTAGGCCACTCAGAAAGTAGTCCACTCTGAAGGTAGGCCGTTATCTTTCCACCAGGGGGAGGTCTAACTCATTGTGTTCTTCTCGTTGTCTTACTTTATTTCTTTTCTTTCCATTATTTTTGTTTCTCTTTTTGGTTATCTTTTCGCGTATAATCGTTGACACTTTTACAATTTGTACTACGGCCTATATAAATCATTAAATCTATTTCTTTGTATTCAATCGTTAGCTCTATTATTTTTGTATGTTTTGTAAGTTTTGGATAACTTCTAATGATCTCTATTTATATATTTCATATCACTACTATTTACTAAACCTCATATATATTTTATGTATTCAATTTCTAATTTCTTACTATTGATAGATCTGATATTTATAAAATAATTTAAAAGGATTCATTCGATTGATGATATTTTTGTTTATTTGTCATTTTCTATCCGTTCATATTATGCTTAACTTCGCTATTGAAGTACACCAATTGTTACATAATAATATAATGATTCTAAATCGGTTAGTGATCTAAAGTCAACCTATCATTATTACTATAATATATTTCCATTATTAAATTGTGTTTAAAAAACAATATTTATATTCAAATTAAATTAAAAAATATTAAATAGGTATTTCTTTATATAGATATTTTATTATATCTTTTTTGAAATAGTTTTAAAATGTAAACAATTAAAATCATCATAATGAAGTATTACAATTTTTAAATATATCACCTAAATATCTCTATATATATATTTTACAGTAATATTAATTTAATAAAAATAGTAATCATTTTTAAAATGATTAAGAGACAGTATAGAAACAATATACAAATTTGTGATACAAGTTTTTAGATATTTTATCTTATATATTTACAATTGGTTTTTGATCAACATTAACATTATAAATATTTTATAAAGTTTTAGGTAATATTTGTAAAATTCGAATGTATAGGAATAAAATAACTCTTTAAATTTGTTTTTCTTTTATACCTATTTTTATATTTATTTATATTATTTGTTATGATAATAATATTATTATAATTGTATTTATATTCATACTATAAAGATATATCAAATCGATACAAATAATCGCTTTCTCTGATTCTCCTCCTTAGGCGTGCATCCCGTGCTAAACTGATACCATTAGTCATCAGTTCAGTAATGTGTACACGATGAGAACATCACTGCCGCATTAACTCTTCTTAACTGCGTATTATGTGTGTGATATACAAACAATCACATACAAACACATATATATATATATATATATATATATATATATATATTTAGTTTTGTAAAGGGTTATCAAATTGCCTATTATTTTTTATATATATATTTGTATCAGTATTTTCCATTCTCGAATAATTAACAGGGTAATACTAGTTAAGCTACCCGGTAGTTCGCTACACCTTCTGATCTCTTCCCGTCCCCCTCTCGCCCATACCTCACACTTCTACCACGGCCTACATTCGTTCTCTCTCGTAGATTTCCACGCGGGACAACTACGGGATGAAAGAACTCCACCGAAATAACAATAACAACAACAATAACAACGACAACACCAATACTATAGGGTCCCCCCCACTCTGACATCAATATCATACTATAACTGTACATACGCTCACACTCACGGGGTATGACTAAAACCCCCCGTTCACATGGTATAACGGTCAAACTTAACCTCCGCGCCCTCCCGCCCCCCAGATCTCCACGCGTGACAGCTACGGCGTTGCGTTGAGATGGCAACAGCAGCGGAGTCGAGGCTCTCGCACTACGGTGAACGCGTGGATCCCCGCCGAGGTGAATATCACCACTAACGGAGTCACCTTCGACGTAAGTACCCCCCCCGCACTGGGTGGGCAGTAGTGTAGGTCAGACTCTCTGATTAGATAGATGGTCATTAATAGATATTAATATATATATATATATATTGTAATGTTATGATAGTATAGGATCAGCGGTTCCCAACTTTTTTTCATTGTGACACTTTTTTTGACAACTTTTAATTTAAAAATATACCATGACCCGATTAACGATTTTATTATTGTATTATTAAACTTTAGTCGTAAACGAATAATATAAATTATAATATATTGGAAACAAATATTTTTATAAATTGGCTCACGACCCAAACAAGAAACCCAATGACCCAAATTTGGGTCATGACCCATAGGTTGGGAACCACTGGTATAGATGAAAAATTAACTAACACTTAAAATGATAATTTCTGAACTCGTATCGTGCTAATGAAGCCCTAACTTCAGATCTTGTTTGAGTTTGTCAACGGTTACCCTTATCTCGGAGACATAGCGGTCGACAACATCTATCTTACTCAAGGTTAACTTAACGCACGACGCATTCATTATCAAATAGTTTAGAATCAATAGTCTCATTTAATATATATATATATATTTTATGTTAATTAATTTTACTAATTTAATTAGTCTTATTTTTATAAACTATTTTATAGTTTTCGGTATATAATTGTAATCGTTATTTTATGCCTATTTAATGTGCATCAAACTGCGATAACTAACTGTTCAATACACATTCGGTGATACAACCGAGATGGTCGATATATCACACACACACACACATGCACGCAGAAAATAACCCTCAAACCACAACGGAATCTACTACTACTGAAGCATCTACTACTGAAGCATCTACGACTGAAGCATCTACTACTACTGAAGCATCTACTACTACTGAAGCATCTACTACTACTGAAGCATCTACTACTACTGAAGCATCTACTACTGAAGCATCTACTACTACTGAAGCATCTACTACTGAAGCACCTACTACTGAAGCATCTACTACTGAAGCACCTACTACAACGGAACTCACATCTAGCGCAGGTCCCTATACACATAACCAGCCATAGCGCTAACAATCATAATTGAAATCCACTAACTAAAAGCAGCTTTTCACCTTTGTTACTAATAATTATTTGTAACATACATTTTTTGATTATAATTTGTTTAAAATAGAATTATATAAATGCTGAATTGGTTTAATTTAATATTATAATCTATAAACAATTTTCATTGTCTATTTATATATCGTTTATTAAATAAATTTATATATTATATATAACTCTACAACAATATCATATTTACGTATATTTTATTTTAAAATGAGAAACCATTTTAATAATAGACGATTTTGAAAATGTAATTATACATTCTATGATATCAAATTCAAATAAATTGATAATAAATTTCTATAATTAAATAATTATTACAAATCTATAAAAATCAGTTAATACTATTTAATCTATAATTTTTATTTACTGATATAATAACTTTAATTATCTTATACGTTAATATTAATATTATATAATTATTAGGTATTATATAAATTTTTCATTATTATTACAAAATATAAATATTTAAAAAGAGGTTAAACTATGTTAACAATATTTATAAAACAATAAACCTGCGGTACTGACAAATGCACGGGTTATCGATTTATTTTATATCTAATTAAACATAAACAAATGTCCTACAATTTCATAGGATAAAACTTGACGTATAAAATAAATCGATACGCATTTAATTTATTAAAATTAACTTTCACGAATATTTTATTTGATAATTCTATAGAATAGAGTTTCAGAATTAAATATTTATTTATTATTTTAAAAATACACAGTAGTATGTTACATTTCAACATGCTGACATAAATAAATTTTATTTTATTAATATTTTTTAATTTATTTTTAAATATAATCAATTAAATGTTGTTTTCTAGTTTTTAGAATATTAATAATTATTAATCTTACAAAAATAATTACTCAACATTGAATTTAATTTCAAAATAAATTAAAATAATCTTAAGAAAAGTTCTAATTTTAAATTAAATTGATTTTCATGTATTTTTTTTATAACAATAAATTATTTAATAGATTATTTAACTATTATTCATATATTTAATAATATACATTAATAATTAAAAATAAATTATATTTAAATTATTAATTCTACTTTAGATATATTAGTAATATAAACTCCAATAACTTACTTTATATTCAACAACCGAAGGTAACACAACTGTAACAACTCAAGATACAACTACAGACAGTACAACAACTCAAGATACAACTACCTCAACAACTGAAGGTATAAATTCTATAAAAACTGAACCTACAACTTATATAACTACAGAAGGTACAACCTCTTTATCTACTGAAGGTACCACCTCTTTATCTACTGAAGGTACAACTACTTTAACTACAGAAGGTACCACTTCTTTAACTACAGAACCTACAACTTATATAACTACAGAAGGTACCACCTCTTTAACTACAGAAGGTACAACTACTTTAACTACAGAACCTACAACTTATATAACTACAGAAGGTACCACTTCTTTATCTACTGAAGGTACCACTACTTTAACTACAGAAGGTACCACCTCTTTAACTACAGAAGGTACCACTACTTTAACTATTGAAGGTACCACTACTTTAACTACAGAACCTACAACTTATATAACTACAGAAGGTACCACCTCTTTAACTACAGAAGGTACAACTACTTTAACTACAGAACCTACAACTTATATAACTACAGAAGGTACCACTTCTTTATCTACTGAAGGTACAACTTATATAACTACAGAAGGTACCACTACTTTAACTATTGAAGGTACCACTACTTTAACTACAGAACCTACAACTTATATAACTACAGAAGGTACCACCTCTTTAACTACAGAAGGTACAACTACTTTAACTACAGAACCTACAACTTATATAACTACAGAAGGTACCACTACTTTAACTACAGAACCTACAACTTATATAACTACTGAAGGTACCACCTCTTTAACTATAGAAGGTATAACTACTTTATCTACAGAAAGTACCACCTCTTTATCTACAGAAGGTACCACTACTTTAACTACAGAACCTACAACTTATATAACTACAGAAGGTACCACCTCTTTAACTACAGAAGGTACAACTACTTTAACTACAGAACCTACAACTTATATAACTACAGAAGGTACCACTACTTTAACTATAGAACCTACAACTTATATAACTACAGAAGGTACCACCTCTTTAACTATAGAAGGTACAACTACTTTAACTATTGAAGGTACCACTACTTTAACTACAGAACCTACAACTTATATAACTACAGAAGGTACCACCTCTTTAACTACAGAAGGTACAACTACTTTAACTACAGAACCTACAACTTATATAACTACAGAAGGTACCACTACTTTAACTATAGAACCTACAACTTATATAACTACAGAAGGTACCACCTCTTTAACTATAGAAGGTACCACCTCTTTATCTACTGAAGGTACAACTACTTTAACTACAGAAGGTACAACTTCAATAGCTACTGAAGGTACCACTTCTTTATCTACTGAAGGTACAACTACTTTAACTAGAGAATATACCACTTATTTATCTACTGAAGGTATAACTTATTTATCTACTGAAGGTACATCTACTGGAACAACTCAAGATTCAACAACTGATCGTATAACTACTGAAACTACAACTTCTGATAATACAACTTCAATATCAACTGATTCTACAACAAATTCATCAACTCAAGATGTAACATCTGAAAGTACAATAACTCCAACTACTGAAGCTACGACTTCTCCAACTACTGAAGGTAAAACTTCTCCAACCACTGAAGGTAAAACTTCTCCAACCACTGAAGATATAACTTCTCCAACTACTGAAAGTACAAGTTATCCAACTACTGAAAGTTCAACTTCCATAACAACTGAAGGCACATCTACCGCAACAACGGATAGTTCTACAACTACAACAACTGAACCAACTACAAGCGTAACCAGTGCAACCACTCAAGATACATCAACTGATCAAAGTACAACATTTCAAACAAGTCCACAAACTTCATTATCTACAAGATATATAGTTAATATTTAGATATATATACATATATATCTATAATTTTTATTATGTTAACTTTAATTAAATTATTCAATATACCTATGTAATAAAATTGATACATATACAATTCAATATATATTTATATTATACATATATATAATTTTAAAATATTTTGATATGATATATTTATTCATATGTAGTCTTCAACATCATCAACAACATCATCAACAACATTACCTACTACAACATTCACTACAACGCCTACTACTATTCCTGATACAACACCTACTACTACTTATACTACTACACCCGATACTACACCCGGTACTACATCCGATACTACAATTACCACAATAGCAACTCCGAAAACAGGTAAAAATCAATATTATTATTTACTTATTCGCATTACCTTTATAACATACTGTATTTATATTAGATGAACATAAATATTTATTATTTTACAATATTTATTATTTTATAATATTTATTATTTTACAATATTTATTATTTTATAATATTTATTATTTTACAATATTTATTATTTTATAATATTTATTATTTTACAATATTTATTATTTTATAATATTTATTATTTTACAATATTTATTATTTTATAATATTTATTATTTTACAATATTTATTATTTTATAATATTTATTATTTTACAATATTTATTATTTTATAATATTTATTATTTTACAATATTTATTATTTTATAATATTTATTATTTTACAATATTTATTATTTTATAATATTTATTATTTTACAATATTTATTATTTTATAATATTTATTATTTTATAATATTTATTATTTTATAATATTTATTATTTTACAATATTTATTATTGTATAATATATATTATTTTACAATATTTATTCTTTTATAATATTTATTCTTTTATAATATTTATTATTTTATAATGTTTATTATTTTATAATATTTATTATTTTACAATATTTATTATTGTATAATATTTATTATTTTATAATATTTATTCTTTTATAATATTTATTATTTTATAATATTTATTATTTTATAATATTTATTATTTTATAATATTTATTATTTTACTATATTTATTATTGTATAATATTTATTATTTTACAATATTTATTCTTTTATAATATTTAATATTTTATAATATTTATTATTTTATAATATTTATTATTTTATAATATTTATTATTATATAATATTTATTATTTTATAATATTTATTATTTTATAATATTTATTATTTTATAATATTTATTATTATATAATATTTATTATTTTATAATATTTATTATTTTATAATATTTATTATTGTACAATATTTATTATTTTACAATATTTATTATTTTATAATATTTATTATTTTATAATATTTATTATTTTATAATATTTATTATTTTATAATATTTATTATTATATAATATTTATTATTTTATAATATTTATTATTTTATAATATTTATTATTGTACAATATTTATTATTTTACAATATTTATTATTGTATAATATTTATTATTTTATAATATTTATTCTTTTATAATATTTATTATTTTATAATATTTATTATTTTATAATATTTATTCTTTTATAATATTTATTATTTTATAATATTTATTATTTTATAATATTTATTATTTTACAATATTTATTATTGTATAATATTTATTATTTTACAATATTTATTCTTTTATAATATTTAATATTTTATAATATTTATTATTTTATAATATTTATTATTTTATAATATTTATTATTATATAATATTTATTATTTTATAATATTTATTATTTTATAATATTTATTATTTTATAATATTTATTATTTTATAATATATATTATTGTACAATATTTATTATTTTACAATATTTATTATTTTATAATATTTATTATTTTATAATATTTATTATTGTACAATATTTATTATTTTACAATATTTATTCTTTTATAATATTTATTATTTTATAATATTTATTATTTTACAATATTTATAATTTTACAATATTTATTATTTTATAATATTTATTATTTTATAATATTTATTATTGTACAATATTTATTATTTTACAATATTTATTCTTTTATAATATTTATTATTATATAATATTTATTATTTTATAATATTTATTATTTTATAATATTTATTATTTTATAATATTTATTAATATATAATATTTATTATTTTATAATATTTATTATTTTAAAATATTTATTATTGTACAATATTTATTATTTTACAATATTTATTCTTTTATAATATTTATTATTGTATAATATTTATTATTATATAATTTTTATTATTTTATAATATTTATTATTATATAATATTTATTATTTTATAATATTTATTATTTTATAATATTTATTATTTTATAATATTTATTATTGTACAATATTTATTATTTTACAATATCTATTCTTTTATAATATTTATTATTTTATAATATTTATTATTGTATAATATTTATTATTTTATAATATTTATTATTTTATAATATTTATTATTTTATAATATTTATTATTTTACAATATTTATTATTTTATAATATTTATTATTTTACAATATTTATTATTTTATAATATTTATTATTTTATAATATTTATTATTTTATAATATTTATTATTTTATAATATTTATTATTATATAATATTTATTATTTTACAATATTTATTATTTTATAATATTTATTATTTTATAATATTTATTATTTTATAATATTTATTATTTTATAATATTTATTATTTTACAATATTTATTATTTTACAATATTTATTATTTTATAATATTTATTATTTTATAATATTTATTATTATATAATATTTATTATTTTACAATATTTATTATTTTATAATATTTATTATTTTATAATATTTATTATTTTATAATATTTATTATTTTATAATATTTATTATTATATAATATTTATTATTTTATAATATTTATTATTGTACAATATTTATTATTTTACAATATTTATTATTTTATAATATTTATTATTTTACAATATTTATTATTTTATAATATTTATTATTTTTACAAAATGTATTATTTTACTAAATTTATTATTTTACGATATTTAGAAAGCATTATTTAAGTTGAATTCCTCTCGCTGGCGTTTAACCGAACGACTCACTTAACGAACAGGAATCGTTTATAGAAACAGTTTCGAAAACGACGCCGCCTACGCCGAAATGAACGTCGACGTGCGAGGCTTGATCGTCGACTTCCATTGGTCGCGGTGGTCTACGAATACGCCCACCGTTAGAACCGGGCCTTCGTCCGCTACCGACGGCAAGTTCTACGCGTTCATCGAAACCAGTCCGCCGAATAAGCCGGGCTGGCGAGCAGTGTTAGTGAAGAGCGTATGATAATAGAACCGCGTGGCCGGATAGCCGAGCGAGCAAGGCGTCGGACACGTAGGCAGTAGGTCGTGAGTTCGATCCCCATCAATCCATTAATTAATGTTAAAATATGTTCTAAATAAAATTAGATGTGATCTTATATAATTTGGTAAACAATTATTGACTTTCGTTAAAATGTGGATGCCTTTAACACGAGAACGGCTTAGAAGCGACATAGAGCCATATGGTTATAAGTGAAAATGTTATCTAATTCAGGATGAGATGAAAGGACTCAACCAAAATAAAAACTTAAAACTCACGATGTACTGCGTCACGTACGTATGTTTCTCTCTAACTCATCCCCAGCATTATCCACGCACCTTGCGCCGAATAAAAGTAATAATAATCAGTATAAATATTGTTTTATTTTAAAATTCATTTTTTAGTAACGTTATTCGGGTATTCATAAATTATAAGCGAATAACTTATTTGATATATTATATCCATATTCTTTGATATTTATCGTATTAAACTGGTATATTATACAAGTAATATAAACTAATTCTTAATATGTATTATTCATATGTAGAGTTAAGCTATTATATGCTGACCATGCAGTTTATTAAGATCGAATAAGATTACGATATTCCTTTCATGTTTAGTTCTTATCAAAACTATCATTTCATTAAAATATTAACATTTATTTCATTACGTTTAAAATGATATATACTATGTCTACATATGTCAATATGATTATACATGTCTACATATACTATCTCTATGTATACGTAGTTGCTAGTGTAGATTATCTCAACATTACGATTCTCCTGAATTTATATATTTGTCATCTCGTTTCTTAACAGGAGTGTGTTTTTCTCATCCGTGCGTTATTCAATAAATAGTGTCATAATAGAATATAATTATAATGATTATACTATATATCCATATAGGGTATATGTATAACTGTACTTTATTGTGATACAAACTTTTTCAACCTCGAGCGCTACTTTATTCTCAGAGCTTCTTCCATAGGAGCCTTATGATAGCCCTATGATAGCCCTAGGATAACTCTATGATAGCCCTATGATAGCCCTATGATAACTCTATGATAGCCCTATTATAGCCCTATAATAGCCCTACGATAGCCCTATGATAGCCATATAATAGCCTTATGATAGCCCTACGATAGCCCTATAATAGCCCTATGATAGCCCTATGATAGCCCTATGTTAACTCTATGATAGCCCTATGATAGCCCTATTATAGCCCTATAATAGCCCTACGATAGCCCTATAATAGCCATATAATAGCCCTACGATAGCCCTATAATAGCCCTACGATAGTCCTATGATAGCCCTACGATAGCCCTATAATAGCCCTATAATAGCCCTATGATAGCCCTATAATAGCCCTATGATAGCCCGTACAATCTGTGACCAATATCAAGCGCATATCGTACTACGTGATATATTTGATAATAACACGCGATGATTCGACAGACTTGCCACTCCTTATCTGAAGGCTGCTCAGACTGTTTGCTTAACTTTCGACTATCACATTCACGGCTCCACGACCGATTTTCTAGAGGTGTACGTCACGAACTCCACTAAAGAAAGGTAGTACCTATAGTCTATAGTGTAGGCATAGCAGAGGCGTATATTATTGATGTTTGGGCGGAATATGTTCGAATATTTATTACTATTCAATATATATATATTACGAGAGAGTCGTGATTTAAATAGTAGTAATTCAATACTCTAAAAAGAGCGTTAATTTCATTTTAATAAAAAATTTCTTATTAAATAATTTAGTATTAATTTTAATAATTTCACGTCGAATATAAATGAAATTGTTATTTATTATAAATATATTATTATGCGTTTCGATGTCATTAATTATGAGGCATATGTACAGTTTGCATTTATACACAACCTAACACTAATCTGCTTGATTCTAGATTACTTATCAATATTACTTCGATCATAGTATATATAGATATAGTATAATAAATTATATTTTATTTAAAATTATTTTACCTTATTTAATATATATATATATATATTAATAATTAATAAAGAATAGGATAATTCATATATAATTCATACTCGAATATTAATTCACAGTGATACATTTAGCGATTATCACAAGTTGATATTTAGAGAGGGGATTTACGATCTTAACAAATGGCAAACTGCTCATATAACAATCTCAAATCAGCCCTCCACATTCAGGGTTTATATCATTTATATATTTATATATATATATATATATATATATATATCATATTATATTTTTATTTAAATAAACTATCAATTAGTTAATAGTTTATATATATATATATCATATTATTTTTATGAGAATTTAAAAACATATAATATTGGTTTTAAATATTATTATTATTTTGTTTTTATGCCAAAATTTAAATCTAATTTTCTCACAATAATTAATTTCTCTCACCTAGATGTGTAAATATTTAAATTTGTAACATTTCGTTTGATTTCAATAGAAAATATATAGTTCATTAATATTACGAACAAATAATTATAGAAAGATAATAATAAAATAATAATACAATTATTTATTTAAAAATATAAAATATGTGTATTAAATTATTTGTAATAAAATTATTCTTCATAAAAGCATATTTAAAATGGATTTAACGTTCATATTTAAATAAATTATATGTATATATTTTCGTAACTTTATAGAATAGGATCTCTTACATGTAATACAAACAACATTATGTTCATAAGTATAATAGTAGCCGAGATATTCAGATAAATATAACTAAGTGCATTCTAGCTACAGGTAAACACATGCCCCTCTGTTCAGAAGTAAGCACTCGTCACTATTAGTACTTAGGTGTTCGATTAGATAGTCTTATCAAACAGCTGATCTAATTTCTAAATCAATTTCTAATTTCAAACTTATAAGTTATTAAGGTATAATGTATTAAGGTATAATGTATTAAGGTATAATGTATTGAGGTATAATGTATTAAGGTATAAAGTATTAAGGTATAATGTATTAAGGTATAATGTATTAAGGTATAATGTATGGCATACGTCATTGTTATGGTCGAACACCTCGAAAATCTGACTTCTGTTTATTATATCTATTAAACACTTTATCTAATTTCCCGGATGGGATGAAAGTACTCCACCAAGATAACAACAATAAATAGAACATTTACAATAAATATAACCTCTATATCCATTTCAATATGACCTCTAATATCATTTCAGTTTGACCTCGTTATTCATATCATTACGACCTCTATATCGTATCATGCAATATTAGCCATAAGGCAACCGGTACTCCCCATTACAACACTCCCCACCCCCCACCCTCCATTAGGTTGTATTCCTAGGCTACATGGGGGCGGTTAACTATGGAGACATCGCTATCGATAACATCATCGTAGACAGGGATCTCAAGCGATGCAAGGGTTCGTTGTCATGGTTCAGCGAACACACTCGCGACACTCGCGTAAATAGTCATCGCGGTGTATTCGTTATAAATTATAACCGTACTCGAACCACAGAAAATAATATAATAAATTATTATATTATTATAAGTTTAGTTATAAGTTATAACTAAACTTATCTTTACGTATAGAGGTAATTTTAACATTTATTATTAATGATAAATTATTATTTAATTATTAATATAATAATTTATTATCTTATTATCGGTGGTTCGAGAACTGCGCAAGTTTATTCTCGCAACTATTTGTCTCGATCCAGCGTTATATTATTAATTAATCTATTTCACTATATATATATATATATATATATAATATTATATAATACAATTATTCAATCAATCCATTCCGTGTATATAATATTTTGTATTAGAATATTTTAAAATCTATAAATACGATGAAATATAAGTAATAATTATTATTTCGCTCATTTTTAAACTGATTACCGTATAATAATCGCGAGTAATCAGCTCCATTTTGGCATCGAAAGCGTTGCTTTTTCGATTACAAAGATTACGGAACGTATACAGTCAGTTGTTTCTAAAACATACTAGACTAGACTAGATTTCCTATTCCACGTAATTACAATGTGATCGCGTTACATGATTATCTATTTCGACGTTTCTTCATGATCACGCTACCTATAGCTATAATCGTTGATGCGTAACATAACACGCGCGACCTTCACGCAGCCGGACCGTGCGACCCCTACCAGCTGGTCGGCGACGACTTGAACGACTCGTGCGTTACGGACGTGTGGAACCGGATCTGTAGTAAAGAAGGTATGGCATCGTTACTAGCGCAGTAAGCGAGGGCTAACGTTAAAGTAACGTCTCACTAGCTGAATCTAAATGTTCCGGAATAGTGTCATCTACAATTTTTAGAATGTCTGTTATACGTTTATATATGTATGTGTTTATAAAGTTTCGCTATATTTACAAAAAGTACCGGTTTTGATCGCGTTCGGGTGGTTACGAATAAAAAAGTCTGCGATCGGGTTAAATATAAAAGTATCAGCTCGCGTATTTAATAGATTGTACCATTCGTGCATCTCTAATCTTTACGATGTGTGGCCGCGATTGTCTCCCCCCTGAGGTGAACGTGAAGTCTGTGTATGCTGGCTTCATGGAACCGCTGAATAACTGATTATAATAATAATAATAATATAGTAATAGAAAATATCTCTATAATAATGATTATTAATAGAAGCATGTTTTTTTCCCGATCTTAATAAAATAAACCTAAATAAAAACATCGAGCGTTTCTCTCTTGCTCGCGAAGGTCTTAGGAAATAACACTGACCCACTAGTCACCAACATCGTCACCACCCACTAGTATACAATCTCTACGGACATCGCACACACACGCCTATCACACACCTACACCTATCACACACCCACACCACGCACACACACCGCACACCTATCACACACCTACACCTATCACACACCCACACACCGCACACACACCGCACACCTAACACACAGGTCGAGGTAACCCCGCTACTAACTTCATGTACCGCATGTACTACGCGGGCTGGACGCTGAACGGATTCCTGTTGAACCTCAACGAGACTGTCTGGTACCCCGCCTTCCATCACGGCGTCAACTCCATGCTCGATGTCTGTCTAGGAGACGGTTAGAGAGGCGACGGCGACGATGACCTTGAACCACTCGCTATCATATCGCTACCCAGCTCTCTCTCCGCTTGCCCCTATTCTCTATCTCTCACTACCCCTATATCTATCTCTCACTACTTCGATCTCTATCCTCTATCTATAACTCTCTATCCCTATCTCGCTCATTGCCCCCTCCCGATCATCTTAATCCTAATTAGTGAACATTTTATCAACACCATGACGATTATTCAATACTTAGTTCTCTTTTCATCGAATTCAACTAACATATACGTCTAGTTATCATATCCACTAACCATGCCCCCAACATCACCACTAACCATGCCCCCAACATCACCACTAACCACGCCCCCCACATCACCACTAACCACGCCCCCTACATCACCACTAACCACACCCCCCTACATCACCACTAACCACACCACCGACATCACCACTAACCACGCCCCCGACATCACCGCTAACCACACCCCCCTACATCACCACTAACCACACCCCCTACATCACCACTAACCACACCTCCTATATCGCGACCACTACCACATGCAGCCGTCACCATACGCTTAATGGACGGACCGGACCACCTCTCCGGTCGAGTGGAGATCCTGCGCCACAACGACTGGACGACTATCTGTGACTACCGGTACGATCACGAAGATGCCGCCGTGATCTGTAGACAACTAGGCCTCACAGGGGTTAGTGTACTAACTAGGCCTCACAGGGGTTAGTGTACTAACTAGGCCTCACTAGGGTTAGTGTACTAACTAGGCCTCACAGGGGTTAGTGTACTAACTAGGCCTCACAGGGGTTAGTGTACTAACTAGGCCTCACAGGGGTTAGTGTACTGTATAATTGGCCGGATAGCCGAGTGGGCAGGACGTCGGACTCACAAGTAGTAGGTTGTGAGTTCGATCCCCGCCCGGACCATTGAATAGTTCTTGAAATAATATTTAGAAGTTATCTTATATGATTGCGTATAAATAAAAGATCGGCTCTCATTAAAACAATGGATGCCTTAACATGAGAGCGGCTTCGAAGGTACATTAGGGCCATATATTGTTAAGTTCCTGGATGGGATGAAAGGACTCCACCAAATAAAAATAACAAAACAACAACAACAATATAATAGGGTCCCCACTCTGACATCAATATCATACTATAACTGTACATACCCTCACACTCATAGGGTATGACTAAAACCTCCCTCTCACCCCGTTCACATGGTATAGCTAAACACCCTCTCTCACCCCCGTTCACAGGCTATAACTAAACACCCCCTCTCACCCCCTCTCACCCCGTTCACAGGCTATAGCTAAACACCCCCTCTCACCCCCTCTCACCCCGTTCACAGGGTATAGCTAAAGAAAGAGGGTTCTACGGCCGCGCTAACGACTCCACCGCTATCTCGATGTCTGCACTGGAGTGTACGGGAGCTGAGGAGGACGTGTTCTCATGTCCTCACTCGGAGCTACCCATCAGCTGTAGTCATCGAGATGATATCGGCGTGATATGTAGTAAAGGTTAGGGGTGAAGGGTTGTAAAGGTTGGGGGTGAGGGGTAGTAAAGGTTGGGGGTGAGGGGTAGTAAAGGGCAGGTGTGATATGTAGTAAAGGTTAGGGGTGAAGGGTAGTATAGGGCAGGTGAAGGGTAGTAAAGGTTGGGGGAGGGGTAGTAGAGGTCAGGGAAGGGGTAGTAGATGTTAGGTGAGGGGTAGTAGATGTTAGGTGAGGGGTAGTAGAGGTTAAAGGGAAAGGGTGACTATTTAGTAGAGGTTAGAGATGATTATAGATTGTGTGCATTACATGGACACATGATTTAGTTTCTCTCAACCTGATAACAATATTAATATCTATAAATAGATATTGTATAAATAGATAGTTTATTAACATATAAGTATTAATGATTGGATTTGTTATGGATGAAAAATTACATATTGTGAACAACAAATATGTCATTCATATACAGCTTAATATCGGAGATTACGTTACCCTTTTAGAGAACCTGAGAGTTCTTCAGTGACCTTCAGTGTGTTAACTTTATAGCATATTATTAGTTGTTTAGAAATACCATTATTCTCTTACTGTATTCTCTTATTGTAAATTATAATTAAAATTATATCTAGTAATAATGTTAGATAAGTTTCTATTATTTTAAATAAAATAATGAATTATATAATAATTTCACCGTCAGAAATTATTGTATATTCTGAAACAGAGTCCATATTTAAAATTAGAGAGCGATGTAGTAAAAAGTAGGAATAAAAAGAAAGTAAATAGTATTAATTTATTGATTAATATTTTTATATTTATTTATTATTATTGTTACTAAATACAATAATAAATAAATAAAAGATTAATAGGGAATACAAAATATAGTATTAATATATGCATGCCTTTTATCGTTTTTTGTTGAATAGTTAAATTAATAATTCAAAATTTTAGAAGGTTTCATTTTTATATTCGAAATTTTCTCATAATTAGATTTAGGTATTCAACATTTTCAAATATCTGTTAAATTCGAAAATTTACTATTTGAAAGTATAGAATATTCATATATTCGAATATTCGATTCGATATTCTAAACCGTTTCCAACACTACTAAATATTAATATTTTATTTTATTTAGTCTCCAGTTTTTTTATCCATAATATCTTTAATGATTTCACATCGTGTTCAAATGTTAATACTCTAATGCAACGTATATTCTACACATATATCATGAGAATATACATTACGTATACACGCCGAATAATACTTAGCATATATTAATAACGCCTAGCTATTAACATAGATCACCAAGCCTCGTAGAACAGTATTAACCGCGCGCCTACTCCTGCAGGAATATCTGTGAACCAGTCAGACATCGGGCATCCCATCGTGCGCAGGAACAACTACGACATAACCGACAGCGCTATCGTTCTGCCTAGTATCATCGACGACATCGCCCTGGTTTGTTGTTATCGTACTGTTGTCATGCGATCACAACGCGTGGTCACGTGGTAGCGTTGTCATCGTGTGATGGCTACAACTTACGTACCAGATCATTGATTTTCCCCCATCACACGGGCGGGGGGGTTTAGTTTGAACTATGACCCCTCCTCACCTGCTACTAGCGCATCAGCCGCAGTAATATGCATGCGTGACTACCACCACTACTACTACTACCATCGCTACTACCATAATGCTACCACTACCACCATCACAACCACCTCTACCACCTCTACCATCACTACTACTACTACTACTACTACTACTACTACTACTACTACTACTACTACTACTACTACTACTACTACTACTACGACTACTACTACTACTACTACTACTACTACTACTACTACTACTACTACTACTACTACTACTACTACTACTACTACTACTACTACTACTACTACTACTACTACTACTACTACTACTACTACTACTACTACTACTACTACTACTACTACTACTACCACTACCGCCACCTATACTAGGCTGATGGCGTGATCAAGGGATGGCACGCGTACATCTCAACTTCTTACTCATCCGTGACGCTGCTCGTGATGAGAGAGATTCTGAACACACAGAGCCAACTCTATCGTATTATAGCTATGAAAGAGGTTAGGTTAACTGAGCTATTCGATGTTACTACTACTGGCATCCCACCCCCACTACCCCCGCCTCCAATACCATAGCTCCACTATTGGTGTGCACTGTGTGCAGTGACAAAGCATTTGTATTTCTAACGGCTAAATATATCCGTATTCAATAATATATAGAATTGTTTATAATAATTATATACTATATGTATGTATATATATATTATATTTACATACAGTTATATGTACGTATGAATTTGAATTTACTTGTGTACGGTATACACACATAAAGATGTCAATCAATGTTAATATTAGTATTCAAATTGAGCGATAATAATAAAAAAGATCTTTTTTATTTTGTAGCCCTTGGGAGAAATCTTTCTAAATATAAAAAAGATTTCTCGAATGACAAATATATCATTTACTTGAAATTGTCTAATTTAATTTTGTAAGCAAACAACAACGCTTGTTAAATGTGTTGTTTATAATGTACATTTGTATCGATACACCTTTTAAATATAAAAAAAATATTTGTATATTATTATTTATATGATGAAAACTAAGTGTTCATTACTAATAATTGATATATATATTACGTAATAATATGAATATTGGTTTTAAATGATAGGTGAATAAACTCTAACTTATACTGCATGTAATTTAATAGAACAATGATAACATTGTTGTATACAAACCGCGTCAAACCTAAATCTATTTCAGTGATTTCGATGCTACTGCTAGCAGTGGGACGCCTGAATATTAATCACGTCGCGTAGATAGGGAGTGTTATATCTGCTTCGCGATATATTCTCATATAATATAATCTACAAAACAAAAAGAAAACAATTTGTCTTCTAATAATTATAATTATTAGTCATATGAATTACATAACAACCGCTCACAGCTTTATTCAGCAAACATGAACGGTTCGATTTACACGAAGGAAGGCAAAATTATAAACGTGAGTATCTACACGTCTCTACTGTCAATCAGAACACTAACCACGCCCCCAACCTCTTAGACTATCAACCCGTCTCATCCACGACATCACTTTAAACTCCCCACCCCCATCCCACTGCGCAATGCACATGCAAGGTTCTGAAAGATGACGTGCTGGGCTTCCATTACACTAACACAAACCACACCCCCTTACTATACTACTAACCACGCCCCCTTACTATACTACTAACCACGCCCCCTTAATATACTACTAACCACACCTCCTTACTAGATCACTAACCCCAGCCCACCCCTACAAGGTTATGAAGGGTGATGTGTTAGGGTTCTACTACACCTCGGGTAACCCCGTGCCCTACTCCCGTCTGATCTGCACGTCTCGTAGCGCCGCCGTACGCTATCACGTCGACCCGTACGGCGTCACCGAGGCTTCCGTTCACTCGCTGACACTGGTCGATCTCAACAAGCTCGACCCCTGTCGCAAGTACTCCGTCAAGGTCGATATCGGTTAGTACCGCGCCCCACTCGCTACTATTAGGGGCGCTGCAACAGGGGCGGGGGGGATATGTCCCGCCCCCACTTAAAATCTAGGGAGACCTCATATATATTGGTCCCCCCCCACTTTTACCACAAAATTTATGGTATTTGATTGGTTGGTCCCCCCTACATACACACCATCGTTCCAGCGCCCTTAACTACTATGCATTGGTATTATCCATTATTCGATTAATGTTATCTTTACGACGTTTGTAATAGCATTGAATAACTATGATATACGTATAGGCTATTGAGAATTCACAAATATAAGTTCTCGCATATACTGACATATAATATTCGCTGAGACATGCGGGGCCACCTCACTTTCTCGACGTATACTAATGCAATGTTACTTCGCATACAAACCCTAATGATTCGTTTATACATAATATATTTTATTGGTGTTGCTTAGTGTTCGTTGGTTCTGCTTCTAAGCCGTTTCGTATTAAGAGGATGCCCCATAACGCCGACATTTTGTTTATTTTACATGTATTAGATAGGAAATTGATAGGGTTATTATTCTATTACCTCTCTTGGAGGTTTTCTTCTAAATACATTTTATATATAGCAAGAAAAATTAGGTTGATTCTATTCATATTCAGAGAGTAAATAGCTTTTGAAGTTTATAGGTAGTTATAAATAATTATTCTGAGTAAATTGCATACAAAGTTTTACAATTATAAATTCAATAATTCAATAAATAAAACACTTTTTTATAAATATAAATTAATTCAATACATCAAACACATTATTTTATATTTATTAAATATTACATATTAATATTCTATTAATACATATTGATTGATTGATTGATTGATAATTTATTTAAGCAAATACATAGCCGAAAATATAATCGAAAGTATAAAGTATAAATATTTGCTAACGATAACATACGTTATAGAAATAAATAAAGAATAATACGAAATTAAAAAATTAAGGAAATTAAAACGTTTTACAGTTACCGTAAAAATAAACGAAAAACAATCGAAAGTAGAAATAAATCATATAGTAAAAATAAACGAAAAATGATCAAAATAGAAATAAAAGATAGCGTAAAAATAATCGAAAATAGAAATAAAATACATTATTTTGTAAGTGGCATCGAAATATTCAATTTCTACTTTAACTTTATAGAATTCTTCATCTTGTACCCTGTTTTAGTAATAAATTATTAGTTATATAATTTAATATTTAAATGTTAAATTTTAAATGTTAAATTTTAAATATATTATAAACAGAACATATTAAAAATCAAATAAACCAATACTAGAATGAAACAAACAAATAATGTAATACTTACCAAAATCTGTAATAATAGTAGGTACTTTATTAATTTATATTTATATTTTAATTGTATAATAAATTTGAAACATATATATATATATAAAAACAGAACAAGTTATAAATAAAATAAACCAATATACCTATACAAAAACAGTTAATAACAAAACATACCAATAATATTACGAAACAAAATAATATAATACTTATCACTATAATCTGAAATAATAGAAAATTATTAATATTGTATTTTAGTAATATAATACATTTGAAACATATTTACAAAATATATATAAAACAAACATATAATACCGAACAAACAAAAGTAGAATAATACTTCACACTTTATCTGTAATAATAATGAATTATTAATTTTATATTATAGTATATTTGAAATATAGATATAAAAAATCCGAATTTTCTATAACAAAATATAATACAGAACAAACAAAAATAAAATAATACTTCCCACTTTATCTGTAATAATTATTATAATTATATATATTTAAATATAATATAATATTTAATATTATATTATAATAATATAATATTATTATTATAATTATAATAATAATTATAATAATAATTATTATATAATAATTATATAATTATATAATAATAATTATTATATAATAATTATTATTATTATTATTATAATAATTATTATATTAAAATACTTAGTATTATTATAATACTATAATACTATAATAATTATACTTAGTATAAAATTTTAATTTAAAAATAGTTACTATTGTTACTATTATAGTATAATACTATTTTTAAATTTAATTTAAAAATTTAAAATTAAAATTTTTTAAATAGAACCGCCTCTTTCGTTATTTATAGCTATTTTTAAATATCTGCTATAACTCTCAACTCTTTCATAATACTAAATCAATACCACCAAGTTATATATACAATACAGTATTGAATACTATAAACAACTAAAATGGTATTAAATTACAAGTTATATACTAATTTGCTACTATATAATAATGTATTGGTAGGATATATTTAATGTATATTTCATAAGATAGCGTGGCCGAGCGGTCTAAGGCGCTGGTTTAAGGCACCAGTCACTTCGGTGGCGCGGGTTCGAATCCCGCCGCTGTCAGATTTTTTGTAATTTAATATGATCATATTTATTTACAATAAATATTTGTTTGTAAATTTATTATGTTTTCTATTATATTTACCATTAAATAATTAGAAAATATTATTTACTATTATTAATTATAATTTATATAGTAAATTATAGGTAATATATATTAAATTTTAACTACAAATTAGGAAAATAATTACTTTAAAAAATTAATTATACATTTATTTGCCATATAAATTTATATATAACAAAATACCGTAATGTAGAACCACATATTTTGCGAAGCAAAGATATAACACTCCCTATGCATGCAACGTAATTTAGTAATATCCCCTGCCGCTGCTAGCAGAAGTATCGAAATCACTGAAATAGATTTAGGTTCGGCTCTGTTTGCATACAACAATGTTTTCATTGCTCTATTAAATTACATGCAATATAAATTAGATTTTATTTACTAAATATATACTTATAACATTTAAAACATACATATCATATTTGTTTGTTATAATGAACACTTAGTTTTCATCATATAAATACTAATTTAAAGCATATTATTTAACATTTCAAAAGTGTATAGTTAAATACGAATTTACATTATAAACAACACATAGTTCCTAAAAGTAACCCGCTATAGGTGGCACTGGGGTATTTTGTATACAAATTCGAATTACATGATTACGCGTAAGTGTTATATCTTTCCTTAGTACACATCTTTGGTAGAACTAAATATATTGTTTTTCATTTAAATATCATAAATATTTATATTTTTTAACTATCTTGATGAGTAATGTATATATTAATATATATAAATTTAATTAACATTTACATTTTTTTGATTTAGTGTCTAATTTTTCTATTTTACCAACAAAAATGTCAAAGTCCTGTTATTCCTCGGCAGTACAATCGTCTTTACCTCAAGTTTACCTGCAAGTTACATGTAGATATATATATATATATATATATATATATATATATATATTCATATAAATTTAATTATTATATTTTATTTAATAAAATAAATTAAGTGAATAAATGTAATAATATAGTAAATTTTATAATTCTTTAATGATACAATACAAATATGAAATATTAGTAAAAATAAATTTTAAAGTATTTATATTTTGCAACCAAATTCACATAATACAATATATCATAGCAACGCTGTCACGAATTTATATGAATATATAATTAATGAATTTATTATTGTTTGGATATAATACTACAACTATGTATGCTGTGATGATATATGAGTTAATTAACAAACCATGGATATTAAGAAACATAAAATATAAAACCTTTCTTTATATCCATGCAACAAACATATCAATTCCATCCATCCCTTAAAGCCATCATTACTTCTACCACTGGTTTTGAGCACGAACTGAATAACTACCTGTTCGCTCACTAAATTCATTCGTATTCCTAATATTGTTGTCTTTATTCTCTTATTTTGTTTATACTTTTTACTTTAGTCTGTACTGTTCGTCACTATTACTTACTCGTTATCCCATGACCCTTGACCCGTAGGGGTAATGAATGAATGAATGAATGAATTGAATTATATTTATTTTACTTGTATAATATAAATTAATAATTAATACACACATGGCATATGTTTACAATAAAATATAGTTATATAATGAGTAAAAAAGGAACCTTTAATAGCGATATGCTCCTCGAGAAAGTATTCCATGCCATGACGCCGGAGAAATACAGTTTCTCCAGTCGTCACCAGTCATGCACATCTTTTATTAAACAATTAACATCCTTCTTTGTCCATTCAACAATGTTATCTATCCATTTTTGTTTTGGGCGAACTCGATTCCTTGAACCTTCAACCGCTCCTCGCATGATTGTTTTGCGCAAATCATCACGTCATCACTATTATTATAAGTAATCCATTACGAGCTGCTATCAACTTAACATTACCCAGTATTTAAATAAACTATCTATCTATCCATCCATCCTGTTGTTAATCGATGACCTTCACTCCGAACCCAGCCTACGAGAATGTCAAGGTCGTGAAAGATTCCGGCGTGGGACCTCATCTGTTCTACTGTTCGTTCGAGCGCGACATATGCAACATGACGACCTACATTGACTCGGGTAGTCTGATGTGGAGCCGAGCTAAAGGTCAGCGAGGGGTCACAACCGTAGTAGTACCTACTAGTAACTGCAGTACCTAAAGTAACTGCAGTACCTAAAGTAACTGCAGTACCTAAAGTAACTGCAGTACCTAAAGTAACTGCAGTACCTAAAGTAACTGGAGTACCTAAAGTAACTGTAGTACCTAAAGTAACTGTAGTACCTAAAGTAACTGCAGTACCTAAAGTAACTGTAGTACCTAAAGTAACTGTAGTACCTAAAGTAACTGCAGTACCTAAAGTAACTGCAGTACCTAAAGTAACTGGAGTACCTAAAGTAACTGTAGTACCTAAAGTAACTGCAGTACCTAAAGTAACTGTAGTACCTAAAGTAACTGCAGTACCTAAAGTAACTGCAGTACCTAAAGTAACTGGAGTACCTAAAGTAACTGTAGTACCTAAAGTAACTGGAGTACCTAAAGTAACTGCAGTACCTAAAGTAACTGTAGTACCTAAAGTAACTGGAGTACCTAAAGTAACTGCAGTACCTAAAGTAACTGTAGTACCTAAAGTAACTGCAGTACCTAAAGTAACTGCAGTACCTAAAGTAACTGGAGTACCTAGAGTAACTGCAGTACCTAAAGTAACTGCAGTACCTAAAGTAACTGGAGTACCTAAAGTAACTGTAGTACCTAAAGTAACTGCAGTAACTAAAGTAACTGTAGTACCTAAAGTAACTGCAATACCTAAAGTAACTGCAGTATCTATAATACTATTATACCTAAAGGGGGTATCCCACTACAAGATTATCCGGCAACTTTCCGGAAATATTGTAACTTTAAAACCATTATCTATCAAGTTGTAATGGGGTACCCCCATTAAAATTACTATATTTCAGGCAACTTGCCGGAAAGTAATTGGGTTTCCCACTAAAATTGCAGTTAACTTGATAGAAAACCGTTTTAAAATTAAAATATTTCCGGCAACTTGTAGTTGGATACCCCCATAAAGTACCCGAAGTATCTAAAGTGACTATAGTATCTAAAATAACTACAGTATCTTAATAACTAAAGTACTAGATCTATGGTACCCCCGATACGTGTGTGTGTGTGTGTGTGTGCTATTTGATTAATACTCATTGATTGCGCCTCCCGCTGCTGCTTTAGAAGCGACTTCCACGATCGGAACCGGTCCAATAGAGGCGGCTAAACATCTGTACTTCCTGTACATCGAGTCCACCCACAACCTTGACAATGATGGAAGTGGCTTCAGCTACCACCCGTTAGAGATATAGTGATAACACCGACGCAATGTTCCGTTGCCGTGGTTACGCACTAGTACCCTAGTGTTGAATACCCTAGTACTGATACCCTAGTGAATACCCTAGTAAATACCCTAGTACTGATACCATAGTAAATACCCTAGTACTGATACCCTAGTAAATACCCTAGTACTGATACCCTAGTGAATACCCTAGTAAATACCCTAGTACTGATACCCTAGTGAATACCCTAGTACTGATACCCTAGTACTGATACCATAGTGAATACCCTAGTACTGATACCCTAGTGAATACCCTAGTAAATACCCTAGTACTGATACCCTAGTGAATACCCTAGTACTGATACCCTAGTACTGATACCATAGTGAATACCCTAGTACTGATACCCTAGTGAATACCCTAGTAAATACCCTAGTGAATACCCCACGTGCAGTGGTTCTCACACTTTTTTTTCGTGACCCATTTTCTAAAATTTTTAAATAAAAAAATCCTAAATATAAATTACTATACATACATATATATACATCATATATACATCATATATACATATTACATGTTGTTCAGGTCGAGTTTCTCTAACGATAAGCACGATGTGAACGGAACGGCGATGAGACGCAGATACAACGGCACCTACGAGCAGCACCTTCGCGACCAGAGTACCGCGGATAAGGAGCAATGGACCACGTTACTACTACTACTACTACTACTACTACTACTACTACTACTACTACTACTACTACTACTATAGCCGCCTTATGCATAGTTACAGCGTACTACGTATTTAATCCGCGCGTTTAGAAATCGTTTAGTGAGAAGTACGACAATTACTCATGTTTTATATGCGATATCGTCGCGGGTATTTCCGAGACTATATTATTTGTGTGATTACTTTAAAACCACTAGATTTAATATAATTACAATATTCGTGAGTGTTATCTTTATAGATCTTAAATTTTACTTCAAGAAATGAATATTGGTTATTTAAATGTATATATATAATATTCTTTATTTTAGTTTTTACAATTCTAAAAATGATTTATATTCATTGAATAATGACGATTATTAAATATAATTAATTTTTTTTTAAATTATTATAATTTATTTAAATTATATACTTTTAAAAGTGTTTATTTTATAGTTATATTTTACCTAAAAACATAATTTATATTTAATTGTAAAGATAATATTTAATATTTTAATAATGTTATAAAAAAATATTTGAAATACAATTTTTATTTCTCAATTTAAGAGGTCACACCTACCCTTAAATTTCATTTAGATCTATTTATATATTTATATATATACATAAAATAAGTAATATAAGTATATGATAATTATAAGACGTTGAGAATAAGACCTATAAAACGTTAATTTTAAAATACGAAATATACAGTAATTTCCAATAATTCCAGTGACTAAGTTATATTTTTAGGTTTTAATTAATATATATTATGATTAAGTTCTAAAAATTTCAGATAAATTTATAAAGTAGATCAAAAATTATGGAGTTCAAAGTTTCAAAATTAAGTTTAAAAAAAAAGAGCAGTAATATACAGTTTTTAAAATTTATAAAATTGTACTATCAATTTAATCTTAATTGTTATACAGTTTTATTTAATAAATGTTTATTTATAACACATATAGATTATATTAGTTTATTTATTTTACTTTTATTCATCAAGCCATATATTATTTTAAAGATAATATATCAAATTGACTGATATAATAACATTTTTAATATAAAATATATTTATTTCAAATATCATCGATGTTTCACTGGTTCTTATCCCCTTACCACCCAATATTGAGTACATACCACCCCTAACAGTATAGAACTTACCCAATATTAACCATATGGTTTCACACACCCCACTATCATTACCCCCTTACGGTATAAAGCCCCCCCCGCCATATTAACCCCATCGCCCACCCTCTCACAGTATAAAGCCCCCCCCCCCCGCCATATTAACCCCATCGTTCACCCCCTCACAGTATAGAGTCCACCCCGCTAACTCTGCCCCGGTCCGAAATGATCTGCGTGGAGTTCTACTACCACATGCACGGTCGGGACGTCGGCTCGTTGACGGTCCACTTCTACGACGTGAACCACCACCAGGGGGCCGCCGGTAGTCCTACGCCGCCGCTGCTCTATAAGGAAGGCTCTCAGGGCAACCGCTGGATCAAGTTCAGCGGCGACTATCTGCTGACCAGGACGCAAGTGGTCAGTGTAAGCGCTGGCAAGGTCGTAGGCGCTGGCAAGGTCGTAGGCGATGTGTGTATGTCTTCTAGAGGCAAGGTCGTAGCCGGTGTGTATGTCTTCTAGTGGCAAGGTCGTAGGCAATGTGTAAGCATTCTAGAGGCAAGGTCGTAGTCAATGTGTATGCCTTCTAGTGGCAAGGTCGTAGGCAATATGTAAACATTCTAGCGACAAGGTCATAGCGATATCGTAGGTATGCTAGCGTTAAGGTCACATTGTGTATCGGATAGTCATAATCTCAAATATTACTAAATTCACACTCGCCTTGCGTACTCCATGCTTTCAGCGTTCTTTAGTCATTGCAATAATAATGTAACTATTCAATCAGTTGATTAGTTATAATTTACTATATATAGTACACTAGAGTGTTTCAGTTTTATTTCTCTATTAAAAATGTACAGAGTCAAATTGTTAGTGGGTCATTTCATATATTACGATAGCAAGATAGCAAGATACCATATGTACTTTATATACAATTGTTATCTACGTATATGTTATCTATTAATATTACTCATGTTCACGCCTCAGTTACAATTCAACGGTACGATAAAGTCGTCTTCTTCCGGAGATATCGCTATAGACAGCATTCTAATCAAGAAAGGATACTGCTCGATAGGTAGGCTACGATACGTGTATAGATGTAGGCTCTAACTAATCCTTCTAATCGATGACCTTCTAATCGATGACCTTCTGATTATTAATACGTTACCTATCTTCACTCTCTAGATAAACCGCAAAATTCGACGAGATATTGCAAAACTATGGGTTGGTATCATTCAATGTAATCATTTAAATGTTCACTTTTATATATACACATAAATTATTATATATATATATATATTTATAATTATATATTTTATTAGTGACAGTAATAGAAAAGATTTACATCTTTATTTGAAACCCTTTAGAAATAAAAATAAATATCGAAAAATTAATATCTTTATTTACATTTATTATAAAAATTATTATATTCAACACAAAAATTCTAATAATTGATTATTAATATTATTGTTTATTTATTAATAATACGTTTCATTGAATACGGAACTAATCGCACAGAGAGCCGTCAGATTGTGGACAATGTCTACCATATGAGTAATAATGGTGTAGATGAGGGCAAGTGTACCGATATACGTCCCTGCCAAACCGCCAAGTTTGTATACCGCTGCCACCAGTGCTACTACTACAACTACTACTGCCACTACCTTAGCTACCATACCATACCTAACCTACCTCTATTACCCCACCTCAGCTACGTACTACAGCTACCGGGCCGCTCTAAAACGCTACACCTGTTCTCCGACATCAACATCTTCGTGAACCTCGACCGCTTGTCCTCCTCCACCGGTGGCCTGCGCTATCTGAACGTGATCGGTCTGTCTCCGGGCGCGCGTGTCCACCTTTACAACGCCGGCGCCCCGCTAGTCAACGTCAGCCAGATACACATGCGAAACGTTACTACTACGCCTACTTCTATAGCGAGCGCGTGGCATGCGTGAAAGTAGCGCATTTTAAAGTTTGCCGTAATATACGCGTGATATGCAAGGTCTATATAGCGTGCCGCGTAGCAGCGCTGGAACGATGTCGTACGTAGTAGGGGGACCGACCGATCGAAATAAAGTGTTGTGGTAACAGTGGGGGGGGGGTGATCCGATACACGTACGAATAATAACAAATGAATAATATAAACAAATGAATAATATATACAAATGTAGCGCATTTTAAAGTTTGCCGTAATATACGCGATGTTATATAACAACGCGTAATAACGAATCGCGCGTATTTTACGTACGCCTCAAACTTTAAAATCCGCTATTTTCATTGATGATGATTTATACTTGTACTAAGCGCATTCGTGTTAAGCTTGTTCGCCATGTATTAGAACCGCGTGTAGATTCAGTTTATTCATACAGGGTCATCTTAATCATATAATTACTCATTAGTGACATTATAGTATACAAATACATTATACGCAGATTATAGTATTCAGATATTTAATAATAATTTAATGAAAATTAATAGGCAGGTATTATTCTCTTTAGAAATTTTTCGATATTCTGATTTCATTACAATAAAACAGCGTGATTGTAAATTACGAAGTCAATATTAAATTATATATTTTTTACATTAATATTATATTAATATTATATTATATTATATTATATTATACGATATTATATTAACCAATGAGATCTAACTTACTTTAATGTTATTTGTTCTGTACAATTGAATTACAAATATAGAATATATACATATAAGTAATGAGTCATATTTAAAATACTTTATAAAAACAAATCTAGTTTTATTTGTTAAAATTGAATAGATGACAAATATATAATAATATTGATTTAAATTATTGCAATATTATAAATATAATTAATGATTAAATTGTATATATATATATATATATATATATATATATATATATATAAATATAAATATATATATATATATATATATATATATATATATATATATTTGTATATATATATATGTTAATTTACGTAAAAATAGACTATTTTGTAATAATGATAATAATAGTGTGAAATGGCTATCAGCAATTAAACGCTGTGATGTGCTGTGTAGGACTTATTTGTGCATTTCTTTTAAATATTTCCTTATTTAATATATTCCATTGTTATACCTCGAATATATAGACTTACAATGTTATAGGTACATTTAGATTTCGGTAATATATATATATATATACAGTGTATTCAATATATAGGTCGGAGTAAATTTGAAATAATTATGGCGATCTGGTTATGACTCACGATAGTGATGTAACGTTATACGTAGAGTTCAATAATGTCATTAATTCACATAATATAATATATAATATATATATACGCGTATATGTCGTTGAATCGCACCCGTTGACCACCAGGTTAACCTCGAGGGAAGTGTCCGACTGGACGCAGGTGATGAGGAGTTCTCGTTGACCTTGAGATCAGTGACCTCTCATAAGCGTCTTCAGTTCATCATCGACAATGCTCAATGCCTCCACATCGACATCACCGACTCGCATCTCGTTAACGGTTAGTCATCGTCATTAGAGAGGACTGACAATAACGACTGACAATAATGACTGACAATAATGACTGACAAATACGACTGACTATACGACTGACAATAACGACTGACAATAATGACTGACAATAATGACTGACAAATACGACTGACAATATACGACTGACAATAATGACTGATAATAATGACTGACAAATACGACTGACCAAAACGACTGACAAATACGACTGACCAAAACGACTGACAAATACGACTGACAATATACGATGGAAATAGTATAATATCATATTTAAAGTATAGGGGGTTTCACACAAAGCAAAACAGACTTATATCGGCCCGCTTGTTATAGTCCGATATTGTCGAACATCTGGCAGGTCAATGCACTCCTTACACATGCGTTTATATATAAATTACCTATTAAATATTTGACTTGCCGTGATATCAGGTAAATATTCTAAAACGAATAAATAACAGCCCGATATCGAACTCTAATCGGGCCGTTTGTGTTTAGTTTAGTTTTCAACTCACACCATCATCGTACTTTAGCCCACATAGAAGCGTCCTCGGCGAACACCACCAGGGTGTCGGTACTGAGGTCGCACTTCTCGAGCTCCAGTGAACCGGTGAGCCGGAGATTTAAGAGGTCGGCCACCATCACGGCGGAGGATGAGGAGACGGGGGAGGATCAGGGTCTACACATTCACATCGTTAAGAACGGCATCAAGCACGAGTTCCGCATCGTGAACTGTAGCTTCATCGGACTGCGGCCTATTTTACATCTGGTCCGTCTGTCCCCCGCGCCGCCCTCTAACCGAATACGCTTCGCTATACACGATCATTTCGTTTACTAGTTTCCATTCGTTATTCGCGAGCTAGGCGAGATTTATATTATAGAATAGAAGTGGAAATTATAAATAAAATAATTATAATACTAATATATCTCGCACGAATGTGACACTCATAATGGCCTTATTATCGCCTTATATAACGCCATTATCTCCCACGTACTTTGACCTATATCTCGATACTGATCTTTGATATATACCTCCCGCCCACACATTGACCTATATCTCCCTCCCACACATTGATCTATACCTCCCGCCCACACATTGACCTATATCTCCCCCCCACACATTGATCTATACCTCCCCCCCACACATTGACCTATACCTCCCGCCCACACATTGACCTATACCTCCCTCCCACACATTGACCTCCCCCCCCCCCCCGTTGACCTCTGACCCCTCGTCCCGTAGACTCGACCTAACGGCGCCATCACCATACACGCCACTAAGCAGGACACGCGTGTACGTCTGCGCGTGCACGCCTGCAGCTTCGTGGACAACACTCGAGGTATCGATCTGTCGCTGATAGGGGACGCGGTCGTCGTGGTAACGGAGTGTTTGTTCCGTGATAACCACGCTCAAGGATCAGGTACGTAGGGGGGGGCCACTATTAATTGTAAGAGAATAATATTGAATTGAATTGAATTGTATTGAATTCTATTGAATAATGATGAATTTTATTGTATTGTATTAAAAACCACGCCCGAGTATGGCCAGATAGGTAGGTAGGTAGATCTACACAAGGGCGCCACATATCTTAAGCGTACATCGCGATTCATCGTACGCGAATTGAAATCGCGAAATTTCAGTTATGCATACGTTACGAATACATTGGGCCTATGTTAATACACTAATATGCGACTTTTGCGACTCTACTTGCGTGTAATGTTAAACTATCCGCACGCGGGCGATAATACTTCTCTCTTATAGGTGACACTACACTTGTCATTATTCTGTGCGAATTTGCGAATAATTTTATAGATCAAATATTTGCAAGTATAGGCTTAGTTTTTTTATTAGGCTTTAGCTTTCATTTTAGCTCTTCAATTGTATAATGCAAAATAAGATGCAATCTTTTCAACCTTACCATCGCCCCTACCGCGCTCACTCCGTATTCCCTCACCAGGTGGAGCATTCAGAGCGACCTCTACCGCACACGACGGTTTCGACCGGCACACGCAGATGAAACACGCAAACATTCAGCTGTTGGGCTGTCGCTTCGAGAACAATCGCGCCGTCACCTCGCACAAGTATAACGAAAGCCACGTCTATTTCCAGGTTTAAACTCCCGTACACCCGTCCAGCTGTACACTCATAGACTAGTACACCTTTACATCCGTCCACCCGTTCACCAGTAAACCTGTACACATGTGGTTAAACATTTCTTGTGCCCCTCGAGTACAGAGGACATACGCGAGGACAGATGCGTGCAACAGATGAACGTGTGCTAGCTGTTCTATTATCGTTGTGACGTCGGCCCCGTGTAGTGTATCAGTTAACGCCCTAGCTCCGCCCCCCCCCCCATACCTGCACCCTGCACTACGCATACTAGTACGTTCTTATTATCTTTGTTATGCGTATAACTCGTTTGAACGCTAAAGTTCTCGACCAACGCAATGCACGATAACATAGGTATCGTGTGTTAGCGGGTCTAGAACACTGCGTTATTAACACCGCGTTGTGTTGAAGCTAAACCTTTGTTTATCTTTAGTAACCACGTTAGTAGTAATCACATCAGAAGAGTAAATCTAGAAATTATATATTATATATATATATTTATATAATATATTTATAAATTTTATATATATATATATATATGTGTTCACTCATGATATGCAAATACACCGCTTACTTAAAGGGAGAAGTATGCTAACCCCCGCCCCACCCCTCCCGCCCCTCCACCCCCACACACACACACACCCGCCCCCACACACACACCCCCCCCCCACACACCCACCCACACACACCCCCACACACACCCCCACACACACACCCACCCCCACACACATGTAGACGAGATCGCCAGGTAGCGGTGGAGCCGTGTTCATCTATCTGACGGCCGACACGGGTCTGATCACCGACGGACTGCTAACTATCAACGACACCAGCTTCTCGGGCAACAGCGCCCCCTTGTGGGGAGGTACTATCTACATCAGCTCGCACATCAGCGCAGAAATGAACGCGTGTTCGTTCGTTAACTCGGACAGCGTCGCCATTAAGTCAAAGGTTATGTTTTACTAGCTTCTCATACTCGACGGCCGGCGTGGCTCAGTTGGCTAAGGCGTCGGACACTCGCGCGGTAGGTCGCGGGTTCGAGCCCCGACCGGACAATTAAAATAGGTCTTGGAATAATGTTTAAAAGTGATCTTATATAGTTGTGTATATAATAAGAGATCGGCTCTCGTTAAAACTACGGATGCCTTAACATGAGAGCGGCTTTGAAGGGATATTGGAGCCATGTGGTTATAAGTGAAATCTTCATCTAAGTTCGTGTATGGGATGAAAGGACTCCATCGAAAAAATAAAAATAAAAAAATCTATTTTCTCGAATATATAGATAGATAAATTCACTTAATCATATTAATATACTTAATTTTAATGATTAATAAATATTTCTCAGTTGAATTGGTCACAAGACTCTGTATCTGATAACACTCACGCATAGCTATGTACACATTGTACACATTGTATACAGTGATTGTGTTATTCATACCTACTAGCCTGTGAAAATAATGCAATATTATGAGAGCTTTATTGTGTATTACAAATAATATAGCAACATATATATTTTTATAGATAGTCGTCGATATATATTTTAGATTTTTAATAAATAAATATAAGTTTAAATTACTCTACAATTATTATTATTATTTAAATAGTCATAATAATAAATATTAATAATACGATATATATATATTTGTATAATATTAAATATAAATGTTAGCATAGGCTATACGCATGGAGGATTGACGTATAAGATATAATATATCCATCCCTTTAATACCTGTTACAAAAACCCCAACATATATCATGTGTATAGGGAAGATGAGGGTGTAATAATGTGACCATGTATATAGGGAGGCGAGGGTATGTTAATATATTCTATTATTATGGATTATTATTAAGGATTATTATTATTAATATCTACTATTATTCTATTATTATTGTACTATAATTCTACTATTATTGTAATATAATTCTACTATTATTGTACTATAATAATGTTCCATTATCAGTTAGGAGACATCCTGTACGCATCTGGCAACCTGATGATGAGCAACATAAAGATGAACGTCACCAGAGCTCTCAAGGGAATAGCTGTATTCTCCTATCAGGTAACGCGTTAACACCCACAGCCTGCCCGATGGCCAAGCGGGCTAAGGCGTCAGACACGCAAGCGGTAGGCAAGGGTTCGAGCCTCGCACGGACCATTAGAATAGGTCTTGAACTATTATTTAGAAATGATCTTATATAATTGTGCATACAAAAATTATCAGCTTTTTCGTTATAACCATGCATGCCTTAAAATGAGAGCGGCTTCGAAGGGACATTAGAGACATATATAGTTATAAGTGAAATATTCGTCTAAATTCCTGGATCGGATTAAAGGACTCCACCAAAATAACAATAATAATATCCGTTTCCGTATGTAAATATTAATCAATGATAATAACAAGCGTTACCTATTCTTTCTACCTCATTCAACCCCTCCTCTCAACACCCTCTTATTTTTGACTACCCCCTCTCAACATCTTCCCTTCTATTTCGACATACACTAAACCCCTTCCTCTCAACCCCCACCACCCCTAAACCCCCACCACCCCTCAACCCCACCACCCCAACCCCCCACCACCTCTCAACCCCCAGCACCCCTAAACCCCATACCCCCTACACCACCCAGGCAGCTGACACAGCTAACACACGCCTCCTACTGCTGAACATCAGTTACTACTGCCCCGTAGCTCACAGCGTACAGATCACTAACACATCAGCTTACGGGTCGTCGGGCGGCCTCGAGATATTACAGGTATTAGTCACTAGGGGCGCTAGAGGTACAGGTACCTACCACTTAGGGGATGCTAGAGGTACTGGTATTAGTCACTAGGGGCGCTAGAGGTACAGGTATTAGTGACTAGGGGGTGCTAGGGGTACGGGGGCCAGTTGTTCTGAGAAATGAAATCGTCCTAGGACAATCTTAGGATGATCCTTAGCTATCTCCGTAATGTTAACTATTGCCATAGGATAAGCCTAGGAACAACTGACCCCGACACTACCAGCTAGGGGGAGCTAGTGTGCACGAAGCTATCATCACTTGTGCAATGTAATGTGCGCTATATTCAATGTTTGATTATTAGAAATGTTATTGCTACGTAGCGTATATTTAGTAAATAGAGAATTGTTTATAATAAGATAGGAACATTATTTTCGATGTATATATATATATATACCCCAGGTACCTAAATCTTATAATAATAATAATAATAATAATAATATATATATTGTTTATATATGTTATGTACATTTTTATTATAGAAGCATTAATAATAACTAATCAAATCACCGTGCATATTTTAGATAACTACTAATTTGTTATAGTTCCTGTATCTTTACAGTGTCTATGCGTATTATTGAAAGTTCTGCACAGTTAATGACTATATCTCAATGTGTAATGTAAGGCAACTATACACACGTTTTAATTTATTTAATTTCGTATTATTCTTTGTTTATTTCAAAACGTACGTTATCGTTAGCAAATATTTATACTTTATACTTTCGATTGGAGAATTAGACTATATATTTACTCAAATAACATATCAACCAATGAGAACGCGGCGTGATACACTCGTACTCATCACTGTTCACAGATATTGTGCAGATCTTGCGCTGATGACAAATACAGCCTGGAGAACTCTCTGGCGATCATAGATAAGACCAACGCCCACATGGCAAACAACATACACTGTCTCAAGGTAACCATCATCAGTAACGCCCTCAGTAACGTATAAGTTCACCAAAGATTGTGAGACGTAGATGTTACTCGGAGGCATACCAACCTAATTTTGTTTACCGAATCTTTATCTGTAGAACACCTTAGATTTTATATGTTAACTCAAATTCTAAAATAGTGATTATTGAAATTCTATCTATTATTTACATCGAAGACAAGTCGATAATAACGCTATTATATTCGTCACATCGTGTTGTAAAGGTTTAAATGTATGTGTAAGCTTAGAAGTGATTATTTACTATTTACCAAACCCATTGCCTATGCTACATAATACCTCATGCATATACCCCTTGCCTATACCCCATGCCCTCCACCCCCTGCATATTTCCTTGCCTATACCCCTTGCCCTCTACCCCATTCCTATACCCCTTACCCAAACCCCATAACCCCCACCAGTGTCCCTACGGAGGCAGCTGTAAGAGTGGCATCAACAACAACTTGGGCTTCTGGGGCAAAGAGAACCGAGGTGTAGTGTTCATGTACACGTGTCCACAGGGATACTGCATTCAGGTTTGTCCACTTGTCCACTTGACCACTTGTCCACTACGTCATACGCGTGTACCACTGATAACTCGTGGGTGGTGTAGCTAATGTAAACTTGGGTGGGGCAAATGAAAAAGGTATAAATAAATGTAATATATAGAAAACTTGGATTGAAATAACGAAGAATAACGAAATTATATCATCTATATTTTTAGTTATTTCATAGGTTTCATAGGATTTATAAGATCAATTATACATTATTTAAAAGATAAACAAAATATTTAATTTTAATTCACATTCAATTATCAGTTTTATCAATAAAACATAATTTTATTTAACATTACTTAATTTTGAAATACATTTTATATAAATATAAATATTCTAAATATTATTAACTAAGCATATTGCTCTTAATAAATTATAAAACCTTAAAAAAGTGTAACAAGTTAAGTAAATAGTTACGAATACATTTGATGATAACATTTATCATAAAGGATATATTATATATCATAAGTTTATATATTAAATAAGATATTATTATATCTAACACATAAGTTAATTATATAAATTTATATAAATTATATTAGTTATATATATATTAATATAAGTTTATACATATAAAATATATTATATATTACTATAATTATTATAATAATATATCATAACTTTATATCATATATAATTTAAATTAGGTGTATTATCATATTTATTAATAATATTATATTATAAGTTCATACACACAATGTATGTACGCCGAACATTATATACGTTATAACGAATGTAGGCGTTTATGAATGTACAATCGTATACATTATATAAAACAATCGTAAGTTCAGTAAATATATATATTTTTTCTGCGACGATTGCAGAACATATTTACTCACACGAACCACCCGAACATTTATAACGCTAGGGGATCGCGCGATCGTAAAAGTATGTATTTTTTCGATAAGTACGCAAATTGATTGCTCACCTAACTATTTATCGATTAAATACCCCTAAACCACATCGAACACACTAACCCGCCTCTCTCCCCCTCTCTCTCTTAGGATCGCCACCTGTTGATCAACTACGCGGTATGCGCGCCGGGTCGCCAAGGTCGTCTGTGCGGTCGCTGTTCGCCCGGCTACTCTGAGCTTCTGTTCAGCGCCGAGTGCGTAGAGAACCGTCTGTGCGGCCGCCGTCAGACTCTGTTCCTGGCGCTGGTCGCAGGCTACGGGGCGTTGTACGTCCTGTTCTTCATGTTCGAGTACGACTACGAACAGTTCGTCGACTACGCGTTCGCCAAGGTCAAACGGGTCAAGGTCGCCGCCGTGGACAAGGTCGGCGACGTGTCGGACAGCGGCTACTTTCAGATCTTCATGTACTATATACAGACGGCGGCTCTGCTGAAGGTCAGGCGGGGGTCGATTAGAGGTCAACTAGGGGTCGATTAGAGGTCAACTAGAAACAAAATCAACTATTAATCTTAATATCGATATCTAGTATACATACTGATGTAAAAATACATATATATATATATATATACATATACGACCTTTATGATAAATCATAAGAAATAAAATATAAACTACAAAATAAGTAAATTATTCTTATTATTATTATAAGCGAAACTAAAATTAGCCTACTTACGTTATTGTAATGCACAATATATAGGCTATGAAGCCAGGGGTGTGTGAAGCATGACGTACGCAAGTTTACATGTAAAACATGCACAAAAGGCCGATATTTTAAAAGCCGTTAACTTTTTATTTAGGATTATTTTTTATAATTTGTTTTCATCTATTTCAATAATACTTCATTACGTTATATTTACTATTGATCATTTCGTAGTGTATATATTTGTATACAATTTTCATATATATATATATAGATACAATTTTGTTAACTGTGAATAAACTCTTTTCTCCCCCACACGACCAGGTTACAATAATCATAGAACCGGACGAGAGGTACGCCTACCTCAAGAGGCCCCATGACGTCATCCCGACGGGTATCTCCGACGCGCTGTCCTCCATCATGTCCTTTGAGTTCCTGCCGTTCGTGAAGAACGCGTGCATCGCGCAGGACATGACCCCCGTACGCAAGATCGCCTATCAAAGGTTACCCGCCGCTACCACTGTGTTTCTAGTTACTCTAGAGAGGTCGTGACCTCTCCAGCGCACGAGAGAGAGAGAGAGGTCACGGAGTAATCGACACGTCACTATTATAGTTATACTCGTGTATTTCATATAATTAATTATATATACATTAATTATATATATATTATATTAATGCTTTTAATTATATTTATTATATTAATTATACCCACTACACCCACACCACACACCACACCCCTCACCACACCACACACCACACCCCTCACCACACCACACACCACACCCCTCACCACACCACACACACACACACCACACACCCACACTACACCCACACCACACACCACACCCTTCACCACACCACACACACACACACCACACACCACACCCCTCACCACACCACACACACACACCACACACCCACACTACACCACACACCACACACCACACCCTTCACCACACCACACACACACACACCACACACCACACCCCTCACCACACCACACACACACACCACACACCCACACTACACCACACACCACACACCACACCCTTCACCACACCACACACACACACACCACACACCACACCCCTCACCACACCCCTCACCACACCACACACCACACCCCTCACCACACCACACACACACACACCACACACCCACACTACACCCACACCACACACCACACCCTTCACCACACCACACACACACACACCACACACCACACCCCTCACCACACCACACACCACACACCACACCCCTCACCACACCACACCACACACACACACACCACACCCCTCACACCACACCCCTCACCACACCACACCACACACACACACACCACACACCCACACTACACCCACACCACACCCCTCACCCCACCACACACACACACACACACACCACACACCCACACTACACCCACACTACACACCACACCCCTCACCCCACCACACACACACACACCACACACCCACACTACACCCACACCACACACCACACCCCTCACCCCACCACACACACACACACCACACACCACACCCCTCACACTACACCCCTCACCACACCACACACACACACATCACACACCACACCCACACCACACCACACATTTCTGCTTGGTCCTTTACTTTTTACTCTATATATTCTTCCACTATCTAAACTAATTCAATCCTTTCCTGACATATCTTATCATATTTATGCTGATGATATTCAGCTTTATATAAAATTACCTATTAACTCCAGTCCTGACTCTAATTTATCTCTTTCAAATTGCATTAGACATATTAACTTTTGGCTACTATCAAATTTTCTTCTATTAAATGAAACTAAGACTGAACTCATAAATATTTCTCATTCTCAATCCACATTTCCTCCTCTGTCTGTAAATAATTCTTTAATTCAACCTAAACCTTTCATTAAAAATCTCGGCTTTATCTTTGACACTAATCTTAATTATGACAGGCATATATCTAATATATGTAAAATATCTAATTTACATATATATAAAATTCGCTCTATTAGAAAATTTATAACTAAAAAATCGTGTTCTATTCTAATAAACTCTCTTATTTTTTCTCGTCTCGACTACTGTAACTCTCTTCTCTGCTCTCTTCCTTCTATATCGATATCTAAAATTGATCGTATTATTCGTGCTTCTACTAGACTTACTTTTAATTTATCTTATTCTGATTATACTACCTCTGTCTCTTCACTTATGTCCTCACTTAAATGGTTAACTTTTAAAAATCGTTGCCTATTTAAACTTCTATGCCTCACTCACAAATTATTACTTACGCACCAACCAATTTACCTGTATAACCTATTAGATCCTATTAATCCTCTTAACTCACTTAGGTCTACTAGAACCATTCGACTAAAAACGCATCCTTACAAAAAAAAGATATTTGGTGGTAGATCGTTTAAATGCATGTCCCCTATTAATTGGAATTCCATTCCAATTAATATAAGGAATATCAATAATCACGCCACCTTTAAAAATCGACTAAAATTATTGTTATTACGTAGGCAGCACTGAATGCTATATAAATCTAAATTATGACTATTATTATTTTATTATCGTTCATTATCGTTTCTTGTTCTCGTTTGTTTATTATTATATATATTTATATTTATACTCATCCATAGCAACTGTTTTGCTGAATATCTGTATATTGTCTATACACTTTTGAGATATGTTTTTATATATTTAAGTGTTTAAATAAACCATTACAATTACAATTACAATTACACACACACACACCACACACCACACCCCTCACACCACCACACACACACACACCACACACCACACCCCTCACCACACCACACACACACACACCACACACCACACACCACACCCCTCACACCACACCCCTCACCACACCACACACCACACACCACACCCCTCACACCACACCCCTCACCACACCACACACCACACCCCTCACCACACCACACACCACACCCCTCACCACACCACACACACACACACCACACACCACACACCACACCCCTCACCACACCACACACCACACCCCTCACCACACCACACACACACACCACACACCACACACCACACCCTTCACCACACCACACACACACACACCACATACCACACACCACACCCCTCACCACACCACACACCACACCCCTCACCACACCACACACCACACCCCTCACCACACCACACACACACACACCACACACCCACACTACACCCACACCACACACCACACCCTTCACCACACCACACACACACACACCACACACCACACCCCTCACCACACCACACACACACACCACACACCCACACTACACCACACACCACACCCTTCACCACACCACACACACACACACCACACACCACACCCCTCACCACACCACACACACACACCACACACCCACACTACACCACACACCACACACCACACCCTTCACCACACCACACACACACACACCACACACCACACCCCTCACCACACCCCTCACCACACCACACACCACACCCCTCACCACACCACACACCACACCCCTCACCACACCACACACACACACACCACACACCCACACTACACCCACACCACACACACACCCACACTACACCCACATCACCAGCGTGTACGTGTTCTACTTCTTCATCATCCTTGCCGTGCTGTACGCGCTGAGTGGAGGCTGCTGCTTCTGGCTGCGTAAAGATAACAAACCTTTACTGGGTCGGCTGTACATGAACGAGAGAATACTGATGACCTTCATCTCCCTGTTCCTCTACACCTATCAGGTAGTAATAGTAGTAGTGAGGGTAGTAGTAGTAGTAGTAGTAGTAGTAGTAGTAGTAGTAGTAGTAGTAGTAGTAGTAGTAGTAGTAGTAGTAGTAGTAGTAGTAGTAGTAGTAGTAGTAGTAGTAGTAGTAGTAGTAGTAGTAGTAGTAGTAGTAGTAGTAGTAGTGAGGGTAGTAGTAGTAGTAGTAGTAGTAGTAGTAGTAGTAGTAGTAGTAGTAGTAGTAGTAGTAGTAGTAGTAGTAGTAGTAGTAGTAGTAGTAGTAGTAGTAGTAGTAGTAGTAGTAGTAGTAGTAGTAGTAGTAGTAGTAGTAGTAGTAGTAGTAGTAGTAGTAGTAGTAGTAGTAGTAGTAGTAGTAGTAGTAGTAGTAGTAGTAGTAGTAGTAGTAGTAGTAGTAGTAGTAGTAGTAGTAGTAGTAGTAGTAGTAGTAGTAGTAGTAGTAGTAGTAGTAGTAGTAGTAGTAGTAGTAGTAGTAGTAGTAGTAGTAGTAGTAGTAGTAGTAGTAGTAGTAGTAGTAGTAGTAGTAGTAGTAGTAGTAGTAGTAGTAGTAGTAGTAGTAGTAGTAGTAGTAGTAGTAGTAGTAGTAGTAGTAGTAGTAGTAGTAGTAGTAGTAGTAGTAGTAGTAGTAGTAGTAGTAGTAGTAGTAGTAGTAGTAGTAGTAGTAGTAGTAGTAGTAGTAGTAGTAGTAGTAGTAGTAGTAGTAGTAGTAGTAGTAGTAGTAGTAGTAGTAGTAGTAGTAGTAGTAGTAGTAGTAGTAGTAGTAGTAGTAGTAGTAGTAGTAGTAGTAGTAGTAGTAGTAGTAGTAGTAGTAGTAGTAGTAGTAGTAGTAGTAGTAGTAGTAGTAGTAGTAGTAGTAGTAGTAGTAGTAGTAGTAGTAGTAGTAGTAGTAGTAGTAGTAGTAGTAGTAGTAGTAGTAGTAGTAGTAGTAGTAGTAGTAGTAGTAGTAGTAGTAGTAGTAGTAGTAGTAGTAGTAGTAGTAGTAGTAGTAGTAGTAGTAGTAGTAGTAGTAGTAGTAGTAGTAGTAGTAGTAGTAGTAGTAGTAGTAGTAGTAGTAGTAGTAGTAGTAGTAGTAGTAGTAGTAGTAGTAGTAGTAGTAGTAGTAGTAGTAGTAGTAGTAGTAGTAGTAGTAGTAGTAGTAGTAGTAGTAGTAGTAGTAGTAGTAGTAGTAGTAGTAGTAGTAGTAGTAGTAGTAGTAGTAGTAGTAGTAGTAGTAGTAGTAGTAGTAGTAGTAGTAGTAGTAGTAGTAGTAGTAGTAGTAGTAGTAGTAGTAGTAGTAGTAGTAGTAGTAGTAGTAGTAGTAGTAGTAGTAGTAGTAGTAGTAGTAGTAGTAGTAGTAGTAGTAGTAGTAGTAGTAGTAGTAGTAGTAGTAGTAGTAGTAGTAGTAGTAGTAGTAGTAGTAGTAGTAGTAGTAGTAGTAGTAGTAGTAGTGAGGGTAGTAGTAGTAGTAGTAGTAGTAGTAGTAGTAGTAGTAGTAGTAGTAGTAGTAGTAGTAGTAGTAGTAGTAGTAGTAGTAGTAGTAGTAGTAGTAGTAGTAGTAGTAGTAGTAGTAGTAGTAGTAGTAGTAGTAGTAGTAGTAGTAGTAGTAGTAGTAGTAGTAGTAGTAGTAGTAGTAGTAGTAGTAGTAGTAGTAGTAGTAGTAGTAGTAGTAGTAGTAGTAGTAGTAGTAGTAGTAGTAGTAGTAGTAGTAGTAGTAGTAGTAGTAGTAGTAGTAGTAGTAGTAGTAGTAGTAGTAGTAGTAGTAGTAGTAGTAGTAGTAGTAGTAGTAGTAGTAGTAGTAGTAGTAGTAGTAGTAGTAGTAGTAGTAGTAGTAGTAGTAGTAGTAGTAGTAGTAGTAGTAGTAGTAGTAGTAGTAGTAGTAGTAGTAGTAGTAGTAGTAGTAGTAGTAGTAGTAGTAGTAGTAGTAGTAGTAGTAGTAGTAGTAGTAGTAGTAGTAGTAGTAGTAGTAGTAGTAGTAGTAGTAGTAGTAGTAGTAGTAGTAGTAGTAGTAGTAGTAGTAGTAGTAGTAGTAGTAGTAGTAGTAGTAGTAGTAGTAGTAGTAGTAGTAGTAGTAGTAGTAGTAGTAGTAGTAGTAGTAGTAGTAGTAGTAATACGTGTGTGTGTATATCCCACCGATATATTAATAACTCGCATTAATTTCACCCCTTTCACACTTTCACTCGCCATATCGTCACATCGATGCGTCACTCTGATACACGGTGCTCCACCAATTTCTATCTTCCGCAAAAGTGCGAACGAACATCTTTTATTATAATTATTTTGTTATCGTCGTTATTATTCGATTACTCTTTTAGTATTGTGTCTACTATTATTGTAACTAAACTATGTGCATGCTTACCACCCGACGTCGTATTAATGCGTCGTCGTGTTACCACAGGAGATCGCGGAGAACGGGCTGGCGTTGATGAACTGCATGAACGTCAATGGCAAACAAGTTCTGTTCCTCGACGGAAACATTGAATGTTTGCAGGTATGTACTAGCCCATATGTGTTTGTATGTGTGTGTGTGTGTGTGTGTGTGTGTGTGTATGTATTGAAAGTTGAAAGTATTTAATTAGACACATTATTAATAATAATAATTCTATAATGTGTATCGAACAATATATATATCACATATAGATACAAATAGCGGATATATATGTATATAATTGACATCTCAATAATCACGATAGGAAACAATGTTGGTTAATAAACCATTTTTTTAATTAATTTTTAAAGATGCAAATCTAGAGTTTTGTATTGCTAAGAGAAGAGGGTAGTCTATTCCATCTAATTGATGATGATGAACTAAATATATTCCTTTCGTATTTGATGGAATAAGTAATTGGTTAGTTGTAGTAATTAGTTGCTTGGTAGTTTAATAGAATTTGTATTATGTAAAAGTCTAGTGATTGTTTTAAATGTATTTTATTCGTAAATTATTAGGTAAGTTATAAATAATAGTTTTTTTAAGTATTGTAAGTATTTTGTAGTTGATAGTCTTCAGTGATTAGCTAGTTAAGTTTGTTACGTAAGTCAGAAATGCTAGTTGTATAGTCAGTTTTCTGTAGTATGTATATAATTCTAATTGAGCTGATAATTATTCTAGTCTAGTTTGTCTATTTTTAATTTTCCAGATCCCGAGAATAGTGAGTTACAGTATTGTAGTTTGGATATTATGAGAGTCTGAGTCAGTAGTTTTGTAGTATTTATATTTAATGGGTATGGTCGTATTTTTTTAAGGTTAAATAGCTGTGCAGTTGTAGATTGAGTAAGTAAGCTGTAATGTTTATCTAGATTACATTTATTATTAAAATAGACATCTAAGTATATAACAATTGGTGGGAATGATTTTGGTTAATTATAATGTCAGGGAAGTAAATATTTGGGTCATTAGTGATATTTAATAGTTCAGTTTTATTGTGGTTTAGTATAGTAAAATTATAAAATGTCGTACATTAGTTTTGTTGATATATTAAGGCCCTATGGCAGTGTATACACGCTGATCGGACCACATTTCCAGATGTTTTCAAAATACAATGTATATAGATATAGGAAAATATATGTCTATTCAGAATACTTGTCACGGTAGAACTATTATATGTATTGAGTCACTTTTTTTTGTATAGTATACACATTATATAGTACAACAGTATTACAATAGAACATTCATAATATATAATGTTATATATATATGTTTATACATATCTCTAATAATATATATATTTTTTTATAATTATTATTTATAAATCAACTTATGAAATAATATTTTTATAATATTCTATTGTAATGATATCCATGTAAATATATTTTCAAAAAAGCAATACAAATTATCAAAAATATCAAATAGATTTTCCGGTAGAGCAACGAATGCATACACACCAGAGTGAAAATATTGATCACTGAGTAATATGCATATTGAAATTTCATAGCATAATATTTGTAATAATTATTTCTTAACTTGTATAAACTTAAGTTTATAAATATATTCATATATATATATATATTTTTATATAATATATATATATATATATTATATAAAAATGTATATATAAATTTAAAATATTTCTACTTTTTTAAATATAGTAGAGTCATAAACATGTTTTTATGTGATTTTTATATCGTTTTTGGATGCAAATTGTTCATAGATACTAAATTACACAAGTAAATGATAGTTTTATGGAATAATATTTTTTTTTAATTTTTATGATATTTATCCATTTATACACTGCGACAGGGGGGCTTAACTCTATCAATATACCCCGCACCTAACCCCCGCACCTAATCCACATACTTAACCCCGCCGCACACCCTCGCAGAACTGGCAATACGGCGTGATGTTCGGCGTGTGCATATTCATCCTGCCGTTCTTCACGGTGCTGTTGTTCGGACCTCGTCTCCTACAACTGGGCCGCATCTCGATGACCTTCTTCATCATGTCCTTCATGTGTCCTCTGTTCGTAGCGGCTCCGATGTTCTACTACTTCGTGAAGGAGGCCCGCGCTAACCAGGTCAGCGTCCATTGCTAATAGTGGTCAAGTGATAGTGATAGCTATGACTCACGGGTATATGATAGATAACCATGACTCACGGGTATATGATAGATAACGGTGACTCATTGGTATATTATAGATAGCTATGACTCATTGGTAGGGGCGCTGGAACGATGGTGTGTATATAGGGGGGGGCCAACCAATCAAAATAAATTTGGTGGTAAAACTGGGGGGACTAATACATAGGAGGTCCTCCTAAATTTTATAGTGGGGGGAGGCATATCCCCGTCCCCCCCTGTTCATGGGTATAGATAACCATGACGTTCGCATGACGTTCGCATGTTAGACTTAGGGTGTGATGCTCGTGTGGCATGGAGAGTTGGACATACGGACACAACATAGTTGTCTATCTACTCAGAGCATCGACTGACCACCTGACCATGTGACCGTGTGACCACCTGTCCAACTGACCATACTACTAATACGACACCCTTACATGAAATAGCTTTATAGCATTTTACGCGAAGTTGGCACACACTACACCTACGCCCAAGCTAGATTAACACCGGACACACGCACGCGCCCTAGGTGCACATCACCGATGCTGAGTCCTCATTGGACGACGCACTCAAACCTCCGGCCGATCGGAGTTCTAATGATTTCTCAGACTTATCTGTTCCGGAGTATCGCGAAAAAGAAAGAAACGGTTAACTACCGAACTTAGCTTTATACTGCCCTGTCTTATCTGCCTATATTACCTCACTGGAAATACCGTATTAGCTATTTTCTCTATTTAAACGTAACTTTGTTTGATTTTTATATACCAACATTTATCAATCATTTTCTATATTCTTTATATTAAAATATAAAATTAAACAATATTTTATTTAGTAAAGTATATATATATATATACTATATTCAATATTATTGATTATAAGTACATTAATGATGTAGACCAGTGGTAAAGAGGTGCTCCCCATTATAGTGCTCTTGATATATTCACATTATTAATTCACGTTATTAAATACCAGTTGGGAAATTTTGTTTACAAATAAAGTATTAAGAAATTATCATTATTTCTTACCTTTCCAATATCTACAATGATCATCCATATCATTATTTCTTACCTTTCCAATATCTACAATGATCATCCAATAATAATCATCCAGTAATGGGAGAAAATGTAGTTTATAATATTTCTTGCTTCTACGTTATATAATAAGATGGTATATAATAAGAGGGTATATAATAATAGGTTATACAATAAGAGGGTATATAATAAGAGGGTATACAATAAGAGGTTATACAGCAAAGAGTACCAAGTACGCTGCTGCTGATTTTAACATTACCCCCTCTTACATTACCCCCTCTTACATTACCCCCTCTCTCTCTCTCTCGTACAGACATCAGCAATACGATATCGGAGCTAATCATCGGCCCTTACAAACCGAACATCTGGGGGGGCATCTGTTGGGAGGGCGTGATCAATCTGCGCCGCTTGATTCTAGGTCAGCACGTGTTACATGTAAACAGTGATGTAATCGGCATCTCGTGATGTAATCGGCATCTCGTGATGTAATCGGCATCTCGTGTGATGTAATCTTGTGCGATGTAATCGGCATCTTGTGTGATGTAATCGGCATCTTGTGTGATGTAATCTGCATCACGTGTGATGTAATCGGCATCTTATGTGATGTAATCGGCATCTTATGTGTGATGTAATCGGCATCTCGTGTGTGATGTAATCGGCATCTTGTGTGATGTAATCGGCATCTCGTGTGATGTAATCGGCATCTTGTGTGATGTAATCGGCACCTCGTGTGATGTAATCGGCATCTTGTGTGATGTAATCTCGTGTGATGTAATCGGCATCTTGTGTGTGATGTAATCGGCATCTTGTGTGATGTAATCGACATCTCGTGTGATGTAATCGGCATCTTGTGCGATGTAATCGGCATCTTGTGTGTGATGTAATCGGCATCTCGTGTGATGTAATCGGCATCTTGTGTGTGATGTAATCGGCATCATATGATGTAATGCCTGTGTAATAGAGCGATGATGTAACAATAGCAATCTCCTCCTTATTATACATCACTAATAATAGTATTTCCTACACGCATTCATTGTATTTTACCTAGCATCAGGGACCAGTGGTTCTGAGAAACATAAATTCTCCTAGGAAAATCCTTAGTTATCTCCGTAATGTCCTAGGACAATCCTTAGCTATATCTGTGATGTCCTAAGAATTAATGATTTCAATATGATTGTATTTAAATCATAATATAATGTAATACACATTATATTATTTAGAATGGTGATATCAATTGAATAAAAAACATCTTTCAATGCAAACCGATTTAAGTAAAAATGTAAAAACTTCATCTAAGTTCCTAAATTTAATGAAAAGACTCTACCAAAAATAACAGATATCGTGTATATATTAATATACACACGATATTAACAGCTTAACATCAGTCTCATCATCGCCACGTCCTCGCCTATGTTCCATCACCACTGTTCTACCCCGCCCTCACCCTCACGCCCCCCCGCCCCACTCCGCAGTTCTCCTGTACACGTTCATCAACGAGATGCTAACGAAACACTTGGCGCTCGCTCTCGGCTGCTTCGGTTCGCTACTGCTACAGCTCGTGTTGAAGCCGTTCAAACAGAGGTTCTCCAACGTGCTGGAGTCGATCACGCTGTCGCTGCTGTTGATCATCAGCGTCACTAACCTCGTTAAGGCCGCCTTCTACAACTCGCAGACCGTTAGTCATGTAACCTATACATCAAGTACCGTGAGTGCGACGACTTGTTACTAAAGGCCGGCGATTTGTTGCCAGGTCTCTGCGATTTATTACTGCGCTTGGTACCGAGTTACTGCGCTTGGTACCGAGCATCAAGCGCGGCGACTTGTTACTCGAAAATAGAACTTTTCATAGATTTTAGGCGGCGACTTGTCACTGCACTTGATGCTAGCTGTGTGTACACTGCTTTACGAACTCGTAGGTGTCACTCAGTTACTACTCGCAAGTCACGTGATAAGCAGTTAGGATATAACAGTGGTTCTATGGGTCATTAGTCATGACCCAACGTTGGGTCAATGGGTTTTTTGTTTGGGTTATGAGCCAATTTCTAAAAATATTTATTCATATATATATTATAGTTTATATTATTCATTTAATAATAAAACAATGAAATTGTGCATTGGGTCATGGAATATTTTTAAATTGAGAATTATCAAAAAAAGGGTCACGACGAAAAAGGTTGGGAACCACTGCTGTATAACGGGGTTCTCACGCGCACGCCTGTAGTACTACGAAACATTACGTCTATTCTTATTGATCACCACATCCGCGGTAACCTAAGCATCGCTACGTTATCATACTATCTACAAGTAGGACACATTATCTCTGCGAGCGTAACCATGGTTACTGCAGTCATGTTTGCGTATTTAACCCGGCGATACCTAGAACAACGCATCATTATAGGGTCTCTCTATGCATTCGTATTACTATTAGCGATATACTTTTTATCTAAACGTTACTTATATTGTACTATTTGTAATACTTATAGTATATATTCCTAAAGGGAAACTAATATACATGTATATATATATATATATATATACATATTACTTGAAGTTATTAACATGCCCCTGCCCAACAATATGTAGTCCCTATTCACTTATATCATTGTATTAATCCTATTCTCCTCAACGGTTAGCTTCAACCCATTCATCTCCCATCCCCTATTCACCTTAATCAACCCCTATTCATCTTAATCAACCCCTATTAACCTCAATCAACCCCTATTCACTTTATTCAACCCCTATTAACCTCAATCACCCCCTATTCACTACACACCCCCCCCCCCGCCCACCGCGTAGATACCAAAAGGGGCGGGCTACGTACTGGTCGTAGTGTTCGAGTGGATCGAGGCGTGTTCGCTGGGCATCATCCCTACGGCGATATTCACGATGCTGTTCCTGACGCTGTTGGTGCACGGCGGCAAGTCCATCACCGAACACATCATCTCCGAGCAGCAGCAGCAGCCTCAGTCTCAGCATCAGCCTCATCATCATCGTCAGTCTTCGCATCGAGATGATCGCATCGTTGGTATCGTTTACAGTTTGTGTATTCTAAGTAGTACAGTATAATATTCTATTCTAAGGCAGCGCTGGTCAATATTCTATTCTAAGACCGCGAAGTAAAAACAATATTCTATTCTAAGGCAGCGCAGGTCAATATTCTATTCTAAGACCGCGCAGTAAAACAATATTCTATTCTAAGACCGCGCATGCATTGTTCACTGCGATACATCTACAGCGTAATGTTGCGGATTGTGAACACTTCTAGTGTCGCTCTAACCTATATACGTATGCAGGATACCTATGAAGCCCCTGCGCTAAATAGTTAACTCATATACACTATGAACGGTAATATCAACGAATAAAAGAAACCCTCGCTTAGTTCTGATATATGGCTGCGAATATTGACGTGAATCACTTCATAATGTATCTATTATATGTTATAAGTTGACCTATTTTATATGGTATGGGTATTTTTCTATGTATATATCTATATATATAAAGTATGCACCTATGGAAATATATAATCTCAGACTAACACTGAAATATGACATTGATAGTTACACAAGTACACGGACTATATGATCTATTCTATTCTATACTTGCTTTCATTTATTTTTACTATATAATTTATTTCTACTTTCTATTATTTTTAATTAATTTTTATCGTAACTGTAAAACATTTTAATTTCTTATTCTTCATTTATTTCTATAACGTACGTTATTGTTAGCAAATATTTATACTTTAGATTATATTTTCGACTATCTATTTGCTTAAATCAATTATCAAACTAATCTCCTATCGATTATTATTAAAAGATCAATGAAAATATATTTATATATATTATCAATATTATATATTAAAATATATCTATAAATAGAACTTAATTAGTGTGTATTTCATCTGTATATTCACGAATACGCGTATTTAAATAGACATGATATTTACGTAAATTATTATATTAAATCATACCAAAGATATATATAATTAGTTCATAATATCATTGTTTTTATAATACTTTAATATATATATTTCTAATATATTTTAAGATTCTCACCATACTTAATAATTAATATAGGACTCAAATACATGAAATTTAACCATCTTTATCGATGTTATAAAATATTATTATAATTCATATTCAACATCTCTTAAATTAGTATAACTATATAATGTATATTCTTGATTTTCTAACAAATCTCCTATAGAAATTTATCTAATTTAATTCATATTGCATTTAGAATACTTTATATATATTATTACCATGCATATTTTTATCCTATTGTATTATAATTAAGCAGAATTATAAATAATTAATATTGAACTATCAAATATAAATTTGTATAAATGTCAATACATTCTGAAAGCTGTTTAAAATTATAGAAGATTTCCTTCTAATAGAATATATGAAATGCTAAAAAAGTAATTCAAATTCAAATTTAAAAATATATTCATAAGCTTTAAATTATTGTATGAAGTGATACAATTATGTCAACATAATATACTTAGTTTTATATATATAATGTCCGATGTGTACCATTTACCAATATACTATCAATATAACATAATATATATTTAGATATACAGATTCATAATTTTTCAAATTTACCGTTTATAATCAGAATATTGAATATATTATATCATATCAAATATTTATTTTTACCGGTGTGTTTATTGTTGTTCAATAACTAAATATTATTCAGAGTAGTCTAATAGCACACACACACACCGACACACACACACCCACACACACACACCCACACACACACCAACACACACCCACACAGTCGGATGAGTCATCGCCGCATCACATAGCCCACGCGATACGCAGCAGCAATAACATCTACGGCGAACAGAACAGATACTTCAGTCCCTTCGACGCAATGGCCGCAAAGTTTAGACGCAGAACGTCGATCGTCGCGCCGTCAGAAAACGTCAGCCATATTTAACCGGTGAGGCGTTAGGACCTGCGGCCATTTTATATGATATTCATCATCATTGTATTCATTATATATATATATATGTATGTATGTGTGTGTACGTATTACGAAATAAATCACATTCTTTATTGATTTCATTAAAAATAATATACATTCAAAGATGATAATGATAGAATAAAGGACGGTATCGAAGAAATGATAAAAATCGTAGAAATCTACAAACTTACGATTATGACAAATGGTGTAGCGTGGCGATAAAAGATGATGTAAAGGTGTAGTCGCGACAGACTTGTAAAAATGTGTATATATAGATACACAAATGGGTAGAAAAGTATGTATATATGCATGTATATATATATATATATGTGTGTTAAAGTCGATAGGCATTTCTCATAATGAGGTCAAAGAATGCGTCGTTATCGATAGAAGCACTAACACCAGCGTAGTAGTTAATGAACTCTTCTTCGTAAATCTGTAATGTTTATATAATATAGTATATATATATATATATATACGTATTATACAAATTACCGTCGAGATAAATATTTACGATAAGTTTATGAATGAAAATTAAACGTACGGAAACGATAAAACATAATTTATACGAAATGCCGACTACGAAACAATACGACTACGACTACTAGTACTACGATAACCACTAGAGCGCGCCGACAGGCTAACTATAGAGGGCGCCGGTGGTCTACAGCTTCCAGGCGTTACGCATCATCAGGTCAAAGTAGGCGTCCGTATCGATAGAGGCGCTCACACCAGAATAGTAGTTGATGAATTCGTCTTCGGTGATCTAGAGGCGGGGGGGGCGGGGCGAGGGGGCGTGGCTTACAGGTGCGAGTGACGGGTAGACACGACAAGCACTGACGGTAAACGTTAACGAACGTGTGTGTGTGTAACTGGTAGCAGTACGGTTCACACCACTCACTAGGTGGCGTGTGAAAGTTTACTAAAATAATTGACATGCGCTAAAATCATGAAAACTATCACTCTCTATTATATTAAACACGCATACATATCGTTAAGGTGTGAAATAGACGTAAATGTAATACTTCCTCTAGTGAGGTAATCTTAAGGTAATAATGTTGATATTTCAATACTAATAATGTAAGTTAATGATTCAGAATAGAAAAATTAGAACGACCGTTCCATTAAGAGGTTACGAAATTTAATAAAAAATTTATTATTTTAAATTGAACTACACCGTAAGTAACTACGCCACTACGCAGCGCTTCGTGCATCGTAAGCGTTGATAGTTAAGCAACTGACGGCATGCACTAATGATAAGGTCGTCAAGGTCGTGGGGTTACCTGTCCGTCCTTATCGTTGGGGGTGTCAAAACTGTCGAGGAACTCCCTCAAGCACTGGTCCTCAGTCCATTCGCCGCTCTTGTACTTCTTGTGGTTCTTAACATTGTACACATTTCTGTGTAGACGTACGTATATTATACAGGTGTGTATGTATATATATATGTGTGTGTGTGATTATGTGTAGAAACACTCTACAAAAACTCGACCAATCCCTGATTCCTGTGGTTTTAATAAATAAATACTGTATAAAGTAAAGCTTAGATAATATTGTACCCGCATGCACGTTAAGAGTGATTTTAGACATGATGTTGATGATGGATTCGGCTGCTTCACATGATTCATCAAAATTTTAGTATTGAGAATACCCACAAAAAATTTTATTGTTTAAATTAATTGTCTAATAACTAATATTGTAATTAGGGATACTATAGATAATATTTACTATATAATAATGTTATCTATTAGAAGAATATAGTATTTAAAAAAGTACTCAGTATTATATATATACCCATTAAAATAAAATACAAATAAAATGTACAGAATTCAAATAAATGTCCTTAAGGACATTTTTTTATAAACATATACAATACAATTACATAGGAATAACGACATTACGAGATTTATTTTTTGTTAATAATTTTTTTTTTTAAAACCTCCGTCGCACCACCAATAATGAACCAAAATGTATATGGTTTAATAAAATAGTATCATGAGCATCATATCTATAGAATCTAATATGAAGCAGTAATATCTGGAAAATAAAATCACTCTTAATACACGTATAGGTGGTTGAATTGAAAACATTATGCTAATAGTAAGATAGTACAGATGACTATATTAATGAATACACAATAACATCTCCGTAATCATTACTTCTATACAACATATTAATTTTAATATCCGATTTTAAAAAATAATTTAAATTAATTAATATATATTTTATTTATTTCTATACGATTTATTAATTAAAATGAGTCGAATAATGTTTAGATAATATTGTATAAATTATAAAAATAAATTATTATTTACGCTCTGAATATTAAAGGTTTGAGAAATACAAAACGGTGATGACATCATGTTATATGCATATCGCACAGTTTCTATTGAAATGCCCTTCTTATCCACACATCTAGAAATTCCACTAAAGACATACAAAGTCTTCTTCGGCATTAAAATTCATCCATTGTAATGTATTTAAAATAATAAACAATTATCATAAGCATTATACATCGCGTTTGAAGTAGGATACATTTGTTCTACAATCTTTATCACCTGAATAATTATGTATTTACACCATAGATTTGTATTTTACCTTGGCTAACTATATATACATGATTAACACTAACAAAACAATTGTAGGGATCAAATCAAACATTGCTTATTAAAGGGCAAATAGATGAAATGTAAATGTTATAGTAGAAAATAATTCAAATGTATACTTGCAATCAGATGCTCGTATTTACTATAAAAGTAGTCCTCTTACATATTTATAAGTGTCTTACGTAAATATAAAATAAATATCATTGTGATACATCTCGTGTAAATTGTTTATAAAATGTTATATATTTATAAAGTACAATTTTATAATAATTGTTCATTTTGCCAAATGAGTAATACCAGATATAATTATAGAGTGTGATGAATATTATATGTTTAGTAAAATAGAGATATATTTAGTATTTAAAAAAATAACATATATATATATATATATAAATAATACTAATCATATCTCAGTTATATATAACACCTAATATTGATTATTAATGACAAGTGTATTAATAGGCATTAGTGTATGTTATGTTATGTAATATATATATATATATATATATGTTATTTTTTTATATATATATATATATATATATATATATATATATATATATATATATATATATATATATTGGTATAATGAATAATGTATGCAATATAACAATTACCTTTCTGAAATACAGGTAAAACAACAATACCACTATTATAGATGATGTGTAGCAAATGGAGTATGATAAATATATGTGCATAATCAATATCGTGTGTACACACGCTAAACTGATATGTAGAATAGAATTACCATCTGCAGAAGTGATATTTCTAGTCTAGATATAATGTCAGGAGGAGAAGGAATATGCTAGAATGAAAGGCGATGTAAATTGTGACTTTCTTCGATGACACTCGAATACTCCAAGTATATATAATCTAGGTATACCTAAGAGAACGCGATACACCTGTATTTTATACAGGTAAAAATACAAAAAAGGACTAAAGTCTCAGAGAATAATTAACCTATCATGTATTTATCATACATCGTTTTGTATTTTTTTATAAATAATATATATAATAATAAACTATACGACGAATGAATAAATGCCTCAACGAAATGAATTTAACGAACTAGGCATAGTCTAGGCTAGGAGCATTCAATCGGTAAAAGGACAAACCTCAAATCTTCTACAGTAACGACTCCATCTCCAGACTTGTCGAGTTTCCTGAAGGCGAGGATGATCAGCTGCCGGCGATTGTTGTTCATCGGAGGCTGGAGGTGATGGGATGGGGGCAAGGTTATGTCCACGGTAATAGGGGGTAGGAGGCGATGAGAGGGTCAAGGTTATAGGTAGATAGATCAAAAGTTTATTGAATTACTGGTTATATATAAAGAAAGTTATAATTATATATAAACATATAAACATATAATTATATAACCTATATAAACAAAATATATAAATGTGATAACAGTAAGACAAAACGACACGATACAAAAAAACAAGAAATAAACGGAGAAGTAAAATAAAAATAAAACATTGGATTATACGAGGAGCCGTTATGTGCACAGTAACGGGGGTAGGACGTGGATCGATAGGCTAGCGACGTGCGCGTATTAGCAGCTGGTAAGTGCGTGTAGTAATAGAGCTAATCGACGCATACAGTTTCCGTCGCAGCAGCAGTTGAATACACTACGAATAGTGTGCAATGTGCAATCAACTACGCTTATTCAACGAACTCGTGTACACACACGCTCGATAACATCATTGTTATTGGTTCAAATTTGATGTATATAATAGGGAATCATATATATATATATAGTCAATGATCGGCATTACTTTAATTATTAATTATAACTAAATTCTAAAGTTACTTAAAATTTCACAAAAACCAATTGTTCAGAAACATCATCATATTATTAATACGTACAATATTGCAGTATGTAGTCTCAAAGAAATATAGGGATACGTGATTTAAAAGTAAATTGTATAATCGTACTCCATATCAAGCTCTGCGATAGCGAATGAATGAAGAACAATATTGCGCATAATGGCTGCTAATATAGCTCATTCAGAATAGAAGAGATGGCGATGTTATCATACGGTGAGAACTCTATAAACAAATTCAAATGTCAACATCAAATTACCTATATATAATACGTCGTCTATCTTTGCATCACAGCTATTGTAGATGGTTACTATTGACGTAATTATCGAAGTTATATAAACGCTAATAATAAATTTGAATCGGTACTTCCGATATGGACGCTCCATGTGTTTTAAACGTCCTTGAACAGCCATAGTAGTACCAGTGGCGCCGTCACTCGTTGCATTAGAACAACGATAGATAATAATATAGTACAGAGAGAATAATTTAAAAGAAGCTGTTCCATATGTGCCCTTACTATTTGGAATTCATGTACACTAAAACTAAGATCCACCACATTTATAATCGCATTTCTCGAAACATATCACAAAGATATTATTTGTAGGCGTTCTAATTAGATGTAATCGTTTCTGTTTACGGGAGAGTGTGAGACATGCGCTTAGGCATAGGTGATTGGGTTAACAGAACGTAGAGAGGGGTGGTTCTAACCCATAGAGTGGTGCAGTGCTAACCCATAGAGAGTGTGAGACATGCACTTAAACCTCTAGGTCAATAGATAGAGAGAGAGCTAAGAGAGCTAACCCGTAGAGAGTTAAGAAAGCTAACCCGTAGAACGCTAAGAAAGCTAACCCGTAGAGCGCGAAGAAACTCGTCGAAGTCGAGTGAGCCGCTGTTGTCCTTATCGATGGTAGTGAACAGAGCTTGTAGGTCCTCGGGTTCCATGATGACCCCGTAGTCGTGCACCCCTGGGGGTGGGGGGCGGTTAACTAGGGGTAACGGGTAACAGATGAGCGCCCTCTACTTTTAACGCTAGGGTAACGTCAGCTAGACTTTTGTATTCGTTACGCGCACTCGTGTGAAATTTACTTTGCGAGCGAAACTCTAAAATATATGTTATATATAAGTGAGCATTTAAAATTAATTCATAACGCTTTATATTCATTATTATAATACCCGCGAACCACCGTAGTACAGTTAAGATAATAGCCACCTTAATACGGGGTTCTATAATTTATCATTAGATTATTATTCTGTAAATGAATTGTGAATTGTACTGTCGCCTAAAATCGTTGTGGCGGTCCTACTTAAAGATATGCAGTCTATGATTACGTGCAATATTAGCTGTATGTGGTTGTATGTGGTTGTATGTGGCTGTACTGCATTCCAAGAACGGCCTATTATGTAACCGTATACAACAATAGATATGCACAACAATTGATATGCACAACAATAGGCAGTCATTGAATGCATTCGGAGAAAATAGATATTTGAATACACTAAAGAATCACAGTCTACCTGGATAACAATGCAAGTGAGGTTATAAATAACTAATTGGCAGAATGATATGAAATATATTAAATAACATATCATACATAGATACTGTGGTATATGGTAACATATTTGTATTGTTATTTACCAAATAAAATAATAATATTAATACTAAAAAGTATGATGTTATTATTCAATAATAACTATACTGATAAGAGTATCGATAAAACATATTTTATACAAAAATCACAACGAATATAATAAATGGAACAAAATAGAACAAAATAAATAATAATAATAGACAAGTGGAAACCTTTCTTAAATTCCTTAAGATCGATACTTCTACTACCATCGTCGTCGATAATCTTGAAAGTCCTGCCAATGATTATAAGAATGTACATGGGAATATATATAAAATTAATGGGAAAATAAGTTGTATTATTAGATATGATATTTTCAGAGTTAAAATATGAAGGTTTTAATTTCCATAATATAATCAGGATTGGCAAAGTTGGCTGTATGTGATTTTCTAGGTTTAAACCACAAATTAAAAATAAGAGGATTTTGGATTTTTGAAACTTAGTTTGGTAATTAATGTATTATATTATTATGTTACAAACAATTTTTATTAATTTTAATAATAAATAGTTATTAAAAGTAATAATTAATACTATATGCAAATTAAAAATGGAAAGTTATTAAATTTATTTTTTCAAAAAATAGTAAAAATACAGGTAAAAATCATGCTAAAAATCAAAAAGCTAAACAAATATTTTGATTATAGTTTTTGCCAATCCTGAATATAATATAATATTTCTACTCAAAAATTACTAAAATTACTATATCTCATAGTTATGTTGTATATTATAGTTGGGAAATGTAAGAAAGTATTATGTAACTTTAATAATATGATACATTTTAATGAATTCAAATATAATTGGTTATATAATTAAATAACATATGTATTACATTGGATGCAAATATAATTTACAACATTGATTTATATAATATTATATTATATGAAAGTATTTAGAGTTTATTTTGTTTTGTATATTATATTTGTATTAAATTTAAAATATATTATATATATATATATATATATATATATATATTTAATAAATTTCTATTTTGATTTATAATTAAAAAAAATATTATTTGTTGAAAGAAATTATAAAATATAAATACTACTAATAATGTTACTATTTTAAGTATTTTGTTACAAAAGTGATTTGAAGAATACATTAGTTGTTCTATTATAACATATTATATCTTAAATAATATTATTTAATAAGTATAACAGTAGTAATAATTATACATATAAATGTTATATAATGTATAGTATGCATTCATAAATATAGAATAATATTAATAGTATTATACTAAGTATACATATATCGATATTTGGAATTAGTAAAGTATAGTAATATATTTAATAATGCAATTAATTATTCACTGGAATACAATTATTAAATTCAATATATCTATAAATATAAAGAATGTATAGTTCTAGATGAATCTAGCGACTAATGTATTGGAAAATATAAAATAACATTAGCATATAATAATTATATGTAATATTGTAATAATTATCATAATGATAATGTTATAATGCATATGAATCATATGATATTATATGATACACTGACATATATATATATATATATATATATATATATATATATATATATATATATATATGAACACAAACCTGCCAAGACCTTTGATTCCGGAAGCCCCTCGAGCCAGACAGCTAGCTCTGAGAAGTTCTATAGGACAGGTTGCGGTTCTCTTCAGTTTCTCCATCTTCATCTTTAACTCTCTATTACCTCTAGCAGTGCAAGTCATCTCGTAAGGTGCGGGTGTTATAAGCTGGCGTGTGCTGGTGTAAGGTAGTGTTTACGGTGGTGCGGTAGTGTGTTTACTTTATTATACTAATTGTATATAATTCTGTTCTATGAGGTTGTGTATGTGTGTTCTTTATTATGTTGTGCTTTGAATTAAAATATCGATATACGCTTGGTATATTGATAAACTATCAAATATGGTAGTTTTTTTCTAACAGGTAAAAATTACTTGGAAATAGATATTATATGTTGTACGTGAACTAGCGTGCATATACAATTGTATCTGACTAGGCGTTGTTTAGCGTTGTCAAGGAGATGTATTTGACTGACAGGTGTTTGTATTTAATTCAAATGCATTATTTTAATTCAAATGCATTTGAATTAATAAGACAAATATTAAGTTTTTATACCCTTACCCTTAAGGATATATAATCATTATAATAATGATATAGTCGTTTATAGAGCCATACTCGTTTATGATTAAAATACTTATGTAATAATTACATAATATATATTATATTACATTTTTACAGTTTATACTACTTAATATAAATAATAATTTGTATTCATTATAATTATTATATAACTACAAATTACAATTTTAAATTGAATTTATATTATATTATATTTAATATAATATTATTATATATATTATAATATATATATTATATAATATATACTATTATAGTTACTATAATAGTAATTATAGTAACTATATAATAATTATATTGAATCATAATGATCATTGAATGTATGTCAGTAATTTATCAGAAAATCCTGTATTCATCCTGGTAATTTAAAATTTACATAAAATATAAATATATGGTATTATGTAACAATACTTTGATAATTCGCTATTGAAATTATTGAAAACGATAGTATTGCCTTCTATATCTCTAACTATTCAGTTTCACTTAAATACTATTTAAAATAGCTACAAGCATATATTTGTATTTTACATATTTTATCGGTAAACTATAAATCTATGGCTACAAGCATGGATTTATAGTTTACCTATTTAACGGTAACATACAATTCTATGGCTACAACTGACATATATAGAGGATATCCTTTGCCCATCGATATAAAACTGTCTTACTATCGATGCCATTGCCTCGCAAAATCATTGTCTATTTATTCGAGTGTCAAACGATTATGATCACATTACTATTAAAAATACTAATATATTCTATTATTTTATATTGTAAATTTCCGGATTTATATTTTAAATTTAAATATTTAATTTTTAAATTTAAATATTATTTATTCCCGACTAAGTATCCTTAATGTTATACACCTCATATATCTAGATAATAAATTAACGAATACATTTAATTATATGTTATTAAGATGTCACATATCAAAGCAGATGTTATATATGACGTATTATTAGATGCATTACATAATTATACTGTGTTAGTTGAGAAGTATTACTATTTTAAAATTAAAATTTTAAATTTTTAAATACTATTTAAAATTGTATTTACTAAATAATTTAGTAATGAAGTATTACGTATTTAATATACTAGGATTTTGTTAGAACTTTGACGATAATATGCTCCCCTTAGTTGACATGTATTAGTCATCGATATAAACTTTATAATAAAGAAAGTGGATAAGCAATTAAATGTAGTGTATGGCACTATCAGCTACGAGCGCTGCAGTCGAAACACACTATCTGGCCCACTACTTTTTATTTATAAAAATATTTATTTAAACATATATATATTGATAATTACTACCAATTTGAATGTACTATCTATACTAAAAATAAAATGATATATTTAAAATACATCATATCAACATTCCTCGTAATTGTGTGTATTTAAATTGAAGATATCATACTATTTTATTGATATTTATAATCTAAATCCATTGTTATAGATAGAAGTCACTTTAATCTATTTCGACGAAAAGCGTACTGTTTTAATATTTGACATATATAATATGACTAATATCCAATCAAAATCACTGATACCATTTTGTTAATTTATCGATAAAAGTGTCATTCGCGTATCTATCTTTAACATGCATTGCGTGCGTCAATTGCTTATCCACTTTCTTTATATCTATGGTATTAGTAAGCTATTCCATTATATAAGGATGAAGTGGGTTTTATTTTTATAAACTTTATAATAAAGGTATATATTTAGAATTGCAATCAATTAGCTGTATCTCTGTATCGACTAAATGCTAACATTTGTAAACAATATTTAATATTATGTATAGGTTAACTACCGATGACGGTAATAATATCAAAATAATATCAACATGATATCAACATAATATCAACATAATATCGGAATATATGGTAAACGATTATATTTTATTTAATAAAATATTAACATAATACATTTATAAGGAGTATAAATCTCTGCGTGTATATTTGTATAACGCGTGTTTTTCAATTATATAATGAATGAGTTTAAATAAAAAGTATAATTAAATACAAATTGATCTTTTAGTAATATAATAATTTTATATCGACTAACCCCCCTATAAATAATTATATGAATTATTGCCTTTAATTGGCTGTAATCATAAATTATTAAACATTTATTAATATTATTATTAATATAATAATGTCTATTATATTTATTATTATAAGGGAATGCACGAGATGGTAACGATATTCAAAATTATTCAAAAATGTCAGGCGAGTTTTGAGGAACATCATCATTTGTAAATATAGATTGTACTATTATATATCAATGGAATCAGTCACAAAGTTTCATTATAATATTTATTTTATAAATTATTTATATAGAAGTATAGACATTATTCTTTATTTATGTAAAAAATCAATATATAAATGTATTCGAAACAATAGTTTATATGTATATATATATATATATATATATTACTACTTAACACTACCAAAGCATAACATTTGAGTTTTAATGTATACGAATGCATTCGGTTTCTAATTAATAATCATACTTTGTTGTTAATGTATTCATTGATACCTACATATAAGCATATTTTTATTTACTAATTACTATTAAACTGTTCGATATGTTATATATATGTTCGAAACCAGCCTAAATTATTGCGAAATATTTAGATTTTCTTTCCCAACACGTTCAGTTAGCCTTTATACCATTAATATAATAGCAACGACGTGATATATATCATAAAGTTAACTTTTATAAGTTACATTCTGCGATATACTCCGTAATATATAATGTACAGCCCTGGGTATATTATCTCTCCATATGATTAATCGATAAAGAAATTAAATATTTCTATTCGTATACGCGAATTAAAGAATGTACTCTCGCAGTCTAAGGCTGTGCTTTTAATGATTCGCCGGTAGCGTATCGTGACCGGCTTATCCAATCAGATTATTATAGTTAAATTATTGATATTAATGGCAGTCACCTGTAGGCGTATCATTAAAATCACAGCTCAAAATGAAATTTGATAGTTCAAAAGTAAAATAAAAGTTTTATCAATAAGCGCATAACTTGTAGTATACAGTTCACCTATAGATTTACGATATCATGATTATTAGTTATTAATATTTATAACCGCTATTTTAAATCATATAATCAATTATCATATATATATATAGTGTAGATGCATATGTATATTTTATATATACTGATAAGATGTAAACATAGATATATACCAATCACTTAGTTTTTATACAATTCTGATGTAACATTTAGACGATACTGCATTTCTCGTCTTAATTAATCTATATATATATATATATATATATATATAAATTATTAAATTATGTCTTTTACATAATGAAATTAATAATATTTATTGTTATTGTTATTTTGTTATTTTTATTTGGTGGAGTCCTTTCATCCCATCCAGGAACTTAGATGAAGTTTTCACTTATAACCATATATGGCTCTAATGTCCCTTCGAAGCCGCTCTCATGTTAAGGCATCCATGGTTTTAACGAGAGCCGATCATTTATTTATATACAATTATATAAGATCACTTCTAAATAATATTTTAAGACCCATTTTATAAAATTAATTAATGGTCCGGACGAGGGTCGAACCCGTGTCCTACTGCTTGTGTGTCTGACGCCTTAGCCACTTAGCCACACAGGCAGTTGTTGGGCAATAATATAATATATTCTAATAGATATTAAATTTCTCATAGTATGATTAGATTCTATAGTAAGTTACTATTAGTAACATTAGATGACCATCACATATAAGGGAATTCATACAAATTATATCGTAATACTTGCAATCATTAAATCTGCTAATTCATCTGTCAAATATTAAAATAAACAATTATCAGATGTCTATCTAATATTAAATATTATAAATTTTGTATAATTATGTATCATTATTATTTAATTTAAAAATGTCATTAATATATTGTAATGAATTAAATACAATTTTATATTTAGAAAAATTATTTTAGTAAATTTATTAATTAAAAATAAAATTTGGTAAGTCGTATTTTTAAATCTGTATCTCTATATCTATATAAATTCTTCTAAATAGTATACATTCTATAATTAATGTTACTAACATTCATATCACGCGTAGAAAGGAATTTGATATCGTCGCCTCACTGGAACCCACACCCGAAGAGTGTGAAAAAGACGCAGTGTTAATTGACTTGGATCCGGAAGATGGGTCGTATAGGATCGCACTAAAGAGTTGGGCCGTTAAACATGTCTATATATTCGCTTATAATCAATTCTTTGATTGCGTCCACGACAGAACATATGGTTCTCATTTATTACATTTAAATAACTATATAATTCTTGTACACACATATGTATATATATATATAATTATTTTATAAATTATATAGTTATTAACGAAATAAAATGTTGATATTTTAGAGAAACTGAATTACTCCAAAGTATCACTCTTAATCAACAACCGGGTCACAACGCTATGGAACTTCAGGTACAACGGACTATCACCTTACCCACACATCCACACACACACACACACATACACACACCCACACACCCACCTACCCACCCACACACCCACATAGAAAACGATGCATTATCGAGGGTCTACTAGAGACGGAAGAGGAATACAGCTTCACAGCACTGATCCTGGGTAGAGATGCTAAAGCTGAAGAAGCTTTCATATACAGGTTTAGTGTGTTATAGCAGAGGTGGTAATGAACTAGTACTACTTCCTATTATAACGGAGGTGTAAAGATGTATCTGTCACTAGTGTTTGCTTGAAATTAGAATACTATTATTATCATTTCTAATTTAACAATGAAGTACAAGCCTATATTTAGATTAATAAATTATCAGCTTCCATATGTAGTACCATCAATAAATATTATTTTATTTCTATTCTATATAAAACTGTATCTAAAAAACTTTAGTTGCTATATTTATAGTCAATATTTAATATATTGAAACATCACAATGAAACGCGTGTATATTAATTAAATTCATTGAATTTCGTTAATTAAATCCATATATTTACTAAATATTTGTATTCAATTTTAAAATCGTAAATCGTATCATAAACTTTTTATTTCATTTATCCAGAATCTAACGATAAAAGGTTCGTCTAAACATTGTTCTTGTACTTTTGTTACCAGTATTAACACATATATTACCGTTCAATACTTCAGTGAAACTCACAACAGTACTATATCATACTATATCAATACTATATCATACTATATCATACTATATCATACTATATCATACTATATCATACTATATCAATACTATATCATACTATATCATACTATATCATACTATATCATACTATATCATACTATATCATACTATATCATACTATATCATACTATATCATACTATATCATACTATATCATACTATATCATACTATATCATACTATAGTCATACTATATCATACTATATCATACTATATCATACTATATCATACTATATCATACTATAGCGTAACTTAGTGTACCGGGAACACAATGCAAGTTTACAGCAATCAGTAGTACTAGATACAGTACGCTAACGCCAGATACACTACAACAGGAAGTGGCTCCTAGACCGCGAGCCTAGCGTAACGCCCGCGCTACGACTACGCGAGAGGGACGTCTGCCTGCGCTGCATGAAGGCCGCGTTCAGTAACTTCTACGCCGGCACGCATTACAAGTGGCTGGTACTCGAGCACTACACGAGGCTAACTGTTAGGCTTCACCTGCTGTGTGCGTGTGTGTGCGCGTGTGTGGGTGTGTGTGTGTGGGGGTGTGTGGGTGTGTGTGTGGGTGTGTGTGTGGGTGTGTGTGTGGGTGTGTGTGTGGGGGTGTGTGTGGGTATGTGGGTGTGTGCACAGGCACTGATCTTATAGCTCGGTTCTAATAACAGGCATTATTAGTTATGTAGTTATGTTAATTAGTTATTCTTTACCCGATTTTAATAACTAATAATTTACTTATTTATTACTTATTTATTATTTACTTATTTACTTACTAATAAATTACTTATAAATAAGCTTTATTACGCGATTCGACTAAACATCGCGCAATACTCCGGTAACGAATGAGGGTTAATAACGAGGGTTAACGGCGTAACAGTAACCCGTCTCTCTCTCTCCGTCGCTGTAGGAGTTACGAGCAGACCTCGACCCCATACAGAAGCTACTGGACCTGACGTTGTCGGACTACAGCTGCTGGACGTTGAAGCAGTGTATCCTGGACCAGATCAGCACGTACGATAGTTAGCAGTCGAAATGCGCACACGTGAGCGAGTACATAGGCGTACATACATATGCGCATACATACACATGCATACACACACGCATGCATACACATGCATACACACACATGCATGCATATACACACAGGCTTACACAGTCATGCATACACACATGAGCGCTTACATAGTCATACATACACAGTCATATACACACATTCATACACACACAGGCTTACACAGTCATGCACACACACATGAGCGCTTACATAGGCATGCTATGGTTAGACGTACACACACACCAGCGCAAGCGATAGTTAGCTCTATACACACACATACATAGGTATCGAGCGCACACATAGGTGATCTATGACTAGCTCTGCATACACACACAGCATTACTCTATCACTACTAACACTGCCTGTGTGGCTCAGTTGGCTAAGGCGTCATACACACGAGCAGTAGGATGCGGGTTCAAGCCCCGTCCGTACCAATAAATAAGTTTTAAAATAATATTTAAAAATGATCTTATAAAATTGTGTATACATAAATGATCGGATCTCGTTAAAACCATTGGATGCCTTAACACGAGAGCGGTTTCGAAAGGACATTAGAGCGATATGGTTATAAGTGAAAACTTCATCCTGGATGAGATGAAAGGACTCCACCAACATAACAATAACAATAATACGATATATAGTGATGCATTACTGATCACCTGAACATCCTCAGCATCAGTGTTCTCCACATGCTGATGTGTTTCGATTCATGAACTAAAATAAGAAATGACTCCACCGATATAACAATAACCACTCTATAATCACCCCGCCCCCACCAGGTGAATGTTTCCAGCGCCTACTGACCACCGAGGCTAACCTCTCCGACTACCTGGTCAACAAGTACCCGGGTCACGAGGCGCTATGGCAACACAGGTAACCCCACCCCCACCCTCACCCCTCACACCCCCCCCCCCTACATGCTTACACACCATACTTACCTGAACTGCACTAACTGCACTTTATGAACTGCATTTTAAGGGCAGGTGCTACTATTTTTAGTTGTGATGAAATATATAGGTAAAAAAGGGTCTATTAAACAGAATACTCTTACTTTATTATTTAATATTTTTTTTTATTTTTTTAAATTATTAAAATATATTAGATCTACAATAAACTAACTACATATTGTTAACTAAGAACCCTTTCCCATATGCCAAAGAAATCTACTCATATTAGTCACATATATAAACCTTGCATACTTTTTATTACTTTGGGTGCCTTCTCATCAATAAGTCAAATAACTGATATAACATATAGTATAAATAATAAACAATAGTATAAAAATTAAAAAAATATATTTTAATTAGTATTCGGATACCCACCTTATTATGTATATACTGAACTCTTTATTCGTTTATTCTTTAATAAGTCTTATCTTTAATATGTATATTCTTAATCTTAACCATATACAATATCGTACTTAGACCTTTATATTCAGTGCCTGACTCATTAACCTCTTGAATAAACTTGCACGTAAAATATAAGTGATCTCATCCCCCATTAGTTACTTCATCACTGCTAATCTTACTGTTGTTCCACATATTACTTCCAACTACATCACATTGTACAGAGTAACACTTTGCATAATACAATCATAAGATAATCATTAAAATATACTATGGCCTATATTGCATATATATTTTTTGAATTTATTATTTTTAATTGTAGTCAAATTACAAAGTTAATCCTAGATATATATAATTGATAAATATTGTATTATATAGTATTATAATATATAATAATACGCAAAGTAAATATTATAATAATTTTAATATGTACATTTTTAATTAAATATTTTAATTTATATATTATTATAAATATATACATATATATTAGTTCAATTATGTTATATAAAATATAATAATAACTTAATAGATGTATATATATATATATATATATATATATATATATATATATATATACATATATAGTACTAAATAGTATTAATATTATTTAGAAAATAAAATTGTATTAATAATTTTAAAAATAACAATATAATTTATATTATAATAATAAAATAGTATACTATATATTATAAATAATACTAACTCAAACCACATTTTTATATTTTTCTATTTATAATGAATACTTATTTCTTATAGAAATTGATTTTTTAAATGGTTTTGTTATACTTATACTTATATAGTATAAATAAAGATAATATATAATTAATTACAATAAAATATATAGTTAATGACATATTGAGATAGAGTTATATAAATCATAATAAAGTAAATCTTATTTATATAATAAGGTATCATCCTACATTAATTATAGAAGAGTAAATTTGATTTTTTATAATACCTTTTAAATTATTCAATAATATATCAAATTTTATTAGATATTTAAATTGTGAAATATTTAATAATTATTATTTTTGTAATAATGGTGATTTTTTACGTTATGTGCTTTTTTAAACGCTTGTATTTTGTACTAATCGGTTTATATTCCAATTTTTTCATTTATTTTTCATTATGGATGTCGCTGTAATATGTTTTCATTTTATATCTCACTTCCGAACAATTTATTTTAAATCAGATTTTTGTGACTAACTACATTATACTATAACCACATGCACTACTACTACTACCTGCACTACATACTTGTGTACCATACCATCACCACTCTCTCACTACACCTACAGGTACTATCTTGCTACGAAAAAGACACAACGGGGGCCACGCGATGACAACCTTCTCAATGACGTAGAGGTCAAAGGTGACTCACGCTACGGCTGGAACGCCACACTCTACGACAGATACAAAACCAAAGTCAATAAATTAGTTCACAAATATTTGTATTACTTATTGTATATAAACACAGTTCAAGGGTCAAATCATAGATGTAGTGAGAAAGTGGATAAGCAATTGAATGTAGTGTATGGAACTTTGCGATAGAGTCGAAACCTGCTACTATATTTAAAATTATTATTTATTTATTTAACCTATAATGATAATTACCATAAATTTTAATGTATTTTCTATACTAAAAATAATATATAAATAAATAAATAAATCAGATTTCTTATTTCATGTTGTAAAGTATGAAATAATGGAGAAGTTAATAAACAAATGTATTTGTTTTTTGCGAGAACTTCCTCAATCATCATATTCTAGATAGTTAGATTCTCATGAGTAGTAAAAAAAATGTAAATATAAATAATTAAGATGTAAAGAATAAAAAATATGTATCAATAAGTCAAGTTTAAAATTAAAGATTTAAAGTTATATAAAAAAATCACAGAAACGAGTTGAATTCTGAATGCCAAACTATAAAAGGAATAGAATAGCTAAACAAAATCAAATGAAAAAAAAACTAAAACAAACAAGCTGAAGGTTTAATAAATAATACCCATACAAAATAATAAAATTAGATAATCAATTGTTTATTGAATTCATATTTTGATAAAAGGTGATTTTTAATATTTTTTTAAAGTTTTTTATATACATTTTTGTAAATAATAATTTATTTAGATATACATTATTCCATGATTTAGGGCCTTTAAATGATAATAATGGCTTGATTTTATATAAGATAATTTGAAATTATGACAAGCATTTTTGTATAAATTGTTATATCTAGGAAATAATAATGATATTCTGCTTATGCATTTCTTTAAATGTACATTGTGCATGAATAAAATATTTTTATAAATTATTAAATCTTTAAATTTTAGTAAATTAGAACATACAAATAAATTGTTAGTATTAGTCAAAATAAAAATATTATTGACCATTTTAAAGATATTTTTATTTACGATTCGAACAGCCTTATTTTGTAGAGTGAAATACAGTGAAGGTTATTATTAAAATTATTTCCCCAAATTTCTAAACAATACATGATATGAGGCAAAAATCAAGAATTGTAAAGTAGCTTTACAATATATATTGGTAAATAGCTCAGCTTTCTTAATATATATATATATATAACATGTGATAATTTCAATTGAATTTTACTTATATGTTCTTTAAAATTTTAATTATTATCTAAAATAACTCCAAGAAAAGTATAACTTGTAAATATATATTATATATATATAATACAACCTATCAACTCTTAATTCTGTGTATTTAAATCTATTTGAATTGAAGATATTATACTATTCTATTGAAATATATAATCCAAATCCATGGATATTAATAGAAGTCACTTTTATCTATTTTGTCGATAATTATAGTTTTTTATTTTACCTATATAATAAGACTATATCCAATAAAATCACTGATGATATTTTATTGATTTATCTAGAAAAGTGCCATTTATCTATCTTATTTATTAACGATGCCACGTCAATCCCACTCTCTTTACATCAAATACATTACTAGATATAAATAATTTGTTCATAAAAAGCAAACACAAATATGAATGTAATATTTTATTCAAATACAAATACACTATCAAATACAAAATAAAATACGAATACAGATACTCTGGTATGATAATAAATAATCTGATGTTTTGGGAATATTGAATTAGGAATATTAGCTAAGTAATGTGAGAGACTTTAAATATTTATATAATAGTTAAATAACATTATATTAATGAAATACATAACGTTATGTTCATATTTTCTGATATAATCAATCTCAAATATTTGTTCATATTATATTAATAAATGCTAAAAGTATATCTACATTTACACATTTATTAATAATATTAATTAACAATACTTTAAAGTCATCTTAGAAATAATAACTTACAAATATTTATAAAATTACATATTCCAATATTAATTGTACACAAAATACTTCATTATATTGTTATTCTTTTGATATTATATATTTATGAATTTAAAAAAATATATTATTATTCTTATTAAAACCTAAAATATTTCCTATATAAATTAACTATCTTTATTAACAATTTTTATAAAATGTTGGTTCTATTTAATTAACAATAACAAATATATGTTTGATAAAATACACTATATACAACAATCAAATACATCTTTGATTACTTTTTAAATACTAATATACCAAATCAGTATATTTAAATACAAATACATGTATCTCTCCCATGCATGATTTAAACACACTCGTGTACATATGTATTAGGGATGTAAATGATGCTCAAATCTAAAGCATGATGCAGTCTCAGTCTCGGTTACCCAAAGCATCGATGTAGTCTCAGTCTCGGTCACCTAAAGCATGATGCAGTCTCAGTCTCAATACCTAAAGCATCGATTCAGTCTCAGTGTAAATAACAATAGCATCGTTAAGTCTCAGAATGGGTTACCTAAAGTATCGATGTAGTCTCAGTCTCTATAAAATACATTGCTATTAACTCATGCTTAAAGGCATCATTCAAGTGTTAATTTCAGTTTTCATAAGCTCAATATAGTTTCAGTGTCAGTTAGTCACCTACCATCTGCAGAATCATTGTTTTGTATATCAAACGAAAATAATTTCATTTCAATACAAACTATCAGATAAATATCATAAATAACTACCAGGAGTGTTAATTGATAAGAATCTTAATATGTTCATAAACACAAAAAGTCAAATCAGCCAACTATCAATTGCATAATATTAGAATTATAAGAACAAATATAAATTGCTAAATACATGTATATTGCTAAATCAAATCTTTATTGGTCTATTCTAAGTTACAATTTGTAATATACTTTTAATTAATTTACCTCCTTATCAGTTAATGACATTAAATAAAATAATTCGATCGTCATTCGCGTAATATATAAATTAACACCGAGATCAATAGACGATCAGAATAACTGAACTGATGCGACAACAACACCTACTATCAATTAATTTCCCCATTATTTATAAATTACTGGTAACTACACATTTTGAATATCATCACAAGACACCAACATACCTCGCGAAATTAATAAAGCCATATTCAAGTCTGAGAGTACAGAGAACACATAATCTACATCAAATAAAAAATATATTAATATTATAAACAAAATAGCCACTTATCGATACATGTAATTAATATTATGTCACATGAAATAAGAAACATTAATAAAAATATGGATAAATATATAAAAATTATGTTTAAAATATAACTTCCAAAAAGCATCATTTCGTCTCGATTATGTTTTGTAAGAGTCTCATCTCGGCTCGGGATCGTTTGACTAGAGTCTCGGCTCGGGCTCGTTTAGCTAAAGTCGCGGTTCGGTTCGGGCTCGTTTGGCTAGAGTCTCGGCTCGGCATGGGCTCGTTTTTTTTCCAAAAATGAAAGTCTCGGCTCGGCATCAAAAACCAATAGTATCGGCTCGGCATCATTTACATCCCTAATATGTATACAGAAATACATAGGTTAGGCACAATTATTAGATAAAATAACTGATACAAATAATATATTCTCTTATAGAAATAATTCAAAGACCCTTTCTTAGAAAACTTCTAGTTAATGAATATCATTTAAAGTATTCTTCTTTTTCTGATGAAAAGGTGTATTCTTTATTTATTGAAAATTGATTCTAAATTATTATAATAATTTATAATAAGTATATTATAAATATTATAATAAGCGTAATAAAATAAATAAGTTTTAAATGGGAATATTATTACTTCTTCGATATCAGTTCCTACAGCCTCTTCTTCAATTAATACCTTTCTCCCTCCTTTAATTGTTGATATATATATATATAATTACATCTCCTTAATTCTGTCCTTAAGAAATTAACAAATACTCTTATTTAATCTACAATTATTATTGATTTATTAAATAACTGTGAAATTATTAAATTCTTTAAATCATCTTTGATATGCCCAATCACAAAAATACCATATATTAATTCTACAGATTTTGTCAATTTTATACCTATATCTTAGTTTATTGATAAATTTTAGAAAAAAATATATCAGCAATAATTTATAAATAATGACATTTTTAATTTATACCAAAGTGCATATAAAAAGGGCCATAATACTGAAACATCTTTACCTGCAACCATGAATTATATTTATTACTTTGGATAAATATAGCCGTATTCAATTATTACAACTCGACCTTTCGTCTGAACTAGTATATCCCTCATATTATACTTATCAATAGACTATCATTATTATTCCGGAGGACATTCCTATTTATCAACGTTACTATCGGATAATAGAACTGGCTATTCGAGGCGCTCTCCAATGAAACTGGAGGATGTACGAGGTTGACTACAAATCATGAAGAGATCCTTCAGGATGTCCGCTGCCTCTATGTGCAACAAGCGCCCTCTGTCGATAAGTTCTCGTTCCATTTCAATCTTCCGCAAGAGATCGATGAAACATATTTTATTATCACTATTTTTTAACATTATTATAATTATATACTATTACACATTAGAGAATTGTTTGTTACTATTATTTAAATGTTGTTATTATTATTATTATATAACTATTATTATTATTACTAGATACATATATATATATATATATATATAGAGAATTATTTTTACTATATAATTCAAGTGTAAAACTAAACTATTATTATTATTACTAGATACATATATATATATAGAGAATTATTTTTACTATATAATTCAAGTGTAAAACTAAACTATTATTATTATTACTAGATACATATATATATATATAGAGAATTGTTTTTACTATATAATTCAAGTGTAAAACTAAACTATTATTATTATTATTACTACTAGATACATATATATATATATAGAGAATTGTTTTTACTATATAATTCAAGTGTAAAACTAAACTATTATTATTATTATATTTATTACTATTAGGGTACAGCGAATGCGTGCATATATACAGAGAAAGAGTCACAAGTCAGATGTCGACTTTCTTCTCGTAAGTTGACACAACTTTAGTGAGGCACACTGAACTTTGCATGTCTCCCGCCTCATTCTGGTTGCCCCCAGAGAATATCACCATGCTGAGAGACCTATCTTGCATGCTCTCCACCATCTCTATTAGCATGTCCTCAATCTTCTTTAGGGATTTCTACATTCGGTGTATGTCACATGTTATTAATACCGATATCAATATTATCACAATTATTATCATTATTATTTTATCATTATTATTAATACTATTATTTTTTTTTATAATTTTTAAACCTTTTTCGACTTCTTTGATTTTTTCGATAAGTCTTTAACTTTGAGGGTGGAATAAATCTACGACAGGAAATCAATTATTATTGATAATTATCGAAGTTATGCAATACAGCGGGTTGTGTAATAATCAATAAGAATGCGTAATATAGATATATACAACAAAGTAATATCACTAAATGAAGAATAACGAATAACAGGGTTATAATTAGATATCAAAGGTAGGTCCTTTATTGATATCACCTATACTTTTAATATTTTACACGATCTGTGACTTTTTTATTCGCAGCTACGATCTGATACTGATAATTTTTGAAAATCGAACGATTTAGCGACACTATAATTAAGTGGATTTACAAACCATATTACAATACCTCTTCTTGCCTTCCTTTCTCTTGTAATATTTCAACGTTTTAGATTTAACGTCGTCGTTGGAATCCACCTGAAAATGGGCGCGTCGGTCATTCGCCGTAATCGTATGAGGTTATTGGTCACTAACATTCTTTGTGCATTGCACATTAGCGCAATCACTGAAACGACTCACAACTTTCTCGTCTCTGTCGATTACGGCGGCTTTAACTAATAATGAGGTCAGAGTTCGAATCGTAAATTTATTTTATTAAATATTTCTTTAAAATAATTTTAGAAACTAGATTACCGTTTACGTAAATAACGTATTTTATAAGCAATTAAGTTATCCATTCGAGCATCGTATAATTGAATTGTTTCGAATAAAATCATTAAAATCGCACACGCGCATTTGTGACCACGAGTTTCATATTTCAGTGTGAGTCTGAGGGATATCGGTGATGTTCGTTTAAATCATTATCATTAAATAGTACATTTACACCGCGCACGAAATCACACCCCACTAAATGAAATCACTTCACACGAGATCACCGATTACCGGTCTGATATCCTAGATTTATTATTAATTATTAGACTAAATTTACTATTAAATCGTGTACAATCGGCTACATTGACAAAGCAGAGTGATAGCACTGCCTAACAACTATACGCTGATTAAGATAATTTAAAGTGTCGCTAACAAGTGAAGTTCTTGATCATTTCCTTAAAGATGCACTCCATACTGGACGACTTGTAAGCGAAATAGTTCTTCGATTTACCGAATTTCGAAGTCGACAAAATGAACTTCTTCTTGGGAATCCTGACGTCTGATTACGCGCGCGTATGATGTAATGGCGCGGTCGGACGGACGTAATGATACCAACTCTTTTGTTCGTCGGACACGACCAGATGAGAGATGGCGTTCCTATCGTATTGTTGACCCACTACGCTGTCGTCGCTGTTCTTCTCTCTGTCCACTACGGGCACGTCGCTGTTCATGTCGAAGTTGAACAGAACGTTGCCGAACTCCACGCCTACACATGATGAGTCGTCGTTAGTGAGTCATACGATAGATGATTCATTCTCTAGTACACACTAGCATACACTAGATGATTCATTCTATATTACACACTAGCATACGATAGATGATTCATTCTATATTACACACTAGCATACACTAGATGATAAACACCCTAGAAGACACTAGATAATGAGTCACACACACTAGCTAATGAGTCACACACACACACACTAGATAATGAGTCACACACACACACTAGATAATGAGTCACACACATTAGATAATGAGTCACACACACACACACACACTAGATAATGAATCACACACACACACACACACTAGATAATGAGTCACACACACACACTAGATAATGAGTCACACATACACTAGATAATGAGTCACACACACACTAGATAATGAGTCACACACACACACTAGATGATGAATCATACCGTGGTGCATCTTTAGCTTCACCAGATCGAGAGTGACTCCGGCATCTTCTATTGAACTATGACCTTCATGTATAGACGACTGTATGTCTCGTCTACAGGTGGCGATGGAGGTAGGGTTAGAGTTAGGGATGTTGGCTAACATTACGAGGTAGGGTTGGGGCGTGGTTAAGTTACGAGTGACGGTAGTGGTGAGGTAGGGGGGCATAAGCGTAGTTGAGGAGTTAGAGGTAAGGGACATAAGCTGAGGACATAAGCTGATGCATAACTATGTATCAATCCGATACATGATATATATATGACACTCTATGGTAAATAACTGTCTTTACATTGCAATCTAATTTAAATGTGTGCATACAAAGCGGGGGGTTTATGTTACGGGGTATGAGGGCGGGGTTAAGCCATGGGGGGGGGGGTTACGATGTAGGGGGTGCCATCACTTTCACTAACCCTAGAAACGTCTTAGCGAGTATCTTCAGCGAGGGTTTCTTGTAGACGTCGTGCTTGAGGTTGTAGATCACTGAGGTGTCGATGCAATACGGGTGGAACATCTGTACGATGATGACGATGACGATGATGTGATGATGATGTAATGATGATGTAATGCTTGTTAGTGATGTCATCATGTCAGCAAGGACAGGACGTGGTCTGCTAGCGCTGATTTGTTAAACTTTAGTTTACGCTCGATTTTATTTTATCGTATTGCATTATGGTCCAGGTGTCATATTTGAATTTTATCCAAAAATGCATGCACAAATTCTTTTTAAATTAATGATTTCAATGTGATTATATTAAATTTGTAATATAATGTAATACACGTTATGTTATTAAAACGTCAATATAAAAATGTAGACAAATATTATTTAATTTAAACCGAATCTATAAATAATTTCATAAATTCATAAATATTATATCACATCTATATAGAAATAAAAATTAAAAAATAATTAAACATATCTTTGAAATCATTGAAATATAAGTAAATACAGCACTGAAACGTATGTACTTCAGAGTACAACAGTTACCCTTGCAGAGATAGCGAGAGGACATCCTGTCCCTGGTAATAGTTAAATTAGTTGTGTCTACTACTGGTATACCCCTTATATCTATTGATAAGTAAACAACAGTTTCTAGTATATTCTAGTAAAGTAATACCCGTATATTTCCGTGATTCAAATGATTACTGCTATATTCACAGTATCACGATATATATATACATATATTCTATTCGCGTCATGAATATATATATATTGAATTTTTATATATTTATATTTTTTAATGCCAATAGGTTTTAAGATATTTAATTATATTCCTCTTATGCTATAATGAACTTAGTTATCCTTAATACTTATAATTCAATGATTATTCAATGATTCAATGTTTATAAATACCACCAAACATCGCAACATACATAGTAAACTTGGCAAACATCTACTCGATGACTCATACCTTAAGAGACTTCAGATCAGCGCCCAGAGACTGTCCACAGATGATGGCATTGTTAGGAATCATCTTGCTGAGTATCTCCTGCACTTCGCACAGCTTCGTCGTGGTGCCGTCCATTATCTTCTTGGTTATTCCGGAATATCTGTGCGAGGCGGGCGGGCGGGGTGAGGGGGTGTAATACAGGAGAATGAGGGCGCGCGTTAGAGAGTTGCGGTTAATATCGGTAGGGGCTTTACATGCGCGCATGCACACGCCGACGAATTCTATTATATTAATAATGTAAAACATTATTTTGTGATTGAAACATTCTACTACATTTTTGAAATAAATATTGTATAAATGTATTATTATATTGTATTAGTATAAAGTATTTAGTTTGATGTATTTAGCGATGGTGTTCACCCTGTGAATTATAACATTAATACATCAATGCCAATAATAATAACTTAAAGATAAAGATTCTTATTTTAAATTGATTCCGTGATTTCAAATTAAATAAAGTATATATGAATATACCTTATGAGAACTTTAACACATTAAAAATCACCACGCAATGAAATAATATGTTACTTATGTTGTTTTAGATTAAGCGGGGTTCTTCATAATTATTTAAAATATGTGTAATTCGTACACTCGTACATAGACTAGTGGTGATAAGCAGCGCAGCACCAGGCCACCAGGTGGAGGTAGGTGTCAGGCGAGGGGTACACACACACACCAGCTAGTTATGTTAACGAATATCATTATAAAGTGACACTACGTTCACAAAAAGTATCAGTTCGTGATCGGCTAGTACGAATACAAATTCTCATATCGGTTAATAGATTGTACGATTAGTACATCTCAGGCGAAGTGATTTGTGATTTCTAGCGTAGCGTAAATTCCACTATAGATACATAATTATTTACATAAAATGTATTATCGCTGCACCCGACATTACCGGTATTCGTATACGCTAGTGCTAACTGAGTCAGGTAGTTTGTGATCGTGTTGTCTGGCTTGACGTAGGTGTCGTATATCAGCGTGCAGGTCTCGTCTATTACTGAGACGCGAGTGCACTCCAGCTTGTGTTCTGTGGTCATACACTGTAGGGGGCGGGCGGGGGTTAAAGGTCAGGGGTTACGGTAATACCGGTAGAGATGACGACTTACCATCTCGCAATCGATGGAGAACATGGGGCTGGAGTCTGAGGCGGGGATGTACTTATCGTGGGTACATTTGTAATCAGCGTACAGGTGAACTATGGGTATAGTAGTAGTTATAATAGGGGTTAAGAGTTACAATAGGGGGTAACAGTTACAATAGGGTTAAGAGTTACAATAGGGTTAAGAGTTACAATAGGGTTAAGAGTTACAATAGGGGGTAACAGTTACAATAGGGGATAACAGTTACAATAGGGCTAAAAGTTACAATAGGGGTAACAGTTACAATAGGGCTAACAGTTGCAATAGGGGTTAAGAGTTACAATGGGGCTAACAGTTGCAATAGGGTAGAGGGTAGCCGTCCGCTACCATCTGTTTAGTGCTGAGCATCAGATTAACGCGACTGATGTTCTCTTCGTCGCGGCGATGTTTCCTGAACCTGTAGACCTTAGGAATGTCCTTGTTGGCTGTCTGTAACTGTAACGCAGGGGGTAAGAGGTCAGAGGTCAGTGGTATACATCAGTATAGCCACTCTAAAGAGGAGGTCACGATTGCGAATGTTCACGAATACCTAATGTTCGACTATATAAGCGAGTAACTATTTACGAGTATGACATCATCTTAAAGAAGATAATACGTACGACTAACGTTGGTTCCTACGGCTATTTTCTCACGGACTATCTTATCCAGCGGTACGATTTCTTTTTTCACAAAGTTCAACTTTTTAGGCGTAACGACGGTTTCCTTCGGTCCATCTCTGCCGACTAGACCCAGATCTAGGGGAGATAAGGAAGTTGTTAACCACCGCGATACGGGGGCGGTCGGAGAGTTAACCTTTATCTTTGACGACAAAGCTCGGTCTGAATAGTATCTCGTCGATAATAGAACCTTTGTAGTCTTTCGTGGGCACCATATTCACTTTCTAAACACGTGATATCGGTCAGTTTATATATTACGATCATCTCAACCTAACTAAAAATGTATTCAATATTATCATAGTTGAATAGTAAATTACATTCGGTTAACGAGAAGGTATCCATTTTAATTAATTAGGATTACGATTGCACCGCGGCTACTAACCGTGAAATTTTTACTTCTCAACTCTTCAAAGTACTCTTCATAGTCTTGATCTCCTACCCCCTCGACCACGATGATGTTCACCTTGGAGACGAACCCCCTTCGCATTATGTTACACCACCTGTCAATAACGTTAATCGGTGATCTCGTGCGATGTGTTTTAATTCGATTAGTTGATTTCGAGCGTAAATTCTACTATTTATAAATAATTGTTTAAATTAACATAACAGAGATTTCTAGTATACGTCAACAACGAATGGTTCCTAGCGGTGGGCGACTAGCGGACTAAGGGGGCGGGGGCGGCTTACCTCGGCTGGTGGACCGTATGTTTCTGTATGACGAACAGCAGTAGTGTCTGACAGTCGACGGTGAACAGGGAAGCCTTATCGCGGACGACGGGCGTATAGTTCTGTACGATATCGCAGTCGCTGGTCTTCTTGATCTTGTTGTTGTGGCCGTTACTCTTCTTCTTGTCAGCGTTATCTCCTCCCTCCTCCTCCTCCTCTTCCTCATCCTCATCATCGGAGATATCCATGGTTTTATCGCTGTTTACCACTGGGAAACTCATCTTACTGTAACGGCGGCGTATGGTGTGAGGTTACTATTAGCTTCAAGATTTGCGTCACCTTAATAGTTAACTCGTAATAATCTCAAATTTATATAACAAATACCGTAGTAACATCGAATACGTAGTACACATCATATACACTTCACGGTATACCATTATATATTACGAATGTTGTACTGCCGTCGAATGAATCAACGAATGAATGAGTAATACGATGAAGCTGAATGAAGTCGTACGATAACGGGTATACGTTTACCGATGGAACCAACGTTTTAAACTCGAGCTTCTTTTCATTGTACATGCACCTCTTCAGTATCGAGTCTTCGTTGTCAACGATGCTGTCCATCGTCAAAAAGAATTTCGGTCTATTCTGTAATCATAGTCGTGTACAAATATATTAAAATATCTTTTACAAGTTATTATACTTGTTTTAAACAAGTTGTTTATATAGGAATATTGTTGCTAGATTATTAACAATAAATATCAGTCGTAAATCGTTATTATTTCATAACATTACGCTTAAAGATACGCAGATACTTTAAGTGTACATAGTGTAATTTGAACTTTTTCTACACTAGCATTTTCGAACGTAAAAACGTCGTTTTAGACTTTATTAAAACATGTTTAACGGTGCATTCCTTCATTTAAACCTTACCCTTTATGACTATTTTACGAACGTAAATATATTACGCTACGAAGCAAAAACGCACGCATTTCTCCGCATCTACATTAGAGCTTGAATGAATATAATTAAAGATGTCTACATCTACACTGAACGGATGGAGTCGGAAACCTTCATTTCACTGTGGTCAGTGTAGAGGTCATTCTTAATGGTCTCAAACTCCTCGGGCGTATATTTCATCACTTTATTTTTGGGATGATTATCTTCCCCTTCGAAGTAGAATCTTTTCTTGCCATATTTCATGCCCTTCAACTGCATCTTATCCTTAGGTCGCTGTTATGTTGATTTCATTAATATTTAAAAAGGTTTGATGATTTCGTGTGCAATATAAATTAAATTATTTATAAATAATTATTTAAATATGTCACGAGATCACCAATCTACACGAAATCACTTCGCACGAGATAATTGGTATCCATCGCAACTGTGGCGCTAGTCGATATCAAACTATTATATTAATACAATAATTTATTATATAATATAAACAAGCATGTTTTATACATGAATCATGTAATATGATATACATGTAACATGATATACATCTAAGATATATCTAAGAAATATACCTTATATTAAACTATAATAATTTACTATGTATTCCAATATATATTCGATATACTTAGCACCCTCTATAGTTTAGTTATGGTATAGTAGTGTTTAAAATGTTTTCCTTTAGTCAAGATACAGCCATTTATTTATATCTTCTTGATGAAAATATAAAGTAGGCGGATTATGGTCAAAAGCTTCGCGATTTGAATGCTCACAAAATGTTGTGTTCGAATTAGTGATTTTACAATATCATATTATAATCCATCGATTGGTCATTATAATTAGCGTATGTCTATTTATACATTCATGCAACGGATTATTAGTAACACACACACATATATATAACATTATTATTTACTTAATATTCTTATCTATAATGAAACTTATCATGTTAATAAAGAGGTAATTGTCTCGATAAGCAACATTGCTTCTATAATTACAATGGATTTGCCTAAATCTGATAATTACAAACAATTAAAAAAAATATATACATATATATCTATATATGCATTTATTGGCGGGATGTAATCATTACAGTAATGCATCTAAAAAAACTGGAAATATCACAACTAAACACAACCAAACCAGTGAAAATAACTAAAACTCAAAATATTAATGACTACATTTCACACATATATGTTACTGATAAGCCATTGCATGTATGATAATCTATAAATAGACATACGCTAATTATAATTGCCAAGCATACGCTATTGTAATCACTAATCAAATCACTAATTCGAATAATACAATTTGCGGGCGTTCACATCTCGAAGCTTTTGACTAGCTATCAATGTGGCTTGACGCGTATGAACTCAATAAATATATACTTTTTAAATAATTATAAATCATCATATATATTATCATATAAATGGAATAGTATATAATTATTTATTATAAATTATAAAAATATTTTAAATACATAATATCGTCCAAATTATAAACTATTTTTAATATTTAAAACTTATATACATTATTCATATAGTTTAAATACGTATTAATTGCATATGTATTATATATAATAGTAACCCAATTATTATCCATAACCGACATTGTATAATTTTAAATAATAATAGTAATAATATAATAAAATAAAAAACTAAAAAAATTAAGATTTTTAAATTATCCTATAATTATTGGATTTAAATATTAATAAAATAATCCAATAATAATAAATAAATTTAAATTATAAAGGGCATTTGTGAAAATTCAAAGTTAGAAAAGTTAATAAATGTGATATGTATATGCAAAATTCTAAAATAGCATTTAATGTAATTTACATATTTTAACTTTTTTTTTAATATATTACTTTATATATTAATGTCACGAAAGCTTAGATTTTCAATATTGCGAAAAATATTCAGTAAAAACCCCATACAATAATTTAATTGTTGAACATAAATTTTGAATTTTTATTATCATTATAATATACTTTTTATATTAGTGTATCATAAAATTATAATAATTCTAACTGTTTTATGTCCAATCTATACATATATATGTTATAAAACATATAAAATGTTTTATATTATTATTATAATTATAATTATAATAATTATAATAATTATAGATTTGTAATATTATTATAATAATTATATTATATTTTTAAGATAATCATTATTTAAAAAATTATAATAATTATTATAATAATAATCATTATTATAATGCTGAATACTGACATAGGCCCCCAATAAGTCACTTGTCAAACCGTGAGTTCAATTAAACATTTCTCGGCGGACGTTATATTTCTCATTACATTATTTACCTAGTAGTGAAGTTGTGTACTCTATATATGCATACATATCATTATGATAATCATAATACCGTGTGCTTATATATTAATATAATATTATATAATCCCTATATGCATTGTTTACTCAAACTCTCAGTTAGACACGTGACATGTTGGGTTTAAATCATTATAATGTTACTAGGAATAGAATTTAGATCGACATCGGCCCATATCACGTTTCTAACCGAGAGTTCAATTAAAAAACGCGTTTATGACTTTATTTGTCAGATATATTTCTGCTATACATATACGCTACTATATTATATCAATTTGATAATGAAACATGACGAATAGTTTGTGAATAATGTATCGTAAATAACTTTAATCTCGAAGAAGGCCGCCAATTATTATTATTAGAATTACAGAGTTACATTTTTTTTTAGGGTTGTTTGATTTCTTCGTGTAGGTTTTATTTTTCTTTTTTTTAGCGCCATCATATCCCCAAGTGAACCTAGAAAATATTGTATAATTCGTATAATTTTAAATTGTGCAGCAGTGCATATATAAGTACCGCCCACCTTGAACTCTGAAATTCTTATAATAATAATCGGCGGCCTTCTTTCAAATAATTCTTAATTCTTCCACGCGTTGTTTACTTGAAGTATCGGTTAGCGACGTTATAATGTTATAATTTATTTTGTTTATCTTAATATCTAATCTTAAATAAAGACAATAAAATATATATATATATACATATATGGTTATATTCCGGCTTCGAAGGGATATTAGATCCATATATGGTTATAAGTGAAAACTTCATCTAAGTTCCTGGATGGGATGAAAGGACTCCACCAAATAAAAATAACAATATATATATATATTTGTGTTCTATTGTGCTGCCTATATGTATTCGGTATTCATTGGGAATAGATTTTATAATTGAATTCAAAGAATTACTAGATAATAATGCATAAGAATATAGTAACGATTCAGAGTGCATATTTAAAATAAACGTAACACTAGTTGCACTGTGTACCTCGTTACATAGGCACACTCATTTAAAGTAAAACAAATTACAACTAGGTAGGTAGGTATATATATATATATAAAATGATTGTGCCACGAGCAACATCTTTGTTAATTTGGTTGGTGTGGGCGATTTATGCGTCGATAGAATTACATAATATATATATATATATATTATATATAATATATATAATATATATATATATATATATAGGGTTGTGAGTTAATAAAAAACACGTTTAAAACGTCTGTTTAAAACCATTTTAATAAAGAATAAAAAACGAAAAAAACCGAAAAAAACAAGAGACATACATTTATACATATATTTATTTAATTGTTAATATTTAAATTTAAATTTAATTTGACAAATAATCTAATTTATCTGCTCTTTTTTTGATATAATAAATTGTATAATAATTGAAAAATGAATGATATGATATGAAATAATTATTTAATAAATGTATAAAATATGTGTATATAAATATAATATTATTATTAAAAGTTAAATTAGATTTCTTTTATGTTTTGATATAATAAATTGTATAATAATATATATTATGTTTAATATTATATAAAAATATAGTATGAATTTTCATATTTTTTTAATAATAATATATTAATATATAAAAGAAATATGAAAGTTCATAATATATATTATTATATAATTTATTATATCAGAACATAAAAGAAATCTAATTTTACTTTATTATTTATAATAATTTATTATATTATAAATATGAAAGTTCATACAGCTTTTATAATATTAATTATATAATGTACATATATCTATAGATTGTGATATAATCTCCATGTCTATAACATTAAATAATACAGAAATACTCAGTGTTATATTGTAACAAAATAAATATTATAATTATTATAATTGTCATACTAATGTATAGTTTGACAATATGATTTAATAATTCTAATAATACAGATAATATATTATTTGAATTATTACTGATTATTCATATAATATGTACTTACTTTATTATTATTTTATTATTTAACAACATATCTACTTTATTTAAATAATTTTATAATTTGTAACAGAAAAAAACGGATAAAAATCGAAAAAAACCGTTTAAAACATGTTTTAAACAAACAATAATAAAAAACGCGTTTTTTACATCGATATAAAGAAAGTGGATAAGCAATTGACTCACGCAATGCATGTAAAATATAGATATGCGAATGACACTTTTATCGATAAATTAACAAAATGGTATCAGTGATTTTGATTGGATATTAGTCATATTATATATGTCAAATATTAAAACAGTAGGCTTTTCGTCGAAATAGATAAAAGTGACTTCTATCTATATCAATGGATTTAAATTATAAATATCAATAAAATCAATAAAATAGTATTATATCTTCAATTTAAATACACAAAATTACGAGGAATATTGATATTATGTATTTTAAATATATAATTTTATAGTAGATAAAAATTAAAATAGAAAAAGATAGTACATTAAAATTGGTAGTAATTATCAATATATATATGTATAAATAAATATTATTATAAATAAAAAGTAGTGGGCCAGATAGTGGGTTTCGACTGCAGCGCCCGTAGCGGATAGTGCCATACACTACATTCAATTGCTTATCCACTTTCTTTATATCAATGGTTTTTTAATAACACTATATATATATATATATATTAAATATAATTAATTCTAATGTACTACAATCTTCTCTTGCAAAACTGGCTATTACCAAATATTTTTCTAAGGAAAGATATAACACTTACGCGAAATCGTGTAATTCGAATTTGTATAGAAAATACCCCAGTACCACCTATATCGGGTTACTTTTAGGAACCATGTGTTGTTTATAATGTAAATTCGTATCAAACTATACAGTTTTAAAATGTTAAATAATATGCTTTAAATTAGTATTTACATGATGAAAACTAAGTGTTCATTACTAATATATAACAAACAACTATGATATGTATGTTTTAAATGCTATAAATATATATTTGGTGAGTAAAAGCTAATTTATATTGCGTGTAATTTAATAGAGCAATGAAAACATTGTTGTATGAAAATAGAGCTGAACCTAAATCCAGTTCAGTGATTCGATACTACTGCTAGCAGCGGCATCGGGTATTACTAAATTACGTTGCAAGCATAGTGAGTGATATATCTTTGCTTCGCAAAATCTTTGCTATTACTGTATCGCCTATAAAACTGGAGGGTATATATTTAATAAATATCTATAAATATAGGTAAAACGTAATGTAATGTTAATAGACATTAGCAGTTCACTCCTCCAGCGTACACATATGGGTGAGTCATCATGACTTACCCATGGTAAGTTACCATTCGCACTTTCCACCCCATTCCAACATACCACAACTCTTAATACAAATTATCTATGTCGGTTTTATGCGTAATCCAATGATAGTGTATGTATATATATATATATAGGTACAGAAAACTAAAGTCAAGAATTCATATAGCTTATGTATATATATACAACCATAGGCGCCGGTAGTAAATATCACATTAGTATATTATTATATTACTAAAAGTCTACTATTTACTATAGATTATAATGCGTATATAAACTCATTCATTGTCAAATATAAACACATCATTTTAACATATGATACATGTGCAGTAAGAGTGATTTAATTTTAAAGATCCTAAACCGGCATAGTAGATTCTATAGATATGATGCTCATGATAATATTGTATTAAACCATATTCATTTTGGTTCATTATTGGTGGTGAGCCGGAGGTTTTAAAAAACAAAATTATTTAAAAAAAAAAAATCTCGAAATGTCGTTATTCCTATGTAACTGTATTGTATATGTTTATAAATAAATGTCCTTGAGGACATTTATTTGAATTCTGTACATTTAATTTGTATTGTATTGTAATGGGTATATATATAATAATGAGTAATTTTTTTAAATACTATATTCTTCTAATAGATAACATTAATATATAGTAAATATTATCTATAGTATCCCTAATTACAATATTAGTTATTAGATAATTAATTTAAACAATAAAATAAATTTTATATATATACAAATTTTCTAAAAAATTAGTCCACTTTGACTATTTATTAAAATTATAAAGAGTTATTTTTTTAAATTTATAATACTTGTACGTTAAAATATAACATCTTAAGATGAAGTAGAAAAAAAATAAAAAAATAAATCTTAAAATGTGTAAAGGTACCAATCCACAGAAAAAATGGTAATTTTTTGATGATTTTTAACAAAATTAAAGAAATACCAGGGTAGTTATTATTTTTTCGGCCAAATTGTAATATATAGTGATTAATTAATTGTTTTTTTTTGTTATATATAATATAAATTGATAAAATATAACAATTCTGTACACAATTATGAGAGGTCAAAAAAAATTCTGTAAAATCCTATAATTTAAAAAAAAATCCTAGAAATAAAATTAATTTTGTTATGAATTTATAATATTCAAAGGAACTATACACATTACACATATTCTGAAAATTTCATGATTGTAGCTTAATTATAACTGTGAAAAATATACATATTTATGTTTTTTTGGTATTCTCCTATCTATTCCCATGTTAAATGTTGTTAAATTTGACCAGCCTGGCGCATGTACAATATTGACCTAAATTAAAAAAAAAAATGTTTTGTATTCTCTATACTCATATTTTGATGTTCCAAATGCCGGTAAGGAATCGATAACCAATAGCATGTTTAAAATCACTCTTAATGTGCAGGGATTCATAATCTATATTAAACTATAATCATTTTATTTTATTTTGTAATCTCATAATATTTTTAAATGGGTAACATTTTTCAGTTAATTTAATTTAATTTATTATTGTTTACTACATTGGAATAATGGATTAACTTTTAGTGTGAAGTACCCACTATATTTGCATTACATTATTCAATTTATTACCAAATATAACTAAATAGTAGTTGCGTAAATTATTGGCATTGTAAAACGTATGTAATTAAATATACGACTGATTGTAATTATGTCTAGACTCTATATACTATAGAGTAGTGTATAAAACAAAACAATAACGTAAAATTAAGCTACTTCTAATGTTCTACTTGTAACTCATAGAATACAAATATGTTATTATAATATTGAAAAGTGGTGGTTGGGGATAATATATCTGATACCCTCCCCACTATGAATAGTAAAGGTTAAATAACCCTCCTTTTAATTATGCCCATATATGTATATATATATATTATTTATAGATTTAGTATATTATAGATGTACATATGGTAACAAAAAATCTAAATATAAATTTGCATGTATTATATATATTGCATTAACGTAGATATTAATTAATATAGTGACATGCCCGATATACTACTGATTTGAGACATAATTAACACAATTAAATTACATGTAATATAAATTAGCTTTTAATCGCCACATAGATATTTATAGCATTTAAAACCTACATATCCTATTGTTTCGTTATATATTAGTAATGAACACTTAGTTTTCATCATATAAATAATAATTTGAAACATATTATTTTACATTTTAAAAGTGTATAGTTAGATACAAATTTACATTATAAACAGCACATAGTTCCTAAAATTAACCCGATATAGGTGGCGCTGTAGATGTTTTGTATACAAAATCGAATTACACGATTTCACGAAAATATTATATTTTTCCTTAGAAAAATCTTTGGTTATATATAATATAAAATATAATAATATAATATATATTATTAAAATATATATATTATATATATTATTAAAATATAATAATATAATATATATTATATATAGGAATTATCAATTTCACCAATAATTATAAATTTATTTAAATTACAAGACTCAACTTATAATATGCGGGATAATAATAAATTAAAAATACCTTTAGTTAATACCAACGCAAATAAATGTAATATAACCTATTATGGACCCATTTGCCGGAATAATCTACCAATACACATACAATCATATAATAGTCTAATCATACTTAACCTATTTTGTTCAAAAATAAGTATTTAATTATTAAATTTTAATATCATGTGTAATCTTTGTTAAAATTTCATCCCTGTTATAATATTATTTTGTTGTTTTTATGTACATAAATTTTTTATTATTAATGTATATATTCGATATTAATATTCTTACACCATTATTATTATTATTATTAGAATATTGTCAATATTTAATACTTTTGTTATAAGACTTAAAATAAGCTACATATAGCATCTGAATATCCTTCCGCCTATTAATTCAATATTAGGGAAAATAAATATTCATTAATTAATTCATTAAAGTAAAAACCCGTGATTCCGGTCGATAATAATTTATGAACATGATTCATATTAGAGTTTTATATACCATTAAGTCATTTATACGCACATATATATATATATATATATATATATAAATGTATGCATTAGATTATATGTATACTGTATATGTAATAAATTATGTGTATCAATTATATTAGTGATTATGAGTATATATCATCGATGTAGTGAGAAAGTGGATAAGCAATTGAATGTAGTGTATGGCACTTTGCGATAGAGGCGCTTTAGTCGAAACCAACTACTAAATACCTACTAAATTTAAAATTTTTATTTATTTATACATATATATATTGATAATTACGGTAAATTTTAATATACCATCTATATTAAAAATAATATTATATATTTAAAATACAACATATCAACATTCCTCATCATTTTCTGTATTTAAATTTAAGATATCATACTATTTTATTGATATGTATAATCTAAATCCATAGATATAGATAGAAGTCATTTCTATCTATTTCGACGAAAAACTACTGTTTATTATATGACATATATAATATGACTAATATCGAAACAAAATCACTGATGCCATTTGTTAATTTATCGATTAAAGTGCTTTCTATCTTTTACATGCATTGCATGCGTCGATTGCTTATTCACTTTCTTTATATATATTGTATATATATAACAGTTTTATAGTAGAGAGTATAAGCTACATTTAGATTTATTAATAAAACTGGTTTGAAAATGATCACATTAGCATATTGTCAATATATCATATATGATTATTTTTAATTATTTGTTTAATTTTTTTATTCTAAAGTTAATTATGATTATAATAATTATTCTTAAAGTTAAATATTAATCTATTACAGTATTTTTTAGATCAAATGTCCTGTTATCAATAATAACTAATTACCTTTAATATATACATATATATGTTATACTATCACTAATACAAATAACTTATACTTTATTAAAATATAGAAGTTACATATATTTTGTTGATTTACTAACGATATATGTCAACTATTGTGAAGTATTTTTCATTCGCAGTAAATAATAATAAGTATGAATCATAGGATTATAAATATATATTTAGATATATATATATATATTAAATTGCTGGTAACTATGAATCATAGGGACCCACTTAATGTGTCTGATAATACAGGAGTTTACTAACGAATGATCAATGTATCAGTGATTCTTACCATTATTTTCATGCATCTTCATGTTTAATATTAAGTATTGATTGATTGATAATTTATTTTAGCAAATACAAAGCCGAAAATATAATCGAAAGTATAAAGTATAAATATTTGCTAGCGATAACATACGTTATAGAAATAAACAAAGAATAATACGAAATTAAAAAATTAAAGAAATTAAAACGTTTTACAGTTACCGTAAAAATAAACGAAAAATAATCGAAAATAGAAATAAAATACAGTATTTTGTTGTATTATAATAATTTATTATTCATCTTCATTCACCTATTTATGGGAATAAATTATTTATTATTTGCCCGCTCATTACTGTGTATATTTCAGATCTACATTCCTTATAGATATAATTATTCAATAAGTACGAGATTATATCACATTTTTATATTTATTTTATTAAATACACATATTAATATTCAACATTTAATATATTCAATTATGTAAATTTCTATGTCTTATATAGTAAATAACAAAACTGAATTGTAGATCTAGTGGACATTCCAATAAAGCATCCTCATCGTCGTAGTCACAAAGTTTGACCTTCAGCAAGGACATAACGACGAGGTATCATGGGAGCGAACGCTTCTATCGAGGCTACCCGAACAGCTTTCCCATCTTCATCCCTACCCCCCTCGGAGGGAGGGGTAAAGAAACCCCCTACACAAGCTGTTAGTCCTACTACTACTACTACTACTACTACTACTACTACTACTACTGCTACTACTACTACTACTACTACTACTACTACTACTACTACTACTACTACTACTACTACTGCTACTGCTACTGCTACTGCTACTACTACTACTACTACTACTACTACTACTACTACTACTGCTACTGCTACTGCTACTGCTACTGCTACTGCTACTGCTACTGCTACTGCTACTGCTACTGCTACTGCTACTGCTACTGCTACTGCTACTGCTACTGCTACTGCTACTGCTACTGCTACTGCTACTGCTACTGCTACTGATACTGCTACTGCTACTGCTACTGCTACTGCTACTGCTACTGCTACTGCTACTGCTACTGCTACTGCTACTGCTACTGCTACTGCTACTGCTACTGCTACTGCTACTGCTACTGCTACTGCTACTGCTACTGCTACTGCTACTGCTACTGCTACTGCTACTGCTACTGCTACTGCTACTACTACTACTACTACTACTACTACTACTACTACTACTACTACTGCTACTGCTACTGCTACTGCTACTGCTGCTACTGCTACTACTACTACTACTACTACTACTACTACTACTACTACTACTACTACTACTACTGCCACCTATAGTACATAGATGAACCATACGAGGAATGTCCGATACCACACATAGCGGCTCAGCAGCGAGAGAAAAGGAAACAGATGGAAGAAGATAACCCTGTGCTGGACGCTGATGGTATTAATCCACTGAATAGGGTAGGTAGCAGCTGTGATGTGTAGTGATTGGTAGGCTTGTCATCACCTCCATCATCATCGTCAGCATCATCATCACCACAATCATCATTAACATCACTATCATCATTAACATCACTATCATCATCATAATCATCATCATCATCATCATCATCGCCACCATCATCACAATCAGCATTAACATCACCATTACCATCATCATCATCATCACCACCAATACCACCTCCATCATCAGATGCCTCCAGCCAATCAGCAACCGGCACCAGATCAACCTTTCCCGCTACCGGTGGACAGAGTGAAATCCACAATTCCCAAGGTCACGGATGAAGGTGAACAGAAGTTCTGGGTGTACCCGTCGCAGCAGATGTTCTGGAACGCTATGCTTCGTAAAGGTAACCATCTTATACTATTATCGTTGTATTCGATATAGATACATTCGATATATAAAGCTGCGTTCACATATAGCGATTTTGCTTGCAAAATCGTCGAGACAGAATTTTGCATACTATTTTGCAGCAAAATACTCAGCAAAATCGCAGCGATTTCGCCGGAGTGTTCACACCTAGCAAACATTTTCGTCCTAAGATTTTCGTCTACGATTTTGTCGAACTTTGAACTTTGAACGTTACACTTGCGATAATACAATTATTTATTATTTCAATTATAAATTTATTTTATTATTATAAAATTTGATTTACATAATTTGTTACGTTTATACTTAAAGATAATAGTCGTATAAATATAACATGACATTTTCTTTAAATTATAATGCATTTCATAAGTATAAGTATTACTCAAATTATAATAATAATAATGGAAAATTAATAATAGAAAAAGTATAGCAAAATATTTATTAAGTGAATATTTTAATATAAAAAGAAATAAAAGACATCCAGTGCTATTTCCTGCAACAGCTTGTTTTTAATTATTTTATTACAGTAGTCCCGATTCGCGGGATCCCATAAACATATGTGACTCTCGTAAAACAAGATTATATTTGATACTTTATTAATTTCTTCCGATATTTTTAATAATGCTTATTTATTGTTTATCAATAATTATAGAAAAGTCTTTGCGTTTGGACAACATTTTGCACATATAGCAAACATGTTTGCTATTCATTTTGCTGCAAAGTTGCTGCGATTTTGCAGTGATTTTCCTCGTGAATGTTTTTTGCTGCAAATTTTGCCGTGGTGTTCACACCTGGCGATTTTGTTCGTCGTGATTTTTGCTGCAAAGTTGCTGCGACTTTGCAGCAAAGTCGCTATATTTGAACGCAGCTTAAGTAACAATTAACTTTAACGTTAATGTGAAAAGGCATTTTTTTTATTATTTTCTAATAATAATAATTTATATCTAACTTATATTGTATGGATTAATTATTATGATTATTATCGTTATTTTAATATTTATTTTGCATTGAAATTTTCAAAAATTATTTCTGTAATTTATTCTAATTGAAATCATTGCTATCATTCCTACATAAGTATTGTACGCCAGTATTGTAGACATATCGGGGGTACACATGTCTACTAGGCACGTGTACAGTGTACACCTAATCCAGTAGTTGTATTCACTGCCAGTACTATCAGATCTTAGTAACGTAGAAGATTCTAGATCTGCTTATCATTATCATATCTGTGTGTGTGTGTATTGCATCCTCCAATGAGTGACCTAGTGACCTAGTTAGTAACCCTAGTATGGCTTATGGCTGCTCAAGGTCGCAGCATTAACTTAGGGAGAGATGCCAGCGTTACACACCACCATAGAGCTAGAGAGAAATAGAGTGGTAAACAAGGTATCTGACATGCGGAAAGGGTCAATCTAAATTGGTCACCGCAAAATGGCGGATTTGACATATTTGATTTTTTATTTTGTAGCTAGAATAAATTTATTAATACCATTGGAAAGATGATAAAAAAGTAATATAAGTTTCATATTTTACAATTAATAATAAAAAAGTTATAATCAAAAGAATATTATATTTTAATATTTGGTCACCGCAAGATGGCTGATTTTTTATTTTCACTTTCCGCATTGGCTTACGCTGCCAGGCATTGAGTATTACCACTCTATTTCTCTTTAGCTTTATGCACGGTATGCATAGAGCACCACCATCCACATAAGCCCCTTATTGACCTTCATATCATAGCTATGACCTTGTTTATACTACTGTGTTACTGTAATACAACCTCGTGTATAGAATTTTAGTCTAATTTATTTATATAATATACATACACTAAAACACCTCTATAACGAACATGTTTTCGACTAAGAATTATGTCTTAAACGATGCTTTATTTTAATATGAACAATTATTATAAATTATAACTTTATATATTTTATATTATATAACTTTATATAATTCCATATGTATATCGATTACTTATGTTTTATAAATATAGAATTATATATTGATTATATAATCATTTTAGTAATATGTTTTGATCTGTATAATACAAAATATATTTATAAAATTATTTTGATTTATTAAATTAAAATCATATCATATACCATTTCCTTATAACATTGTTAGTTTATAGTAAAAATGTAAGATTCAAACCAGTAAACCTAATTTTATTATTTATAATGAGATTACTTATAAAGGGGTTGTACTGTATGTATATATATATATTATGTATGCAATTAATTAAGTTATATGTTATGCATATATTATATGTTTAATTAATTTGAAATATCGCTCTATCTTCTCTCACATCAATATAAGTAACTTTTAATTTTTAATGTTTATCTCAATAATAACCATCTCTAATTTATTAAATAAATGAGATTATCAATTATAGCATGACTGTAATCATGAATACTAAACAGAATCTACATATATTCAAGACTAGCATATAATTTGATCATTTGTTAATCATGTTTTATAATTTTATATGTATTGATTTTATTGATATAATTAGTATTATAAAATAAATTAAGCATGGCTATACAATTTCTTTATAAATATACCTAATCTAGTTGAGAAAGTTTATCACACATTGTTTTAAATGAAATGATAAACAAATGATCAAACTATTTTATCTTGTACATTGCATATTATATAACATGTTATTCCTGGCTAAATTTAACTTAAGGTTACACATTTTTATATGTAAAAGATAGGGAAAAGTACACATTTCTAGAATACTCTAACTTAAAATCTATTATATACATATATATACATAAACATTTTTTGAATAAATTATAAGATACGATTTTTTATATTATTAAAAAAATCTATGTATTTTGTAAAGTATACATATATTGAAAACAACATATACAAATTAGGTACAAATAATAATAAATTATTCAAAAAAAGATGGAAATAAAGGTTAATTTTTCTAACTGGCGGCTGAAAAAACGGTGCCTCCTAAACAAAATGTGGAAGTGCCAACAATTAGATGTTATCAATAATGTTTATGATTTTATCTAAATAAAACATTTTTGAATACTTCACTGCAGCTTACTGTACACTTTAACCGATGATTAAAAATACAGGTGCTGGGAGAGTGGCTATGGGTATAGCCAATATACTGGAAATGCTAATTCGATTATATGATATTGTAGTTAGTTTTTTTATTGAGTTATTATTATTTGCCGCTATTGTTCTATGTAATACATAGTATGTATAGCCATTTACATGTAAATAGAAATGGGAAATAGGTGGTCATGTAAACAAATCAACTAATTATTCAATATTTAATATTTTTAATTATTTTTGTATATAATCTTTTCATAATATTCTAATTTATTATTGATTTTAAAAAATGTAAAAGTAACCTAAACTATAATAAAAATAAGATAAAGTAAGTTCTAGTAATAATTGTAATCTGCACAATTTTCTATTTAATTATTATACTGTGTATATAGACTTGTTTTTTATATTGTAGGTCTACTTTATTAGTATAATAAAATAATATAATAATAGTAAAATAATATAATAATAGTTGATATTACATGGAATTTATAAACTATAATATATATATATATATATATATATATATATTTAATATATATTATATTTATATATCATATATGTAAATTGTAAATTCCATGTAAAATGTAATTAATTACTATATTAAATATAATATATATATACATAAATTAAATATTAAATAAAGCTTATATATTGTGTATTCGTATTGATATATAAGTATTATCTTATTTATTTAAATAATAAAGATGTACTAATAGTATTACAAAGGATAGGAAATATATTCACTATCTATGCAATGCTTAAATTTGTACTCCAAACTATATATTTTTCAGTGGTATATTTAATTATATTTCAATGATTTCATTCTTTGAATTACAAATTTTAGAGATATTGATTTATTCCTAAAATAAAATGTATTCATATTTTTAATTTTGTATTTCTATAAATATTTTATTAAAACATATAAATTATTTATAAATTAGTTTTGAAATTAACCTATTTTTTTATATTATTTATGCTGCTATTCAAAATAATATAATGTGTATTAAATTATATTATGAATTGAAAATAATAATATTAAAATCATTGATTTAAAAAAAAATTGTACATTGATTTTTGTTTCAAATTAAAATTTGTATGCCTGGATCATTATGCAATACGATAAAATCACTCAGATGTAAAATACAATTTCATATTAAATATGCACAAAGATTTTGCGAAGCAAATATGGATCACTCCCTATCTAAGCTATGTAATTATTTTAATATAGTTATCATACCAACCACTATATGGATACACATGTATTGTTTTAAGTTAAATTTAATATTATTAATTCATAAGGTAATTAAGCTAATTATCAGACTAATATACTTTTAATATTATAATATATATGTGAATTATATTTTTTAAATTATGACATTTTTACGGCATTGAAAGTTTACATGTAAATAAAAATTACTGAATCGATCTACTTTTGACCTATACAAATTCGGTAAAATTGTTATGAATTCACTTTTGATATCTCCAAATAATATTTTTGCGGAACACTTACTTTTCGATATATATCGAATTTGTATAAATATCTTAATTTAAGATTATATTAGGGTATCATTTTATATTAGGGTAATCTTTGATATGCATTAGAAGACGTCCTGTACTTGTTACAATAGTAAATAGAATATTAAGAATATTAATTTAGATTAAAACTTACTTTATATTATATTTTTATAATAGTTTAGGTTAATGTTATATTTTTTAAAATCAATAATAAATAAGAGCTATATATTATGAAAAGATTATATACCAAAATAATTAATATAAATATTAATATTTATTAATTAGCTGATTTTGTTACATAACTACCTATTTTCACCTATCTATTTACATGTAAATGTTTATAAATAGAACACAAGTCACCATTGCAAATAAAATAACTCTATAAAAAAACTAATTACAATATTATATAATTGAATTACCGTTTCCAGTATATTAGATATAGCCACATATTCGCAATGCAGAACTTATATTTTTACACTAATTTATACACTAATCTATAAATTGAAAATTACTTTTATATATTTTCATACTTTTATATTATTTTATATTGATTTCTTAAATTGTGAAGGTGCTGTAACAATTTAATTCAAATATAAATATGTAAAATGAAAAAAAATAAAAATATAAATAAAAAAGTTATCTATATATATTGAACATTTTAATAATAAATCAGTAATATTAAGATAGTTATGCTAATTTAGTAGAGTAATATTAGTCAAACTTAAAATACTGAGAAAATCAGGTTAAAAATTGGGAAATATTTCAATACAAAATAATTCTAAAAAATAAAAACCACAAATAAAAATATCACTAACTTTTTGCATAGAAAACAAGTATTATAATATATATAACTTTTTAATAATATTTGTAATACTAGATGTTATAAAAGATCATATTTAATTAGATATATAATATTTACTTGAAATTATAGATAAATTAAATCTAAAAAAGTTAAAAAGTCTTAGTTATAAATTAGTCTTAAAAAAGTTTTTTTATAAATACAAATTTTATTTTATTTGTAATTGAAAATTCTTAAGAGTATTAGTTTATAAACACAATAATAGTGCATAATGTTCACAAAGTTAATATTTCATAATGTATATTTCATAAGTTATTTGTTAATGGGAGTTATATATATATATATATTAGCCCTACTAGATAACACATTATAGTTATTCTTGTAGTATATACATACATACTTGTTATGTGAAATCATTGATTTAGTGCATTAGTTATTTTCCTAGGAATTATTATATAACTGAATTATAACTAAACACAAATACACAAAAATATTTACTATTTATAATGAATGTGTTATTAACTTTGATTAATTCCATGTTATTGATATCATAACGTATTAGTTATTATTATATACGCTTTTACATTTATTATATATAATAATTTTTTTTATTTTAAATTAATTACATGAGATATATATTGTTTCACATTTACACAATTTTAATTCATATTTCACATTTATGTTTCTCAACACATCACTCAACACTTTATAACACATATAAATTGTATATGATATAAACTGTTATGTTATTATTATCATAATGAATTGTTATATTAAAATTATACCATAACATCGAATTACATAAGTGCACATATGGATGTGTGTAAGCTATATCATTATAGTATTGTTTTATATGTAAATCTTAATAACCGAATAAACACATACACACAAATGCACGTATAAACTCAATTGCGAACACGCTATGCATAATGCTCACATATTGGGTTATTTAAAGTTATATATATATACTTATGTTTCCCTCCCCAATAATTCGATACAAGGTAATGGAATAGGAGGTGGCTATGTTTTATTGGAAACTCTCACGTCGATGAATAATAATTAAATGGCAACAAATATACACGAGCGCACATACGCACACACACACGCGCACACACACGCGCACACACATGTGTGTTTGTAGGTAGGTAAGCCCATGTGGTATATAGAACAGGTGCTGCCACGCAAGCGTATGACGTCATATATTACATAGTAACACGTGTGCGCGTGCGGTACCACACACACCAGAGCGCACACCAGCGCGCACACCAGCGCGCGCACCGACTTGTTTATGTTTACAATTAAATAGTGAATAACGAGAGGAGAGGGATAGAGAGCGGGGGAGAGGGGTGAGGGTGGAGGAGAGGGGTGGAGGATGTGGAGGGAGATAGATAGTGCAGTGTAGGATGATCGCGTCGGGACACCGAGGAGACCTGTTGACCTCAGCTTATCGTCATCATCGTCGTGCGTCACTTCCTGTAGAGCGGTATTACGTAATAAGGGGGCGTGTCAATCATATGTTTGCATCATGTATACATGTAAATATATATATAATCTGGTAATTGTCTCGATAAGCAACGCTGCTTCTATAATTACCCTGTAATTGCCTAAATCAGATAATAATAATAATAATAATAATATATATATTATATATATAAAGTATCAAGGAGGTATTATCTCAATATATATATATATATATATATAAATATATATATATATATATATATATATGTATGTATATATATGTGTGTGTGTGTGGGTGATATGAGCGCGCACACATGGGATCAGTGACCAATAGTACATCAGTATCAGTGAGTAGTATACATAACATACAATGTACATGCCCTCCCTCCCGCCCGCCCGCCTACCTGTGTGTTCAGGCGAGTACCTATAGGCGCATTCCTCTCTCTCTCTCTCTCTCCTAGCTATAGCTACAACAGCGGCAGCAGACGGTGATGTCATTCAATACACGCGCGCTTATCACTCTGCCTACGCCTATAGGTGTGTGCGTGCGCGTGTAATACATGCATACCTCTCGTTCCGCTTCTCTATAGCTGGTTATTATTCTACAAACATTATCGCCAGCCCACACCCCTCCCCTCCCCTCCCCGCCCTTCCTATCGGAGAAGTCTGATAGCGAAGACTAGCGTTAGTAGTAGTATTGCGTAATAATATAGTATTACGTAATAACCACTAGGAGGGCCGAGGTACCACTAGCGCCATTACGCGACATAAGGTCACACTACTACTACTACTACATTATAACGTTACCTACATCGAGAATGAAACCATAAAGCACGCCACTACACGGCCCCCTACTACTATTAATCGACTATCTATATATAGATACTATAGTAACTTTATAGTAGATACTATATAGTAGCATCTACACACATCTACTATAGTATATAGTAATAGGTATAACTCAATTTATGTAAACATAGAATGAAAGCAATTTCCACGAATAACTTAGTTTTCCTTATTAAATTACTTTCGTGATTGTTTCAATTTACACACACACACACACATACACACACACTACTCGCATATACACTCACACGCATACACACACGCACACATACACACACATACACGCATATACACTCACACACACACACACACACACACACACACACACTAAACACACACACTATATACGCTGCGTGTACCTGCTTAACCTCGATATGGTGATGACGTCAGACCGTCTAGAACAATCCTCTCTTTCCTCCTCTGGAAGCTGACCATTTCTTCACAACCTGAGTGATCATCACATCTTGGTCCTCGTCACCATCACCGTCATCTGCTCATCGGTGTGGGCGTGTTATGTCACGTGGTGGTGAGCGTGAGTGTGACGTCATACGGGATAGTCACATGTCATTTTAAAATGTTATCATAGATTTAAATTCTAGTTATCGCTTTGTCTAATGTAATCATTCACTACACTTATACCATACACTTATCTATCATTAGTACTATATAATATTCAATTTTAAAAGTTTATTTTTTTAATGAAATAAATAAGACGTATTTCAATAGGTTGATATATATAGGCATTAAAACATCGATTGAAAGTTTTGAATTATAACTCGGTGATTACTATATATAGTATCATATATGATTACTATATTCATTTTAATGATTGCTATAGTTGTATCAACGATTTTTCTAAGCTTCGCAACATTTTCTAAGCTGCCGATAATTAGATAGGGAGTTATATATCTTTGTATTCAATGTATTTCACGAAGTAATCATGATTAATCGTTATCATCAAGTGGTAGAGGTGGTCATTAAGTGGTCAGTTATCTGCCACTACGCGATGATTAACAATGTAAACAATAGCGCTAGAGCGTGACTCATCGTGAATAGATGACTCATGCATGACTAATAGATATTAGGTACGTTACCTTGCGCTGCGGCTTCATCGGTTTCCGTGGTTACCGCTGTTTCCGGTTGTTTCGCATCCGGTCCGGTAGGATGTGGCGCCACTGTCGCTGGTTTAGCCTTAGCGTCTTTGTTGTCCACCGCCTTGTTAATTCTGCCATCTTTGTGGACGTCCGCTTTAGTTTTAACCAGATCCGGTTTACACTTGGTGTCTCTGAATGGAGAATCTCGCGATTTACCGTTGTTGTTGTTGTTGTTGATACTGTTGTGCGCGGCTCGTTTCCACGGTAACGCGAAACCGGAAACGCTTTTCTCGTGCGCCGGTTTCGGAGCCGATATCATGTCGTCTAGACGTTTAGCGTCTTTGGCGCTCAGCGACCCGGATACCGAGTGTCGTTTGTCCTTGCGCACGAGCGGAGTGTGAAGCGTGTTTGACCTCTTCTTGACCTCGGCGGCGGCGGCGGCCACGCCCCCATCGTCCTGCACGTCTATGTCGCACGAAACGGAAGTGTCCCTAGTGAAGTACGTCTGTATGGCGACGTCTTCGCTTCCGTTGTTTTGACCGGCGATCCTAGTCTGAAGGTCGATCTTGATCAGCGTACGACCTTGGCAAGGTCGTTCCAAACTGAAGTGTTTCACGACGGTGTCTTGACCTTCGCGACCTTGAAGCTCCAGTAAGGTCGTCAGCGTCGTGTTCAACGTCCGGTGTAGCATTTCGAGATCCATGTCTCGCTATTTCTCTCCGTCTCTCGTTATTATAACAATGAACACTCGTCGTTGTAGTCGAAAGTAGTGTAGTGGTCTCTATACGATATAGATGACGTAATATCCTTGCGAAGATAGACGTGTGTAGAGCCAGCCGATGTGTTGCGTCACTCTGTGTGTTGCGTAATTGGGCGTATGATGTAATAACGGTGATGTAATACTAGTCTATGAGCGCGCATCGGTGTTCTACCGAGCGTGGGTAACTCCTAGCGTGTTATTACAATTCAATATCGTTCAGTGATACATGCATAGTAATAAATAGTCTAGCATAGATTATAGCACACACGTAATATATATATATATATATATATATATATATATATATATATATATATATATATATATATATATATATACATACACGTATATATATTATATAATATATGTGTGTACCTATTGTGTATTTACCGATAATGATATAAGCGCTGACTAACCTATCCGGGGTGGTAGTTATATCTCTAGTACTACTGGCTCCATTAATATCGCGCTGGCTAAGTGCTGACTACTTATTGCGAGACATATATCTTCCTAGCAATTTCGCGCCCGACACGCCCACTTCTCGGCCGACACGCCCACCGATACTCGACGCCACGCCTACGTCGAATGCACGCGGTGTGCAGGTGATTGCGGGCTCACCTGGGAGATGTATTAAAGTCTAGAGGTAGAGGGGCAGGCAGGCATGTAATGTTAATTTATGAGCCTATGGGATAGAGCTTAATAAGCAATTTCCCGATTTATACGCTCATCGCTGATACGAATTACACATGTTCAAACTCAACTATAAATACATCTATATATATATGTAGGTACCTATACATGAATACACTTCATTAGTCATTATGATATGATCTTATAAACTAGTTATGTGTATGTGTGTATATATGTGTGTGAGTGTGTGTGGAATGTGTGGGTATAATGAATAATAAGCGATATGATTAAGTCCACATATCGATTTTTATTACGCATTTAGAATGACGTCATTGTTTATTTGAATTACTCCTTTGTTTATTTGTTTACGCTCGCGCGCCGCGTATTCGTCATATCTCCCCCCCCCCCCCCCCCGCGCGCGTGACCTCACATCACGTGTAACACGCCCCTAATCACGTGTCGGTGCCTACAGGATGGAGGTGGAGGGACGAACAGATTCAGAAGGAGGACGTAGGCGAGATAATCAAGATTCACAACGCCAACAACGAACAGGCGTGGAAGGAGGTGGTCGCTTGGGAGATGATGCTGCACGGAAAGTTAGCCACGTGATAGGCACGATTACGTAATAGCGAGCGAGCGATAGTTACGTAATAGCGAGGTTGTCACATGGTAACTGACACGCGGTGTATTCAGTAGTGTAATAGTATATTGTCAAATATACATTTAAAGTGTACCTATATCTAATATATATATATATATATATATATATATATATATATATTTATATATAAAATAGGATATCAAAATAATATAGTTGATATTTGATATTTATTTATATATTTTATTTTTAAGAGTACTCTTTATTTAAATATTGCGATTGACTTAATCAAAACTTAATTAATACTACACATAATTCTCCTTACTGTATATATATATATATATATATATATATATATATATATATATATATATATATATATATATATATATATATATATATATATATATATATATATTCTACCATTCATAACACTTATAAATATAAATAATTGTTTTATAATGTTGGTCTTAAATAACCTAGAAATATACTTTACATTTATACATTAGTACCTTATTTATACCAGTCATTAATAATAATCTATATAAGTAATAATACATATAAATAACAACACATATAAGTGTTACATTTTTTTTTTTAATTCTAAACAAAATTCAGGGAAATTCCAAAAATAATTTTCTAAATATCCCTTTTTTGCTTTTTTTTTATTTGCTCTAAAATATTATAAAATATAGTTTATGTAATATATAATATATTACTATTATAATTGATAATTATCAATACATGTAACACTATTTTGATACATTTAAAAAAATAAATTGATCAATACATTGATATTTATTTTAAGTACATTGATATTTATATATCAATACAAAATTATCACACTATTTTTTTTTAATAATTTAATTATGTCTTATTAATCTAATATATAATGTTAGTTCTTAACAAAATTGAGAAATTAGGATCATTCGTTATATTTTTTTTTTAAATAATAAAAAAAATAACCAAATTGAACAAATTGATATATAAATATACTGATTATTACACCTAATTTTGTAATCTATCATTTCTGTTGTATTCTGTTCTATATTTTGAACCACATTCTAGAATAAATATTTATAATATATAAAGATATCATGTATCTTAGATTAGATCTGTAAGCATTATTTATAACTGTAATAATCTATTTAAATGTAAATAACTGAAATAAAATCCAAATACAACACCACAGTTTCTAAAATACACAGCTTTTACGCGCGTGTGTAATCGAACAGTCCATCGTTCATGGGTAAAAAAATGTTTTTTTTATTTATACATTTATAATCGCATAGTGCTCATTTTAGTTTTTACCCAATTGTTTAGCGTGTAATTTGCATTAATGAACCGTTATACGTTAATAATTTCTTTTTATGATCATAGTCTTAGTCTATCCGTTTCTTCATAATTTGCATTTATAACAAATATTTTTTTTTATTTAGAATTATTAAATTCTATAAGTTAAGAACAAAATAATGGGGGACCTACATATCACCGATTTGAAGATAATAAATATTCCAGAATTTTCCATAAATGTTATAATATATCATATGTAATCATGTATTATATTTTAAATTGTTTATTATATCTCGAGAGTATCTTAATATAAATAAATTTTGAACGTTTCATATAGGTTGAATAAGTAGTTCTAAAGTTATGGAGCTTCACATGATAAATATTAGTGTAAACAGAGAACAGAGTAGTTTAACATTTGTATATAAATATATATAATAAAAGAAAAATACCTGTGAAACAAATCTGCATCGTAAGCAGAGATAACTTTACATATGTTATCCTGATTATTTAGCGCTTTACTTTTATGCAGCATATCATATACATCATTTTAAAGGAAATAGATCAATTTTCTGATTTTTATATAATATTATTTTTAATAAATAATATATTTATTTCACAAATAATCTGTTCCCCGGTCTCCAAGTTATAAATATGGATTATATATATTATTAAGAGTATATGTTAAATACTTTAAATACTTGATAATGTATGTATTTAATAAATATTATTTATAGATATTTTAAAACTTCATTCATAGTTGCATTAGAGTCTAGTTTTTAATTATATATATATATATATTTATTGTAATATAAATTAGTCTTGTCAAGAATTATTTTTTTAAAAATTAAACATTTTATTTTCATATTACATAAATCAATATTCATTAGCTGATTTATTGAGATAGTAGCAAAGACAATAAAACAACATATCATTACATAATAACTTCACAGTAGATATATTAAAATAAGCCACACTATTATGTAATCATCAATTAAATATGAATCTAAATTTTAAAGATGCCATACTATCAGTGATAGTCTATCACATGATCTAAGATGGGTGATATTACTATTGAGATTATATTGACGTTATATTAGTTAATAATTAAATATATGTTACTGAAGTGGTCATCTCATATAACAATAAGGTATCAAGATTTAATATTTCAATAGTTTAATCGTAACCCTTTATGAAATAAATATTATATTATAAGTATACATATACAATAGTATATACTATTATATTATATAATTTCAAATTTAAAAATCAATGCATAATTTAATTGTAAAACTATTACATAATATAACTATTACATAATACATATATATTTTATCTAAATTAAAATAGTTGACCCCTTACAGTTTATTTCCACCCATGATCCATGCCCTCCAAATGTCCTATTTATTATAACTAACTTCGAACTATAAATAACTATAATATAATTCATAATATATTTATCCGCAACACTTTTATTCAATACATCACGTATGTAATTGTAAATATTATTTACTAAATAGTATAGAATACAATATAAATTGGTAATAATATAGGTGAATAAGTGTAAGTGTAATACAAATATTTCATTTTATCCTTAGTATAAACTAAACATAGCTTCTGGTTATCCCTCCCTATTATTATAGCCAATATTCGGTAAATAAATTCATTCATCAACTATTATAGAGTTATAAGTGTGATATATATTCATTATACAAGTATGTACGCTATCACCTTGACACCAACACAGCGAATACAAAGACAGTGAAACTTACCCGCGACTGAAGAGTTTCGGGGGGAAAGCGAAGAGTTTCAGCCCTAGAGCGAGAATAAGGGGTCTCATGGGGTAAGCACCAAACTAACCAACTATTACACGTAAACGAGTGAAATATACTCGCTGAACTATTCCGAGTAAAACATGTTTGAAATATCAACAATTACAATTCAATAAATAAATTATAAATTGTATAAAATTATATTATGAAATAATAGTGTTATGCATCCTTATCTATATAATATGTTATATAATAATTCTTCCTTATCTATAATTTAAATACGATATATAATAAATGTAATAGTAATTAGTTTACTGGTAATATTCAATGTAATAGTGAAATTATTTTATATATTATTATCTATACTATATATATATATATATATATATATCAATTATATAATTTATATAATATATGTAAGCGTTTCGTATTTATATGTTATATTTATTATTTATAGAATTTATATTTATTATAAAATGATGTTGATCTTTTTGAGCCACTCCATTTGTTTATAAGATCACCTGATACAATATACCCACGACTATATATAAAAAATAAATATAAACAATCCGGTTTTTAACTTGTAAATATATAAATTATATAACATTGTATATTAATTTATATTAGTTATACATGTGTAGATTATAAAATAAATAATTCATTTTTATAAAGGTGTGCTATATGATTTTTATGTTATTTCTAAACTGATTTTTCAGATAATTTGATGAAAGATACATTTAACATATCATTATATTTATTAAAATTTATTTAAATTTTTTACCGATTTTAACTATTTTACCTATCGTTGCAGTATCCCCTTAATATACATACAGTAGTTAGAAAATAAATCTAAAACAATTGTCATACGCTTACTCAATACCATAAAACGAGCCACCCTAGAAATAATTCTACATTTACGTTAAATAACTCACTACATATACCCCCCCCAACAGCTACGAGCTTCCGTTTGACCGTCACGACTGGCTGATCGACCGCAACGGTCAGATCGTACGCTACATCATCGACTACTACGACGGCGAAATAGACAAAAAGTCCTACGAGTTCTCGCTGCTGGACGTACGGCCCGCCCTCGACACCCCCGGCGCCGCCTGGGATCGTATGAAGGTCGCCTGGCATCGGTGGACCAACTCGCCTCGAGCCGAACCCGCTGCCGAAGGGGATAAAGAGTAACCGACGAAGACATACGGACAGACACGAGTGCGCGTGTGTAGTATATATATCGTACTCGAGCCTATATAGTCGTTACTTGTCAATATTTGTAAATAATCACATTTTATTACCGTATATAATAAACGCACGTCGAATAACACCTAATCATAACCTAGTCGACGCCACATTATTAACAACGCGTGTATACGATTCCCGTCGTACTCTTTTATTTATTCACGTCGACATCGTTACATCGTAATAAAGCACACGTGATAATTAATTTATAATATATTAATTTATAAGATAATTTAATCATCTTTAGCGAAGGACATGTTCTTCGACCAATCGTCTTCATCGGCCGGCGCCTGCGCTGTTGTAGAGTGCGAGGTCTTGCCGCGCACGCGGGCGCACAGCGTCAACAGTATCGAGATGACGGCCATTACGAGGGTGAAGCCGAGAACGGCTATTATCAGCTTGAAGCCGAACGCCAGCTCCGTGATCTCCTGCATCGCTGCCGGTGCTGCTGCTAGTGAGGCGAGCTTCTGTCCTCCTCGTTCAGAAAGTAGATGTGCACACGCCCCTTCGGAGTGTGTACCGTTTCCTTAGTGGTGACGAGTAGACGTAACGCGACTCCGTATAGTAATGTCGGAATACCTTTAGTCGGAGGAGGGGGGCGGGCGGTATTACCATCAATTTATATGAAATAATTACGTGATATTTATAAACGAATATTGCGAATAGGTGTTCATAAACTATAGATCATTGAAAACTTGTAACATATAATTGAACACATTTTAGAATGTTATTAATAATTATTGATTACTACCAAATAGAGTACTAGATATGATTATATAAACATGGTTTTAATCACGGGTATTTCATTCATACTACGTATAGTATGTGATAAACATAAGCCTATGGGATAGTGTATTAGACATATAAGCTAAATATAAATGCATACCTATAGGTGGTACAAACTATATGTTAAATTTATATATGATAATAGATTTTGAAATAACCTAGTATAATATTTTATATCGACACAACTAGATGGATATATTCATTATTACTAATAAGTATAGTTACTTATAATATATCATTAATATTCATTAGATTTAAAAATCATTATATATCCAAATATCTTTGATATACAATAACGAAAGACATTTATTAGATTTATTTATTAAATATACAATATTTACAATAATTATTAAATTACAATTTATATAAGTTTATTTCCGGCAACACCGTATCTAATCATCGATTACATTGTAACTAGATTATAAATCTATCCGAGTATTTGCTATAAATTAAGTTATTGATATATTTTATTATATTTTTATATTTTATTAATTTTATTAATATAATTTTATATCAATTTTAAAATAAATAATGATCTTTATACACCCAAATGAGTATGTGGAGACATTACAACATGGGGGTAACATAAATCCTAATAAAAATAATATTTTTTATATAATTATATAAATTAACTATCTTTCAAGAATATTCTCTTCACAATTTCATATTTATTACATTGATTGATGGATTTAAGTAAATATAAAGTAAAAGTTAACATATTTACTAACTAATGTGTATACGTTATTGAAATCAGCGACGAATAATACAACAATACAAAATGACGATACTAAAATATATATTTCTAGCTCATCCTAGAAATGAAATATCTATTTTACACTATCATTTGAATTAAGTTCATAATCGGATGGTAATTAGAATATCGTATTCATTATACTGTGTGAGAGATTACCACTAGAAAGCATAATCCCTACGAATATATTCAAAATAATATTAAAATATACAAAATGAATTGTAATAGATGTTTAGGAATCTGTCTGGAGAATATTTTTTATTAAATTATATTTGTAAACGATTTATTTTCTTCAAATTTGAGATGTAATGAGAAATTTTCTACATTTAAAATCTTGATACTCATTAAAAATTTATATAGAAGGGATCTTTGATAATATTGATAGTGTAAATGTTATTATTTAGAAGACAAATTACTAAATGTGAAGGTCATACAAAGTCATCGTATATTAATTATTAATCATCTTACGATTAGAATAATGAAATTAGAATCTTCGTAATTTTAAATTTGAACTTATATATCGAAGATTTGCGGACACATTTATTAAACAATTAAATACAATAACATTAAAGTATGACACGAAGTAGGTTTACGTCGCTTAATACATTCTGTGTAATATAAGTGTAAAAGGGGTTTCACACCAACTCGAACCCAATTATTAATTCTACTAATTAGAGGTTAAAGATAATTAGAGTTAATAATTGCGTTCGAGTTGGTGTGAAAACCCATTTAGTAAGTTACGGATATGTTTACTATTCTACGTAGTGAATTCATTGATGAACGGACAACTATATTATTTGTTATTCTGGTGTTGTTATAATACTATTTGTAATTGATAACCTCTAAAGTAATAGCTAACCCATATTTAAATATTTGTATGCGATTGTTATTATTATAGTAGGCTATTAAGATACATAAAATAGAAAAACATCTCTCGATTCAAACCGAATTTACGAATAAATTTCTATTTTTAATATAATATTTATATAGAAATACAAATTAAAAAAAAATATGTATTTTATTTCACAAATGTATATCTCGCGTATCTTTGATACCAAGATTTAAATATCTGAAATAAAATTAAATATACCATTGAAAAATATCTATTTCGGATTATGAAAAGTAACCATCGCATAGATAGCGAGCGGAAGTACAATCTTGGCCTATACGATAGATGTTAATTAGTATAGGCCCTATATACTATAGGGTGCTATATAATAGATATAATATAATAGATTTTACATGTGACCAAACAGCAAATATGCCTTTCAGTCTAAATATAACTTACAGAGGTATACGCCGCGATGCTTACTCATCTGAAAAGTAGTGGTTGACGGGTAGAGTAGCGATGGATACCAGTGTAATGATGGATACCATTGTAGCGATGGATACCAGTTATCTCGTGCACGATACCAGTGATCATTATTCATAAATAGTAGAATTTACATCGCGCACGAAATCAACAAACAGATCATCGGATATCGCAAATGACGATCCGTAATGATACGATGAATACTTTACATTTGATGAGAGCGCGCTATCTAAAGACTAAAGATATCTAAAGACACATGCATAGTGCCTATATATTGTGAATACATACACGATGTTCCATCGATACGTTAATTATAGTTATATAACTATTAGTGATTATTCGTTATGCTATAAATAGAATTGTTAAAGTATTAAGATAATAAAAACGCTACGAATTAATATAAAATATGACGTATTTACTTACTCTTTCTTGGCGTGGACCGTGAAGGACCGTGTACATTTGAATAACTGAATAACAATTATTAATATAGGTGTCACTGTTGCGGGTATTTGGTTTGGGTTTAAATGTATCGCCCCCCAACGTATATTATTATATACTATACATTTATTTTAATTTAAAAATACGATCCCTCGCTGTAAAAACCCTCTATCTTATATATATATTATTATTATTATTATTATCAGATTTAGGCAATGCCAAGGTAATTGTAGAAGCAATGTTGATTATCGAGACAATTACCCCTTTATTAACATGATAAGCTTCATTATAGATAATAGTTATAAATAAATAAATAATATATATATATATATAAAGTAAGTATGTTTAATAAGTTTAAAGTTTAAATAAGTTGCTCACGATTAATCATTATAAAATAGGTTTATCGTACACATTATGTCGGTAATCATCGCGCTATTTACACTTAATTCTTAAAATTCAAGACTTCTGCAATGTCGCATAGTCTACTTATCCTCATTATATGTGAATAATTATTTTGTATAGATTATTTAATATCTAGTTATATCTATGAATATACTATAAATAACGTATGATTATCATAATCATTATGATACGCAATTATTCGTTACAACATCTAAATTTTGTTAAGATTTATAATTAATAAATAATTAAATAATATTATATTAAATATATTAATATAATATTAATATTAAATATATATACATAGTAAATTTAATTTGTTTAAACAAAGTAAATGAATAATTTCATTTCATACATTATTAAATTATAGCTTATAAATAATTTTGAGTAAATATCAGATAATATAAAATAAACGAAAATATTATTCACAAAATTAGATGACGAAAGTCGATAGATTTGAATTGTATAACAATCGATTCGCTTTAGAACAGTTACCATAAAATAGATATTAAATATTAAAATATGATATTTTAATTTGACTAACCTAAATTTAAAAACTTTAACCATGTATATAATCTATCTTCTTTCTCTAGGTTTTGAAATTTTCTCTTTGAACAATGATATTTTATAAATGGATAACAACCAACTCTTAATATGTGATAATTTACACCATCTATTTCAAAGTTAAAATGAGAGTCACCAAATTGATCATTACAAATATCTGAATATTTTACAGAATATGAGGTCCAATGTGGATAGTTACTTTGTCTAATATGATAAAATAAAACACTAGATGCTAATGGACGAAATTGTGTACGTCGGCATATATATTTTTTACAGTTGACGAGTACAAATTTGAATGGCATATGTCACGCTATTATGCTTACAGTATAAGTATAAAGTCGATTTTTTGTTTATAAAATTTTGTATATATTCAAATTGAAAAAAATATAAAATAATATCATAATAACGAATCATAAATTTTATAATTATGTCAAATTTATTTACCACTGAAAATAATAAATTTTAATTTCCTGTTTATATTGTTGGCGTCTCATTTAAATTTAATATGAACGACATATCTGTCGTAGATTTTTATACAAATAAAAAACTAGATATAAACATCAAAGGGAATGAAACTGTCTTTGATCTCAAGTGCAGATTTGCTCGTAGCAAGAATCTGGACCCAGCCGTGTATGATAAGGAAACAGGTATGTTAACTTAATTTGCATTTATATGCTATTAATGACCGGAAGTGTATTTAACTAGCGTCCATTTTTAATAATGTTTATAAAATCATAAGATTAATCTAATTTTAAGCATTATTAATAACGATTTTCGTTTTTAAAAATATATATAATATCTTTATAATAGTTATATTTTTTATAAAAATACTTTTAAAATTGTAACTGAACATTACATTGGACATCGATGTCCGAAGATCGTTTTTTTCTGTACATTTTATCTTCGTTTTTGTTTACATTTATTTGATAATGTAATACTTTATTTCATACTTTTAAGTTTATTATAAATTAATCTTTTGATTAATACTATAAAAAATACTACGGAAAATACCTGAATATTTAATATTATATTATAATTAACCACTAATTCAACATATATCGAGTCCGTCGATCGTAATATTTACTTAATTTCATTTTATAAATTATTAATTATATTTAATATAACTAATATAATATTAGTTACAATTTAATAATTTAGTGTTACTATAATATATATATTTATTTTAGTATCATGTAAACAAGCGTACTATCAATTGAAAGAAAATTAAAAATAAATTACCAAATCACATAATTTAGTGTTACTATAATATATATATTTATTTTAGTATCATGTAAACAAGCGTACTATCAATTGAAAGAAAATTAAAAATAAATTACCAATCCACATAATTTAGTGTTACTATAATATATATATTTATTTTAGTATCATGTAAACAAGCGTACTATCAATTGAAAGAAAATTAAAAATAAATTAACAATCCACATAATTCATATAAATAGTATTTATTAAATACTACTGATATCGTTTTTTAATATCATTAATATAAGTTCTATAGGATATTGAAATCTACATCCTTAATATTAATCATGATATTAATCAAGATATGTATCATAACAATTAGTTTTATAGTAAAATATTTCAGTAATAATTCTGCTCATGAACCTGCTCATGCTCATGAATTCTAATTTAAAATCAAAATTTAGAATATTTCAGAAGGATATCCATTGTAAACTTTTTCATATAATCCATATTTTATCACATAATAATTATAATAATTGTTACTTTAAATTCATATTTAATTATAAAATGTTATATATATATTTATATATTGTCATTACATTTATCTACTTTTATATTATTATCCATTGAAATCAAAATATATGTATTACAATGTAATACTATCACATCGATTAATACAGTTAATTCGTATTATTTAAGGTGTAGCCACAGATATTTAAAAATAGAATTTCTATAGTGTTCTAAATATTATTTAGAATAACGAGAGACGGTTTAATTCATGAAACGGAAAAATTAATTGAGATATAATGTATACCTTTTATATGTTAATAATTATTATACTTGAAAGTGTAAAAATAAATATTTATATGGACTCGGCTAAATAGTTGTCATGTTGATATTTTTTAAATAGTAATGAACATAAATAATTTTTTGAATATATTTTGTAATATATTATATGTAAGGAATAATAATTAACAACTTATAAACTACGCACCATCTATTTAATTATTTTGAGTACTTATACTATTTTTAAATATCTGCGGCTGAAACTCTTATTCCCCCGATTAACCTTAATGAGATTATTGATTATTTTGATATTCTGAAATTAGTATGTATTCAGAAATTAAAATTACTTATAATAATTCACTATCATGATAATTATATATATATAAAATGTTGTTCATAATATCTAAATTTAACGTTGTATTTATCTATTAAAAAACGTATCATTCTTTTAGTAATCCTATGTAACGGACGTATCATTGATGGAAAGTCTCTCATCAAAAATCAGGATATAGATAATGAGAGTATTCTCTTCGTTATTAGAAGCATATACACTGAAGATGGTATGTATTCCTAGTAATAAAATACCATGACTGATACACACATTGTTATTCATATTAGATCGAAAGGGCGATAATGATACCATTGAACACGTGTTTGCACTGTTGAATATGGTCAACAATAAACGGAACATGGTTAATACACACACATATATATATATATGCTTAACCGAATAAATATGTATTTGTAACTATTCAAATTTACAGATTCTTAGAGTACTTAATACTCGCAAGTATATGAAGAAGTTTTTGAAGTTGGCCAGGGGTGATTATTTCATTATACGTTAGTAGGCAATTTATACATTATACGTATATAATTTATACTTATAGATTATTAGAAACTCATATATTTTAGTAGATATAAATACATATTTATAAATTTATTCAAGTGTTCATCAAATTATTTACTTATAACTATTGAATTCATATAGTTTATTTATCAAGTTTCATGTAAATTGTTCCTACAATGTAAATTTTAGGAAAAATTTAATGTTTTCAAAATTAATCTAATTTTGTAATCATTCTAAAAATAATATTAGTAAAAACATATAGCTTTATTATGTCTGAATATTTGTAATTAATATTTAATCTAAATAATATAATTTTTTTTTCATAATTAATTAATCATAATATTTATCAAAAAAATTAGTCTGTATATTAGTATATATATATAAATGTATACTATTTATAATCATACCTACAGAGAAATATTCGTCTATATTATTTATTTATGTTCTTTATAGTGTGATCATTTTGATTTGTATCTTATTTATTATATGAATTTGATTACGATATTTATAATTATAAATCAAATCAAATGCATATTCCGTTACAGGAATGCTAAACAACTATGAAGAGTTTACTGAAATGGATAGAAACGAGTTTGTTCAGTTTAGTAATAATATTTAATAGTAACAGTTTGCAGTATATATAACATCACCTTCATTAAAGGATTGGAAGAGAGCATATTCAACTTAACGATATATCTAAATTGATGATTGAAATTTTGAATAGAGGCAACTATTCTGATCTTAATGAATATGTAAATAAAGGTTTTGATCAAATATTCCTAACAATAATATATTAATATTTATACAATTATAGATGAATATAATATTGATTCATTGAGAAATTTGGAATCTGAAGATGATATGGTATGTTTAAAAATGATTATATTTGATCAATATAATAAATGTGTATTGACCACTAGGAGGATGAGGATTACGATGATGATGACGGTATCAGTAGCAGATCTGCTTCACCATCAACTAGACCCCAATATATTACAAACGAACTGTTCCAGCAAGTTATTGGTAGCTTTTTGGGAGGCCACAATGCACAACCTACCCAAGATGTCTACACTCCTGCTACTAATAATATGGATGTAGATGATGTTGTTTATGAAGCTCCAGAATTGGAAGAACAAGAAATTGTTTGTATATAATATTAGTGTTATATTATATTAATTTGATATTGCATTATTAAGTATTTGAAACTGGAGGTTATGAGAGACTATGGTATCACTGACATGCAAAGAGGAAGAGAGGCTTTGATCATGTTTAATGGAGATATAGAACAAGCTCTGGCATTCCTATTTGAGAATATGGATACTAACTAATAACATATATATATATATATAACATATTTTGAATAAACATTTTGCTAGATTATTGATTTTATTAGTTTTTATGTAAAGCATTTGCCATAAAGAATTTCGAGAAACTCTGTGATGTAAATGAATCAATATGCGCTGTATAATTATCAATTTGTCCAGAAGTAACTAATATATCAGCTCTTTGAGGTGGAATCAAAGGCTTGAAAATCTTGTTAATATCTTCTTCTGCCAGTGGGTCCTCTCCTCTTGCACTTCTTGCACTATTTTCTTGTTGCTGTAAACATAAAATTCATGTATTGATAATATATAGTAGATTTTAAACTAATAGAACATACCCTCTTTGCGATATGAATTTGTTTAGATTGGCTCTGCTTAAGCTGAGACCTCTGGAAGTTATAATACTTATTGATATCCTGATTCAGTGAGTCCACACAATCAATAAGCATCTGCACATTCTTCTCTAGAACTGACCCAGTGGCTAGATCCAAGTTCAAGTGTTTGTCTTGATTAGGTGTTAATTCATCTATTTCGCATATCATACAATTCAGTAAGTGAGAGTTTCTTATAACAATTGGAATCTCTTGGAATATCATCTCAAAAGTGATGTTATCTTTTGTCATACTGTATGAATTCATTATATATTATTTTAAATGAATGATATTTACTATTATTCTAACTTTTCTGGGGTAAATTGACCTTCTTTGTATAGTGACATGATGTTATCATTCAATCTAAGTGCTTTCAACGATAAAGTTCCTTTTGCTGTTCGTAATGGATCTATATACAAAGTAATTGGTTAAAATTGAAAAGTTATCATAATTCTTATAAATTAAATAATATAATATAGTAAAACAATTTTATTTATTGAATCATAAATATTAAATTAATATATATAATGTATTTATAGAGCATATTATCAATACATTCATGGTACAAATATTTTGATTATATCTTCCAAATAAACAACTTGATCTGAATTGTATTATATGGATTGAAAAAAATCTAATGAAATTATAAATTTTTACTAGGCAACTAGTATTTTTTAATTTTATAAATGATAGGATATCTACTCTATCTCTTGCAATAGTAACTAGATGTAAACTGAAGTATATAATTTTCTGTTGTATAAATATTTCTAAGAAACCAGAAATATTAATTAAAATTAAAAATGCACTAATTTTAAATCTTTATAAATATTTTATTAAAATAAATTTATTTATATATTTGGTTAAAATAGAAAAAAATTTCTATATTATTTTCTTACAACTAAATAATATAATGTATATTAAATTATATTACAATTTAGACAATCATTTGATTAATAAAAATGTGGAAAATAATTCATTAGGATAAAATCATTAAAGTAAAATAAAAGTTACCAAAAATATATATAAGCAGACATCATTGATTTCAGTCAAATAATATTAAAATAATTGATCTTAATTTTATAATAAAACAATATTATTTGACATTTAATTTTATAAAAATTATATTATAAGGGGATTCGCGGGGTAAGGCTTTTGAAATGTGTTAAAAATAAATTTGTGAAAGAAAAAATGTGTTGATATTTTTTAATATTTGTTAATATTTTAAAAGTATTATTTAATATATATTTTATATCCTCTGAAACTTGTAGAGCATATAAAGACTTGTAAATGATACAATCTGATAGTTTAGTACACGACCTATTTGGTAAAAAATGGCGTAGATAATAGCAAACTACTCACATCTTATATGATATCTATAAGTTCATATTTTTAAATTCAGTGTACATAAATAAATATTATAAAAAACCTTATTTTTTTGTAAAAAAAATGACATAAATATAACTTATTATGTGTAATTATTGTTAAGAAATATTAGAATAACTTGAACAATTAGTATATTATTGTGGTATTCTGTTATATTATAATACTAGAAATATATTACTTAGTTTATTATACATAAATATATATGATAAAAAACTTATTTTCTTGTAAAAAAAATGTCATCAATTTAGCTTATTATATGTAATTATTGGTAATATAATATCAATATTATAGGTACAACCTTATGGGTATATTAGTTTGGTATTCTGTTATATTATAAATAAATAAATATACTAAACAAATTATTTTCTTATACAAATTTTTTTTTTAAATGTCATAAATATTAGCTTATTATGTGTAATTATTGGTAATATAATATAAATATTATAATAATAACTTTATGGATATATTAGTGTGGTATTCTATAATATTATAATACTAGAAATGTTGTCAAAGATAGAAATAATAAACAAATATTACCATCAAATTAAAAATAAATGTCAAACTTTAAACTGAATTACTCAGAATATTGAATATAATTTATTTTGAATCTTAGAAATTATTCAGTCCTCTCAATAATTATCCAAACTTGAAGAATTTTTCACAGTATCTTCATTATTATATGTATAATAAGCATAAACAAAATTATTACAATTACAAAAAAATTAATTTAATTTAGCATCATATTTTGTCTCAAAATATTTCGGATTTTCAGTGAACCATTTTTTTAAAAAATAAGCTAGTTTTATTAACATTATATTGGTTTAAAACATGCAATTTATATAATTTACATTATATATTTGTAAGTCATAAACATTTTTAAAATAATAATACTAACATTTTAAATTAGAATTTTTTTGAAAACTGATATTTCTGATCTTTTTTTTAAACTTAATTTCTAATCTTTAAAGCTTCATAACTTTTGATAAATTTATACGAAACTTTCAGAACTTAATCATAATAAATATCGATTCATATAATAAGTAAGACCCAAACATAAAATTTACTAGATATTTATGGAAATGTTGTTATTTTAAAATTACTGTTTATATGTCTCATTCTCATGGTCTTATAATTACCATGAAATCTATTATTTAATATATATATATATAGATCTAAATGTAATTAATAAGTTATACAAAATGTAGTCACTCTCTTATTTATTTCAGAAATTATTAATGTAAATATTCATATTTCATCTTTCTTAGAGATTTGTTCACATCTAGTAAAAATATAGATTTTGGGCACCGATATGTCATAAAGGTGACATTTTTATATTATTTCGCTAGTTGTTCACATGTGTCAAAAATATCAGAGCAAAAATTATTTAATAATAAAATCTTTTAATCTCGAACCCAATACAAATTTGTGCTCATGGAATATGATAGTAGCAATGACATGAATTTCAACTACTTTTATTAAAATACTAAAGCTCTTCCTATATTTTATAATTATTTAATCATAACATTTATATTTAATATTAATACGATACATTTTAATAAAGAAAATTCATAGTCATATTATTTCCTTATATATTAGTAGGTATATAATTCTATAATATAACAGACACTATAGATACTTTAAATTATATAGTATAATATTACATAGTATAACCATATATGATAACTACTGAATCAGGATTTGTACTCTGCATCAGGTATTGTTGTTCTATGAATTGGCGATTAACGAAAGCGCCATAGAAAGACGAATGGAATAGCCCGACGTGCATGTGATCAATATTGATTTGTTTCAAATTTTTCACCATCTCATATTGGAAACCACCTTACAAATGATTAGTTATATATAATAATAATAATAATAGAGTTTATACACTTGAATAATAGTAGCAACAATTCTCTAAAGTGAGTTATCAAATAATTTTAACAAAAATGTACAACAAATTATAATAAAAGAGGTTTTTTCAGTCTTTTGCGGAATATTGAGATAGATGGAGCAAATATATAGTGAAGTAAATATCTAGTATGATATAACCAACCATCATTCGAATCATCGGATCCTTTTTGTATTGGAAAACAATTTGTAACTTCTAATTTCTTATTGTCGACCAGTCCTAAGAGAATTCCTTGAACACAATCCGATCCAGCAGAACTTTCATCGTAACAGAATTTCACGATCTTTAGAACAGCCTAATCAATAATATATTTAGAAATAAATATTAAAAAGATAATATCAAGTAATTGATATAGAAAATAATATCGTAAACACACATTATTTAAATGTTTCTAAATAAATTGAAAATACATTAAATTTAAACTAAAATTATATTTATGAAAAGTGTTTGTATGAATTTGAAAAAATAAATATATATATATATCATAATATATAATTAAAGATACATATATATATCATAATATATAATTAAAGATATATAAATTTATATCTTATATCATGATTATAGATACTTTTACAAAATGTGTATATATATATATCTAATTACATATTTGTATGTATATATCACATTTATATTCCAACATATTTTATTAATATACTTATGACATTGTTTGCTGATGCATAAATGTAAGTTTTTAATTTTAATAAATTTGAATTTACAAAATTAAGATAAATAAATTAATTTTAATAATACAAATTTAATTTAATTCTATGTAATGATTATAATTTATAATTCAACTTATTTTTAATTTAAAGACAAATTCGAGTATATCATAACTGCATAACATTTTTTCGGTGGTTTATTTTTTTTAAATGCAGAATTTTTGAAATTAGAGATAATTGAGATATTTGTATTTATTATTAATTTAGTATGTACCTGATATGTGGTTTATATATTGATTAAAAGATATTAAAATATAATATATAAAAAAATGTGAAATAAAAAACAAATATTAATATAAAAATAAATATTTTAATATACACAGATAATATATAATCCTATATCTAAAATAAAATGATATAATAATCACAAATACTATACATTATAAATTTTGTATGGTAAATTATTATTATGAAAATTTCTTATACTATTTACCTCGACTTTATACAATTAATAAACTTTATCAAAAATAATAGCACTCTACAATATATGTGATTCATTGAGATATATTTACTGTGTACATTTTGTTTGTGATATTATTTGTTCTGTATCTAATATATTTATATTATAAAAATTATAATAATTTGGGATGATCAAAAAGAATGAATTAAGACTAAACATATTACAAGTTTTGGTCGGTGTAGTTTACATTCAATAGATTTACAGGAGACTCATTTAAAAAAGACTATATATATATATTACTTTTATATTTTTTATGTTCAATTTTACTATTAACCTAGAAAATTATATTATATTTGACTGTACAACTTTTTACATGGTATATTTTGAATAGAAGTCGCATAAATATAAATAAATATTGTATCCTAACTATTCAGTCTACTGGATATGAATATATTTTCAGGCTACCAGTAAACTCGGACAAGGTACGATCGGACTACTTTTATATTTTTGTTTTACATGTTACCGTTGGTTTTTAAAAAGTGGTCCGAACTTTCCGGTATTCTATTTCCACACCGACATGGTACAGCGACAAGGATAAGTCACATTCAAAATGAATATTATGTACATACATTATAATATATAATTATAAATCAACGGTTGTACGAGGTACCAGTAAACTCGGACCACTTTTGAAGTAAAAATCGGACCAGTTTAAAATAACTATATATAGTATACTTCTATAATATGGGTTAAAGCATAAAAGTGGTCGGAGTTTTCTTCAAAAGTGGTCCTAGTTTACTGGTTCCTCATATAAATCGTTGATTTATAATTAGGTTATATCTATATCTAGTTATATATCGGTGCATATAAATCGCGCCACAATAAAAATATATTCAATAGTGATATATACTAAAGTATACCTATTGATTATTATATATAATATGCAACATATTTCTATTATTTATGTGTCAATATTCTATGTTGTTGGATAGTACGTTCACATATATAAAACTACGTATTATTATATATCTGTGGTTGTATGGGCCAACTTTTTATTATGAATGTGCCTACTTCATACAGATATTCTTTACCCATTATACTACATATAAATTGTAATCTAGTAAGATGCGATCATAACTTTATCGAAATATACTTTTTATTATTTACAGATTTACATTATTTGGATCAAATGAACTTTACGATCAACTGACAAATTCGACGGACATCGATGTCCGTCGTTCGTAAAGTTAACTTGCTTTTATTAAATTTTAGCATATAAGATTAAATTTACGATCGACGGACATCTGTAATAATACAATACAATCAAGTTACTTAATGATCGACGGACATCGATTTCCATAGTATAGACTATCAGATAACTTTACGATCGACGGACATCGAATTTTCTATAATATTGAATAATAATATACGTTTTTTATAAGTAGGAAACGCCCGACGTAATCTCCTAAATAACATACCGAATTATCTCGAAGCAGGCCGCCTATTGTTATTATAATAATGTCAGAGTTGAAGGTGGGCGATACTTATATATGCACTACTGCACATTATACCCATTATAAGATAATTTATAGTAACACAACATGTTATAGGTTCACTTGGGGAATTAATGTAACTAACAAAAACAGAAAAATAAAACCAAAACCAAAGAAATTACACAACCCCAAAATAAAAATTGAACTCTGACATTCTAATAATAATAATCGGCGACCTGCTTCGAGATTCACGTTACATACTATTATGTTATTATACTATTATAATAATTATAATTAAAATTTTATATTTTATAATCATCAATGAATATGTATTAAAAGTATGGTGTACAATTTATATATTTAACAACATGTATTGTAATTTTATGTATATTATATTGACATTTTTATTTTATTATTAATATTATATATATTAAATGGGAATCATATGGGAAATAAATAATAATTTAATAAAATAAACCTTTATTCATAGATTCACTATATTTTATAAATTATATTAGAAATCATTACGTTTATTAATGAAATTATCTACAGAAATATAAAAATCATAATAATCTGTTACTATTGGATTAATAAATACGGGTAAATTGATATTAAATAAAATCAAAAATAATGTATCCTTATTTTAACCTTAAGATCAGGTTTATTAATTTAATAATTATACTATTTTATCAACAACAATATCAATTATATATATATAATTTTACTATACATATATGTACGTACTAATCCATCTATTTGCACACTTTCGATGGGCTGAGCACTCTCTATAGGAGACATTTTTTAAAGAGAAACACGTGATAATAATAAAATACTCTAATTAGGGAAACATGAATTTATCTAATTATTATATTAATTGTATATGTTAAGATTATAATTGTATAGATTACTTTCTTAATTTAGATATATTTGCTTAATAAAATTATGATATTTCATATAAAATTGTATAAAAAAACAATTTTTAAATGTATTAAAAAGTTTTAAAATAAGTTATATAAACATCCTCATAATATAATATTTGAAAAATCCCAATAAATTATCTATAAATTTGTATAAAAAATTAGTCATATAGGAAATAATTTTATCTTAATATTACTTAGCCATTTATTCATATTAATATATAAATTATGGGTGAGTAATTAGTAAATTAATGTGAAGATTTAATTGTTTATAGATATTATAATTTCTGTAATTACTAATTAAGTTTATAAATTGTAAGTTATGTATTTTTAATGCCCAAAGAGATTCACATTTAAATCATTAATATTACAATACTGGATTATATTTAGTTCCTGTCTTAATATTTCTCTATTGATCGTAACTAATCGAATATAAATCATATATTATATAATATAATAGTGTATTATATATATATTTTACTAATCGATTAAATATTATAATTCAAAATAAATATTATTTAAAATAAGTTTAAAAAATATGGAACTTGTTAACAAAATTAAATTTATTATCATATTATTATTATTATAAATAATAAGGAATACTTATATTTCTCATGTCAGATTTAGTATATCATTATTGTATTACTTATACTATAAGTTTAACTTAAAGTTATATTCAATTATATTCAATATAATATTCATAAAATAATAATTTATTATAAATTTCATATGGTTTACAGCCAACTAAAGGCAATAATTCATATAGTTCGACTATAGAGGGCGCTAGTATAATTATTATATTGATTATTAAATTACTAAAAGTGTTAAAAAATATTTTTTTAATTATATTTTGTATATAAAGTCATTGATTATTATGAACATACAATTGAAACATACAATTTTTATACACGATACCCATATATAAATGTATACTCTATATTATACTAATAATCATTTACTATATATTCCGATATTATTTCGACATCATTAAGATGATTTCACACACACGAAATAATAGCCTAATATCAGCCCGCTTATTATGTCCCGATTTCGGTTGCTTCAATTATTTGTTTTAAAACATTTCTAGGTATCGAGCAATTCAAAGATTTAAGATTTGATGATATGTGATTTATATATAATCACACACATAAGTTGTGCCAGTCAAACAGGTCGATGATTAATTAGTTCAGTGATTTTCATGTTTCTAATGTATTCACAAAGTTAAATATAGCATCAGTATTCCATACTAGTTTTAATATATATTAACCCATTTTCTGAAGTGAATACATAATACATTAAATATTTTCTCTCATTATTAAACTGTGACTCACAGTCAACTCGAACTACCCAATATCCGACTGTAATTTTAAGCTTTCACACCGAAACTGCCCGATATTGGACTGTAATTATAAGCTTTCACACCGAAACTGCCCGGTATCGATGTTCCACGATAGCGGGCCGTATTTGTTAGTGCGATGGCAGATTTAGCGTCCTCCGTGGTTGAGCTATTCATAGTATTGTTTATCAATCGTTACCTTTACTCAAGATACGGTATCATACGGATTACAGCTAACTAATATCAAGAATTAATATAGTTCAACTATAGGGGTCAGTCGATATCAAATTATAATATTACTCTTAAAATACCTAATCTTTAATTGTTTATATTCTCATTAATTCTAATTATAATAATGATTATAAAATATAAACGTGCAAGTTTTCTATAGAATACACATACAGAAAATCTTGGAGATACATACTCTATAGTCATTAATAGTAATTAGTCGTTTACTATATACTCCGCTATTATTTCGATATCTTTAGCGCCCTCCATATCTGAACTATGCATAGTATTTTTTACGAATATTTACCTTTAGTCAATATACACTGTTGATTATAGATAGTATGAAATGTAAATGTATAATAAATATTACTGTCGATAACATTTCTAATTACCGTAACTTATGACGTCATTATTGAATTGTATATGCTATTTAAATAATTGTATAAAATGTATATATCAATCGTTGAAATCCTATTATCAAGGATGTCTGATTGCTATCTCTGTCATGGTCTCTCTTTTTATACTCTGAAATAGATACTTTCAGTGGTGTATTTCACTTATTTTAATCTTTGCGTCGAAGAATCTTATTTATTTGAAAAATTAAATTGCATTCATATTTTTTAATTCGTATTTCTATAACTAATATAATTATTTATAGTTCTATCATTTCTAAATATATAGATAATATATAAAAATATATACTTAATAAGTTTTTATAATATCTTATATAAAAACTTATAATAAATAACTTATATCTTAATCTGAAGCCCTTTAGAGGTAATAATAACATAAATAATTATATATTTCATACGAAAAAAAATGTACAATTTAAAACCTCTAATAAATATTTATTATTATTATTATTATATAATTATATATTAAATTACGTATTTGAAGGTTTGTGATCGGTATCGTTACGATATTATCAGATCTTCCAAGAACATATCGTACACTTACATTTCAGAACAGTTTAATATCAATAATTGCATGCCACGCGTAAATAGATAATTACGCGTATGCGGCGTTGGGCAGTTTAGCGCTGCACTATACATAATCATCTACGAGCACCGGTATTCATTTATAGCTACCGTATTTTGTGACTAAAGTGTGACTATAGTACTATAGTACTGAAATCGATGCGGCTAAAAATGTGAGACTACAATTAAATTTGATGTAGAGCGCCGCGAATGCCGTCTCTATAGAACAACGTGACTCACAGGGTTTGGGTCAAATACACTTTATCAAATACAAATACGTATTGACCCCATCTCTGACGGCGAGTTAGCGCGACCGTCGATTAGATTCGATAGTCGGCCCGACGCCGCGTATCTGTAATGTCAGTAACTGTACGGTGTATCGTACCGTGTTTAGTCTACCTCGGCCGGAGCCCTGTATAACCAGCAGTGGACACTAGTCGACGCTAGCTTACAGTTAACACGGGTCGTGTTTTAATCGCCGCACACCGGTCACGCCCCCCTTACACAGGCGACAGCGTTAACGTCGATTCGGCGGCGACGACCTCTACACCGACCTCTGTGGGCGTCGCGAAACAGGTGACTATCCGCGATGAAGATGATGTCAGCGGCGGCAGCGAGCACGGTGGCAGCTGCTTGATGGGCGCGTGTTTCGCGTGTTTACACTGTTTGTTTGCGCCGCATGCCCTCGTACGAATGAGAGAGCAGGTGCACTCGCGCCTGTATCTATACGTTTACGTTTATCGTCGCCGTAAGTTTATGCTTTTCGTTTAACGTTACGAGTTTATGATTTATGTTTCTCGGCGGTGAACATTCCGGCGAGTCTGAAGTAGAGTCAGACGCACGCGTATTTACGCTAATGACGAGTAGATAAGTTGTATCAATTAATCATTTGAGCGTAAACACTACTTTTTAGAATTGGAAATTCCTATATTTAACCTTTTTCGTTAATACTATTACTACGCATATCGTTAATATTATACATTATATTATTAAATGATTTCTTAATTGAAATCTATCGATATTTCTAAATATATAAAATATACTTTATTCGCAGAAATATGATTACCTTTTAGTTTATCATTATTTACGAAATTATTGAATATATATCTTGCATCGGTTTGCTTTCTGTTTGTATATAACACCATGTCAGTGTGTGTATATAACGTATACAGTGTATACTATACACACACACACACGCACGCACGCACGCACGTATGTATTTGTGTTTGATTGCCGTATTTACCTATATAAGATGCACGTTTAAACCAGCTTTAACACCGACTCTATTACTCCACGACACCACCTCCTCCTCACCCGCCGCCACCTCCTAACACCCCTCCTCACCCCCCCGTCGATAGCACCCTCTAAAGCTGCGTCGTCAGCGCCCCCTGCTGGAGCGGAACTTCCCATCGAAGTGCTAGCGGAGTTCCTGCGCAACGACCTGCCCGACAAGGAGATGGTTCTCACGAGGATGGAGTACAAAAAGTTTCAACGTTTCCAATACCCATGCATGCAACCCTTTTGCGGTAATTACACACACACACACACACACACACACACACCGTTGTAGTATTAGCACACATTCGCTATCGGTGATAACTGTTTAGTCGTAGTTAGTAGTCGTTAGTTTTGAAGTCCTTAGTCGTTAATTAGCAATTAATAGTAACTATTACATAGTTTGTTTCGAAGTTATCGGGTGTGGTTTTCTAGCACGGAAGGATGGACAAATGCACAGTTGTATCTTCACGATGTGTCCACCTGACTGTCCAACTGTCTAACTGACCAACTTATCCGCTACAAATCATACCCTAGTCGCTAGTCGTTAGAAGTTGTTTACTATCGTGTTTAACCTTTGCGGTTGTGCAGCGTTGAGAATGTCATGGCACGTACATGTGTATGTATGTATGTATGTATGTGTGTATGTATGTATGTATGTATACACGGATGGAAGATAATTACCTCATTCGAACACAGATAGTTGCAGATGTAACTTCATCGAATCACTGGTTGTGAATTCTAATATATAATTATATATAATACATATATATGATATATATATATATATATATATATATATATATATATATATATATATATATATATATATGATTTGATTAAAAATTATATTTAATATTGTTTGCATAATTTTCATCTAAATATTAATATCACTTTAAATATTTGTTAAATCTATAAATTTCCACCTAATGATGATATATATATAATTAAATATGTTTATATAAATGTATTGTATGTGATATCGAAGTGTCACCCTAACAATACAAAGGGCATTCTCTGAGGTAAACACTGCACAGGTGATGTGTACACAGCTTTAATATAGTGAGAGAGTGGATAAGCAATCGAATTGGTGTATGACACTGTGCATTAGAGGTGCTGTAGTCGCAGCCTACTACTAAATACCTACTAAATTTTAAATTATTATTATTTATATATATTGATAATTACGATCAATTTTAATGTACCATCTATACTAAAAATAAAATTATATATTTAAAATATAACATATCAATATTCCTCATAATTTTGTGTATTTCAATTTAAGATATCATACTATTTTATTGATATTTATAATCTAAATCCATTGATATAGATAGAAGTCACTTCTATATATTTCGACGAAAACCCTACTATTTTAATATGTGACATATATAATATGACTAATATCCAATAAAAATCTCTAATTCCATTTTGTTAATTTATCGATAAAATTGCCATTCGCGTATCTATCTTTTACATGCATTACGTGCGTCAATTGCTTATCCACTTTCTTTATATCGATGATATGCACAAACATAAAAATACCATATCTTGATTCTAATGATTTTGTCAATTTATACCTATATCCTAGCTTATTGATAAATTTTGAAAAAAATATATCAGAAATAATTTATAAATAATATACGTCAATTGCTTATTCACTTTCTTTACATCGATAGCGTAAATTGCTAATCGTACACACGACCTTGACCTCCTCGATCGTATTAACATTCGCAGAAACCATCACCGAGGAAGGAGACCTCGAAAAGGTTGAGATAAAGCTGTTCTTCCCCGACATAGAGATGCAGCACACGAAGCTGCTTGGCTTCGTGCCGGTGAAGACGCAACGGTTCCAGGAGGTGAAGAACTGCTCCAAGATCGTCGTCAGGTCCACAGACAGGTTTGATTGACAACCCCCGCCCGCCCCCCCCCCCCAATTATTAATCGTCCACTAATAACGTGAATACACGTGAAATTAAAATGTTTAATTATATATTTTTTAATATTTATATAATTATTACGTTGTACTGATTTATAAATAATATTTGCATGTAATTCTCTTAAATATTGGCGACACCTAGGTCACTTTACATGTAAAATATAGGGGCACACATGGCTCTACTATAATCGCATCATCTCTTAAGATATATTTATTTTTGTAATTATGTAGATAGTATTCATATATAAAAGTTATATTGTGGCGATATTGTTAGACGAAGAAAACTAGTATATACTGGATTTTATTAAGGCCCTGTCGCAGTGTATAAATGGTTATTTATCATAAAAATAAATATTATTCCATAAAACTATCATTTACTTGTGTAATTTAGTATCTATGAAAAATTTGCATCCAAATACGATATATAAATCACATAAAACCATATTTTTATGATCCTACTATATTTAAAAAATAGAAATATTTTAATTTATATATACATTTTTATATAATATGAATATAGTAATATTTATTATAGTACATTATTATATAGATACTATTATATATTATACAAATCATTATAGTAATTTATAAATGTAATGTGATAGATAATAAATAAGTTTATAAAAGTTAAGTAATAATTATTACAAATATTATGCTATGAAATTTCAAATGCATATTACTTACATAATGATCAATATTTTCACTCTAGGTGTGTATGCATTCGTTGCTCTACAGGAAAATCTATTTGATATTTTTTGATAATTTGTATTGCTTTATAGAAAATGTATTTATTTGGATATCATTACAATAGAATATTATAAAAATAATATTTCAAATAGTTTCATAAGTTGATTTATAAATAATAATTTAAAAAAAATATATATATTATTAGATATATGTATAAATATATATTACGATATATATATATATATTATGAATGTTCTATTGTAATACTGTTGTACTATATAATGATTATACTAAAAAAAGTGACATAATATAATAGTTCTATCATGACAAGTATTCTGAATAGACATATATTTTCCTATATCTATATATATTGTATTTTGAAAACATCTGGAAAATGTGATCAGCATGTACACTGCAATAGGGCCTTAATGCAAATACTTACAAATTAAAAAATATATATATTTTTGTGTTATTATGTAATATATTTCTATCTATAGAATTTATACATATATTTTAATTATCCAATGTATTATTAGAAATATATATATATACTTGAAAATTGAAGGAAGTTTGAAAAAAGTGAAATAATAAAGTAAAATGTTCTGAGATATAACTTCCTAAAGTTTTATTTGTATATTTTGAATAATAATAAGTACATTTTTCTTAAGCTGATGTTTTAAAATTCAAATTTATTATACTTATATTTAGTTTTAAATAACATATCATTATTTAGCTAATAAAATAGATTGTGATATTTAAAAATAAAACTTTATTAAAAAAAAATTAAAAAATGAAGGTTTTTCCTCCTCTTAAAGTCGTCAATACTATTTCTATATCTAACATTTTTAAAGTTCTCATTAATGATAGATCCCACATGCATTTTGATATACTCACATGTAAATAGATAGGCTACGTCTATATAAAGTCATATTCACAAAGAACTATTCATTACATTGAGCTAATTTTGTTCTATTATGTTTATATTATATATGCTCGGATATATAGAACAATACTTATAATATATAGTATATAGTATAATATCATATAAATATAAATATAAATAATATATTTAAAGTTGTGATATTTCTATAGAAATTGTATACTTTTCAATTATGAAATTAATTTATAAAATATTGTTCTCTGTATATATTTATATATGTAAGTACTTTATATATAGCAACAAGAAGTATTATTATAGCTATAACGTTTTATGCGTGTATGCTTTACAAGCATACACGCATCGTGAGAAATTGTAATCATCAACGATTAAACAGCCTAAAATAGTTAAATCAACATATCGACATAAAATCAATATACCAACTATTGTACCAGAGTAGTGTATGTATGTTCTCAGGTTAAAGCGGCCCCTGGGGGGTGTGTCTGGTACCACCCTAGTGTTGACAACTACCGGCGGGTAATGTCGTCGGGGTCTGTAGTTCTGCTGGCTATATAAATCATCCTACGATTATCCAATGACAATAGTTAACCGTACGGAGATAGCTAAGGATTGTCCTAAGATAATGTATATTTATATATATTTCCTAGTACGATTTATTTCGATCTGTAGAGCTGGCCCCCGGTCTACTACTGTAGGAAGTCTGCCCCCCCCCCCGCATTACGCATCCCTCTCTCGTCGCGCGTCACCGAACACCTCTCTCTCTCTCTCTCTCTCTCTCTCTCTCTCTCTCTCTCTCTCTCTCTCTATCTCTCCTCCTCTCATCTCTCTCTCTCTCTCTCTCTCTCTCCCTCTTCCTATCTCTCTTCTCTCTCTCTCTCTCTCTCTTCTCTCCTCTCTCTCTCTCCTCTCTCTCTCTCTCTCTCTCTCTCCTCTCTCTCTCTCCTCTCTCTCTCTCTCTCTCTCTCTCTCTCTCTCTCTCTCTCTCTCTCTCTCTCTCCTTCTCTCTCTCTCTCTCTCTCTCTCTCTCTCTCTCTCTCTCTCTCTCCTCTCTCTCTCCTTCTCTCTCTCTCTCTCCTCTCCTCCTCTCTCTCCTCTCTCTTCTCTCTCTCCTCTCTCGTCCTCCCTCTCTCTCTCTCTCTCTCCCTCTCTCTCTCTCTCTCCCTCTCTCTCTCTCTCTCTCTCTCTATCTATCTCTCTCTCTCTCTCTCTATCGTGTGTTCAAAACTCTACCCACCTCTATACCTATAACACATTAGTAATAAATCATCGTCATTTATGTAATGTTACATAATGTTGCGTACTGCACTCTATTGTTTATATGTTCGATATCGAATTCGTTACGAAATCATTTTTTGATTTCCACTATAATAATTAAAACTAGGTGACACCACTATTAATTGATATAACAGATAGAATATATAGATACTGATATCAGTGACAACACTATGTCATACGGTATTACAACGTCGGTCAGTGTCAGATAACATTATGTGTGATAACTTTAGTAGTTTCATAACTAATAATAATTCAGTTTAAATGATAAAACATTTATAATGAATTCACTGATAATTAATGGGGGGTCCCTTTGGCGTGTTTTACGTATTAAAGATAGGCCAAAGTACAAGTTTATAAAACACTAACATATTATTATTTTGTTTCACTTCATTATTCGCTACATCTCTTAGCTTACTAACTAACTTCATTTGGGCACGAGATTATCATTTTTGAAACAAAACATAAAATATTGTTTTATAATGTATTGTAATATTTGAAATATTACATTTTAAAATCTCATAAATTACGTTTCTATGTGAAATATAAACCTATACACCATTGAAAAAATAACCATTTTAACTCTATTAATTAAAGTATATTTCCGATATTATTTAAAATAAATTTATTTAAAAAACGCTTATTCTATTAAATAAAATAGATTCTAATTTTTTTTAAACAAATCAAACATATAATAAATAATAACTTATCATTCATATATACATATATTATATTATTTATATTTATTATATATCTTTTTTATATATATATATATATATAATTACTGGTGTGTATTGTATTATACATATGTATTATGGTGTTTATATGTTTATATCATCGATATAAAAAAAGTGGATAAGCAATTGAATGTAGTGTATGGCACCATCCGCTACGGGCGCTGCAGTCGAAACCCACTATCTGGCCCACTACTTTTTATTTATAATAATATTTATTTATACATATATATTGATAATTACTAACCAATTTTAATGTACTATCTATTACTAAAAATAAAATTATATATTTAAAATACATAATATCAACATTCCTCGTAAATTTTGTGTATTTAAATTGAAGATATAATACTATTTTATTGATTTTATTGATATTTATAATTTAAATCCATTGATATAGATAGAAGTCCACTTTAATCTATTTCGACGAAAAGCCTACTGTTTTAATATTTGACATATATAATATGACTAAATATCCAATCAAAAATCACTGATACCATTTTGTTAATTTATAGATAAAAGTGTCATTCACGTGTCTATTTCGATGAAAAGCCCTACTGTTTTAATTATTTGACATATATAATATGACTAATATCCAATCAAAATCACTGATACCATTTCGTTAATTTATCGATAGAAAGTGTCATTCACGTGTCTATCTTTACATGCATTGCGTGCGTCAATTGCTTATCCACTTTCTTTATATCGATGGTTTATATATATATATATATATATATATATATATATATATATAATTATTTCCTGTGTATATATATTGTATACATATTTTTATATTTTTTAACCATCACAATAATTATACTTTTTTTTTTAATTTTATTTTCTCAAAATAAATAATTTTTCTATCTGCATTCTCATTTAAATATAAATTATATGAATGAATGAATGAATAGTTTATTTAATCACTGAATGGAGAGTAGACGCCGGGTGTATGGTGTATAATGTAAAGAACAAACAAATAAAAACATGCAATATAAATATGGTAGTTAATAAAAATAAGATATAATCTATAAATAAATCATAACAATTGTTTACGCATAATTTAGATAAATTGTAAACAAACGATGATTGTATCCCGGATAGATCATGCGATAGGCTATTGTCCATGTACTACGACGAACAACGGCGGCGGGGAATACCTTTATAATAGTAGCTCCTCCTCGCCTGGATAGAATTGTATCCGATGTTCTGATGTGCTTCACTGTGACTCGACGTCTCAGAAGATTGTACAGATATCCTGCAGACCTATTCATGATGCTAAACGTATAATATAATGTTTATGTTGTCTTCAAATTATCATTATAGATAGATAGATCAAAAGTTTATTGAATTACTGATTATATATAAAAAAAAGAAGACAAAAAAATAACATATAAATATATAACATATATAAACAAAATATATAAATGTGATAACAGTAAGACAAAACGAAACGATACAAAAATAAGAAATAAACGGAGAAGTAAAATAAAAATAAAACATTGGATTATACGAGGAGCCGCTGAAGCAATCATATAGTATATCCTCATCACTTACACGTGTGTCCTTATAGATTACTTTTTATTTTAACATATTAATATACATAATATAGTATATTATAATATATAATGTATTTAATATTAAATTACTTTTTTATTTATATATACACATGAAAATGTGCCTATTTATAATGATTAAAATTGAAACATAATTTACACGAAATAATTTTTCTCTATCTTCATTCACATAGATATAAACAACATAATAAAGTACTAACATACAAAGTAATAGTGACTAATGAATTGTTTAGTTTATAAATGTTCATACATATTTACTAATTTTCTATATTTGTTCACATATATGCAGAATATAAATACCTATAGAACAACATCGATTAATCTATTTTTAATATATACATTTTTATAAATATTATGAATTTGATTAACTTTTCAATCATTAAAAATATAACCAATTCTCCTATACTTTACATGTACATCACTGAAAGTAAATAAAGTGTTCTCCATAATACCAAATATTTGTTAAGGAAAGATATAATACAACCTAAATCTTGTAATTCGATTTTATATACAAAAACCAACAGCGCCACCTATATAGGGTCAATTTTCGGAACTAAGTGTTGTTTATAATGTAAATTTGTATCAAACTATACACTTTAAAATGTAAAATAATATGCTTTCAATTATTATTTATATGATGAAAACTAAGTGTTCATTACTAATATATAACAAAGCAATAGGATATGGTGGTTTTAAATGCTATAAATATCTATGTGGCGAGTAAAAGCTAATTTATATTGAATGTAATTTAATAGAGCATTGAAAACATTGTTGTATATAGAAACCAAGCAAACCTAAATATATTTCAATTATTTCGATACCACTGCTAATACGGGATGCCTGAATATCATGTTGCATAGATAGGGAGTGTTATATCTTTGCTTCGAAAAACTTAGTTAATACTCTAAATTTAAATTTTCATATGTATTTTTAAAGAAATATGAGTGAATTATTTGTATAGTATTTTTATTTATTAAAGTATGTAGGATATTTTTAAATGAAGTGCTCTAACATTTTAATTATTATATGAAATGTAAATAATGGCAAATAAAGAGTTAAACTTTCAGACTGTTAATATGAATTATTTTCTTCTTTTAAAATTAATTGTTAAATATTTCAATAGAAATTAATTATAAAAAATAAAACTAAATAGTATATACAAAGATTTTGCGAAGCAAAGATATAACACTCCCTATGCATGCAACGTAATTTAGTAATATCCCCAGCCGCTGCTAGCAGTAGTATCGAAATCACTGAAATAGATTTAGGTTCGGCTCTGTTTGCATACAACAATATTTTCATTGCTCTATTAAATTACATGCAATATAAATTAACTTTTACTTACTAAATATATACTTATAGCATTTAAAACATAAATATCATATTTGTTTGTTATATATTAGTAATGAACACTTAGTTTTCATCATATAAATATTAATTTAAAGCATATTATTTAACATTTTAAAAGTGTATAGTTAAATACGAATTTACATTATAAACAACGCATAGTTCCTAAAAGTAACCCGCTATAGGTGGCACCAGGGTATTTTGTATACAAATTCGAATTACACGATTTCGCGTAAGTGTTATATCTTTCCTTCGGAAAATCTTTGGTATATATCTATAAATATAACTTTTTTATATACATAATGTTATATGATAAGAAACATATATACAAATATATATATATATATATATAACCAAGGACAGGACATCCGCTAACACATAATTTATTAAATTTGTATTTCATGCTCGTGATTTTATCATTGCATCATGGTCCATAGTATAAGTTTGAATTGTATACAAAAAAAATGCAAAATCTCGTTTTTAAATGATTTCAATAAGATTATCTTAAAATAATAATATTATATAATTTATAATGGTGACATAAATAATACATAAAAACATCTTTCAATTCAAACCAAATTTAAAAATAATTTCGTAATTTTAATAAAATAATATAATAAAATAAAATAATTATATAGAAATAAAATTAAATAATATGAATGAATTTCTATTTACAACCTAAATAAATATTCTTGTTATCTTTGATACAAAGATTTAAATCATTGAAATATAATTAAATATACCACTGAAAAGTATATAGTTTGCTAAACGTTATCATTTCAAAGATAGCGAGCATACGTCCTGTCCTTGATATAACTGTTTTACTCAATAATAGTTATATATAATCATATAATATATAAAGCATATTGAGATATAATTGATACATGAAATGATAGATAACTGTTATAAAGATTATATATCATTTTGTAAAATAAAAATGTGTATCATTATTTTTGTATTGAAATTCTGAAAGTGTTTTCCCTTCTCTTAAAAGTGCATATTTAAATATTAATTAGATTCAATAGTTTAGCATTGTTGTTATTACGTAATATTATCTTTCTCGTAATAAAATATTATCTAAATCCGATCGTTGTAAATATTATAATTATAAATATTAAGAAAGTACATAATATAATTATATTACATAATTAAATGATCTATTATATTCACTCATGAAACTGTTATTACTTATAACAATTATATGATATTTATTTATACTTTGATTATAATTTAAAAACTATAAATAATTATATTAGAGGCAATTCTTTTAGACTATGTGACCTGTCAATAATTTAATTTGTATTGATTATAATTATTAGCATTATTTTATAAATGTATTGTATTCATCTGAACAAATTTCTGCACAATCATCTCATGTCTGTGCTATACAATTAGATTAACGTAGATTATGTTCTTCACTAAAGAGTTGCGAATTACACATTACCAAAACCAATCTGATCATATAGCATGAATCAAGAGAATTCTAATTTAATGAATTTTGTTTCGTATTAATTATATCAACATTATGTTATATTTTATTTATTTATTTAAACTTTTAATTTCATTTTACTTACATCATAATATATTATTTTATTGTATTTAAATGCAACAGAATACATTAAATATATCAAAATAGCAAAGTATTTAATAAGTGTAATATAAATTAGATATATTTTTCACAATGACTTTAAGTTTGCTATAGAAAATGTTATACATTTTTGAAAACAAATAAAATATAGTTAACATTATTTAAATAAGTTTAAACTTTTACAGTTTGTTCTCAATATATATATATATATATATATATATATGTATATATATATATATATATATATATATATATATATGTGTGTGTGTGTTTACAGAAATGAAGTTATACATTTATATTTATTTATTTAATTAATTTAATTTAATTTAATACAATATATGTGATTATAATAATTTATAAAATGTATTAACCTTTATGAAAATATTTTTAAACTAGTTAAATTAAATAATGTTCTTGTAAAATGTAATAAATATCAGTGCATTTTAATAATTGAAATGATCTTTAAAATAAACTAAATATTATGATTCTATCTTCTATTGAAAAAAGTAGATATACTTTTAAAAGTATATATTTTTCCTATTTATTTACATTGAGATCTCAAAACTTATTAAACCCAAAACCAACTAATAAAATATAATTAATTATCTATTATTAAATAATATATATTATATATTAAATATTTATATAAATTATATATATATTATGAATATACATTATTACATTATTTTTCATATTTTATACTATATAGTATATAATATATACATATTTTTACTTTATATATATTTACTTTATATATATAAATATGCATGTATGTGTGTATCATAAATATAAAGAAAGTTTATTTCTTTATATTGATGGTGTATGTATGTATATAATGCTACTTTTATGGATATTTAATATACTTTTATGAAATATATTGTATAGTTTCTATACAATTATAAAGATTCAATAGATCATATTTAAGAACCCCATTTCAAAGTGAATATCACCAATAAAAAAACATATTTTAATTGAAAATCCTGTTTCTATTGAACACAAATACATTATTATACTATGTTTATGTGTTTGTCAAGTAAAAAGCATGAATATCAGTTCACACAATAATAATAAAACTATACTGACTATGGCTAACCTTTCACCCTACACTTTTCACCCAGTGACTGCTGCCTGCACAATGCAGTGACTATTCAGCTATGTGTCAAACCCATATGTTCTATTGTGCAGTGTGATACTGATTGGCAGTTATCATATGGGGTGGGACGAGTGTCATTATGAAGATGTATTACATCATCATAGCCTGATGCCATTGTGATTGTGAACATCACTCACCGATTGGTTGAATCCCATCTTCTCACTTTATCTATATGTTTATTTTGAATAGAATATATATGTCCCTTTACATTTCCCTTCGTAATTAATTGTATTTATAATATAATCTATGCAAAATAGAGGGAGCGCTATACAACATTTGACCAATAAAAATATACGTTATATTTATATAGATCTTCTAATTGAGCTATGCCTGATAATAGTTTATATGTTATATAAGTTTTATTTTGCATAAATATATATATTATATATATATATATATATATATATATATATATATATATTATATTCTATATACACATAAAAAACATATTTTTATTAATCAAACTTTATATATGTATTCTTCCTGTTCTACATAGATTATATTATAGATACAATTAATTATGAAGACATTATTCAGAGACTTATATTTATATATATATACATTTAGGTGATAACAAAATATCTACTGATAATCATAATATATATGTTATTCATCTAAATAATATTATCTATTTTATTAGATTTAAATAAATCCTGATATTCATTTATATCATATATACAAATATATAATATTAATAATAATAATAATTTAATATTAGAAGAATTTTTGTTTGTTTTTTGTTTATAATATTGATATGCTTTTTGTTTCTAAGGGCTTCAAAATAATATAGAATATTGTCTATTGAAGTCATCCGTTATATATAGGTTATATATATATATTTATTAATTATATAAAATAAAATAAATTGACAATATAGATTATATATTATCCATATGATATTGTTTCAAAATTTTCACATTATCATTGTAAGCTTAGCATTAATGCATTCAGTGTATAAAGTTGGTATCCCACTACAGGTATTTTTGGAAATAATGTCCGGAAATGTTTGCTATATGTAATTTTATAGCAAGTTAACTACAATTGTATTGGGATACCCCATTACTTTATGGCAAATTACCGGAAATATAGTAACTTTGAAGGGGGTATCCAACTACAACTTGCTAGAAAATCACTTTCTAGCAAACATTTCCGGAAATACTGGTAGTGTGATGTGGCCCCCTTAATGCTGTGTGAAGATTGATGATGCAGTGTGGGCCGTAGATATAGCCTCTTTAAACTAACATTAAATTTGCTCAAACTTTATATTCAGAAGATGACATTTCAGAAGTGTATATTTATAACAAAAACAACAATACACTCATCTATGATGATGTAACAATAGCGATGATGTAACAATAGCGATGATGTAACAATAGCGATGATGTAACAATAGCAGCTTGTTAATAACTATTGTTTACAGTTAGCTTTGTCATAAGTTTATTTTCATGTTATAAATTACCATATTATTTGATATATGTAAAGTATGTATAGTTATTTATAGTATATAATGAAAATTATGACGATGATGATTCTGATGATAGTGTATTAATGTAGACATTATAATCATCTATTAGTTATGATAACTATGAAATAATATGTAAGAATTCGTAATTCTAGATAAGAATAAGACAATATTTCCGATTTCTATAAATAGTAAACAAATATTATTATTCAAAGATTATTTTTAATAAAATATTATTATTTATCCAATATTTGTATTCTCTATTTGTATATTTATATATATATCAGACTATTTCATATAATACCTTTTTTAGCTTAACAAAACCTATCAAGGTCCATTTATTTAGTTTTAACATTGAATTCTATTATATGCTTAAAATTACATATAATTTAGTATCTATGGCACCCAAGCTAAAATATAAAGCCACTTTTTCCTATTCTCCAATGTTAATTACATTTTATTAGTCTATATTTTCAACAATTTTATAAACAACTTATATTTTATATTATATCAGTTTCAAATGTTAATACATCATAGATCTAATTCTATGCTACTTTACTGTGATACAAATTTAATAAAAAAAATTAAAATATTTTATAGTATTTTATCGATTTATAAAGCTTTTTTTTCAATGATAATACACAAAAGTTTACAAGTACACACCCTTTTTTGTAGTTACACCCATACTCATATAGTGATATATATTGGTTGACAGGTTACATTAATATAAAATATATTTTTAAATGTGGTAATTAAAAACAACTATTTAGATTTGAAAATCTAAAATTATTAATAATAATATATTAATCTTAAAAATTGTAAAATTTTGAGAAGCATTCATAAATTCTATAATTTAGACAATGACTGATTTTTCCATTATACATACAAAGGATAGGAATGGAAATAGAGACACATCTTGCTCACTGGGGCCCCAGATGTAGAAAATATATAGTGGTGGTGGTGGTGATTTTCATAGTCGTAATCCTTATAAAAATATCTATAATCCTTGATAGCTATGATGGTACATTTATAAAACAGTCTAATATATGTATATATATATATATATATATATATATATATATATATATATATATTTATATATATATATTTATATATATATATTTATATATATATATTTATATACATATTAATATTAATATTATAGATGACAAATAAGATAAACACAGCTATTACTTATTTACATTACTAGGAATACTAGGAATACATTATCTTTCTACCGTAGTCATCGATGAATTAATATCGATACGTATTCACACACACACACGCACACGCACAGTTATGCAATTCCTCCATTTCTATCCACGGCGTAATGTCAAACGAAAAATCTATATATAGAGCGCTTATCTAGGTCAGACGTCTGTTCTACATTTCCTCCAAACGGTAACTTTTTAAGCGCAACATTCTGTGGTTTGTACTCAGCCCTGCGTTCACGTTTCAGTGGTGTATCAACTTTTTGCGATGATTCATCGCGAACACATCAGGTATTCTATTCACGTGTGTAAATTAATACATGAGCGTGTGTGTGTGTGTGTACTTCAGGCCATAATAGCGCGCAAAACATTCACTAGGGTCGAGTTATCGATGTGTGTAGTTTGTGTGTATCTGATTACGATAGCGGCGCGCGCACTCTCTCTCTCTCTCTCTCTCTCCTATTTCTCATACTACGAGGTGTTAGCCTACGCTACTGCTCGTTTGACCTTTCCGCACCGCAGCCGAAACAAGCGTATGGGATCGCATCCTAATCTCTCATCGTTATTATCATAGGGTGCTCGACTGGTAGGCTACCGAGGGCCGTAGTAATGGATACTACGGTGTAGCGTTATTAAGGTTAACGGCGACCATCGGACGATGCTATCTCATTATTAGTGATGATATATAGTTTATTAGGTCAACAAAAAGAAATAAATAAACAAAAATATGGAAGAAAAAATAGATATGAATTGATACCTAGATCGACATGGTACAAAAATTAACATTGGGTTTACATTTAATAACACAACGCCTCGGTTTATGTACGCCGAATTAGATATGATGATGATTGTATTCCATTTACATTATTAGAATGTCTTGTTTAGTTGTGGCTACGAGGTGTCTGTTTATTAGGATGTCGTTATTCAGTGTGCGGTGTGTGTGTGTGTGTGTGTGTGTGTGTGTGTGTGTGTGTGTGTCAGGGGTGGGGTATAATAAGTAGTTGTATTTATACACACTGATTTCATATACTGATCAACTGCTTTAATCACATGCATCAATGTTATTATTTAAATAGAACATCGTTTCGCGAAGAATTAGAATAAAGTTAGTCAATTTATGGACGTGAAAAATCGACAGTATTATTAATATTTATATTTTATACGGGAATGTTTTAGGTTATATTGATAATAATAATATTTTATATGCAAATGTTCTGACAAATATAATGTAGTATTTTGTTGTATTATTATTTGTTATACATTCTCTTGGAAAAAGTGTTTGTATTTGTATTTTGTAAATGTATTTGACCCAATTCCTTATATATATATATAACTTTTAAAATAAATTTGTCATGTGAATTATAAATATATATATAAATAGCAAAAATATTAAAATAGTTTAATTACTTTTATAATAGCATAACTAGAAATAGGTTGTTTTATTGTATACTGATGAATAATGCTACTGAGGCTGACATGCTGACAATTATAATTTACATTATTCTCTTATTAGTGATGATTACAATGAATTGATAATATTTTAATACATTAATTATTATTAATAATAGCAGAATAATAATATAATATATATAAATAATAATATATATATATATATATATGTATATACTTTTAATTATAATAAATTATATTGATAGGCATTATTTAAAATACTATTAAAATTGAACTACAGTTGCAAAGTGTAATATTATGCATGTACATATTAGATATGAACAGTATCACCTAGGCAACACTAAGTAAATATGCTAAATTGACAGCGCTAGTGTTTAGGAACACCCTTTTTAATAGTTACTTAAATACCAATAGGTTTATTACCTGCGTTATTATTGTACACCTAACTGTTGTGGTGTCGGAGTGAAAGTGGCAGCTGTCTCGCATGCAATGTTCGCATGTTCACAATGTGTATACGAAACCTGTTAGAAAGGATGATATTTTATATTTATAAGAAGAAACCACATTTTCTATACAACCCATAGACTGAGTGAATGTAATGATAATGATGACTCACTTATCATACCGATGACTCACTTATCATACCAGTGTTATGTAATACCTCTGAAATATAGAATTGTCTATGTTTGCAATGAAAATATTGAGCTTGGATTAACATACTAAACTTTAATAAACGATACAAAAGTAAAAATAACTATTATTGTTTTCATTTTTTCTAGTTAATTTTTCACCACTTATTAATTTCATAAATTTATAGTTATTAAATTGCTAACTTATTATATTAATCTAATAAGTTTTTCGTGCACGTAAATACGTTTCATAAATGTTTATTGATTAGTATAAAGTTTAATTTACGTTCGAATAAACTTCCTATTATATAGGGAATGCTGGTATTTTAATTTCATATGTTACCATGCAGACTTATTATGTAACGCGCAGACCTATTATGTGACATGCAGACCTATTATGTGACGTTATCTTGGGAAGCCATTAAACGTATGGATTCAGGCAACACTTTGCGTAATCTAAATAACACAACTATTTGATATGTTATTTATGCTTGTTGTTGTATTATTCATCCACCACCCTTGATTATTCATCCACCACTTGATCCTTCGTTAATTGTTGGTGTACAAGCATTTTGTAGTGCATTATTGATTCATATATATATATTATATAAGCTCTCGATAAAATCATGGATGCCTTAACAAGAGAGCGGCTTCGAATGTACATTAGAGCCATATGGTTATTAGTAAAAACTTCATCTAAGTTCCTGGATGGGATGAAAGGACTCCACCAAAATAAAATAACAATATATATATATATCTATATATAATACTAATTATATGATTATGTCAGTGCAATGTGAAGTATACTTGCCCTACAAACAAAGGCTCTATACGAATGTCTATACATCATGCCTAGATTATTAATCATTATAAGGAATTCGGTATGTGTCTTTTTTTCTGGTTTTTCGTAGATATATTTAGTAAAGAAATTAAATTTAGTGCTGGAATATAATATTATATAAAGCTTATAAGCTTATGAAATGTCAACTATATAGTGGTTTAAGTATATATATATATATATATAATATAAAGTAAGTATATTGTCTATGTATCATGTGTATTATAATAGACATAATAGACATAATAGACATAATAGACATAATAGACATAATATATGTATGTCATAGCCTAGTCAATGTATTCATATCACGACATCTAGGCTTTTGTTCGTAATTATTGATTTTTTTTTATTTAAATTTTTTTACAAAAGAATTATATATAACCTGATTTCTAGAGATTACTATATGATATATTCCTATAAATCAGAGCACTATTATTTTCTTACAACAGCTTATATAAGTGAGGTATTATTATACTCGTAATTAAATCTATTTTTGTAAACTTTTCGCTTAAATGATTTTATCGTTTTGCATTATGGTCTGATAGTACTGATATTTGTATGTATCAATGTACTTAATGTACTTAATGTACTCAATGTACTTAATCAATTAAAACTAATTTTTTAAATATTTATAACATGATTATGACATGTCTAAATAATAATATAATATGCAATATATTATTAATAGTGTAGATTCTACACAAATAATATTGAAAAACATCTTTCGATTCAAACCAAATTTATAAATAAATTTGAATTTTTATAATATTTTTTAATGTTTATTTTAAAATATATATATATATATATATATAGATAATGAATGTAATCATTCATAATTAATTTGTATAGTAATATAATTATATAAATTAAATGATTGTTCGTTATATAAGGGCATATATATTAAATTAATAACAAAATAAAAATAAAAAATAATGAATGCATTTTTAATTTACAAATAAATAAATATCTTTGATTTCTTTGAAATCATTGAAATATAAGTCAGGGTGTGATTATAGATGTACCAATGTACCATAGTACCAATGTACCATAGTATCAATGTACCATAGTTCCAATGTACCATAGTACCAATGTACCATAGTACCAATGTACCATAGTACCATAATATTAATGTACCACAGTAATAATGTACCATAGTATTAATGTACCATAGAACATAGTATTATAGTACCATAGTACTATAGTACATATGTACCATAATATTAATGTACTATAGTACCAATGAACCATAGTATTAATGTACCACTTGTATTCATTGTATGCAAGTGATATATTATCACATTGAAGTGATACATAGGCAATACATTTGTATCATGTTCCATTATCACATTGTCCCCGCATTAACAACGTCCTATAGTGTCATAGTACAGTTAGAAATGGCGGTGATGTTATTCAAATACGTCATATTAGATATGATTGCCATTTGTTGTTTTATTATTTAATTGTTGATATCATTTAAAATGTTTATTTATCAGATTATTCTACTTATCATTATCACATCATAATTGTAGATATGTTTAATATTAATAAACAGTGTATACCAAGTGAAGAATACATTATACATGATACAGTTATGTGGGGTTAGGCCTAGTATCAAATGCTACTAGACAAATAAAAAAACAAGTTATTTAAAATATATATCAATACAATTAAATACCAAATATAATACAAATAAATTGTATATCAAAAAAACTTAATTAAAAAAATAATGGATGAAAAATCATACGTATATGAATAAATAACAAGCATACAAAGATTACAGATATTACTCGTTAGTATTTAGAATAATATAACCATTATGCGCATTATGTAGGGTAAATGGGAAATTGGGGCATTATACCGAATGCTTGCTAAAATTGTACTATGGCACATTGGTATGATGGAAAATGGGATGTTACAAAAAGCGCAGCCTAATATACCACTGAACGATATGTATTCTAGAATATCCTAGCAGGAGATCGATATCGGACATACCTGTTCGTGCTATTGTATTGAAATTATTATTTTGTAATTCATTTATAAAAATAAAATAAGTTAAAATTTGTTGAATATAAGCTAGTATTTGTAAATTCAATTAATGTGTTTCTATCCTTTATATAGAATAAGTTTACGTTATATTTGCATTTTAATAGTAATTTCATCAAATAAACTTTGTAATTAATTTTTCCTAAACCCAAAATTTGGTCCGCTTTTAATATAATTGTTATTTTAATATATGCAATTTATTATATATATTTTATTGGATATATAAATGTTCATACAAATTTATACACATTTTATTATGATTATAAATAAATTATATTACTACAAATACACACACTCACTCACACGCACACACACACTTATACATACATATATGTATATATATATATATTAATATAATATATATATATATATGTATATATTAATGTAATATGTAGGTATATATTTTATGATTTATATTTATTAAATATTTCCTAATTCACCATTGATATATGTTTGTTTTGTGATGACAATGAATATTGATATCTCATCAGTTTTAATTAAATCTCATGTATTTTGTATATATGTGACTCATGCAATTTCTGCTAATACCTTTACACATTTAAAATAATATTATTCATTTACACCTGTTTGATTGTTGCATTCATTCATGTTATTTAAATACATTTATGAATCTGAATATATCACAATAAAATACATGTAAAATAATCAAAATATATTATAATTTAATATAAAATTAATAATATCTTCAAATTAAGATGTTTTACAGTTTTTAAACTATTTCGATATTACAGTCTTTGTATAAATTCTTTCATTACCAGACTAATTCTGGATATCATAGGAGTGAATTAATTTAATAAATTTATTAAATATTTAGTATACACAAAATAGTTTTTACCAATTTTTAATTACCATGGATTTTGATGATTTGATGACTATAATTTAGTTGTTTTGTCCAAAATCATCAGTTATTTTATAAATTATCATGCATAATTCAACTTAATGAGTTAATTCGGTTATTGCTCCACTGCATGCATGTGTGTTTATAATAAAATAGATTATTAATTGAAAATTTCACACAATATTTAAAATAAATAATTGCATCTGAATTCGTAAAATCCGTATTCATAAAATTCGTAAAATAATCATAAAATGCCACTATTTGAGAATCACCATAACATATATTACATTTATAACAGAATCTATTAATATATTCTAATAATAGATTTTGGATGGAAAATATAATTTTAAAATAATCTTTAAACTTTTAATCTAAGAGTATATATTTAAAAAATGTTAAAATAATAACGGGCCATAAATTCGAATAACTAGATTATTACATCATCGAATTGTTACATCATCCGCGGTTACATCGCACACACACACCGTAATCAAACGTTTACACCGTACAAACTCATTAGGTTTCATCAGCAGACACTTACGAGTCACCTTCATGCATTGAAGTGTACGTTCATCACAACATTATGTAACACTATACGCCTCATGTTACCTGAGATCAGCGGATATAGGTCGTGTGCTTATCTCTAGGCTAGACATTACGCGGCCTAGTTATACTGAGAACCACATTCTCCTCGCATTATCCTAGGAAAATAATAAATATTACCCTTTAAGGATTATCCTAGGATAATAATTAACATTACCCTTTAAGGATTATCCTAGGATAATAATTAACATATCCCGAATAGCTAAGGATTTTCCTAGGATAATAATTAACATTACCCGGATAGCTAAGGATTATCCTAGGACAATAATTAACATTACCCGGATATCTAAGGATTATCCTAGGATAATAATTAACGTTACCCGGATAACTAAGGATCAATCTAGGACAATAACTAACATTACCCTGATAGCTAAGGATTATCCTAGGATAATAATTAACGTTACCCTGATAGCTAAGGATTATCCTAGGATAATAATTATCATTACCCGGATAGCTAAGGATCAATCTAGGACAATAATTAACATTACCCGGATAGCTAAGGATTATCCTAGGATAATAATTAACATTACCCGGATAGCTAAGGATTATCCTAGGATAATAATTAACATTACCCGGATAGCTAAGGATTATCCTAGGACAATAATTAACATTACCCGGATAGCTAAGGATTATCCTAGGATAATAATTAACATTACCCGGATAGCTAAGGATTATCCTAGGATAATAATTAACATTACCCGGATAGCTAAGGATTATCCTAGGACAATAATTAACATTACCCGGATAGCTAAGTATTAATCTAGGACAATAACTAACATTACCCGGATAGCTAAGGATTATCCTAGGATAATAATTAACGTTACCCGGATAGCTAAGGATTATCCTAGGACAATAATTAACGTTACCCGGATAGCTAAGGATTATCCTAGGACAATTATTAACATTACCCCGATAGCTAAGGATCGTCCTAGTATAATCTAGGAAACGTTATTTTCTCAAAACAACTGGGGCCAGTTGCTCCGATAAAATAAAATTGGCCTACGCTTATCCTACGCTTATTTTACGATATTGAGTTGTTCGGATGAAAAATAAATAGCGTAGGCGCGCGTCATTAAGGCGAACAAATTCGCCTTAGCGCTTGCTAGCGATCGGTTGTTCCGATGTTCTAGCGCGTAAAAATGATCAAAATGCTAAGCTAAAGTCATCGAGTTGTTCCGACATATAAATTAAACACGCAGCGTTTATTTTACCCATTTATTAAGGACAACTAATAGCTGGCGTTAGCTAAATATTAAATAAAATGTTTTGCTTATTTCCCATTTTATTCCCAATTTAATTGTATTGTAGTATGTATTGGATATACAATTATAATAATTATATAAATATATAATTATTATAATAATATAATTACAAATATTATCGAGTATAACCCAATATAATATACAAAACTATAGAATCTATCTTTAAAATAATTACAATATATTCAGAATATTATATTCAATATAAACTTCAATAATTTCAATAAAATTAATTAATATACTATATATACTGTACTTATATTAAAGTATAAATATAAATTTATATTTAAGACATATATTAATCGATTAATCGATCCTATTAATCGAAATAAATAAGGCTGTGTTAAAATAAATTGTTCATTTTAATATTATAAATTTAATGTGAATCCACATATATAAATATTGTTTCTATATTATATAATGTACATATAAATATTCACTTAACATATCATTAATAATAATAACATAATATATGTATTTAATGTTATTAATTAATCAAACTAATATACATATTTATATATATATATATATATTAAAACTTGAAAATATCATAATTTGTATGACCTAATTATATAGGTGTATATTCAGATATATATATATAAAATAATTTCAGAGTTTGGCATAAATGCATAGGTAGAGGAATAATCAAGCTTGTTTAGTCTTCAAACTATAGTTAATAATATATATGTTTTCTATTTATACACTTGTATATGATTGAGAATGTTTTAAGTTGAAATTTATATACATTATATGCGCGTATTATTGTTATATATTTCAATTATAATTATAACTATATTCTATTTTTAGATTTGAGTGACACATTAAAATAATTTTATAGGTGGCGCTACTTTATATTAACTAAAAATAGTGAGTGCGCATATGTTGTATATTTAAATAGTTAATATTTATTACTTGAATTATAATAATATAATTATTAATAATTAATTATTTTAATATATATTATTGTATTAAGTTATTTCACACTGTTTTGAATATAACATAAGCATATTTTATTTATTTTGGATTTAAAGTTTCATAAAAAATTCTTTTTTATTCTATACGATACGCATAGTCGGACAGTCGCCGAGATAATACGCGCTAGAATTAGCTAGGCTAGGACATTTATTTTAATTGTCGGAACAACTCGATTTGCATATGGCTAAGGACATGGCGCAGGCCAATTTTGCTAGCGCGTTGCGTACGCTAAAATTATCAAATGTCGCAGCAACCGGCCCCAGGCCCCATGTTCTAGCATAACCATATACTTGTGATATGTGTAACATCTGAATTATATGATGTATGACCTAGTTAGCTTTTATCACTTCACTCACACACACAATATTACTCATTTGCATACACTAATGTCCCTTTTAATACACATTATTGCAGAAACCAATGTACATTTGCATACAATATTATAAATAATGCCTACATTATACAGAAATGTATATATCTATATATACATATATATCTTTTTTATGAATATAGAAAAAAACATATTGGAAATATTTCATATTATTTATATCTATATATATATATTTCAGTAGCAATACAAATGTTATTAATATACTATTTTTATATTATAATATCATATGTCATTACAAATATCCTATCATACAGATATCAGTGTATGCATGTGCCACAGTTTCAATGTATACATTTTATATAGCTTTAATATATTGTTGATTATATTTGTAGTTATTAATCCCTAAGGATTAATAATCATTAAAGTATATATTATATAATTCATGAATATTAATCAATAATTTAGATTGGAAATACAATAAGTGATTCCATATATAGTAGCCCGTGTTAAATCAGCATTACTGACATTACCAAACCTAGAATTTTAGCTGGCCTCGGAGGCATGTTTTATTAGAAACGTCTAACATCACATTAACAATCAAACTGATTATACTTTTGTGGAACCGTAGGCTAAACAATATTATTTAAATTACTCTTCACCAGCGATTGCAATTAGGATGGTATATTTCAGCATCTATTTAATAGTTAGCATATATGTATATATATATATAATATTAAATACATACTATTTTAACGGTTACGTACAGTATTTTAATATTTTTCAACAATAAGGCATTAGATAGTATCTATTATATTACTTTGATAACATATATTATTCATTTATCTTGCGCCGGAAAATAGTTGACTCGGGCACATGCGATATTAGTTTGATCAACGATATAAGGTGTATGAAAGTAATAGCTTTGTTTAGAACTTAACATTACCGGAAACTATTGGTTGACAATGCAATGTGTTCAACTTACTATATTAATAATAATAATATATAGTTTATTAGGTAAACAACAAAATAAATAAACAAATTATGGAAGACAAAATAAATATGAATTGATACTCAAATCGACATGGTACAAAAATTAACATTTGGTTTACATATAATAACGAAACGCCTCAGTTTATGCATGCGCCGAACAAGATATTGCGAAAGTTAATGCGAATCACACTAAAGAGTTATATTGCGAATCACACTACATCTAGTAGACTACCTTCACGTCAGTATTGTATCCACATAAAACCTTTTAAAGTTAAAGCTTCTTCATTTATTAAATATTAAAAAAATCAAGTTTTTCATATATGTATATGTAATTTGATTACAATCAATTAACTTTATTCGATATCAAATAGATTGCGTTGTGTTCGGGTCTATTGTAATATAGTTTATGAGCGTATGCGATGTGTATATATATAATAATAGAAGTATTTCAACGTGCCTATAAGTGATCTCTGCGACGCCTACGATCGCGTATTGCTATTAATTAAAACATGCCTACCTGCAATCAATTAAACAGACGCCTCGCCTAAAAGTAACGAGCAGATTATGCTATTGTAAAATTTAAACAAATATAAATTGTGATATATTATTTTAGTGAAAATTTCGCAAAACGCGCGTAGTTAATCATTATCTGGAATTTTAAAATGATTACGAATTACATCATTTGTATATTGACTACAAGCGAGTACACCACTGGTATATAATGTGTACATACTGTATGTGAAATGCAATCAACTGCCATCTATTTTCCTGGTTATAATAAATATTAGTGAAGTACATAGAATATGTGTAATATTTACCTAATAAATATAAATATATATATATGTGTGTGTTTTTATAGTTTATGAAATATATTGATATATCAGTTAGATGCGCATAGAATGTAAACTAGATTGTATTACTCAAATTGAATAAATTATATTTACTTTTTATATAATAAATATAAATTATATAATTAGAATAATATATGCTTGATTAAATTTATATATATATTGTATATGCATTATATAAGATATATATCTAAGTTTGAATTATAAATAAATAATTGAATATCACACATATATAACATATGATTATGTATATTATTGTAATTTAAATTTATTTATGAGATATTATTGTTTCCCCGATTATTATTTAACTCATGGACATTATTATTTACACCCCAATCAATAATTATTGATCCATGGCCTCCTTTAACTAAAGAAGGCCATGGTTTACCTCTACATTATTTTGATTATTTACTTTTTAATCATATTTTATTATACATTAATGACTTCTTAGTTAACTATTTTAGTTGTCATTTTAATACTCATTAATACAATGAATTGTTATTAATAATGACAAATTAAATATCTTCATTATATATAATTAGAAGTTAGAATATGTAATATATATAAATATTGATTTATCATATAATTAATCTATTATCATATAATTAATCTATTAAATATAAATATATTTTATTGAAATAAAATAGTGAGAAAATAATTTTACATATTGCACAACAATATTTGTAATTTCCGCATTTAATTAGAAAATTTTAATTAGTATTCTAGAATATAAATAAACATTATTTTACAAATATGTATACTTAAACATTAATAATTATATATTTACAAATTTCCAGTTCTGTATAAAAGTTGAGTATTATTTATCAGTTACAATATTGTACAAGATAATAGTGGTAATATTTATAAAATATTATCCAAATAGAATACATATATATATATATATTACTCCCAATCTACTCAACAAAGTATAAACTATGTAACCCATCAGTATAGTATAGTAAAGTGTGATCTCTGAAATTGAAAGTTAAAATCTGTTTCAAATTTGTATAATATAATATATCTTTAAAATTATATATAAATTATGTGTTTATGTAGAATATAACTATATTAACACTTTTAAAAGTATATCATTAAATAAATTATGATAATAATTCAAAAAAATATTAATCATCATAATTTAGTTAATATAAGATATTTTTCAGAATTTTAAAATATAAAATAAATAATATTATATATTTAAATAATCCATATTCATAGGTGGCTATTTATTTATAATAACAATTGATTTAAGTAGAAGTAGTAGTAGTAGTGGTGGTAGTGGTGGTGGTAGTAGTAGTAGTTAACATAATATACATTATAATCTAGATAATGTATATGATATAAAATATGATTTGGAAGTTTCGAGACCAAGATTTGAAAGATTTGAGACCAGTCAACTATTTTAAATTTTACAGCACTACGATTCGTAATTGATATTTGCAAGTTACTAGTAATATATATTTGTCTATTGTTTTACATGTAAAATATATATTTTTTCATCTCTAGGATTATAGATATGAATGTCCTTTTTATATAACAACAACAAAATTTAAAATTCAATCTAATTTTGTAGAAACACTCATAATAAACGGAGGCTATGCATTCCCTATCTCTATATATATATATACATTACATTAATTAAATTAAACAAAATAGCCATCCCATGACGATATCCCCTTAGTTATGTATACATTTTTGTTTTTAATTAAATTACAATTAATTAGAATGTTGACTATAGACATTCAATATAGATAATGGCCTCATTACAAATTTCATCCATGGTGTTCCGGTTATACATTTTTGTGAATCCGGTTTATATATTTGATGGATTGCACTCATTTGATCGATTATTTACCTCTATTTAAAAGAATGAATTGTGCTTGCCAGACAGTTTTATTGGCAACCACTTGTACATATATATATGTATATATGTGATTACTCATGAATGATATATACACCATCTGTCTAAATATTATACTATGTTTGCATTACACATATTTAGCTGTAATGTAAATTAATTATTTTTTATTTTGTTATCATATATTCCAATATTATATTGAATTCCATTCTATATATAAATAGATATGCACTTCTTTTGTTGTAGATAATTGCATAGTAAGTACTAAATATAGACATTTTCACAGTGGTCTCAGACTGAGGTTTCTTCTGAATAAAGAAGGTCAGGCCAGACAACCTTGTGAATATATAATAAAGAAATTACCTGCTAATATCATACCCGAGAAAACAAAGGCCAAGGTACAATATTACATCATATCAATTATTATAATGATAGTTTAATAACAGATTAGTTTATATAGATGTTTATAGATTGCATATTTAATGCAGTTGTTTCTATTAAAATATAAGGTATGTTGAATAAGATTGATATTATATATATATATATATATTGTGTATCAGTTATGTATAATTAGTATATTTTCTATAATACTATTTATTTTACTAGATGATAGTATAGATGTAACATAGTAATTAAGTATAAATCAATATTGACTTTATTACAAAATGCTATATTACTATTTATATATATATATATATATATATATATGAGAAAAAAGAAATAGACACTACCTCATGAGCTCCTCACTGATATTATGACTAATAATATAACAAACAATCTAGGCTAATTTCTCAATCTAATAATAGTAACTATTTGCTTCTCTCTTTTTATGGATTAATAACATTATTCATACAATATCTAGTATATAAAGAACAATGTGATTTTGGAGATATATAAATGTGCCGTACAACCATGGAAACGATATTACGAAGGGAAATGTTTAGACCAAGATAGAGATGATGATGTTCCCAGTACAGAATCATCTTCAGATGATGATGAACCAGCTAAACATAAAAGAATTTATAGTAGAAAGCACGAAGATTCGGATAGTGGTAATGATGAATAGGGAATTTAGCATTGTTATAATAGTATTATTATATAGTATAATAGTTTTATTATTACATATACACACCTATATATTGTTGTATTATTTTACTATGCATTTACATATATTAATGAATTTATATAATTTATAATAAATCAATTTAATCTTTATTCATTTTTTTTCTTTTTGATATAATTATCTAGGTTTGTAGTTAGTGTTTCATGCACTCTCTTTCGAGTTTTCATTTTTCTATGTCTTCGACTTTTTATATGACCTGATTAGATATAATTATCAATTTATTTAGATATCATTTGTAATTTAATATATTTAATGATTACAGGTTATATTAATACGAATATATATATATATATATATATATATGTTTATTGAAATGAAGAAGTTGATATATAACTAACTTTGCCAATCAATTTCTGTTAAAAATATTCTATCACAAACTTCACAAATATTGAATTCTTTATCATTACTCCTTTCATCTTGTTTTATTGGCGGAATATCAATTTCTTTATTCTATAATATATATGTATAATTATTTCTATAATATAAAAAATATTGTAATTTTAAACTTACATTTAAATATTGTTCAGTTATATTAAATGATTTATTCCTGACTTCAGAATCCCATTTGCTGATATCCGTCGCATCTAATCCATAAACAGAGGGACAGATATTATCACTTCCTTTATTGATATATATTATTTATTAAAGATTGTATAAAAGCTATTATATTTTAATATAAACTTTTAATGAATCTATTTGTTATCCATCGGATTTGTCTCCTGGAATATTGCCTGGTTGCTATCTTCATCTTCTCGATACCTAATGTTCATAAGATACAATCTATATTAATATAACATATTATAACTTATATTGATATAAACCTTGGTCTAATAGTTCTTTATTATTTTCTGAGTCTATTAAATAATCGTGAAATTCTTTAAAGCCAATAGTCTGAAATACTCCTTGAGAATAATCAAGTCTGTCAATGATTTTTATATATATATATATATATATATAATATTTGTATATATAGATTAATATACATACTTAATCATTTTTTTTATACGATCAGCATTATACTTAGTGTGAAAATCTTTCAATTCTTTTAGGAGACCTTTTTCCAACATAGTATCAATGCGATTGTTTAATCTTGTCTCTAAATCTGTATATAATGATAATGGTTTTAATTAATGTTTTAATACCAAATAAATATATTTATATATATTAATTATTATAAAATAAAAATAGTGAATGATTAAAATTTTAAAAAATGTATTATATGTAATAATATAACATCAACGTATATTTAATGAATTAATGAAATAGAATTTATAAATTTTAGAAGTGATTTGAAAATTATTTTAATACATGTATATTTGAAAATAGTTATATTTATGGAATTTATGTACTATGAAGTATTTTAGAAATATCAATATGTATAATATAATAAGTATAAAACAATAACCATGTATGTTTATTAATTATATTATCAACACATATAATATTAAAGAAACAAGTAAATATACCCAGACATTATAAAAACCTAATTCATATTTAAAATTATATATAATTTGTTAATATAACATTCAAAAATATCTATAAATGGAATTATGCTATAATCATATGAAGAAAGTGGATAAGCAATTGAATGTAGTGTATGGCACTATCCGCTACGAGCGCTGCAGTCGAAACCCACTATCTGGCCCACTACTTTTATTTATAATAATATTTATACATATATATATTGATAATTACTACCAATTTTAATGTACTATCTATACTAAAAATAAAATTATATATTTAAAATACATAATATCAACATTCCTTGTAATTTTGTGTATTTAAATTGAAGATATAATACTATTTTATTGATATTTATAATTTAAATCCATTGATATAGATAGAAGTCACTTTAATCTATTTCGATGAAAAGCCTACTTTTTTAATATTTGACATATATAATATGACTAATATCCAATCAAAATCACTGATACCATTTTGTTAATTTATCAACATTCACGTGTCTATATTTTACATGCATTGTGTGCTTCAATTGCTTATCCACTTTCTTTATATCGATGGCTATAATATATAAGTTGATGAAATAATTTGTTCAAAATATATGAAACCATTATATAAAGAAAACCTATACAATTAGATGATACAACCTTAATCTCTAAATATTCTATTTATATTTAAAAAAAATAAAAATACCAACTTTCTTTATTACATTGTAGCCAAATAATTAGTGGATTATCATACCTCAAAGGTCCTGTTTTAGTTCCAATTTCTTGACTATCTAATATATCAGACATTTTTTTTCCTTTTTCATCGATTATGGATAATGCTCTAATAAATTGAATACAATTATATTAAAAATTATGACAACAAATTAATATATAAATGAAATTTAATAATGTTCATATATAATAGTGTACATACACCATCGATATAAAGAAAGTGGATATGCAATTGAATGTAGTGTATGGCAATTTGCAGTCGCAGCTAGTCGTTTATTACCTGGCCCACTACTTTTTATTTAAAGTAATATTTATTTATACATATATATTGATAATTACTACCAATTTTAATGTACTATCTATACTAAAAATAAAATTATATATTTAAAAGACATCATCTTTCGACATCATCATTTACGACATCATTCCTCGTAATTTTATGTATTTAAATTGAAGATATCATACTATTTTATTGATATTTATATATATTTATATAAATCCGTTGATATAGATAGAAGTCACTTTAATCTATTTCAAAAAAGCCTACTGTTTTAATATTTGACATATATAATATGACTAATATCCAATCAAAATCACATACCATTTTTTGCCATTCACTTATCTATCTTTAACATGCATTGGGTCAATTGCTTATCCACTTTCTTTATATCAATGACATATGCATGCAATGTTAATGGTAATTATCTCTTAATTTTCTTTTATATTAAATAAAATATAATGACTACATCATTCCATAATATACCTTTACATATATATATATATATATATATATATATATATATATATATATAGTATTATTATATAAATTCTCTCTACTAGTTAGAGATTTGTTAGAAGTAGAAAATCAACAGAAGACACCTGTTAAAATTTTAACGCATTTTTTAATTCCATTCTATTATTAAAATTATTTCTAAATATTTTAAAAATAGATATTCTATTTTTTAGTAATGAGTTATTAACTTTTTGTGACTTTAACCCACATCTACATGTATAAATATATATATATATATATATATATATTATAATTTAATTATATTTTATTTATTAAAATTCATAATTCCATAATTACCAGTTAATATATTAAATATATATTTCAATATGATAATCTATTTTGATTAGTTCTAAAAATATATATACATTCAATTATAGTGAATTTTAAACCCTTAATAATATTTCTAATGTTTTAAATATATGTATATACTAATTTAAACTGTATATAAGATATATATTAATAGTATTTATTTAAAATACAACATAGATTACAATATAAGTAGATACTTTAAAAAATGTTATATGAAAGGTAATTTTTCACATATGTTAATACATTATTAATTATCAAAAAAACTCCCCCAAGCTTATATATTATATATATATGATTAAGTATTATTTGCTTTTTTTATTTGTATTAAGAATCATTGCATATTTTACTTTAAATTAGAATGCAGGAATTTTACTAAATCTAATATATCTTTATATTATCCTATTTCATGATTAACATACTAATGTAAATTTGTAAAAAATGTGCTATAAGCTCAATTTTAAGATAAATATTGCGGATATACAATTTTTCTAATAACAAATTTTTGTAAATTAAGGGGAATCATTACAACACTTTCCATAAGGAATTGTTGGAAAGTGGTCTTATAGCAAGATGAAGTGGGTATCCCCTAACTTTCTGGTAACTCGCAGGAAATATATCAAATAGAATTTGTCTATTTTCATCCAATAGTTGCAAGCAATACTTGCGCTTATACAAATATATTATAATATATCGTATGGCAATTTTTGTTTATTTTTAAATAAAATTTAAATAATATATATTATAATAAAATATGAACACAAAGGGAGATGAAAGAGTTTGGAGATATTCAAAACATTTCCATTATTTGAGCAGGGTACATTTATAAAACTTATACACCTATTTTCACGGATATTGATTCATAAATTGTATGGTTTAAATATAATATTAATGTCATACAATAATGATTTTTGTTATAGATATGTAATCAAAATTATTATAATAATTATGTATAAATTTATGTTAAAAAAAACAATATATTAATGCATTGAAAAAGATTGATTGATAGGTGAAATGATACTATTTAATAATATCTGGCACTAGATAATAATGTAGTGAGAATGATAGCAGCAGCTTTTCTGGAGACAGATATACTTTCTGGAAAGTTGTAGTGGGATACCCACTTTATATAACTCAGATTTTATAGTGCACTACTGGAAAAAAATAAATTAAACATACATTATAGTATTAAAATATCAATTACTCCTGAAAATTTTAAAATGAACATTGTTTCTATAAATATTCTATAAATCAATTTATATAATTTTTTTTTAGTATTTTTCAAATTAATTCTTTTAAAAAATATAAATATAATAGTGAGCTATTTAAATTATTATGATTATATATGTACATATATGTGTGTGTCTGTGTGTTTTTGTATGTATTCATGTAATAGTATGCACTTAAATAACATACATTTAAAATTATTATCTTATTATAAAAACTGCTATATGATTAAAATAGAATTGAATTTAAAATTAAATGTATATGAAAGAACTATATTATAGTTAACTAAATTGAATAAAGTATTTTTCAGACTACAATATTATTAAATGTTACAAAATATTAGATTATTAATACAATTTACTATATTCTTGTATGTTCACAGGGTATGAAATTGCTCAATATATTTAAGAATATATATTGTGATGATATTAAATTATTAACAAATTTAATTTTAAATATAAAATAATTAATTTTTCAAAGATGAAACTATTTTTAAATCATAGAAATGTATTCAAACAATGTATTCTAATATTTTATTGTAGTTTTTTTTAATAAAATAATTCATTTAACAAATATTTGTGAAAGTTAAAAACATAGTTATAACAAAGATTTTGTGAAGCAAAGATATAACACTCCCTATGCATGCAACGTAATTTAGTAATAGTAATTTAGTAATAGTAATTTAGTAATATCCCCAACCCCAACTGCTAGCGGTAGTATCGAAATCACTGAAATAGATTTAGGTTCGGCTCTGTTTGCATACAACAATGTTTTCATTGCTCTATTAAATTACATGCAATATAAATTAGCTTTTACTCACTAAATATATACTTATAGCATTTAAAACATAAATATCATATTTGTTTGTTATATATTAGTAATGAACACTTAGTTTTCATCATATAAATATTAATTTAAAGCATATTATTTAAAATTTTAAAAGTGTATAGTTAAATACGAATTTACATTATAAACAACGCATAGTTCCTAAAAGTAACCCGCTATAGGTGGCACCAGGGTATTTTGTATACAAATTCGAAATACACGATTTCGCGTAAGTGTTATATCTTTCCTTCGGAAAATCTTTGGTTATAATAAAAATGGAAAATATTAAATATGACCCTCATTTGTCTTGATTACGATTTTTGAGGTCAACTTTAAAATATTTTACATGTATAGTTGTAGACTACAATATTGAAACATATTGATTATTTTAAATTTGACCTCAATAAAATCAAAACAAATGAGGACCATATTCAATACAGTCTGTATCATACAGATCATAAAAATAAAGAAATATTGAAAATAGTGTTATAAAACAATACATATTATTTTTGTTACAATATTAAAAAATAGTTATCAAAATGTAGTACTTACAATTATTAAAAAAAAATTTATAATTAATTATAAATTAATCATTAATTTAAATGAATATTATAATTATCAAACAATAAAAGATTAATATGAAATATCAATTTTTAAAATTAATATAAAATACTGTTACAACAACAATAATTTGATAATAATAATTTGAATAGAAAATTATTTTTTTATATAAATTTTATTACAATTTATATTTTATTACAATACTAAACATATTGAAAATATTAAAATATACAATATAATATCAAATATTATGTATAACATATATTGACAATATTTTGAAATTAATATATTTAATTATTAAATATAATTGAAATATTACTTAATAAATTCGATAAAAAAATTATTAATAACCTTTGTATTTTCCTACTATCTGATGGGTGGATTCTTTTCGCCATAGCATTGTCTTCCTGCCATAGTTTTTGATAATCAGCGGTTGCATTTTTCACACATTTAGGTTGTATGATTTGTTGAACATTTTGTATGTCTGTCGGAATATCCTCACTTGTTCCTTTCTAAAATAAATATAATATATGTGTTACTATTTATAGAATATTATCAAATAAGAAGCATTTAAAAATAGAAAAAAAATAGATAGTTATATATATAGAAATAGTTGTATAACTAAGATAATAATGTTAATTATTAATATATAAATTCAATTTATTAGTAAAAACTTAAATTAAAAATTATATAATCTTTATGAGATAGATAACATGGTAAAAACAATAATATAAATTATTGTTATCAAATTAAAAATGAGTATTACACATTTAGAAAAATATATACCCTAATTAGGAATGACTTGAATGACCACTTGATATTAGAATACCTATATTACAATAACAAGTTAAATAAATAAATTGTACACATGAATGTCATTATTGAGATATGTAAATCATTGTGTATATATTTGTGTATTGTATTACTATTAGATAGGCATTGTACTTAAAAACTTTCAATGTATTTATTTAGAGAAAAGTGAAAGTTTGGACCTAAAAGATGGCTATCTAATGGACTATGACTCCATAGATCATATAGTCAACACAAATAATGTTTGCTGTTTAATAGTTCATGCGGCTGTGGCTTGATTTAAGGAACCATAAAAATAAGTTTTTTAACAGTAGTGAGAAAATGCTATCCAGTGTATGGTAGTGTGTATGCTAGAATAGGTTATATATATATATATATATATATATATATATATACATATAATTAGACATCTAAAAAACGAACATATTTAAATAAATAATAATATTTAAAACTTCTTTAAATCTTAATATACATATATATGCCTATACTAAATGTTATTATGTAATAAAATCAAACATTTGTGAATATAATACTGATATTAATAATAACTAATATAAATAATATATATTTATAGGATGATAGTAAGTAATGAATAGTAATACTGTAGAATATTATAATAAGGTTTTTGTTAATATTCTATCTAGAAAATAGTAATAAGATATTAATAAAAAAACTTAATACATTATATAAATATATAATTTCATTGATTCTATTCACTAGTGTGCAATCACATATTTCATTAATGATGTTTTATTAAATGTTTACATTTATATACAGATATATCCTGATAATATATTTTATATAATATTAATATATATATATATATATATATATATATATATATATTAAGACATATTAGTTTAGACATTATAATTATAATGGGTATATATACAAATATATGTGTGTGTATATATATATATAAATATATATGTGTGAATATATATATATATATATTATATATATATATGCATAAACATTCATTTGCTTGTATTAAATATATTGGTCTATATATGTGAGTATATATATAGAAATATATGAGCATGTGTATGCATGGGTGTGTGTGAGAGTAATGATAATTCATTGTAATTCTAAATGTTATTTTATAGCTGATTGTCTGGGAATGTTTATAGTATTCATACTGTGTGTATGTGTCACAAGTGAGGGTACACAACGCACACACAACGTGTGGCAGAGTTATTTACTGATTTGACAATAAAAACTTTTTATATTGAGTACTTCTGACACTAACTCATTCAGATATTTCTATTAGAACCGAAACAGCCTGTTGAATAAACTAATTACAGCATAAAGTAGATAAAAATAGAAATATGATTTAATTTATGTGAAAATTATAATAAATTAAAATATTTAAATGTCACATGTTGATACCACCTCAAGCATGCTAATTAACTAAGTTAGATAATCATATACACAAATAGTTATATACAAATATATATATATATTATATTATGAACAAACAAATTTCTAATAAATGATTAATATATATATATTATATATATGTTTATATATTATATAATAAAACTAATCATTATATTTAAATTAATGTTAAAAATCAAGTATAAATATTTATTCATAGTATTTCTTCTTATTAGATTAAATATATATGTATATTATATGTATATATTGTATATAAATAATTATATAAATTATATTATATATTATTTAAAGATAATAGAGTTAAACTATTTGATAATTAGATTAATTAAGATAATAGAGTTAAGCTATTTGATAATTAGATTAATTAAGGTAATATTTAAAGATAATAGAGTTAAGATATTTGATAATTAGATTAATTAAGGTAATAGAGTTAAGCTATTTGATAATTAGATTAATTAAGGTAATATTTAAAGATAATAGAGTTAAGCTATGATTAGCATAGATTAATTAAGATAATAGAGTTAAGCTATTTGATAATTAGATTAATTAAGGTCTATAGGTAATATAAAGGAAATATAATGTCTCAGGTAATTAACAATTTCATTACAAATGTAATTTTATTAAGAGTAATAGTGATCAAATTGCAATTAGGCCCTATAAAACTATGATTAGCATAGATTAAATCACATGCTATAATGACACTAATAACTTTCTTACTGAGTTATTTAATCTTAGAGTGATAATAAATATATGTAGACATATATTCTCAGAAAACAATGATATTATATACAAGGTTAATATTAAATTTAATTGGAAAAATAGAGTTAAGTTTTTTACCATAATTAATATTAATTATCATATAAATATATTAAATATATTAAATATATATATATATTAAATATAAATTATAATATTATTACTATTACTTTTTTACAGTAGATGACATATATAAAAAAAGAGAGCTTTGGTCCACTTAAAACACTAGAATGCTTCTCTGCTGATTATAATAAAGCAACTGTAAAAAACAAGCATTATCACTTGCAGTATAAAGTCGAGTTATTAGGAGCAAACTTCAAATATATTCTTATATAAATAAAGTAACTAGTATAAGTTCTGATCAGTAGAAACATTATTATATAAATAAATATATTACTATATAATCTGATATTATAAATAAAAATGATCAAAATAACTAACTTAATATAATATACACTGAAAAATACCAAATCTATAACTCACACTAGATAGTATATATATATATAGAATTAATATAATTAAAGGAGGTATATAGTCTATATTATATACACTACAACTTACAAGCTAAATAAATACTATCACAAACTAGTTTCTCCAAATTTGTTAATTACACATATTGTATGTCAACTTAATTATATATATACATATTTACAAACCTGTAAAATTATATTCATTCAAGTATACATTAACATATTCTTAAACTAGATGTATTACTATATAATATATCAATATATATTTGTTATAGTATATCATTTCTTTATGAAATTGCAATCAAATAATATATCCAAACATATCACAATTATTGGTTATATAATTGATTATAACAAATCATTCTAAATAAATAAAAATTCAAAATAAAATCAATACAATCAAAAAAATAAAAACATAAGTTTCATGAGATTAATATATTATAATCTAATAGTTAAATATTATGAATATGTAAATATATAAGAATATGAATACATATAAATGTTATATTTATATAAAATGTCATAATTATAATATATTATACATTTTATATCAGCCCATGGCTTAAAAATGTTTACCTGTTTATGTAAACACACAGTATGGATATGGTAGGTATTAATATAATATAATTTCATATAATCATAATTCAACATTTTATAACTGATTTTTTATATATGAATAAAAAGTAATATATAATACAAATTAATTAGAAAATAAATAGTTAGGTTCACAGAATATATTCACATTTAATGATAAAAATAACTTGTAATATACTTGCATATTACATTTATATTGTCAAATGGATATAAAATTTATATAACTATATATAATCTAGGATACACCTGATCTCAATATATTTCAATGGTAAATTTTAATCCAAAATAAATACTTTTCAGTTCATATAAATTTATTTATAAAATCAGTTTAAATTGAAAGGTAATTCATATCATTTTTGTAGATATTATAATATAATTTGTATAATTATATTATATAATAATATAGAATTAATCATATTGAAATGATTAATTTGAAAATGAGTTTTTGCATTGATTTGTATCAATACAAATAAGTACTAGAAGAACCTAATGCAATATGATATAATCACATATTATCATACAACATTATAAACATTATTCTATTTTTAATTGCATTTAAAAATACCTTTAAATTTTAATTATAAAGTAATATTAAAGCTAATTTAAAAAAATATATATTTAATATTATATTTTAGAGATAATACATATACATAATTTTTAATTATTTTTATTTAATCATTAATACATAATTAATATTTTCTTTGAAAATGTAAACTATTCATAAAATATAATTTCAAATTTGTCAAATAAATTGTATTATTGTGACCTTTTTTGAATATGACAAATAATTACCATAACTAATAATTATATGATATTAAACTGTAATGAATAAATGGTACATTACTATACTAACTCAATATAATTAATAGTTGATGTTCATGGGGTGGGGGGGATATTATTAATAATGTATAACATTTATCTAATTATAAAAACATATTTTGATTAACTTATATTTTAATTATTATAATGATATATATATATATATATATATATATATAAAGCAGTATGTATAAGTTTATATACACCATTTCATCTTATCTTTGATATTTAAAAAACAAATTAATTTATTAATATATAGAATAGAAATAACAACTAATAATGAAAAATAATATATAACAATTAATTAATAAATTAATTATATAAATTTTATAGCAATAATTTCATTTGATCTTTATAAATAATTTCAAATAAATATGTCTATAATACACTGATATCTGTCTGAGTTTTAATTTAATATTATAAAACTTATTTTTTAATGTATATATATATTTAATTGTATTCCTTTGTATAATACAATATCAGCATATAAATTTCACTACATACACAAAATCTATATTTATATATTAATATTATATTTGGGTTAAATATGATTTTAAAATAAAAAATATACTAAAATATATATATATTGAAATATATATACTGAATAGATTATTTCAATAGATTTTATATAAATTATAATTATATAATATTTATGATTTTTTATTTTATATAAAAAATTTCTTAAGACAATCAAAATTAAATTTAAATAAATTTAATTTGATACAACTGTAATTATATATACCTATGATTCAAAAAGGGTAAGTAAATCTAAAGTAAGATAGAAAATATTTTAATTTCAAGATATATAATACATGTAAAGCGCTGTTCACATGAGCAATCTATTCCAGCAATTTCGCAATGGAATTCTTAAGAATTCCAGTTTCAAAATCCCCTAGCGGTATCAATTTTAGGGTGTTCACATGAGCAATCTATTTTTTCAGTAGAATACTTAAAAATATATACATTTGATGAACTTATGAACTTAAGTTTATTATATTATCATAAAATGGTAATCCAGGGTGGTAATATATATATATATATATTCATAATTTAATAATTATATAAGGAATTATATTATACTTATAATTATTAATTAATTATTATTAATCAATTATTAAATAAACGATCGTTAACGATTACATAATATAATTTTAATCATTATATAATTTTAATCATACATTATCAATTATAATCGTAAACGATTATAAATAGATTGAACCCTACAACGGTAAATGCGTATGCATTAATACTAGTCAGTATACTTGTGATTGCATTTATTTATCAATTTCAATAAATTGTCAAAAACTAGAATAAATTCGGATTAGAACATTTATCAATAATCGCAGAAAAAACACAGACAGACGTATTTTGGCAATTCTTAAGAATTCCATTGCGAAATTGCTGTAATAGATTGCTAATGTGAACAGCGCTTAATGTAATACATTTTAATAAATAATTAATATAATAACATGTGATTAAAATAAAAATAATTATTCATTCTTTGAATTCTGTAAAATAATTAATAAAAAGCTGGTTTCCTTTAATTTATATTATTTTAATAATAAATACAGATTAATAATAGTTTACTAACTATTAGTATACAAATATTTTAAATTTGTGAAATGTTCACCATATTCAAATTTCAAAATGTATACTGATATTTACACTTTATATTATTTTAAAATAAAATCACATTATTAATTAAATTGGAAACAATTTTATTTTGTATTAAAATATTTTCCAATCAAATATCACTCTATTTTATGTTATATATCAAATACTATATATCAAAATAAAAATAATAATAAAAAAATAAGTATAAAACTGGATATTATATTTGATGACATTGAAATGATATGGTGTTATTTTTTAATTATTTAAAATTCAATTTTAAAATAAATTGAAATTGATTAATAAATGAAAGCAATACATATAATTTAAAAAATCTAGGTTCCTAATCTAGGCTATTAATTTGATTATTATTTGTAGTTAATTAAAAAAAATATATATTATATATCAATTTAAATTAATAAAAAACAAGAAAAACTAACATTATATTGCTATTTTAATTTAAAATTATTTTGAAAATTAAATGTTATGCAATCTAGTTACTAGTTCATTGGATAAACTTAAAAATTATCACATAAACTATATTATAATATATATGGTATTTTTTTAAATTCTAAATAAAATAAATATTATTATACAAAAATTGGCAGTTAATAAAATAATACAAATTCAATTTAATTTCTATACATATTTTTTTTAAATTAAACTATTTAAGGATAAATAATAATATTAATATTATTCACATTTATATAGAATTTAAATTTAATTTAATTAAATTTAATAGAATTTAAAATTTTTAGTGTGATGGTTATTTATAATAGTATAATATTTTAAGATTAATTGTTATGTTCCATATGAATGTATTATTATTTAAATATTAAATAATAGTAAAAATATATAATATATATATATATATATATTAAATTAAAATTAAATATATTTATAATACCTATATTATAGATATACTTTTGTTTTCCATATTTATTTTATTTTATATACTTGTTTTAGATGCATTTTAGATCAATTTTAATCTATATATATTTATATATATATAAAGTATATATACAATATAATATGTCTGCCAAATGTATATATGTATATATATATATATATATATATATATTATACATGATAGAATGCACTATAAGATAAATTATTATAATTTGTTATAGATAATTATGTGTGGTCTAAATATATAATTTATTAACAATAGATTAGATTAACAATAACAACTGATAGTAAATTGGTAAATGATACTCATTATAGTATACATTTCTATGCCATTGTACAGTGGATATATCAAATATGCAGACATGATGTGTGAAATTGAAAGAAATATAATTAATAATGTTCTAAGAGCATTAATATATCAATATTTCAAAGTTTGTAGTTTATATTAAACAATAGCATTATAAAAGTTTATCTGTTTATAAAGATATAAATCTAAATATCAATATAGTGACAATTTAATTTACAATGTAAATTTTATATAATAATATATAAATTAATACAAGTTTAAAATAATTAAACATATATATTTGGTATAATAATCATGTATACATATTAATATAATAATGAATCATGATAACAATAGGTATCTGTACACAGTGACCATTAATATAAAAGCCAGTCAGTGTAATTGTGACAGCAATGAATAAAGGCAGCTATTAATAAAAATTAAATTATATTCTGTTGCATTTCCACTATGTTTAGATAGGTTTAATTATAGATAGGTTAATTATACATATACATGCTTATATTTGTTGTTATGTATTACTATGTCTTATATATATATATAAATGTATTATATACTAATAATATTATTAAATATTTATAAAATAGAGATATGATATATAAATAAATAAAAATCATTTTAAATGGGTAACTGAATTTTAATAATTACAAAAATCTGTATATTTAAAGAATGATCAAATAGTCAATATTTTCATTACAATATTTATATAAACTTGAAATATATATCTAGATAAATAACAGAAAGTAAACCACACTAAATTAATGTTTTGATTTTAATTCTTATTTTTCATTAGGTATTATATATTTTTATAATAAATATACAACATAGCACAAGCTAATAAATGCTCACTATTATACCTTAGATGAGTTACATAATATAATGAAATAAGTGAAAATAATATGCATGATTCATATACTAGATAGTGAAGGTATTCAAACCTTGTAATTATCATGATTATGGAAAAAGAATAGTAGCAATACAATACCTGCTCATTCAAGTTATAAAGCTATAGTTTTTATATAGTACCAGAGATATAGGCCAGTTAAAGCAATGTGTTACACTTTAAGCTATAATACCTAGTTTTTATATTCATTTACAATATCAGTAATATGGTTCTATTTAAAAGATACAAACTATTGCAATGATAAATCTCTTATACAAGGATAAACAAGTATTATATTAATGAATAAAATCAGTTCATATCCACATATAGATACTTCTTATAACAGCTGATATAGATATATGTTCTTCAAACACAAATCATATAATTTAATCTATTTATAGATTACCATTTGTACTATGCAATTCACTGAAATAAAAGCATATTTAGTAAAATAAATCTAAATTCTATTATAGGAAATTCACATTAAGTATTATAATAAATTTCTAATAAAAATTAATTGTCTGGTTAATATTTTAATAATATAATAAATAAACTAATATATTATAATAATATAAATATTTATATACTAATACAATATACATGTTTTAAATATATAAGTTAGATATAGGCTCGTACATTATTCACTATTTTTTTCTAAATTTGGATAACTTATTATATTCTACTTATATAATTATATTGTCATCTAATAATATTAAAATATATTATTTTACACTTATATTATAAAATCAGGTTTACTTTGAATAACTATATATATATATATATATATATATATAACTTTCTAATTATATTTATATCTCCTATAACACTTTCGATAGGATATACTGACTATGCTATTTACTTTCCAGCAAGATGTTTATCCATCCAATTCATTTTGTCAATTTAATAATTAATACAAATCAAATTAAATTAATCTAGATTTGTGTTGAATTATGGTTATAAATTATAATCTATATATGAATATACATTATAATCTGTACTATAGTTCATTATTTTATATTTTATAAGTATTTGTTAATAAATATTTCAATTATGTATTTTAATAATGTAATATATGTATTATATGTAGTACTATGTATTATCAAAATGTATTGTTATATTATTTTGATATAAATAGATTTTTTATCTGATAAAGATAATTAATTGAAATCTTTGTGAAAAATAAGCAAACTGGATAGAAATACCTTTATATATAATATAATGTATAATTTAAAGATTCTGAAAATTCAAATGCGGTATTGATTTATTTCATATCTTATTATATTATACATAATATCTGTTAAATTATACATTTTATCATATAATTTAATAGAATAACATTAATTATAATTAGCTATTAAATAAATCTGTATGCATTTGATTTTCAGCACAGCAAAATAGACTGAATTGAAAGAAAAAACAATATGTTAAAATTTAAATACCTAGAAATAATTGAAAAATACATACAGCTTATTTGTTATAGAGTATTATATAATACATTAGTATATATTTAGCAATAACCTACATATATAATAGCATGTATGTTACCCCTTATGGTTATGCTAAAATTAAATATATATATATATGAATATATTAAAATAACTATAAAATATGTATTATATAATTAAAGGTTATTATCTGTCTAGACATTATTATATAACATTATATATTATACATTTATTCTCATGGCACAATTTATTTATACAAATATTAGGATAATATATAAAATATATATATAAAAAACTTATGATATGAATTAATTTCATATATATATATATTGACTTAAAATAATATGTATTCATCAATATACAAATCACAAATATATTGAAATATGTGAATATATATTGAGTGAATGAGTTAGTGAGTGAGTGAGTGAGTGTTTATGTGAATATAATTATACATATAAATATATATATATATATATATAAATATATATTGTATGTATATGTATATGATTATAAGTGCACTATCTTTATGAGTGTTATACCAAATCCCAGCATACTCTGTATATATTTACTGGTTATACAGTGGTTATAATGTGATTCATAATATAAACATTAAATAAACCTGACATTTAATAACATCTCTTAAACCATAAAACATAAATAACTTGTACAATATAAATTAGACCACCTATAATTTTATATACAAATTATATAATATTAAATGATGCAATTTATTAAGTTAGATTACTAATGTAGATAGTGTTGATAGATGTTGAAATTAAAATGTTACATTAATAGAATTAATTTATAATCATATCATATAACTAAATACATATGTTATTAGTATACAATTTAGAATATTATTTTAAAGTATATTTAGCATCTGTATCAGTAGAAGTAACAATAACAATAACCCTCAAAATATGACTAATTTTATTATCAATGGCATCAGAAATATTAGAAGTATCTATTTCAGTGGTTATATAAGTTAGAAGAATGGAAACAATAGTGTACTTATTTTTTATAGAAAGGAAATAGTAAATAATAGTAATACTAGTTAAAAACCAATACTATAGAGTAGTAGCAGTAGCAGTAGCAGTAGTAGTAGTAGTAGTAGTAGTAGTAGTAGTAGTAGTAGTAGTAGTAGTAGTAGTAGAAGTAGTAGTAGTAGTAGTAGTAGTAGTAGTAGTAGTAGTAGTAGTAGTAGTAGTAGTAGTAGTAGTAGTAGTAGTAGTAGTAGTAGTAGTAGTAGTAGTAGTAGTAGTAGTAGTAGTAGTAGTAGTAGTAGTAGTAGTAGTAGTAGTAGTAGTAGTAGTAGTAGTAGTAGTAGTAGTAGTAGTAGTAGTAGTAGTAGTAGTAGTAGTAGTAGTAGTAGTAGTAGTAGTAGTAGTAGTAGTAGTAGTAGTAGTAGTAGTAGTAGTAGTAGTAGTAGTAGTAGTAGTAGTAGTAGTAGTAGTAGTAGTAGTAGTAGTAGTAGTAGTAGTAGTAGTAGTAGTAGTAGAAGTATTATATTATTTACAATGCATAGTATAATAATGTACACCTTGTAGTATAATAAAATATTATTATAATCATAAATATCAGAAAAATATATAGATAATTATAATAAATAATACATGTTGCATAATCTCTATCAAGAAGTAATAACATAGTAACATGTACAAGTGTGTCAATTAGATATTAATAGATTGGTATTCAGATATAAATATATATATATTAGCTGTGGGGAGTTGCCACATTGAACTATGGTCTCATTATTATACGACCGCTGCTGTTGCTGCCTGTATACACGCATGCGTAATGTGTGTGTATGTGTGTATATGTGTGTTATAAGGAAAACATGCCGACTGATACTACTGTTACTTTGAACACATACATAATTTCTATAATTTTCATTCACACAATAATACATTAATTAAATACTATAACGAAGTTTGTAAATATAAAGTATCTAGAAATATATATATATATATATATATATATATATATATATATATGTATATATAAAGTAACTGATATATTGTCTAGTATGCTTTATATGGCCATTGTATACAATTAGAAAGTATATTTATATAGAATATAGTTAATTTATGGCATACTGCTACATTTGTATAGAGAAGTGGGTATGTGAAAGAAATGTATCATTATATAGCAGTAGAGTGAGAGAGAGAGAGAGAGAGAGAGAGTTCAAATAAGGACATAGATGTATGATGCGTGCGTGTGTATTGTGTGCGTTGAGAGTGCCTGCTATATTCACTATATGGTCATCTTATAGCGTAGCGGACTGTGATGTGGTAGTCAGTTTCGGTGAACGCTGTATATATATATATATATGTGTGTGTGTGTGTGTGTGTGTGTGTGTGTGTATATATATATGTGTGTATGTGTGTGTGTGCAAAGCATGTGGTATACGCGAACGCACACAAATTCATAACCGCAATAGAATGGCATTCAGAATATAAAAAATACAAAAAAAGGCATTCCAGTTGTGCATGCATTTATATATATATATATATATAAATGTTTAAGTTCATGTATATAAATATACTGTTGGATACATTATAATGTTATATAGGCTATAGGTCTATATTCTGTTTTGTATTACTGGTTACATATTATTTATACTAATAATAACATGATTGTATTAGTAATTGACTGACTAATTATAAAAAATAATTATAGTACTACGGTTTAATAGAAATATAGTATAGTATTGAATTATATAATTTTTTATGGATTAACTGATTGATAATATAAACCTTATCTGCCGTAGGATTCAAGATAAATTTCCATAATAGTGATTCAATATAGTAATTTGTTCCTCCTACTACAATAGGTAATTGACCTCTATCCTGAAGGTCATTTATCTGATGTACAAATAATGCAGGTTCAATAATTTAATCAATATATATATAGGCCATATATATATATATATATATATATGTTGTATCACTAGTGAATGTAGAACTTTGACCCCAATACATACATTTCTGTCTGGAAAATATTTCTAGAGTCTGCTAATCATATAATATAAAATATGTATAATATAATATATAACTAGACTATTAGTATATGTAAATTCTTATACATGTGATCTATATTGAGATATATTATAATTATATATATATATTTATATATATATATATATATATATATATATATATATATATATATATATATATTTTGTATATATGATACATCAATAATAAAACACACACATAAATATATACATACATAAATATATATATATATATATATATATATATATATATATATATATATATTTGTGTGTGTGTGCATATGTGTATATGTTTATGTATATATATATATGGTAGTACTTCTATAATTAACTAGTAAAAATGTATTTAATAGAACAAAATCATAACTTACTCACTAATATCAATCAGTATTAACTACATGTATTAGCTATATTGTATATAGTAATTACTAAAAAATAAAAGCTAATAACTTAAAAATTAAAAAGAGAGTATTTTATTATATATAAATATATATTTATTAAATAATTGTTAATATTCAAAATATTTGTAAATATAGAATGGGATATGTTATAGTAATAAAATATAGTATATATTGCTTAGATACACTACAATATATAAAAAATATTTGACCATCTATACAAATAATGAATATTTAATGATTCACAAACATTTACTAAGTACATTGTTTTCAGTAGCTATACTGTACATTGTTAATATATGGTATTAACAATTGGAATAGCTGTCTTCTGAAATTCATGTACTGAATAGGGCTCTTCTAGGGGGCTACGAAACTCTAGTAGGTGATGTTTGCATGAGTTTAATTCTTGTGGGCTGGGCTGATTCGTTATGATGTTAAGTCCACTGTATATCTAAGTGAAGTAGAATAACATTTAGTTTACTAGTATATTCATATTAGCATAGTGTTTTACATATCTATGTATTATCATGATAAAATATATATGAACGAATTCTATGATATACTTATTTAAACTCACTTACATTAATTAGTATAAGATGATATATTCAATGAATAAATAGAATAAGTAGTATAAATAAATTAAATTTAAAAGAAATATACTTGAGAAATAAATTTATTTTTATAAACTACCAATTATACCATGATTTAATACATTTATACTTAAGATATAAATAATACTTAAGGTAGTTAATGTATATATGTATTTAATGTATTATATGCCTACCCTATAATCTATGAACAATTATAGAAAAGTAGTATTTTTATTTGAACCAATAATTACAAAAATCTAAGATATACATAATTTAAAATTTGTAAATCATAATAAAATAATTTAATAGTTATTGATGTATTAATAAGTATAAAATTCGATCACACCATCACGTACACACTACATTTAAAATTATATTTCATATATTCACCAAAAATATATATATATTAACAGAAAATTATTTTATTAATAGATTTATTAATAGTTATTTATAAAGTTATTAATAGATAAATATAATTCATTTACTAAGTAAGCTTTTTATCATTTTTTTCAATTAAAGTATAACTTAATCAAGTAGGTAATTTTATATTGGTATTTAACATTATATATATACATATTTTGGTTATATAATTATGATAATTAGTTATATTTTAAATAACTATTGTAACATTATAATGTAATGAATAAGAATCTTATCTAATGAATAACAAAAGTTAAGCTCAACAAAATATTTAAATATAAATAGAATATTGAGTATAATAATAATATAGTATCACAGAAAATAATATGGTTTATAATCCTGGCTATTACTTAATATTTGTATATACAAATGATAAATGTTATATAGGATAAAAGTTATATAATAGAAAAACAAAAAGTAAAAAAATATTGTCAGGATATATCATATAATACAGAATATCACCTATTTGTATTACATTTTTTTTTTAATGTAATATTATAGTTTAATTATAATAGATATACTATAACTGATATCATAATTATTATTTTGATTTATGAAATTAATAAATCAATTATGACATACATATATATATATATAAATATTGTCTACTGTCTATGTAATAGTTGGATGAGTACAAATCAATATTTGATGATATTTATATGAGAAATTTAAATTCTCAAATATTAAATATTTTATGAAATTAAATTCTATTATTTTATATTGAACTCTACCAAACCCAAAAAACCCAGTAAAATCTAAAAATCCATAAATTCTAAATTGGTTGGGTTTTTGCAAACCCTGGCAATTATAGATAATATATTAAATCTAATAAATATTGTAATCAATTTTATAAATGTTAACTTTTAAATTGGAGTAATTACTATCTTATGGTATATGTATCATCACAACTTTCTTACAATACTTCATATATGTATTACATACTAGCTCACAATAATTTTCTGCTACCTTTCATATTACAAGATCTGTCTACACATTGTATTGCTTGGTATATAATATGAACTCCCTATAGTACTATCACTGCACCTATTAATCCTATTTATATTTTATAATATTGTTTTTCTAATTAAAATTCAGGTAAATTTAATTCAATTTTATTTAAGTTAATTATTACATTATTAAAATAATTATATCTATATCCATAATTTTAAATATTTTTTAACTATTCATTGTATTTTATTAATTAAAAAATATAAATTTTATTTTTAATATTTATTAACAAATTTTAATATATTTTTTTTAGAAAATATGCCACATGACACTAAATATAGCAATCTCAATTTACACTGATATTTTTCCTGTATTTATATTAGAAACTGACTTAGACTACAACTTGTATTATAGTATTGCTAAATGATATAAATATATTCTGTCAGATAAGGATATATATATATATATATATAAATATATTCCTATAATATTCATGATAATCAATTCGGATGTCTAATTTATCAAAATATAATGTAATTGAATATCTATAACTTCTAAAATTATATTTATTTTTTGCCTATTAGTAATTAAACCTAATTAGTAATATTCAAATTCATTTTACTCAGAATAATTATTTTCTCTACATGTGTGTATCTTCTCATAATGTATGTTTTATTCTAATTGTTCTAGTGTATATAGTATTCCCTTGCTACCATTTTCACTGCAAGATTATCTGGTGCCAGTATTGCTGGGAATAGTATGATAGGCTATTAAATTAATAGTACTCAAATTTAATCAACCAATCAAATTTGTTATTGTTTTTAATTAAAAATAAAAATTACATATTCATCAATACATATACTATTATATTAACTATATTTAGGGTTGTGAGTTAATAAAAAACACGTTTTAAACCGTTTTAAACATAGAATAAAAAACGAAAAAAACAGAAAAAAACAAGAGACATACATTTATACATATATTTATTTAATTGTTAATATTTAAATTTAAATTTAAATTCAATTTGACAAATAATAATTTATCTGCTCTTTTTTTTGATATAATAAATTGTATACTAATTGAAAAATGAATGAATATTTAATAAATGTATAAAATATGTGTATACAAATATAATATTATTATTAAAAGTTAAATTAGATTTCTTTTATGTTTTGATATAATAAATTGTATAATAATATATATTATGTTTAAAATTATATAAAAAAATAGTATGAATTTTCATATTTTTTTAATAATAATATATTAATATATAAAATAAATATGAAAGTTCATAATATATATTATTATATAATTTATTATATCAGAACATAAAATAAATCTAATTTTACTTTATTATTTATAATAATTTATTATAATATAAATATGAAAGTTCATACAGCTTTTATAATATTAATTATATAATGTACATATATCTATAGATTGTGATACAATCTCCATGTCTATAACAAATAATTAAATAATACAGAAATACTCAGTGTTATAATAAAATAAATATTATAATTATTATAATTTTCATACTAATGTATAGTTTGACAATATGATTTAATAATGCTAATAATACAGATAATATATTATTTGAATTATTACTGATTATTCATATAATATGTACTTACTTTATTATTATTTTATTATTTAACAACATATCTACTTTATTTAAATAATTTTATATTTTGTAACAGAAAAAAAACGGATACAAAACGAATAAAACGAATTAAAAACGAATTAAAAACCGTTTAAAACATGTTTTAAACAAACAATAATAAAAAACGCGTTTTTTAACAACCCTAACTATATTATATAGTTACTATCAAATGTAATTTGGCTAAATACACTGAATGCATTCATAGACTCTAGTATAATATAAATTAGTATAATATTTAAATAGTATACTATTAATAATTATATAATTAATTAGTATAATATTAATTATAATTACTATAAATACTATATAGTATAATATTAATGAGTATAATATTAATTAGTAATACTAATTAATATATTATTAATAATTATATAATTAAATATAATATTATACTAATTATTTATATAATTATTAATAATATACTAATTAATATTATACTAATTAATATTATACTAATTAAAATTATATTAATTAATTGTATTAATTAATTATATAATTATTAATAATATACTAATTAATATTATACTGATTAATATTATACTAATTAATAATATAGTATAGTAACTATACTAATTAATATTATACTAATCAATATTATACAATAGTCTACGACATCATTAAGTTTATTTAGGCTTTGCTTGGTTTATTAGACATGTGTTAATTTTAAATGTATAATAAAAGTTTGTAATGTAAAGTATAGACGACCACCTCGAAAAATAATTCTACTTTTGTTGAACATCACTCATATAGCTATCATAATACCAAAGATTTTGCGAAGCAAAGATATAACACTCCCTATGCATACAATGTAATTTCGTAATATCCCCTGCTGCTGCTAGCAGTAGTATCGAAATCATTGAAATAGATTTAGGTTCGGCTCTGTTTGCATACAACAATGTTTTCATTGCTCTATTAAATTACATGCAATATAAATTAGCTTTTACTTACTAAATATATACTTATAGCATTTAAAACATAAATATCATATTTGTTTGTTATATATCAGTAATGAACACTTAGTTTTCATCATATAAATATTAATTTAAAGCATATTATTTAACATTTTAAAAGTGTATAGTTAAATACGAATTTACATTATAAACAACACATAGTTCCTAAAAGTAACCCGCTATAGGTGGCACTGGGGTATTTTGTATACAAATTCGAATTACACGATTTCGCGTAAGTGTTATATCTTTCCTTCGGAAAATCTTTGATAATACTATATAGTACATATATATGTATTTATCACAGATATAGAATTTGGTAATTACCTAATTATATAATTTTAATTTTAAATTAAAACAATTTGATTGGTTGATTAAGGGGGGAAGCTCCAGTTCATTTAAACAATGCTATTCTAGCTCTATCTAAAAATGTTAAAGGATAAATAACTAATGGAGATAATTACTTAATTTTTTTTATTAGACAGATACTTCCTTCCATCAAATAGATATATATATACTTTCTTAATATAAATTTAGTTAATTTATAATGGTGTAAAAAGTAGTATCAATTATATAAATATTTATTTTTATTTATTTCATTAAAATGTTAGTTTATTATCATTTATTTTATTAATAACAAATATAATAATAACTCCAACAGGATTTATATAGATGCATACATTAAAAGTAACAATTTCATATAAAAATAATAAAAATCAAAAAAGTAGTAGGCATTAGTGTGGATACTAAGTGAAGAAGTAAAAATTGAGAAAATTACATTCAAATAAACTTTGATTTAATATATAAAATTTAAGTAAATATAATCATACAATTTCCTATCAATTTCAAATAATTATTATATCGATTACGTTCATAAAACACTTTATATAGTGTTCAAATTAAATACACAAAAATAATTTGAGAAATTTTACAAATCTATAAATAAAATATTAAACATGGAAAATAAAATGTATTGTCAAAATAAAAATATTATATTTTAACTTGGGCCTCCACACTTAATAGTCTATAAGACTATTCCTAGAAATACTATATGGTGCCAGATAATCTTGTAGTGGGAAGGGTAGCAGCAACATTATGTAGACAGATAATATTTACAGAAATTATTGTAGGTAATTTGTAGTAGGATACCCCTTACGGGTATAAATTATATTTATATTTATTGAGAGGTATATCATTCATATATATATATATATATATATATATATATATATAATCTAAATATAATACCAAAGAAATGTTAGAAATTAGACAAATTTTACTATAAAATAAGTTTCTAGTATGAGAGCACTTTAGCCTATATATTTACATATAAATGATTGTCATGGTGGATTTGGTAATAACCAAAAATTAACCTGAATAAAATTTAATTACTTGATTTGAATTTAAAAATAATAAAAAAATATTTCACCAGATATAATTATTCTAGCAATACTATATTACAATACTATAGATATTTAATCTTGTAGTGTCGACAGTGGTGGTAACTTTTATTGAGTAATTATATTATATATATTCAACAATTTATAGTATAAATTTTATATTAATAAAAATAGAATATAATATTGAAAAAAAGTACAGGCTTGAAATTTAAAATATGTATACAAATTTAAGAATAATAAACAATATTTAGATTAGCAATACAAATAAAAATGTATCTTAATAAATCAAATATTATTCAGTAATTATTTAAAATTAACTAAATATAACAAGTATCTAGTAAATTAAAAATTTATAATTATTTACATTTAGTATATGGAATATTTAAGTTATGAAAAATATTAGTTAAATTTAAGTTTAATAATATGAAATATGGATAATTATTTAGGAAAATATCTATATAGAAATACGAAATAGTAATGTATACATAGGATACTCAAGTAACATATACAAATATTAGTTTTTAACTAGAAACATATACTTTTATCTATATAGGGTAGTATTCAAGAATACCATTAATCAGCAATAATTTCGGACCACTTACAAATAATTTACATAATAAAAGAATTAGGACGTTATAATTTACCTGGTCAGAAATTACTAGAACCATTATTATATAATATTTATTTTTAAAAAAATTTAAAATTTATTAAAACGATTAAGAAATTAAGAATACAATGTTTAACGAAAAATTAAGATTGTTTAAAATAAATTTAGTTTAAATATGTGTATTATTAGTTTTAAGTTGATCTATCAATATATTTGATAGAGAAATATCAAAAATATTGATCATTAATATCAAAATCATTGATTTTTATCAAATATATTTTTAATAAATATTAAATTAATATTGTAGTTTACAAGGAAGGGTACAATGAATTAAGTGTTTGTGTTCACACCAAATAAGTATATACATATGGGCCGATTTTAATAGCCCAGTATCTGTTTACATCAAAGTCAGTCAGTTTCAGAGTAAATTACTATAATATTGGCAGATAGCAGGCAAAGAAATACAGGTACATTTTGTTGAATATGTTCTGAAATATCGTGTAATATATAGCCCGATATTGTCAATATCTTTCAAACAATAATTATAAGTAGATTTTATTTAATATATGTCTTCTACATATATAGTTACTTTCATATATAAGATATATTTAAATTCTATAAAATTCTATTATTGATTTATTAACTAGGCACTTTTTAAGTATATGTAACATTCCACCAGCTTAAATGATAAATGATATATTTATCAACTTAATTAGATTCGAGATATGCCCGATGAATTCTATATATATATATAAATTACCTTATAGAATATGTATTGATATATTCATTATTATTGATTAGTATACACCTCACTTACGAAAATCTAAAATCATTGACTGACCCGATATTTATTAAATGTTCTCAAACAAATAATTTAAAGTTGATATCAGGCTATTTTTGAAGTTAAAGGTGCTTTTGAATAAAATATATATTAATGAGAAAACCTAAACATAAATCCAATACTTTTTAAAAGGTATGTAAACAAATAAAAATAATTAATATAATTTCATTTTAGAAATTTAAAAACTAAACATAAATATATTTATTATCTATTTAAAGTATTTTTATTCAATTCCCCTACGAGCTCGCTTTTCCTTACGTTTATTTTCTTGTATTAAAATATGTCACCCGCTAACCCCTTTAATAAATACACAATTAATTTAATAATATAATGTCACCACTACTACGGAAATATCATCTCCAGTAACTTTTATTAATATACATTACCGTTACTGCTTGTGACATGCTGTAAGAAAGCGAATACGATAACTGGTAAACTAATTCTATTATATAATATTGTAATTAAAGAACTTTTTATCTGGAAAGTTTATTTTAAATTTCGGAAGGATGTCGACTGCCGCCTAGTTCACTTCTTCAATTATTTTATTTTATTTATATACACGAATTACCATAATTTTTGTTTTTTTTATAGAGTTAGAAATCATTTTTATATTCAAAACACTACTATGCATTCAATATTTAACATTTTTAATTATGTATGTAGACAATATATACATATAATATATAGCTCTAATTAATTATTATATTTACTTTTTTTAAATTAAACTATAATGAAATATGATAGACTAAGTAATAATAAAAGTTGCCGGATATGATGTATAGCCGGCTATAGCCCTGTCATATTGGGTATTTTAAAATTTGAAGTTGGTTATACTCGGGACTTTATATTATCATTTCAAATATAAAAATAGTTAATATAAATATTAATATGAGTACCTATTTATTATAGAATTATACGTTTTAAATAATTGCATAAGAATATTTATCAAATCCATGCGTTAATTTTGGGTAGTAAGTAAACCCTTATTATCGACTATGCATAGAAGATATATTTAATATTCATTAAATAAGTTATATAAGTTATATCTAACTTGCATAGAATCAGCGTTAATTATTTCCCCGTTAAATTGTTTAGCTAACTCCACAGCTAATTTAGTTTTACCAGTTCCAGTAGCACCGATAATTACAATTATAAATTTTTTTGAATTTTTAGAAATAATATTTATTGTTGACATTTTACATAGGAGAAAATAGAATATATTTTTAAATAATTATATTATTTCTCAGTTGTATACATACTATAGATACTATACTTGATTATACACTATACATATGGTTTTTGAATGTATTGTAATATTATCATAAAACTATACTAAATGTATACACAAATGTTTTATACATGTATATATTATATATGAAATTAAATATTATTTATACAAAATAAAAATATATTCTAATTTATTATCATCTTATAATTTTGTATTTTGTATAAAAATACTAATATATTGTATTTCATCTAATTTGATTTAATATATACTCATTTCTAATGTTATTCAATTATAAAATAAATAAAACTAAATTAATAATATGTGTATCAATTAAAATATATTAAATTATTTCCCTTAAAATTTAGATTTGTATTTAATTCTACACTTTATTTTATTCATTACATAAATCTGAATTTAACCCTCAAATTATGTATAAGTTTATAATGATAAATTAAAATTTTATATTAACTCTTTTTATATTAATTTTATATTATGTTGACCATTTATAATGTATTTATCAATAATCTGATGAATATGTATGTAACAAATATTATTTTGTATATCTAAAGATGAAGAAAATAAGTAAAAGAGTATTAATTATTATATTTTATATAGTTGAAAATTATTTTTAAATATAGTAATAATAATAATGAACATATAATAATTGCGGTGAACCATTCCTGCTAGCACAGAAAGAAATACTGAAATAAATCTGTTAGCAGTTAATATATATAATATATATAATAACATGATGTAGTTTGGAATGAGTTTACAATTGTCATCATCATCTGCACTTTGTAATACACAACTGGTTAAAAAATATAATGAAAACATCAAAGATTCATATTAATGCACAATATGCATTGTACATATCATATTATAAGGCACTTATCAATTGCATACATATGAAATATGTGTTTTGTAAGTCACATGTCATGAATATATTAATTATATAAATCTAAAACAATGGAAATACATTGATGAATTCATATTCAATTTGAAAAACTAATATGAGAAATACTAATAGTAATAAAATAATTTTAATTGACAATTATAAAACTATTCGGTAATAAAGTAGCAAATAACCAGATATATTTATATATTATGATATATCATAATATATACATATGACAAATTAATAACAAAATAACAAAAATATAATAGCAAAATAGTTAATATAGCGTATACAGTATGATAAAAAAGATAGTATTTTACCTTACAATATATAAATTTTATAAAAAATACCTTAATTGATATTAATAATATATACATATTAGTAGAATAACAATTTAAGGCTAATAAAATATATATATATATATATATATATATTACAGATCATTTAATAATTAAAATAATATAATACTATTATGTACAAGTAAAGAAAATATGATACCAGCGAAAATATCTAATATATACAAAATAATCTGTAAAGAAAATAAATCTTAGGCAAAAAATACTATAAATCGATAATATCTATACATATTATACATCTTGATGTATATCTTCATAGAATGTGACGACCAGCGAACATTAATTAAAATATAAAAATAATAGTAATACAATAATTTGTTAGAAGAATTTTGGTTTATAATGCCTGTTACCCCGATTTAATAAGTGGAGTTTATTACGTAATCTATTTTGTATAACTTTATGTTGTTCCAGGATAATGGACATTTGCCTGTGTTGGTTGCGCGCGTTTTTTATGTGGTCGGACGCTTTTCGTAGTATCGTTACTTTAGGCGTTCTCTCTAATCGTTTCACGTCCGGAATGATATCACGTAACCTATGGAAGGATGACTTAAGATCATCTCTTCTCCTTCGTTCGAGTAGATTGTGTTGACCGCGTTTTCCGACGCCGTTCGTACCGTCATCCTCGCAATCCGACGAAACTCTCGACCCGCTCGACTCACCGGCGCTATCGTCGCAGTTGAATCTCGACGTGTTGATTCGAAGCGCGCTGCGTAGCGCCGAATGTTTACTCCGATTTCGCTTAGAATGGTATCGCGTTCGCTTCAACGATTTCGCTAGTATAGTGTTACCGTGGTTGGATCGCATCGATAGCGAATACGTGTGATTAGATAATAGCGGGGCGTTCGCACGTTGCGACGCGATGGTGGCGGGGGAACTATAACTATGCATTTCTGCGACTTGGGCGGATCTCGAAGCGGCTGCCGGTAAAATTTGCTTTTTCAATGAACAGGATAAGAGATAGGGTTTCTCTACCGTCACCACATCGATTTCATCGTCGTCTATAATTTTATTAATAAATATTAATATTATTAATTATTTTCGAATAACAAATTTTAATTATATATATAAATATTTAAATTAATTTATGCAAATATTTTTTAATACAAGTTATTTTATCTTTAATCAAACAAACCTGAATCAGATGGAGTTTCAGCACCATCATCTTTATTCAATTGAGTAAATATCGGATATTTATTATGGATTGGATCATTCAACGGGTATGGGAATATCGGAAAGGGTTCCTTTAATTCAGTACTTAGTTTTTGATTCGTTAATGACGCTTTTTGTATAGAAATATTTCTTGATTGTAAATCTGATGGCCACATACAATCTTGTATCAGGTTGGGATCTAATTCATCTGATGTAGAGGAGTCGTAGCAGGCTTTTGGTTGATATTCAGGCGACATAGGAGGCGTAGGTATCAAGTTAAAACTTTTCCAAACATCGAAATCATGAGTATCCATTGTATCCGATTCATCATTCCAGAAATACGGAGGATGACTTACTAAATAAGTATCAATAGTTGATCGAGACATTCTTAAAGTTAATCTGTAAATAGTGAACACAATTTTAATATATATATAATTTTATATTGTATTTTAAAATATAAATTAATAATATAAATAATTATAACTACATTAAAAAATATATATATATATAGATTGGATACATTTATTTAATTGTAAATCACATTGTAAAATATTTTGAATTTATATAAATAATAATTTATAATTAATTAATATATGCTTAGAATTTATATCAAATATTTATCAGTACTTGTATTGTATGTTATATTACATATCAAATATATTCTAGTTCCATTTTAAAATGTGTAGATTATTAATATATAATTAAGAATATTTGTTACTTTATTGAATATATATATATATTATATATATTAATAATTTATTTTATGCTTATGTATATATGTATAGACAATAATATTCTATTTATAACAATTTGTATTACAATATTTGTTTATTTTTTTAATATAATTACTAAATATATTAAATCTATATTATAATGTATTCAAATTGACATAATATTATATACTTTACAATATATTTAAATATATTTATATTAAAAATATGTTTATTATTTATATAATTCAAGAAATGTATTTCCCTTTTTATATATTATTGATTTTCTTATTTGTTAACATTTATTTTGAAAAATTCTATTAATTAATATTAGAAAACAAAGTGTAAATATATTTTCTTTGAAATACTTGATAAATACACAATTGAGATAATATTATATAATATATTATATTTTGTATATATAAAATATATATGTTGTTATACCAGCAGGTATAACTTTTATAAATATAACATATTTATAAAAATATTAATTTTAAGAATAAATCAATTGTTAATTTTAAATATTGAAAATAAATATACGATAACATGTATATAGGATAACAATACTTATATAATTAGTAATAACTGTAGTTTAAAATTAGAATAGATACATTTTAATAATCAAACTTTAAAAATATAGACAATTTGAATAGATAAAATAAAATGTAATATCAATTTTATATATGATCATAAGTATACAAAATGCCTTATAAATTATATGTTGCTATATTTTGTATAAGTGTATATTAAAAATTACAATAATTATACCCTATATATATATGAGTTATTATTTACTAAGTATATTATAATATATATGAGCAATGTACATAATAAGCATGGTATCAATGTTAAATGAATTTATGTAAAGTATATTTATAAAGAAAATCAATTTAATAATATAATAAAAAAATATATATATATAATTATGTCTGCTATTAATTATTTTTTATTTCTTTTATATTTTTTAATTTATTATTTCATTTATTTAAAATAATATATAATTTATTTTATTAATTATAAAATACAATTGAATTTTTTTTTTATATTAATAGAAAATTAGTAATTATAATCATGTTGATTATTAACTAATATTAACTGATTATTAACTAGATTATTATCTAATATTTTTATGATTTTCTTTATAATTTAAATTAATTAAAATAAATTATTAAATTATTAAATTATAAAATTATCCATGGTAATAATTATGACTGATATACAATTAAAATTATATATTGTTAAAACACACCAGATTGAACCAGCTTTAATTAATTCTATTTTTTTTTATATATTTATAAAATATATAGTAACAAAAATCGTTATTTTATTAGTAGCTTACTTACAAATAAATTAGACCTATAATTATAATTATAAAATATATTAAAAATATATGCTGTTTTTCTAAGTATATAAGTTTATATAAGTTTATAAGTATAAGTAATATAATAAATAAAACATTCTTATATACAATAATATTAGTTATCTTATCTAACAAATAATGTTTATATATTAATATATATCTAACAAATAATGTTTATATATTAATATATTAATATATATATATATATATATATATATATATCATCGTCAATTTATCCTTACATATAAATATAACCTTACTCATATAAAACTTACAAAATCTATTAGGCAACTTTACAGATTTTATTTTATAAAAATATATATAATTAAAGTATAATTCATAAGACGTATCATGTATTAACATACTATGTATGCATGTATTGAACACGTATGTGTATACTATTATAATCTAATTAATGTAAAGCTTATAATACAATATCATAATAGAATTTATATGTGAGAAAAATAACCTAAGAATCGTGGTACTGTATTATAATATTTTAATATGTGTAAAATGTGCATTATATGTAATATATATATAGGTTATATGTATTATATATTATTTATATTATATATTATGTATTATATATATATATGTGTGTATTAATATATTACATATATTGTACAATGTACAATATATGTAATGTACATTGTATGTTTCAATGAAACATTGTTTCATATACGTGTGTAACATGTACAATATACATATGTATATATATATATATATATATATATATATATATATATATATCCATGTGTACAATTATAGTTACATTAAATTAATAAATAATCACTAATTATTTAGTAAATAAACTGACTACTTAACTGGATAACGTAATTGAATTTTACCTTTTAATATACATATATATATTATATATATATATACATATATATATATATATATATATATATATATATATATTTATATTTATATATATATATACATATATTATATATACTTATATTATATATATATTATATATGTTCATATAAATATACTGTATAACGATACATGTATTGTTAATAGTGAGTACATATATGTATGTAATATATAGTATATATAAGTATACAAACCTAATAAATGTGTGAAAGAATGTATCATGTATTATCCGTAATTGTAACTATTAATATAATAACTAGCATATATTATTTAAAAATAGAGTAACGCAATGCAAGGCGAAGAGAAGAACACTCAATGAGATTAGGCATTACAGTTAAACATATATACTAACACCCGCCATTATACTAGCACACGCATTCTCGTCTATTTTGTAGTATTTTGGTGATTATATACAATGTTGTAAAATAGTACATTGTATACTAAATATATAGACCGGAGTAAATAATGGTAAAAAATAATAAAAAGGGATTATGAGTTGACTTGTCTATATTTATTATAATTAATTATTTATAGTATATATATATGAATGTATATATATACTATATTAATTAGTGCATATATATATATATTTGTGTATTTGTATTGAGCAACTGTTAGTTTCATTCATAAAATAGGCGTGTTACATCAAGAGAGTCATTCTAGTTAATTTCAACCAATCACGATATATGACTTGATTGACAACTATCTAGCCATGACCTCATAATATAATGCTAACGTACATATTCGTAAATGGGTAATACATGTGGATTTGACTACATTTAACTAAAGGATAAAAGTCCATTCTATGTTTATTAGATTATCGTGAAATATATATATATATATATATATAAGTATATACTACAAAAATGACAATCAAACATATATATTAACTATTTTGTAAAATAGTGTATTAAAAACATATACTATTATTACATAATATAAAGAACAATAATGCCTTGCTAATATTATACAATTTATAATATACAAGTTAAATTTAACGTTACGTCACGATATATAGATTGTTAAAAAACGCTTATTATTATTTTAATAACTTTACCTAGATGAAATGTATATTTCGAGTCGACGATCGCAAATCAATATACATTCGAATGTAAATAATAATTATCATATTCCCTGCGCGATACGATAATCTATTGCCACTAATAGTATTGAATTAATGATGAGTTACCGGGCCGCGATGGTGAGGCGAATATTATGCAATATCGTTCGGTGACATGCGCAGTAGACGGCTATGATTAACTGTTGTAAGATGTAGTGTAATATGTGTGTTGTATGTGGTAGTGTTGCGTGTTCTCGTGAAGCGCATCGTAAATATGTCGACATAGCGTACATTTCTAGTAGACTTGTTTCCTAATTAGGGCATGAACCCGACCTGTCGTAATATTCGTGTGTCGTTATGTCGTCATTAGTTAATAAATTAGTCACCTTTTACGATAATAGTCATAACATCACGCACACACACGCACACACACACGCACACACACGCACATACACCCATACACACACACACATTTATACAGCTATGTGATATATATGTGTGTGTTTAATTGAGTGTGTATGTGTATATTTACGTGGTACACTGTACGTATGTGTATATGTGCATGTAAGTTTAGCTTATGTGAACATAATCTAATACACAAGCATATCATTTTAATTATAATACCGCTCATTGAGAAGCGATTAATTGTATTATTAGTCTAATTATACGATGTATTTCGCGCCATTTTTCAAGTCGAATTCTATATATAGAGTAATCTCACGACACTGCAGAGCCACTCTATGTGCGTGTGCGTGTGTGTTCTCTAGTGTGCGTGTGTGTGTGTCTCGCACACGTGTGCGTATATAATTCACTCTTCGCGTATACTACACACGTAGCAGAGTTAATAACCGCACACGAGAGGAGCGTATGTAGATGAATACGTACACGCACACACACACGAGCGCATACACGAAAAGGTGTGATATATAATAAATGTTGAATTGTTCAATTAACTACACCAGTAGGCTAATGAACATAGTCGTTAGCTGAGTATAATCACGTATAATCACTTTATTGTGTGTTTATTGTAATATTACACACACGCACACACATACACGAACACACACACACAATTGTACGCACACACACACACTTGGCTAAATTACTGCGACGGCTTGAATTAACTTCGAAAACGTTGTGTTCGAAATAAACGAACACACACACACACACCGCTAATATGACGTCACGATATGACGTCACGATATGACTTCGAAGTTATGACGTCACGATATGACTTCGTAGTTATGACGTCACGATATGACTTCGTAGTTATGACGTCACGATATGACTTCGTAGTTATGACGTCATCGCTAGCCTAGTACCTCTCGCATCGTTTCGCTATCTAAAACATATCGATTCCGACTTATCGAGTATCTAGATATGCGTGTACCTACCGCCAGGGCGAGTCTATGGGGTCCACCACAGACCCGCTATACCGGGGTGCGTGTGGCCTGCATTCCTTCGGTGTACGCGTTCTCTCTCTGTGTCGATGTAACGAGGTTCGTCGTAACGACTTCTATCTATATCGACATCGCGCGATAACAGATCTCAGTAGACCGTTTCACTCTTTTGATCGATTACAATAGATTATATAATAGACAATAGCTTGTACATTAGCTCGCGTGCATCTATACCTTTATATATATATATATATATATATAGGTATATAGGTATATAGGTATATAGGTATATAGGTATATAGACATGTAGACATATACGATGTACGCCACACGTGCGGCGCGCACTCCTCTCTACTCCGGAGTGCAGCCGCACACGCGCACACACACACACACCTCTACTCGCACAGTAGACGTGTACCGCTATAGCGTATCTGTTACCGTAGCGCCTCTAGTACACTGGGTCACACGGATGACCTGCGTAACGTGTGTCATCGTACCGTAGTGGTTACGCAATCGCTACCGGTGGTTACGCAATCGTACCGTAGTGGTTACGCAATCGCTACCGGTGGTTACGCAATCGTACCGTAGTGGTTACGCAATCGCTACCGGTGGTTACGCAATCGCTACCTGTGGTTATGCAATCGTTACCTGTGGTTATGCAATCGCTACCGGTGGTTATGCAATCGTTATCGGTGGTTACGCAATCGCTACCGGTGGTTACGCAATCGCTACCGGTGGTTACGCAATCGTTACCGGTGGTTACGCAATCGCTACCGGTGGTTACGCAATCGCTACCGGTGGTTACGCAATCGCTACCGGTGGTTACGCAATCGTTATCGGTGGTTATGCAATCGTTATCGGTGGTTACGCAATCGCTACCTGTGGTTATGCAATCTCTACCGGTGGTTATGCAATCGTTATCGGTGGTTATGCAATCGTTACCGGTGGTTACGCAATCGTTACCTGTGGTTACGCAATCGTTATCGGTGGTTACGCAATCGCTACCGGTGGTTACGCAATCGCTACCGGTGGTTACGCAATCGCTACCGGTGGTTACGCAATCGTTACCTGTGGTTACGCAATCGTTATCGGTGGTTACGCAATCGCTACCGGTGGTTACGCAATCGCTACCTGTGGTTACGCAATCGTTATCGGTGGTTATGCAATCGTTATCGGTGGTTACGCAATCGCTACCGGTGGTTACGCAATCGCTACCGGTGGTTACGCAATCTCTACCGGTGGTTACGCAATCTCTACCGGTGGTTACGCAATCGCTACCGGTGGTTACGCAATCGTTACCTGTGGTTACGCAATCGCTATCGGTGGTTACGCAATCTCTACCGGTGGTTACGCAATCGCTACCGGTGGTTACGCAATCGTTATCGGTGGTTACGCAATCGCTACCGGTGGTTACGCAATCGTTACCTGTGGTTACGCAATCGCTACCGGTGGTTACGCAATCGTTACCTGTGGTTACGCAATCGTTACCGGTGGTTACGCAATCGTTATCGGTGGTTATGCAATCGTTATCGGTGGTTATGCAATCTCTACCGGTGGTTACGCAATCTCTACCGGTGGTTACGCAATCGTACCGTAGT
>OZ025239.1:15979581-15982081 GCA_964019155.1 Osedax fenrisi | reverse complement strand
GAGTGTGTGCGTATGTGTGCGTATGTGTGTGTGTGTGTGTATAATTGTAATAGCTTATATAAACACTTATATATAAGATATATCTGAAAAGTGTATGTACAATATTGTCTTAATATTGTCTCATTGCATATGTAATAGAAATAATAATGAAACAAATAATAAAAATCAATAATCAGTAAACAAAATGTACATTGAAGATGTAACAACAACACAAAACAGAACTAGAATAAGACCAGCAACATAATCGTGAGGGGAGGGGGGTGAGGGGAGGAGGAGGATGAGGGGAGGAGGGGGAGGAGGGGGGGAGGATGTATCATATAGTATACTATCGTATGTAACCCTGTTTTCCTAACATATCCCACTCAATATAAACCGTTATATATGTATATATAGATATATTGTATTGTGTTAAAATAAACGCACACACACACACACACACACACACACACACACACAATCATATACATAACACACATGTACATTGTACATTGTACACCGTACATTGTACACCGTACATTGTACACACCTTCAAACAACGCACACAGTGTGTGTATCGCACACCTAGGCACATACGTGTACGCGCACACCTAAGTACGTACGCACACACACACGCGCGCACACCTGCGTGACCAAGATGTATCACACAAGACGACGCTGCAATCAAGCTGGTCGCCGATGATGTAATACCGTGGTCGTCGTCATCAATTGTTATGTAACACCCGATACGGACACGCGTGCCTGGATTAAGTGTTTACGTGCCTGGATTAGTGAGTGCGCGACCACCACTACCACTACCACCGCCGCCACCACCGCCGCCACCGTCACTACAAAAACGAACGGACCAAGTGGCGTTCGACGGTCACAGCTTTAATTTGAATCGTCGGGAACGCGCGGTGCGACTCGCACAGCCGCACACCTAACCGCACACATAACCGCACACACGCGCGCGCGCACGTTTATATATCTCATTATACACGCGCGCTAGACTCAATCCGATGACTATCCGCTGTATCCCTCGCGTTCGTACTTTAGCCTATATCCTAGTGCATCCCCGCCTCCTCCTCCGCCTCCTCCTCCTCCTCCTCTCGTCTAAGGCGATCACGTGACACACAGACATCAACGCAATAATAATAGAACCGCGTGTCGCCGCTGATATATCGCGCCTTTTTATTCGTCGCTGTATAAAACAATACACCATTGTTGTACTTATTAATACGATTATATATATATATATATATATATATATATGTAATATAAATAAACAATTATATTATTTTAACCCATATACTGTAAACAAAACTTGTAAATGTAACCCATATATGGTATACCACATAGAGGAATTTGTTTATGGGGTTTTTATTCTTTATTGGAGTAATGAAAAGCGTTTATGGGGTTTCTACAATATATGTAGTTATGGGTTTTCTACTATAGTACCATATATGGGTATGGTTATGAGTTTCAGAATATATCTATCTATCTATGGGTTTTATACATTAATTATATATCTATATACAAAATTAACTCAATAAAAAAACGCTTAACTAACTGAATCGTATAACTATGATAGATTCAGAAACCGATAGCCAATCAGAAACCGATAGCCAATCAGAAACCGATAACCGATAACCGTATTACTAAACACCCATAAGCACATACGTTGTAGAAAAGCCATAACTACATACATTGTAGCAAGCCATTACCGCTTTTTAAGGTTTCTATGATGGGTTATAACTTATAAGTGATGACCATTACCCCATTCACCTATGTGCGTATGGGGTTATAGTAGTACCACTGCAGTGTGTGTTATTTACGGTGTATACACAAGCTATAGCCAGCTATACCTCATGGGGTATAACCCACATTACACCCCATTATCCCCAGTTATCGTTATGATATTTAAATATGTATTTCAAAATACTCGCTTCATCAAAATATATAGGTCATACAGGATAGTATACACTGTATATAGTATATTCAATTTTTACAGTTGATACATATAGTTATATAGTATATATAATAAGTATACTATATCTATATATATATATATATATATATATATATATATATATATATATATCATATAATCCTTATATACATATAGTTAATACGCGTATTAACCATCGATGTAAAGAACTAAATAAATATCTTAATATCGATGGTACTAACTCGAGAGTTATTAATAGACTTGAGATATTATTGAACTGTCTACGGCAGACGATGCAGCAGACGTGTATTATCTGGTGATTACACCAGCCGTCAAAGATAATAGAGATATCTAAAGATAGGTGCGTTTAGGTTATCCGTTCTGCATTAATCACGTGTTTATCATTAATGTATGTTCTACATAACACGAATACCGCACCCACAAGCATACATACACACATGATCACAGACACACACACACACACACACACACACACACACACACACACACACGCACGCACAGACACACACACACACACACACGCACGCACAGACACATGTATATATTACATAATTG
>OZ025239.1:15949581-15974581 GCA_964019155.1 Osedax fenrisi | reverse complement strand
ACTCCTACTACCTCCTCCATATCAAACTCTATGTCATCCGAATGACGTCCACCTTATATAGCCCTTCACTCTCCCCTACGATGTACTCTCTTTAATGCTAGATCTGTTAGGAATAAATATGACATGCTATCACAATATATAAGTGATTCACATTTTGATCTAATCGCTATCACTGAGACATGGCTATCTGATGATGATTTAAGTATTTCATCACAGCTTACCCCCAATAAGTTTACATTAATTCAAGACAATAGATCTAAGAAAGGTGGTGGTGTAGCCCTGCTCTACAATAGTAACCTAACTGTTATTAATACATCTATCCATTCTCTAACTTCTTGTCAAGTTATTTCATGTCGAATAAAATGTTCTACACAATGCCATTTCACTCTAATATTAATTTATCGTCCCCCTCATTCCAACATTCAAACATTTATTACTGAACTCAGACAAATAACTTCCTTAATCTCATCTCCCAATACCCTACTACTAGGTGATTTCAATATACATGTTAATACTCCCTCATCCACCCCTAACTTCCACCAACTAATATATGAGCACTCTCTGACACAACACGTATCTTTCCCTACTCATATCCACGGAAATACACTCGATCTTATCATTACACCATCTGACTCCACGATTATATCCAATATCTACCGAGACTTACTCATATATGATCATTACGCCATTTGCTTCTCGTTAGCATTCCCTATACCTCACATTCCTACTCAATTCACTCAATACCGTAAGATCACATCTATCAATTCCTTGTCTTTCTCCAACCATATCATTACATCACTCTCTACATCCACCTCTAAATTTCCTATTCATATTGACTGTCTTAATCACAATCTTAAATTAGCTCTTGATTTATTCGCTCCATTATGTGTTCGTAAATCTCATACCAAACCACGGTCTCCTTGGTTTAACTCTGATTTACATAACCTCAGACTTATTTATCGTCGGAATAATAAACGCTGGTTTCTTTCCCACTCTCCCTCTGATCTTATATCTCTCAAGAGTTCTAGATGTAATTATCGATGCAAGCTATCCTCTACTAAATCATCTTATTATATCAATCTCTTATCTGATCTTAATCCAAACTCTAAGAAGGCTTTCAACCTGTCTTTTTCCATTATTGGAAAACATAAAAAGAAATCCCTCCCTGAACGAGATGATATGACTCTATGTGCAGACTTTGCACAGTTCTTCCAGGATAAAGTAAAAAAGATAATCGATCATCTCCCTAACTGCCTTCCTATCAGTTATGATCAAATTCTCGCTTATCCTCATCACTGGTCCTGTTTTGAATCGCCCTCTCCCTCCTTCATACTCCATTTAATACAGCGATCTAAATCTAACTCTCCCATAGACCCCATTCCACTACTCCTTCTCAAGAATATTGCTCCCACTTTGATCCTACACTTTTGTGACATTATTCGTACGTCCCTATTTACCTCTGTGGTTCCTGATTCTATGAAGTTAGCCTACATTACTCCAATCCTCAAGAAGTCCTCACTTGATACTTCCATTCTTTCAAATTACAGACCAATTTCTCAATTGTCTACTATTTCGAAAGTACTTGAACGGGTTGTTTCCAGTCAACTCACCTCATATTTGGTGTCAAACTCTATTGCTGACAAATTCCAAAGTGCGTATCTTCCCCTTAGAGGTACAGAGACAGCTCTAACTAAGATTATTGACGACATAGCTATTTCAATTGACTCCAACTCCCCTACGTATTTAATACTTCTTGACCTTTCGTCTGCATTTGACACTGTTAACCATGCTATTCTTAGTAATAGACTAAATTCTATTGGAATTCATGGCCAAGTTCATAACTGGCTGATGTCATTTGTTTCGAATAGATCGTATTCTATTAGGATTAATAACTCGTCCTCTTCTCAATTCACTCAAGCTCATGGTGTCCCTCAGGGGTCAGTTCTTGGGCCAATTCTTTTCATTATCTACATTCTCCCCATCCAAGCCATTATCTCCAAATATCCTCTCGTTAAATATCATCTATATGCTGATGATCTCCAACTGTATACCTCATTCCCACCCCATACTGATCATATTCACATAGAGTCATCTCTTTCATCATGCCTGGCTGATCTACGTTCTTGGTTCTCTGTGAATTCCCTCTCTCTCAATATTACTAAAACTGATTCTATAATATTTTCTAAATCCAATACATTTTTCAAACTTACCTCTCCTGATCTCCTTTCAATTCCCACCTCCTCAATAGTTACCACCCTTGGCATTAGGCTATATTCTAACCTCGACTTCTCATCCCAAATTTCTACTATTATACAAAAGGCCCAATACTTCATCTATAACATTTCTAAAGTACGAAGAAAGCTTACTTTCTCTGTCACTCTTAATCTAATTAATACTCTAGTATTTAGTCGCATCAGATATTGTATGTCATTATACACATCCATATCCATCCGACTCCTAAGGAAATTAGAATCTATACAACGTCGATCGGTGCGTCTCCTCTACTGCCTGAGAAAAGATGACCATACGTCAATAACACTGCTAATGAAGACCCTCGGGTGGCTTCCTGCTAGAAAATTGGCCGAATACCAACTTCTCTGTTTGGCCCATAAAGTCGTTTATACTGGAGAACCTGAATATCTAGCTGATCTGATTAAACCATTCTCTACAAGAGTTCAAAGATCAGCTAACCGTTACCAGATACACGCACCTTCAGCGCACTCGACTACTGGTCTTCTGGCGTTCTCGGTGTCTGCTCCTCACTACTGGAATCGACTGCCTCTATTCATTAGATCATGTTCGAATCTAATCAGATTTAGAAAACTAATGTATGTATTATTATCTAAATAATCTCACCTTTGTTATACTTGAGTTATATTTACTATTTTTCATTTAATTCGACGACAATGAATTATATTAATTCTGGAGTCACAAAACAATAAATATTATTATTATTATTATTATTAGTAGTAGCAGCAGCAGCAGCAGCAGCAGCAGCAGCAGCAGCAGCAGCAGCAGCATAAGCAGCAGCAGTAGTAGTAGTAGTAGTAGTAGTAGTAGTAGTAGTAGTAGTAGTAGTAGTAGTAGTAGTGGTAGTAGTAGTAGTAGTAGTAGTAGTAGTAGTAGTAGTAGTAGTAGTAGTAGTAGTAGTAGTAGTAGTAGTAGTAGTAGTAGTAGTAGTAGTAGTAGTAGTAGTAGTAGTAGTAGTAGTAGTAGTAGTAGTAGTAGTAGTAGTAGTAGTAGTAGTAGTAGTAGTAGTAGTAGTAGTAGTAGTATAGTGTAGTGTAGTGTTGAGGAAATGTTCACCCAGAAAACCACCACTTTATTATCTTGTTATTGCTGTTTTATTAGTTCAACCATATTATGTAATATGATTTTTCTGAGTTTATACATAGTATATATATATATGATATACATTTAACAATTTTTAATAATTTATAAATATTAAATATAATATTTTTTAAATAGTACACACAAATTAGTGTCTAGATAATAACAAAGATTTTGCGAAGCATCTTTCGGAAAATCTTTGATAATACCTTGATTACAATTACAATTAAACTAGCAATATTGAGTTCCAACAAATTGTGTTACCAACATGCATTCATAATCATCAAATGTATGTAAATGTTATTTATTCAAAAATAAAAATACAAATAGTTTTGTGAATTACGAATATATATATATATATATATATATATATATAATGAGGCATTATTAATGACTCGTATTAAAATTCGTATTAAGATATCTCATATTATATAAATTATACAGAATGTCTAAATATATAGCAGAATAAACAAGATAATAAGTAAAGTGTATAAGTAAGTATACCATATCTATGTAAAAAATGTTATCTTTATATATAAAGATAACATAATGTAACATAAAATAATGTTGATATAAAATATAAATAATATAAAGATATTAATTTATATATAAAGATATTAATTTATATATAAAGATAACATTTTTTACAGAGATATTGAAACTATTTAAGCTATATATTAACTATTAACAAATTCATTACAAATATGCTTTATTGGAAATAAATGTTTATTATTTCATCTTATTGATTTTTAAATATTTGTATCTATAATTTTATTTTTAAATAAATTTAAATTTGTATAAAATATAAAATCAGATGAATATATAAACAGTATAAACTTTATATGTATGGATTATATAATGTGAATTATGAAACCAGCATTTCGATATATATATATATATAATATCTATATTCTGTCATCGATTTCATTATTTATAATGTATTCAGTCATATCATATGTATGAGATTTGATACATCATTTATAAGTAGACAATAGCATTATTTTGTTATTGCACAAACCAAGAAAACATTATGTTTCCAGTTAAATGTTTATATTCTATGAAACATAATTATGCTTAAAAAAATCATATACTTACAAGTATTTAATATATACCAACAAAATCAATTAAATTAAATTTATTTATCATTACATAGAAATATAATAGTACAAAGTGGTTAACGAAATATTAAATCGTATATTGAACCCTAACCTAAGGAGATAATATATATATGCGTATAGATATATATATATATATATATATATATATATATATATATATATATATATATATGTGTGTATATATATGCGTATATATGAATTATATGTATAATTCATATGCGATAGATATCACCTTACCATCCGATAATGTATGGAACATTATAAATTAGCATATGTATTACACACTGTAATTTAATACATATAATCTATTATAGATTTTTGAAAATTAGTAAACCCTCGATATAAATAAATTGTCTGACCTCACAGTTTATCTGGACCAAAGTTATGTTATTAGAATAAGGGAAATACACTATAGAATTATGATTACGAATACAAAAAGTACGAGTGTTTACGTCTGTATTTACAATACATATATATATATATATATATATATATATATATATAATTTCTACAGATTTAATCGTATGCGTATTTGTGTATGCGTACATTGGGTGATATCGGCATTGTGTGTTTTCTTGTGTGAGTTTGTATATATTAAGTATGTGTGTGTATATGAATACGTTTTACTAGTATATATATATATATACTACTATATATAACATTATTACAACTAGTAGTCTAGTATATATAATAGGTTGAAATTTCACAATCTAAATGAAATGGTATCAAATACATATTTACGAGATACTAATGTTACTAAACTTCTCCTACTTATTGTATTATAACTAGTCCTGATTTGTAAATTAACTAATTAATTTTGATTATATTTGACTTAATTATTAATATTAAATATATATATATATATATATAGTCAACTCTCGATATATCAGACTCTCTATATATCAGAAACCCCGCTAACCTAGCATTATTACAGATGCTAGTTCGGTTGTGATGCCATGTAAATACACGTAAGAATAATGATATATATCTCGACATCTCAATATCTCAGACGTACGACGTATTCCCTTGAATTATGAGATACCGGGAGTTAGAAGGCTGTACACGTATACAGTATAGTACAAACTAAGGTCATGTTCTTCGCTACACATACATACCGGATATATCAATAACGGAGAACATTGACCACTCCGGTTCGCGCACACCGCACACCGCACACCGCTCTCATGTTTACCGCCAGCGTGTAATCTCGAGTAGGAGAGTAGCGGCCGCCGGAATGCCGGTGTGGTGCTGGTGTGGTGTGTACGTGTTTATTATTGCTACTAAATCAATTGTTTAAATATAATATCATTGTTTCGGCGTTGTTTCGAGCGCGGTGGCGATGGGGTTGGTGGGGTTGACGTGGAGCTGACGTTCGTTTGAAGTGTGTGTTGGTAGGGACACGCGACCACCGACACAGTAACTCTCTGGACTTTGTGTCCAGCGCGCGAAGACGTCGGCCATTATCGCGCTCGTCCAATCAAAACGCGCCGCTCGATTATATCTGGTAAATATAGAGAGCCGAATCTTGTCGCTCGAATCGTAAGCGCTGAGTTTCATTACATGCGCCATCACCCGAACGCGTATGTGTGTATGTATGTCTGTGTGTTCGTGTATGTATGTGTGTATTCTTGTATGTTTTTTTGTGTTCATTAATGCGTATGTGTTTGTTTGTGTGCGGGTTCATATGTGTGTGTGTGAGTATGTACGACGTACAATGTACAATGTACGTCGTACATTGTACGTGTGTATTTGTGTATTATGCTTTTTCGTATTTAATCATTGACATTATTATACTAGGTGTTTCATAAATAATATAACATATTATTTATAAATATTAATATATTAATACATTAATATATATATATATATATATATATATATATATATATATATGTAGATAATATACATATTAATATTTGTGAAATAATTTCATGTCAAGCAATTATAATTAAATGAACCATAGTCTAGAATATATAAATATATATATATATATATATATATATATATATTTATATATATCATAGATCTATAGATTATAGTCTATTCACACTAATTGATTTATAATTATATATATATATATATTTGATAATTGATCGATTGTATAAGATTACATCATAAGTGATAAGAATCTACCTAGTAGTGTATATGACTACCGTGTATTGGTTACATGTATACATATATGTGTTCATGTAGGGCAAATATGGCAAGTAGGGCAGACATATAACATATACATATAGACACTGTTCAAGGTGGGTGACATAATACCACCAGCAAGTAATGTTTTGAAACATGTCATGCGTATATGTATGTTAGTGAGAGTGTGTGTGTGTATGTGTATGTGTAAGGGTATGTCCGTATGTGTATACCTGCGTTACATGTACATTGTACATTGTGTCATTGTACATTGTGTACATTGTACATTGTACAAAGTACAGTTTATACTGTACCAATGTACATTGTACAAAGTACAGTTTATACTGTACCAATGTACATTGTACAAAGTACAGTTTATATTGTACCAATGTACATTGTACATATAATATCACATACCACCTGATTTGTTAGTTGACAATAATTTATATATATATATACATAGGGATATAATAGTGACTCAGTTTATAATAAATGTAAATGATATTTACTAAATGGTATTCAATTTATAAAATGATTTCACAACGTCGTAATAGATATAACACACATATGTTAATGATATTTTCATTTTAACATAATCATTTAAAGTTAAATTTAAAGAAAAACAATAATTTCATACTTAAGAAATACATATTCGATATAAGCAGTTTCTATTTAATAATGTATTAATTATACTGCCACTACCACTACCACTACCACTACCACTACCACTACCACTACCACTACCACTACCACTACCACTACCACTACCACTACCACTACCATTACCACTGATACTACCATTACCACTACAACTACTACTACCACTACCACTACCACTACCGCTACCACTACCACTACCATTACCACTGATACTACCACTACCACTACCACTACCACTCCCATTACCACTGATACTACTACTGCCACTACCAATATCACTACCACTATAATGAAATATCATCACCACTTTCACATTCACTTGCACAAATAATATATTTTTATAACTCTGTCACTATTATTGTAGTAGTATACTACTATAGTATACTATATTAGTATACTATAACTATTACAATATATATATATCGCTGTGGCACACACTTACACCAATATAAACTGCTAGACTAAAGGATACCTGAAATTACGTAATATATTTGCAGATTATAAATATCGATTTTATATATATATATATATATATATATATATATAAATATATCCTGTAGCATTCAATATATGTCAACCGTCAATCAGTTTAAATGCGATTATGGCCGTACTTATAATCTCAAAACTATCAAGTTACCAGATTGCATAGATAACACCACGGCAGTAGGTGTAGGTGTAGGTGTGGGTGTACGAAGTATAAGATCAACTATTCACTACATTCAATTCGGAACACAAACAATAAAAGAAGCATCATCATCAACTCGTTTTACATTCAAGAGGTATTGTGTTCCACTATGTACATACCGGCTCATTATATACATACGTGTATAATTATTAATCTAGTGTATATATATATATATATATATATATATATATATATATATATACACGAGAGTCTACGGACATATATTATCTATTATGTATATCGATACAAAAACACATGCGATAATTAAATTGTAGTTATAAATTAAAAATTGTTCACTATGGTTTGTAGTTCGAGTTGTAATGTCTACAGGAACTCGGGGTATTCATCGCTAAGTTATTTGTATAGTTCGTAATAGAATTATGAACTATTGCCACTGATAATGATATTGGTACCGGTACTATAGTATTGTATACCAGTTCTGCCGGTAGAACACACACACATACACACAAATATATATATATATATATATATATATATATATATATATATATATATTTACAATCTATAATAAATAGTAGATTGTAGAGTGGCTAGGCCTATGCGGCTACAAAGAAACATATAAGTAGTTACCAGTGCATTATCTTGTAAACAATATCATATGCCGACCGGCTCACTATTTTAGTATTATCATTGCAAAGATACCCAGCTCGGTATCGCGGTAATATAGCTCGCAGCATCAAGGTTCGTAGTTAATATATATATACATATATATATATATACATGTATATATATATTAACGTTTTAATAATATTTAATTATAATTATTTCGACTAATTTTCATATTAGTAATATTAGCAAATATTTGTCTGCTTAGCAAAATCTTCGATATCGGTATGTCGCATGTAGATCTCACAAACACACGAACATACGCACACATTATGTGTTAATTAGATAACATACATACTATTAGTTTAGCATAAGGATATATTTTATGTTATATATTTATAATTAATAATAATTAATTTATAAATAATTGTATTATTAAAATTATTAAATGTTGATATATATATATATATATATATATATATATATATATATATATATATATATATGTTAATATTATATACTTATTTATATTAATATTATTATTGATAACGTTTATATCTACTGAGAATACGCTAAAGTATGTGTAATTCACAGAAGCATGACTAATTAGCATGGTTCACTCGTAGTCAACATAACGCTGGAACCTTTAATCCACACATTACTATACATACAACATACATATATATATATATATATATATATATATATACCTATGTTATTTAGATAAATCGATATCTATAAATAGAACTGTATCCGGTAGTACAACGTCATTTATTATATTTGTATATCGACTTTATCCGTCCTGTATTAACTCCTGTATTAACTCCTGTATTAACTCATTACGCTGTCCTAGCGACGAACAATTGTAAATTAGTTATCATAATAGGTAGAATTGTGTACACACGGAATGTAATACATATAGTATAACATAAATAATGTATTGCGTGCTTGTCGACACGGAGGTCTGCTGCCTAAGGCTATACTGTATCATGTGTGTGTGTGTGTGTGTGTGTGTGTGTGTGTGTGTGTGTGTGTGTGTGTGTGTGTGTGTGTGTGTGTGTGTAGCTGTATACGGTGTACATTGTACACGGTACAATGTACTGTTTGTCTGTAATTTAATAAGTAAGTTTCCCATAAACGGATTGTTATACCATTTCTTAAACTATTATATATATAAATTAATATTGGTACAATATATATATATATATATATATATATATAGTATCTATATCTAGCAAAGATTTTTCTAAGGATTTGTTTCACAATATATTTGATTCTAGTGATCTCTATCATAAAACATAAATTTGTTATTAACTAAATTATATTTTATAATTGATTTTATTTCAATTTTTAATTAAGAAAATTTTAATTAGAAAAAAAATAGTTTTAGTTTGAAAATATTTGAATGTTATGTAATAAAACCATGCCCCGTATCCATCTTTAATTCCACCGCCATGTTCACACATACACACATACATTCACACACACATACACACACACACACATAAACACATACACATATATATACACACATAACTGCCTATGTGGCTCAGTGGCTAAGGCGTCAGACACACAAGCAGTAGGACACGGGTTCGACCCTCGTCCGGACCATTACTTTTATAAAATGGGTCTTAAAATATTATTTAGAAGTGATCTTATATAATTGTGTATAAATAAATGATCGACTCTCGTTAACACCATGGATGCCTTAACATGGGAGCGGATTCGAAGGGACATTAGAGCCATATATGGTTATAAGTGAAAACTTCATCTAAGTTCCTGGATGGGATGAAAGGACTCCACCAAATAAAAATAAAAATAACAATAACAATATATATTTAGTTATTTGAACATAACATTTATAATTATTATAAAAATACAAAAATTATTTTAATCAATATATAAAATTATGAATTATAATTATTAATATATCATACATTCTATATATCAATACAAATCTGCACACTACTTTACATATATATATACATGTATATATACATATATGTATATATATATACTAATAAAAGTAATTATATATAAATAGATACAAAGTATATAACATCATAGACACCTAGTATATCTATGCGCAGGTGATACTGTAGTTGATGCCTTTTATTGTTTTAAACTATGAATTATTAAGGTATTTATTAGTTGCTATTAATATATAAACTTTAGTATCGTATACGATTATATATAATGGTTGTGACTACATGCAACCAGACATTATAGTGTCTATATAATAGGGTAATTCTAATGTATAGCGTGTAATCAAGTAAATGATACAATACCTCACACTCTCACATACTCACACGCCTACATACATACATACATACATACATACATACATACACACATACGTACACACGTACGCACATACGTATACACACACGCGCGCACACACGCATACACACACATATATGTAAGTAATATTAAATATGTATATGAACATATAGTAATGCATTATGTAAATATGGAATAATTAAATGAACCAGTTAGTCTAACAAGGACCTTGTAGTCAAGTTTATATACACACACACACATATATATATATATTTTCTATTTTATATATATATATATATATATATTTTCTATTTTATATATATATATATATATATATTTTCTATTTTATATATATATTTTATATATATATATATATATATACTCTATCGACTTCTTCCACTTACAATACACGTCGTGTAGTAACGTACAAATTAAATAATTGGCACGACTTAATTATAATCAAATGGCCATTCATGAAGCGGGTATCAATACGGAAGCCTTTCATCTGCGGTTACACGACGTCTATAGACGGGTATACCCGAGCCGATCATGTATTATAGCACGTATGTCAGAATACAGCTAGATACTATATACTCATGTAATATTGTGTATTTATTTATTATTTGAATTTCAATTAATTTTTGAAATAATACAATTAAATATTATAATAGGATCTATATACTTATCTATAATGATGTTACAATGCATCTTAAGGGGGTATCCCACTACCATTATTTCCAGAAATAATGTCCGGAAATGTTTGCTAGAAAGTGATTTTCTAGCAATTTGTAGTGGGATACCCCCTATAAAGTTACTATATTCCTGACAAGTTACCGCAAAGTAGTGAGGTATCCCAATACAACATGCTAGAAAATCGATTTCATGCAAATATTTTCGGACATTATTTCCGGAAATAATGGTAGTGTGATACTCCCTTTAGACAAACCTTTGGTATCCATTTTAATAAGTATGTATTGTATATATTATTTATTTTATAATATCCCTTATTATTAACAATCATTATTGTTATAATTATATTTTCTAGTGTATTGATAGATTACGTAATATTGCATTTTTGCAATATTTCAATATTACTAATAAATACCTAATATCACATTATTAATAACAATAATTAATATTACATAACCATTAAATAGTGAACATTTAGGATTTCCTAATATATATATATATATTTATTGATAGGATTGCATTAACCCTTTTAATAGGTTTACTGTATCGTATATATCAGGTGTATACTATTATATTATAATAAATGTTATTCCTTTTATTATTATTATTATTATTATTATTATTATTATTATTATTATTATTATTATTATTATTATTATTATTATTATTATTATTATTATTATTATTATTATTATTATTATTATTATTATTATTATTATTATTATTATTATTATTATTATTATTATTATTATTATTATTATTATTATTATTATTATTATTATTATTATTATTATTATTATTATTATTATTATTATTATTATTATTATTATTATTATTATTATTATTATTATTATTATTATTATTATTATTATTATTATTATTATTATTATTATTATTATTATTATTATTATTATTATTATTATTATTATTATTATTATTATTATTATTATTATTATTATTATTATTATTATTATTATTATTATTATTATTATTATTATTATTATTATTATTATTATTATTATTATTATTATTATTATTATTATTATTATTATTATTATTATTATTATTATTATTATTATTATTATTATTATTATTATTATTATTATTATTATTATTATTATTATTATTATTATTATTATTATTATTATTATTATTATTATTATTATTATTATTATTATTATTATTATTATTATTATTATTATTATTATTATTATTATTATTATTATTATTATTATTATTATTATTATTATTATTATTATTATTATTATTATTATTATTATTATTATTATTATTATTATTATTATTATTATTATTATTATTATTATTATTATTATTATTATTATTATTATTATTATTATTATTATTATTATTATTATTATTATTATTATTATTATTATTATTATTATTATTATTATTATTATTATTATTATTATTATTATTATTATTATTATTATTATTATTATTATTATTATTATTATTATTATTATTATTATTATTATTATTATTATTATTATTATTATTATTATTATTATTATTATTATTATTATTTATATTAAATATTATACAGTCTTATATATCGCTATATAATAAACGCACATTTTGCACGTGTTATAATGTATGACTCATAATTCATTCATAAGTATAATTATATGTGTATGGTTTACATTTACTAATATGTATCAATCATAGGTTGTTTTCAATACTAACGTAATAATAAAATACACATAGGTAAGTAATATAATAGTTATGTTACATATAATGTATTATCATTATGTTTTCTAAAACATCTGTCATTAAATTGTATTTAATAAACATATGTTATCAATGCATTTTATCAACGATAACTAATAGCTATGATATAATAATTTGTTATGTATTCTATATTTTCTAGCCCAATTTTCTTATGAAACTTTACTAAGTAGTTGCATGGTAATATGATATAATATAAAATAAATGTATAATGTTATAAAAAATAATATGTAATACAATATTCAATGATTTAACCTTGTTAAACAATACACACATTATAGCATATGACTGATATCATTCGATAGCATGCATTGTTAACCTAGATTACTATATTTTGTGTCTACCTATATTCTATCTATAAATTCAGATTTTTTTTCATAATACCTCGAAATAAATACTTGTTTATTTAGTTATTTAAATGCTTAGTAAGCAGGAATATATGTAAAAACTTACAATCTCCTCAATATAATCTATTTATATTGACATTTCACTAATAAACAATGCGAACAAAGACCATTGTCAATGTCAATATATTATTAGATATCTATAGATATGTAAGGTAGGATATTTTTATTTTTCATATATAATATAATTATAGTATATTTTTTAATGATAACAATCTTAGAATATTTACTAATATAGTAACATTTTACATATTTATATAAACTAAAACTTTACTATTTCATTTCTAGTTACATTGATTACAAGATTTTTCATTTAATTAGAATACATTTATTTAGGACAACTTTTTTTTATTTCAAAAAATACATTATTTATATGAACATTTATAGCCTAACAAATATGACATATAAAGTGAATATATAATTATATTATGATATCATATATATATTAACATATATATCTATATTCTAAAATAAATGTATTGCATAATCAGTAATTCTAAAGAAAATAAATAAATAATGTGAACAAAAAATTAGTTTAAATAAAAATGCATATATATCAATCTAAATATATTAAAAAAATGGTTAAGAATAATAATAGTAAAATATAATTATTGGAAATCGAAAAATTGTATTTATAATTATAGTTCTAAAGATATCAAATCTTAATATAAATATATACTTATAAATAAAATATCGACCATACCACAACATTATTTCACTTATCATATATATAACCTATAGGATGAATCAAAATTTATTTTAAATGTTACACAATATTTTTGTGTGCACGATATTCAATTATATACTGAAAGATCAATACTTATATAATGAGTTCACGCGTTTTTTTTATAATCCATTCAATATAAGTTGACATTCTTGTTTAGAACAACTATCTGTGAAGATCTTCCCATACCACTGTTGACTGTACAATTAAAAGTTATTGAATACAAATCATTCCTTATCAGATGGCATGATAGTAACATCATTCGATGTTTTTTTCTGATCATCTGATATATATAGTATTCAAACATTGTTCAAACGTTATTTATATTATGTATACATTTATGTATATATATATATATATATATATATATATATATATATATATAACATATCGTATATATAAATATATATATATATATATATATTATATATATATATATATATATATATTTGATATTATTTATATCATTCAATAATATGTTATTTATGCTATTGCATTATATTGATTATACTATATACCCATTGATAATATATCATATGTATCATATACATTTAAAAATGAGGTTAATGTTAAAATGTGTACTATATGTTTAAAATAAAAACAAATTTCTGGTTAGATTTATTTTTATTTTATTTTATATTTCAATCGAAATTGTGCTCACAATAAAAAAAACGACTGCACAAATTGTATTATAGTAAGAAGAAAACAAGCAAAACAAGTTACAAAGATCTCAAGGTTCAACTTTTTCAAATTTAATAAATTAATAATTAAAATGAATATTTATTAAAGGTGATATTATATTTATTTTATATTTATTATTAAAATATATATAGAGAGATAATTTGGTATAAGAACCCGGATAGATATTGAAGCAAAGCTTATGATCTTCCGTTGAAAACAAAATTATGAATATAGAAATAAAATCAAATTAACTAATGAAAGTTTTAAATTGTAATGGTAAAATATAACTATTATAAAACTTAAAAAAAAACGTCGTTATAAATAAATTTAAAATGTGAAACATACACATATGGCTAATACACTTAGGTACTATTATATATATACTATGTATAATATACATTGTATGTACATTTTAAAATTATAAATCTGTGTTCACGATGTACACACATATACATATATAGTATATATAATGAATTGCCTCTCCTATATTTATGCTTCTCTAGTACAAAGATCTCCCCTTCCATCTCTTAGAAACCATGCATCTCATATTCTATCTACCCCTATTCCCCGTCCCTCAAAAATGAATACTCGGGCACTGATTTATATTTGTCCAAGACTTGGGACTTCACTCCCACCCTATATTAGATCCATAAAATAGCATAAAACATTCATGAAATATATACAACAATTGATCTCAGATGGCAACATGTAATACTAATATTGTTGTCATTATTATTTTATTTATTAATTTCCGTACGGTTTATTCTATTCTATTTTATTATTATGAATGGTATTTATTGTTTTACCTACTTTTATTATTTGTATTCTATATATATACACTTTTGAGAAATAATTTATGATTTATTTAAGTGTTTAAATAAACTTTCAAGCAATCAAATATATATATATATATATATATATATATATATATTCACATTCACTCTCTGCCTCTCTATCTCACTCTCATTGACCGGTATGTAATAAATGACCACTTTATTGACGCCTAGATGTAGGTGTATTATCAGTATATCAGTATATCAGCCATTTGTTCTTCGATAGTAAATATAAACGAAGTTACATACTTACATCGACGGTATACCACACACACACCAACACACCCACACACACACCAACACACACACACACACACCGACACTCACACATGTATTCCCACACACAGTCACATACGTACGACAAACAATGTATATATTTATTAAGGTCAATCAGATAATCCCGTCTATGATTTCCTATGAGATAATAAATAAAGTGCCAACTATACATAAATAGTTAGTATAGTTATATATATATTTGTATGTATGTGTGTATATGTACGTATGTAAGTGTATGTATATTATGTATATTAATTCGTTGATTTATTTAAGAATGACTCAATATAGTTGTGTATTTTGAAGTTGGAGAGTATATTCTACCAAGGACATAACCTTGATTACACTAGATTACTTATTTATATATATATTCAATATACAAAATGTATGTTCATTATATTTTAATTATTATGATGAAAAGTCAATTAACAAATTGTATAAGCACTATTGGTTTAAAAAGTAAAGATTATATTTAGTTATTGTTGAGCTAATTGTGTTTGATTATCTAATCACAACATACTATACAAAATAGTTATGACTTATTATATTATTATATAATTAAATACATTATTTTATAATCATCTACAACCTAGTATGTACATTGAGATAATAATGTATCGTTAATAAGCAGGTGACCTAATAATGTTATTAATATTGGAGTATATATATAAATATAACAATATAGGAAAACCAAGTAAATGTTATTTAATTATAATATATCTAACATTAATTTCAAATATTATAAACATTAGCTTATAATTCAATAATATATGTATATTCTAAATATGTGTACATTGATTTTTTTTTTACTTTATTTTATTTTGATAGTTTTTAGCGGGCTTTTTAACAGGTAGTCTGACACTGATTATAACAAATATATAACCTCAACTGATATGTAAATAGCGATATATATATTAACTATGATACACGAAGAATGCTGTATTGATTACTTTAGATATCTTCTCTATATCTTGTATAACATTATATTTGTATAATTACTTTTGAATATTTCGAAACTGCGGTAAGAATTTATCATCATTTATATTCAGTGTTATATAATACACCTGCAGTACATCATTTTAATACACGGTATTAAATAAATAAATATATATTATATATATATATATATATATATATATATATATATACGTATGCAGATGTATCCAGACTATATTGTAATAATTTATTTCATTTCGAATTAGAAAACGAAATATAATCCCACATATATTATAAAGTGTAAATATTTGTCTGCGCATATAAATGTTGTACGATAAGTTGTACACAAATAGATAATATTTTAGTGTTGTAGTATGTTACATACTATAGTATGTCACACATATATAGACCATAGTTCATGTACCGTACACCTGCATGTGTATCACGTCATATCCGACAACTTGTGTACGTCATAAATGTGATATCATATTTGTTCTATGTACAATATGTAAATTTATATGATTAATCATATATTTTTATTTACTATTTAGATTTATATTTACAGGTATTATTAAATATTAAATAAGTTTATTTAATCTTTAATAATACTCGTAAATAAAAATCTATGATGTGACATTGAAAACAAAATATACACATGATATCTACAGAAAGTAAAATTATATAATATATATTTTTGAGATAAATATACATTTTATTAGTGGATTTAAATTTATCGATTTTTCATATTGAATATTTTTTATTTTATATTACTAAATATATTACATATACTAAATAATCTATATGTAAATCATATATACATTTATATTTATTATCGTATTTAAATATGTGATTTAGTCTATATTTATTGTGAAGCTTGTAATCGAATATTTATGATATAAAAATCGCAATCTATCGTTAATAAATACGTACTACTAGATTATTATTAATAATATACGTATTATACACTTGTAGAGAAAAATTAATATCTAATATGCATCTCATAACTATTATTAATAATAATATTCATATTTAGTGAACTTTAAAAGTGGTATAATAAGTTATTACACGTTTTTATAATGGTATTACTCAATAAAATATAGTAGTGTATACATATGATACTATAGTATACAATATATATATATAACATTTGATATCCTAAAATATAGAGCAGTAGTATTTCAGTACGTTCGGTACTTGTCAACAATTAGACCGCAGTCATAGATAACAACAACAATAGCAATAGCGGCGATAATGGAACAGTGATAATACCGCATAATGATGTAATGATAATGATGTTACTTAAGAGGTACTAGTGGCTACACACACAATAGGGGTGACAGTACCATACCGTGATACTATATCGTGGGGTGATCTATCTTAAGATAATTACAGGTACCGAGTAATGCCTCGTATCTAATAGGGCAAGACATCATCTAGGCGTGTCGACTATACGGGGTGCAGGGGTGGGGGTAATTAGCGAGGGTAGGCCGATACCCCCGTGTCTAGGAGGTATTCTGATGTAACGAATTCTTTAGTGCGGTTTCAGGTGGCATTGTCTACTACTACTACTACTACTACTACTACTACTACTACTACTACTACTACTACTACTACTACTACTACTACTACTACTACTACTACTACTACTACTACTACTACTACTACTACTACTACTACTACTACTACTACTACTACTACTACTACTACTACTACTACTACTACTACTACTACTACTACTACTACTACTACTACTACTACTACTACTACTACTACTACTACTACTACTACTACTACTACTACTACTACTACTACTACTACTACTACTACTACTACTACTACTACTACTACTACTACTACTACTACTACTACTACTACTACTACTACTACTACTACTACTACTACTACTACTACTACTACTACTACTACTACTACTACTACTACTACTACTACTACTACTTCTACTACTACTACTACTACTACTACTACTACTACTACTACTACTACTACTACTACTACTACTACTACTACTACTACTACTACTACTACTACTACTACTACTACTACTACTACTACTACTACTACTACTACTACTACTACTACTACTACTACTACTACTACTACTACTACTACTACTACTACTACCACCACCACCACTACTACTACTACTACTACTACTACTACTACTACTACTACTACTACTACTACTACTACTACTACTACTACTACTACTACTACTACTACTACTACTACTACTACTACTACTACTACTACTACTACTACTACTACTACTACTACTACTACTACTACTACTACTACTACTACTACTACTACTACTACTACTACTACTACTACTACTACTACTACTACTACTACTACTACTACTACTACTACTACTACTACTACTAATACTACTACTACTACTACTACTACTACTACTACTACTACTACTACTACTACTACTACTACTACTACTACTACTACTACTACTACTACTACTACTACTACTACTACTACTACTACTACTACTACTACTACTACTACTACTACTACTACTACTACTACTACTACTACTACTACTACTACTACTACTACTACTACTACTACTACTACTACTACTACTACTACTACTACTACTACTACTACTACTACTACTACTACTACTACTACTACTACTACTACTACTACTACTACTACTACTACTACTACTACTACTACTACTACTACTACTACTACTACTACTACTACTACTACTACTACTACTACTACTACTACTACTACTACTACTACTACTACTACTACTACTACTACTACTACTACTACTACTACTACTACTACTACTACTACTACTACTACTACTACTACTACTACTACTACTACTACTACTACTACTACTACTACTACTACTACTACTACTACTACTACTACTACTACTACTACTACTACTACTACTACTACTACTACTACTACTACTACTACTACTACTACTACTACTACTACTACTACTACTACTACTACTACTACTACTACTACTACTACTACTACTACTACTACTACTACTACTACTACTACTACTACTACTACTACTACTACTACTACTACTACTACTACTACTACTACTACTACTACTACTACTACTACTACTACTACTACTACTACTACTACTACTACTACTACTACTACTACTACTACTACTACTACTACTACTACTACTACTACTACTACTACTACTACTACTACTACTACTACTACTACTACTACTACTACTACTACTACTACTACTACTACTACTACTACTACTACTACTACTACTACTACTACTACTACTACTACTACTACTACTACTACTACTACTACTACTACTACTACTACTACTACTACTACTACTACTACTACTACTACTACTACTACTACTACTACTACTACTACTACTACTACTACTACTACTACTACTACTACTACTACTACTACTACTACTACTACTACTACTACTACTACTACTACTACTACTACTACTACTACTACTACTACTACTACTACTACTACTACTACTACTACTACTACTACTACTACTACTACTACTACTACTACTACTACTACTACTACTACTACTACTACTACTACTACTACTACTACTACTACTACTACTACTACTACTACTACTACTACTACTACTACTACTACTACTACTACTACTACTATTACAACTACTACTCCCTGCTACTAATACTAATATACTACTAATACTATCACTACTACTATAGTCAGTCTATTTCTTTATCTACTATTGAGTAATACAGACACCTACTTGTCCTGTATCGTGCACTATGGCCCACATATATATCGTATTACGCGAGGCTATACCGACTTTTATAAAAAAAAACCGCACCGGTACATTCCCCTATGCTCACACGAAGCCCGTGTTATAATATCACTGTAATATATATATATATATATATATATATATATATATATATATTTCAAAGTTTAATTGTAATATATTAGTGTATAAAATAACAATTATTGTGAAACCTACAACAATACAACTTATAAATTAATTTTATAATTCTACATTAGTTTATTATATATATATACGAATATTACATATTTAGGAATATATTGTCTTCAGTGAAACAATACTATGTAGTATTAGAGATATATCATACTTAAGTATCCGGTAGTTTTTATTCACAATATAAGACGAAATGTAGCCCATAGTACATAATTAAAATCGCCGCGAGGCCAGTCAATAATTCAAGCAGTTAATTAATGCACAAATTACGTTGCATTGTTCTTGTATTTAGTCTATAGACTATGTTCTTAGAGATATTGTTAATAATATAGTTAATAAATAAAGAGAGATAAACATAGAGGGTTATGAGGGGATGGGATAGGAGAGGAGAGGAGAGGAGAGGAGAGGAGAGGAGAGGAGAGGAGAGGAGAGGAGAGGAGAGGAGAGGAGAGGAGAGGAGAGGAGAGGAGAGGAGAGGAGAGGAGAGGAGAGGAGAGGAGAGGAGAGGAGAGGAGAGGAGAGGAGAGGAGAGGAGAGGAGAGGAGAGGAGAGGAGAGGAGAGGAGAGGAGAGGAGAGGAGAGGAGAGGAGAGGAGAGGAGAGGAGAGGAGAGGAGAGGAGAGGAGAGGAGAGGAGAGGAGAGGAGAGGAGAGGAGAGGAGAGGAGAGGAGAGGAGAGGAGAGGAGAGGAGAGGAGAGGAGAGGAGAGGAGAGGAGAGGAGAGGAGAGGAGAGGAGAGGAGAGGAGAGGAGAGGAGAGGAGAGGAGAGGAGAGGAGAGGAGAGGAGAGGAGAGGAGAGGAGAGGAGAGGAGAGGAGAGGAGAGGAGAGGAGAGGAGAGGAGAGGAGAGGAGAGGAGAGGAGAGGAGAGGAGAGGAGAGGAGAGGAGAGGAGAGGAGAGGAGAGGAGAGGAGAGGAGAGGAGAGGAGAGGAGAGGAGAGGAGAGGAGAGGAGAGGAGAGGAGAGGAGAGGAGAGGAGAGGAGAGGAGAGGAGAGGAGAGGAGGGGAGAGGAGAGGAGAGGAGAGGAGAGGAGAGGATATCTAAGAGTAGAGTATACTCTCCATTAAAGCATGTAATTTAGTTCATATCAATCACCAGCATTCATCGAACGTATTAATCATATCGAATAATGTGAGCGGAAGTGGAACTTAGCCGTATCGAATTAGTATTAATCACGATCCGAGTGGGGGGGGCATCCATTACTAAGAGTGCCCCCATCGTCTCACCAATGAATGCGTTAAGAGAGCGTAGATCACAGGCGCGCGCAAGATGGTGCTAATACGCTCGTAGCACCCGGCCAGCGCACCCCACTCCAACCCATTCCAGCCGATAAACCCCATTATCGTGGTCGCATCATCGCATACATTGTAGCTGACCGTCAATGGTAGCCGACAGGTAAGTGCGGCCCTTTGTTAGGCCTATAGCCATATATATAATTTATCGATTTTTAGTAATCCGCGCGCCGCGCGCGGCATTCATTGCGGACAAAATTTAATTAATAATAATTTGTGCATTCTAAATGTTAACAATCATTAATCTTATGTGTTATTGTAAGACTTATATATATATATCTACTAATCGAGTAATAAGCATTTCTTATTATTATTATTATTATTATTAAATTTTATTTAAACACTTTTTAAACATAAAATAAACGTTAACAAAGGTGTGTACACATTCATAAAAAATATGTTATTAAATGGATTATATAAACGATGGAAAATAAATAAGGGTTAAATGTATCATTCATAAGGTGAGCAAATGTGAGTTTTTAATTCTCTCTTGAATTCAGTTCTTGATGTGGTGCACCGCAGAATATCGGGAAGTTCGTTCCATGCCTTTACTCCATATTCGACGAATGAGCCAGTATTGCTATATGCTATATTATAGTAATTTTTATATTGTATTTAATAAATTATCGGCGTTATTAAACAAGAATACATATTAATATCGCTATAGTAATACATAACTACTACAGCATTACTACTGTAGATGTAAGCCACATTTGTTCATATAAATATATTCGTATATGTGTGAAGTGGGCATAATAAATTATAAATTTATTGATTTCTTAATAAATATGATTATTGAGTGCATTGTGAACTATACATATATATATATATATATACATATATATATATATATATATATATATATATAAATATGCAAATATGTAAATATACAATGTTGTTGACGATATTCTATGTGATTTTGTAATAATATCTTAGACATTTCTCGTGAGAATATGTGTGTATGTATACGTATGTGTATGTGTAGCGTTTATACTATGTATATGTACAGCGGGAGGTACACTATTAACATGTCAATTACATCACGACCCCTAATGCCGCCATTGTAAGTGACTTATCACTATATAGAATATACAATGTATATGTACATGTTTATTATGACATGTATGACCAACTGTAACTGAGAGAGAAAAACTTTCAAAAACGGGCTCCCCTAATGTACATCGTACAATGTACAATGTACATGCCCGATATAGTTAGAGATATAGTTAGATATATAGTTAAATATATAGTTAGATATATAGTTAGATGTATTGTTAGAGATATAGTTAGACATATAGTTAGATGTATTGTTAGATATATAGTTATAGACATAGTTAGAGATATATCTTTAGAGTGGCATATCATTAACATGTACGGGCCACACTATGCCATATGTAAATCGATAATGTTAATACATTTATTTATTTTAGTTTTGTCTCCTGTTTTATGTCATTTTGAATATTCATTTTCCATATTCAATACATTATATTATTATTATTATTATTATTATATAGCTAGAGATAATCATACCACCTAATCATACCTACATAAACAATCCCACCCACACACCCACCACCGCATCACATTAAATCAGACTCCTTAACAAAATCATACTTATACATTAACATACACACATATACACATACACACACTCATAAATATATATATATATATATATATATATATATATATATATATATATATACTAATGCTGACATATAATATAATCAGACAAAACAGAAATAATTCATCTTACTATACAGAGTGTAAATAATATGTTAGAATGTAATGATCATTACCCACCTTATTGTTGTAATTGATGTGATCTGTACACACACACACACACACACACACACATACATAGTATGTATTACATACACACACACATATATACATATAATACCCGAGTATATGTTAAGTATGGGCTTACTATTCAAATATTACTTATTACAATCAAGAAAAATCACACTAACTACAAATAATATATACATCATCATTATTATTCATAAATAGGCTATAGATTAATAATAGCTAAATCACTGACCATAATGGTATTTTAATCAACATCGTTAACGTTTGTGATACGTTAACGGGGGATATATATGATATGGCATTTAGTTCATTTGAAAATAAGTATGATACGACGTACTATGTATAAGCTATAAGTTTGGATATGAAAACTGTCTGGATGGATGAGACAATGATATATTTTTGAGTTTTTCAAACATTAAATATAGCGAGAAAAAGCGAGACATTATAATAATAAATTATAAAGCTGATGCAACACGTGAAAACCTATAAATAGTACTACCAAAATAATAACAATAATTTGATATATATATATATATATATTGTAGTTTATATACAAGTTATATATTGATAACAAATATAATGTATTCTATATGATACTAAGTGTATGTCTATATACAATGTATTATACATATGGAATAAATAGAATACTGCAACATTTGCGTAGATTTAATTATGAAATGATATACATTTATGTACAAATATTAAATAAATAAATGTTTTTTTTATTATGATATATTTTATAAATTGTTCAAAATTTAATAAAAGTTTATATAAATGTACACAAACTATATTATTAATAGTAGAATGTTATTCTTTGTAGTAATTAA
>OZ025239.1:15937081-15942081 GCA_964019155.1 Osedax fenrisi | reverse complement strand
AAAAAAACAATTTAGATATAATCAATATAATACTGATTATTATCGAATGTATACATTATATATATATATATATAGAACAAATTTCAGCATTACTGCTAATACATTATGTAATATATTACATTAATAGTGCACGGATATGTCAGATAAATATATATATATATATTTATTTAAATTATGTAAACAATTATTTATTGTCAACAATTTTCAATTTTAGATATATATTTTAATATTATTCTACATTATTATTATAATTATTCCTATAATTATTATTTTGTATCATTATTATTTATATATATAGGGAAGTAACAGAATACGGACACTCTCGGTATCTCAGAAACCATAAATCTTACAAAAAAACTGTTTAATGAATAAAATATTCATAGTTATATAAATAGTCTAAATAAGTATTTTTATTTTTTAATTATTCAAAATAATGCTGATATATCCAATAAAATGATTTTTTTATACATTTTTAAATTTATGAAAAAAATGTGAACTTAAATAAAAAAAAAACTAAAACCTTATCAAGAATATACAAATATATGGATACACTATATTATTAAAAACTAAAGCATTCTGAAAATTATATATATATATATAATTTCTATATTTGTTATCAAATATTAATTAATTTATAAGCATATATATAAAGGTCATATAAATCCTAATATGGACACTCTAGATGTATTGATACGGACAGTGTCCGACGGACACTATCGGACATCCTATATATAACCAATCAGTGCGCAGCGTGTGAACTAATCTGATTTTCATAAAAATCGCGTGAGTTATAATATTAATACCACAAATGAAGCTACATCTAAAAATGTTATTATTTATAAATAGCTATGGATACTTAACTTGTATTATTAATTAAAAAAATAATAAAAATAAATTAATTAATTACTAATTAAATTATATTAAATTATTCATAAAATTAATTATAAATAATGTAATTGTAATTTATATGATTGGTTCATCAATAATATATAGTTTATATATTGGTATATAGGATATCCGTATTATAACACAGGATGTCCGTATTCGGACATGGGTACCTAATACGGACACCCCCGTTATCTATTTAATAAAAATATTAAATACAATTTAAAAATCACAATAATAATTATAATCATATTATATTAATATATTGTAACTTTTATATACAAATATTGAGTCATAAAAGGTTAAGACCATTTATTGTTAAAGTGTCTGTATTAGGTTACTTTCCCCATTATAAATGATCACATATAGACTAATTTATCAAATAAAACAATAAATAGTTTATATAGTTTATTAGACTATAGTATATTATATATAGTTATTAAGTATATAAACCATAACATATATGTATATAATAATATATATATTATTATTTTTTTTAATTTACAAAGTTAATTTATAGGTAATATTAGTTATTAAGTATATAACCATAACATATATGTATATAATAATATACATATTATTATTTTTTTAATTTACAAAGTGAAATTATAGGAAATATTAATATACTAATGAAGGCACATTAAAAGTTATATGTAAAGGACGTGAACGAAATATTATAATAATATATTAAACAACGATAATTCGATTATAAATTTATATTAGATTAATATTAACATTAAGGGGTTATTCCCACTACCGATATTTCCGATAATAATGTCTGGAAATGTTTGCTAGAAAGAATTTAATAATTACAAAATTAATATTAAAACCGATGTAAAATTTATATAATATACGTAGTCCGAAATAATTATTTGCTATTCAAATATTTTCGATATTCATATAAGTATGGTCATTATAATATATTCATGTTTTTAATATGTTCAATAATTTACTGGTAACACAAATCTCGTTTTTTGGCTATATTTAGAATATTTAAAAATAAATGTTGATGATTACACTTTGTAACTCACTTACAATTATTAACTTAATATAGAAATGGTTTTATTAAATATAATCGTATTACATAATTTATTACGCGTTACATAATATTTTAAATTATGATATTATGGACTAATACTTTAATATTATTTATAAAAAAATATACAACTCTCTCACTGCAATAATAAATATATAAATCATGACACAATATTACATAATATGTATTACATATACGTGGCAACTAAAATAATAACCTATAAACTACACTAATTAGGCATATATTTTTGTTATTATAAGGAGACGTGTAGCAGACCACATTTATTGTTAATTATATTATTAAAAATAAATATATATGTTAATATGAAATAAAAATAAACATATGTTGAATTCGATTATTAGAATGTTTAAAAAAGTTTATACACATGTATTTCGATACGAGTAGCTTTGTACATTTATATATATATATATATATATATATATAATAATAATAATACATATTTATTAGAAGTTTTTAATTGTACATTTTTTTCGTATGCAATATATCATTATTTATGTTATTATTTCTTCTAAATGGCTTCATATTAATAATTAATATCAATCTAATTAAGATCAATATATTTTCTATGATGTCGCTCGATTTTCTATGCTGCCGAAAAAATAGATGAAACATTATATAAATATACGATAACATTGAATTTAATTTCGATCGATAAAAAGCCTATAGGGTGAAGGCTATAATTTATAATTGTTTTTAATTGTTTTTAATTGTTTTTAATTGGTCACTAATTTTTATGGTTGACGGTGATAATTTACAAATTTCTTTGACCATTATTATTTATGTGAAGTCTGCGGTAGTACACTCAATGCAGTCGTGTGCGACTGTGATTTAAGGTATCGCTGTAGTTATATAATATTCTATCTGCTATATATATATATAATGAACTGTACTCGATTGTCTATGCTTTCTTCGAGTAATATCACGTGAATTATTAATTTATAGTGTACTATAGGTACTATAGTACACAGTAAACTTATAAGTATACTATAGTATACGCTTACATTGAAGTACGTATCTGTTATATTTTTCATAAAAAAAAACATTGTTTATATGTAAATTAGCAGTCTGAAATTTAAATTTATATTCACATCTTTTACAGATTTGTATATATTTATTTTTTTTATTTTTTTTTAAATGTTGTATTGCTAAAATATATCGCTTATATATATACGTTTTTAAATATGATATAACTGAATAATAAATATATGTTAAAGTTACTAGTTATTGATATTATATATTATTGTAGTTTATATTATTTGTATTTCTATATATTGACACCAAATATATTTGAAAGTGTCTTCTCTAGATGTCTATAGACTATATTATAGTATACATATTTCCTATTTAATAAATACATGAACACTAACAAAATACTAGAAATAAATGCGTGGAAATTTATTAGGAAATCAATATTATTTAAAAACTTATTGGATAAATATAGAAAAAAATTATTTGAAATTCATTATATAATCTGAATTTAATTATAATTATAAACAAATATTATATAAGTTTAGAATATTTATTATATACTATTTATATGTATATGTATGTATATATATATATATACTATCGGTAATATTTCCCCACCCATCTTAAATACTATCTATATTCTTTTATTATCCAATTCAAATTGGTTACAATTAAACAAGCCGAGAATGTGAATCATACGAGATATTTCGACAAATCGTGAGATAATGTGTAGTATTACCAAGGACATTTGTCCTTGGTATTATAACATAACATGTTTATTCGTTCATTGAATAGCCACGAAAAGTTTTTTTTGTAATTTATAGTTATAAAAATGCCGCGATGAGAGTTTTTTTATTTACAGCTTTTTATTTTATTGTGTGTATATATATATATAGTGTCTGGTCGTCTGCGTGTAGCTATTTATATAATTGAAATCTCGCGAGACGGAGAAGCAAGCACGATTTTAAATATATCACCGTTTCGTATACGTTCACGATGTTAATGTTTGTTACACGAGTATGTGTGTACGCGCGCATGTAAACCGGTCTACTCGTATGTATTGTACACGGCACATATACATGGCAAATGATTTTTTCACTGAAAAAAAATACGACATCTAATACAATGATTGATTCTATTTATAGTAACATTTATAATCGGGAGAGCTATGATAGTTTGACATTTTGACAACTAGTGCCAAGGACAAATTGTCCTCGCTCGTTTAGATAAACATAGTTTAAAGGTTGAATAATTAGATTTATAGTAAAATAGATTCTAGACATATATATATATATATATATATATATATATATATATATATTTATACATAACATATTTATGAATTGTATTTATTATGCAACATATATACAAAGCGTATAAATGGGACCCTCGAAGAAGTCGTAGACATACACGATGTACATTGTACGACGTACAATGTGCGTGTTTGAATAGCATCTCGGGACAATAGCTACTATACACACACGCACACACAAACAAAGTACGACACCACGCGCGAATGCTTATGTACGGCGACTCCTGTCTCGATTCTGATTGGTCGGCTTTTTGAGAAACTAGGTGACTTCGAATTCAGTATAATATAGTAATTATATAATTATATTATATAGTAATCACGTGATAATAATAGAGTCTACCATAGGAAATACTATACGCTCCGGAATAGTATATATATATATATATATATATATATACTATATAGGTATTGTAAAATGAGCATACTTAAGTATACAGCGTTATTAACGTATACTGCAGTGTGAGTTATGTAACCAAATTAAACAATATTCATAAACTGTTACGCAGTTACACGCCGATAGACACGCCCACAAATAACGAGCGAAAGGTGCAACAACGCATTCTATATTCCGTAGTGATAAAAGAAAATATAAAAATAGTATAAAAAACGTGACCTGGATGAGAACCTGGAGAGACGAGAGTACGTCACGAGGGGTTAAACGGTATAGCAGGGGTTGCACGGGTTAAACGGGCGCAATAACGGGGGAGTAGACGGGTAGCGTGGGTAATGTCCCCGTGTAGTAGGGAAGTATACTAATATCTACTATAGTATACACAC
>OZ025239.1:15872081-15934581 GCA_964019155.1 Osedax fenrisi | reverse complement strand
AGGCCGTTCACGCGTGTGTGTGTGGGATGTCTGCGGCTATAGGTTACGATGTCAACTAGTGGTTACGTAGGCGGTATGTGAAACACGCACACGTGTGTGCGCGCACACTGTGTGTGGGAGAGAGAGAGAGAGACGACAGCACAGTTGTCGTGGTATCATCCACACAGAGCGTATCGAATTGTCGTCTACGCCGCGCCGGCTGAAATTAGGCCGATATCGCTGTCTCCTTCAATTAGCGTAATTGCGAGAGGCAACGCACGCATACCGTCGAACGCACGCGTACCTACGGACGAGTGCGCGCGCGCGAACGAACGCACGCCGATGAGTCCCCCCCCTGGCCCCGCCTCTATAGATAAAGATACTTTGTAACGATCTACGCGGTCGTCGAGGGAAACGATAAGTACGGACCCGCACACCCGCACCGATGTGCGCGCACCTCTTGTTTATCTCGAGGCTATATAGTCCCCGGCTCTCGCGGTGTACACATCGAACACAGTCTACTTCGTATACACGTGTATGTGTACATAATTCACGTGAGAATTATGAAGTAATTATTTAAGCGCGCTAATTAAATAACGCACCTCATTTAACGCACACTAATACGCACACTAATACGCACACTAATACGCACACTAATACGCACATACCTCACAATACACACGTGTAAACAACCATTCATGCGTACGCACACTGTGCACGACGTAGATACACAATAACATACACGCATACACGCATACATACGCCCTCACACATACACACATATATACATATTTATAAATAACGGGTAATTACATTTTTTATATGTCATATATTAGTTATTAATAGAACGCATACACCTATCCACGAGCTATATGTGTCTGTGATAACCAATAGTATACTGTATATACTATATATAGTACACTAGAGTTAACTCAGTTATCATATAATTAATGCTTATTACTCTATAAGTATATATGTGGAACCGTCGATTGATCGTGATTTAATTGGTTTGCAGAGTTGAAGTTATAAGTATATAAGTATATATCCGTCGTAGTGTTAACAATGCGATATCGGATAAATAAGATATAAATAACAGTATACCGCACGATAATCATAATATACACGACGATATACACTATAATTTAATTAATCCAACTAATTCACAGTAGATTACTCTAGTTTCTGGTCTATCAATCGAGAATAGCCATAGGCTATTTTTGTAATTCGTATCCGCCCTCTACCCAGTGGGCAGTGCCCGATGTCCTTCTGAATACGATCACTTCGCTACTATATTACTACTACTACTACTACGACTGACAAGCTTGAACACCGGTGTGAGACGTCAATCTCGCCTACACGACTTAAAACTTGTGACTTCGTTCTAAATAAACTGTCGACAACTCGGTCCCTTTGATTTATACACCCAGTAAGATAAACATATTATATAATTGTTTTTACGAGTATTCTCTTTTCGATATAATTTGATATATTCCCATCATAATAAAGTGTATAGTATACAATCTATATATATATATATATACATATATATATTTCATTGTTTACATAATTATAAATAACACAATTTAAATGCTCAATTAAAATATACGTTTTAATGGCACCGAACATATGTTTACACAATATACATATACATGAATGAATGAATGAATTCAATTTATAGACAACGTCTAAGGAGGATCAGTGAAAGCGATCAGCTTTATTGATTCGAGACCTCCTACAGTATGTGTAATGTCATATCATCATTTCCATTCTAATAAAATAATAAAATAAAAATTACAATAAACATAATAATAATAATCATATTAATAACAATACAATGCAATGATTAAATAAAAGGTTAATCACATACGAAAATAATAAAAATTAAAAATTAGAAACCAAGATAAAATATAAAATTACAATAATAAAGGAGATATACAGTCAACTCTCGGTAAGTCGGACTACGGATAAGTCGGAATTCTCGATAAGTCGGACACATATAGTTGGTTTGGTTGGATTTGTATCTAGTTCCATGTTAAATTAATCGGATAAGTCGGATAAGTTGGTTGGATAAGTCGGACTTTTCTATAAGTCGGACACATATTATAGTCATTTTTATGATTTTTATACTGGGTAAGTTGGAATTTTTATAAATTGTCAGAAATGTTTACTTTAAATAATGTATATTATAATTTTAGTAAGTAATATTAATGAATACAACATTTTATGTTGTTGATTGTTGCACAATTCCACATTTCGGTAACCATTTAACTCGCGCTGCGCATTTCATGTCTTATTTGCATGATATTCTGAATCTCGGATAAGTCGGACATCTCGCTAAGTCGGACACTTTTCCCGGTCCCTTGCGAGTCCGACTTATCGGGAGTTTACTGTATATACATTTGATACCGATAATAAAAATAAAAGTTGTGATTCGTGTATATATATATATAGTGAGTAAATAGTATTTATTAAATACTATTTACTAAAATACTATTTACTAAACACAAATATTGTGTAGAATTTGAACTAAATATACATTATTTTATATTAATATAATTATAATATATAAATATATTATTGACTAATGTCAATATAAAATGTATCAGCCCTATACTTAATTTCCCAAATAAACCAATATTGTGTTCACTTTTTTTTTATATTATTGATTTATTTTGAAATAAAATTATGTATATATTAAGCAATATCGGTTCTTGGATTATTTATTACTTTTTTTACAAACCGATTGTAATAAATCAACAGTTGTATCATTAAAATAAGTTAATATTTAAAAATATTATTTTTGTATAAATAATATATAATAATAAATATTGAAAAAATCTGTATGATATTATAAATATAAATATATATTTTACATATATTTCATGATGATAAATTGGTCAATTTACGTAATTTTTAATTTGTTTATGAAAATCACTTTTAATTTAAACATAGATGTACAACACAAATGTGATGTATATGATGTGTATTTAGGTATATATATATATATACAAATGATATTCTGGATAATATTATAATTAAAATGTTAAAATAAAATAAATTATTTTAATATTTCAAAATACTTAGAGTAATTAAATTAAAAAAGAATCCGTATACGAAGCATTATAGTGCTTCTATTTAAAATATAATTTTATAAATACAGTTATATTCAACATTAAATTTATGATTTTATATATATATATATAATATATATATATATATATATATATATATATATATATATATATATGTTTGATAGTAATATCAAAGATTTTCCAAAGGAAAGATATTGCACTCCCTATCTATCTCTAGTACCTTTAAAAATGTAAATTTAAAATGAATCTGACCATTAACACTAGATGGCGAAATAGTATTTGAAATATTATAACATGTGATATTTTAATTAAAAAATTAAGAAATTACCAAGGACATGCAATTAGGAAATGTAGGACATGTCCTTGAAATTACTATACATATAGAACATTCTTAATATCTGACTAATACCGCTAGATGGCCATATCGAATTATTAGGTTACACAAATATACACAAGTGCAATATCTTTCCTTTGGAAAATCTTTGGTAATATTGTCTTCAGATGAAGATTATATATATATATATATATATATATATATATATATGTATATATATAGTCTATATAGAGAAATACGTATTATAAACGTATAAACAAATATATTAAATCAGAAATAAATTAGATTATATGTAAATATATTTATTTTGTTTCGAGTATACATAAACCTATTTTAGGGACACGAACCTACATGCATATCAGCATATAATATATTGCGTAACAGTTGTTCATATATTACCTAATAATAAGGATGTATAGATACATATGTATATGAATGCAAATAGAATATGATATCTGATATAGGAAATACATTATTATTAAACATGAATATTATAATATATGCATAGTGATATATTTATTATTATTTTCATATGTAGTATATAGACACTATTATTTAATATATTAAATATATTATATTTAATATATTAAATTAATATAAATGTATCGCGAATATAATATTGTATATTAGCAATAAAATAAAAATCATTATCAAAAAAAAAAATATATATATATACTTATTTAAATATTTTACCTATATATTATTTTCTCTTTTATCGTCTCCTAAAAATATATAATATTCAATGCAATCAATGTAATTATGTTATTTTATTTCTTACTGTTATATCTCTAGGGAGTTATGTTAGTTGCCTGTTAGTCAGTTGACCATTACTCAGTCCGAATGGTAAGCAATGTTTACGATAAAGACATTACATCTGACACCAGTAATAACTACTTTCCCAGTCGTTTAACCCTGGTGTTTATATAGCGAAACCTCGGTTATCATATACACTATACAACTGTATGTTACATTGTATCTAATTCATAGTGATTATATAATGTAAAGTAAATACAACTTACAAATCGTAGATTTGGTGGAAATATAATATATATATATATATATATATTGGCAGTATGATGTATATACTATATTTTAACCAGGTATACTTATACTTATATATACATATATTCATATATGTGTGTATTGTAATATCAATATCATTATATCATTTTAAAATTATATCTGTATACCTAGGTGTCCTATAGGTGTCCTATATAATAAATGTAAATACTTGTTCATGGAAAAGTACAATGTCCAGTAGATAATATATATAAACCTATTTCATGTTTAAATATATAATCGTATTTGCATTAGGTATAAACATAATATATTTTAAATATAATTATAATGCTTTATATTATCAACTTTACTATATTGTCAATATTTAAAAATACTTGTTTTAATGTAATCAATTAAAATCAATATTAATTACAAAGAATTCAAAAATTGAAATTATAACTTATGGATTTTGTAAAATGAATTTTTTCCCTTCTAAACTTGATTTTATATTGAATTGATTATTATTTATTATTATTAAATTGAATTAATATCGTATATTTTCAATATATTTTTTACAATTATTTTAATTTTGAAAGTTAAAACGCAAAAATAATTTATTATATTTGTAATATACATAATATCCACATAATATATGTATGCATGTATATATGTATGCATTTATATATGTATATGTATATGCATATATATGAATGTGTATTTGTGTGATTTATAGTTTAAAATTATTTTCAAAAAGTAACATTTAAAAAACTGGTTTAGTTTTGACCTATTGATTGCCCACAATACTATGTAGATATATATATACATCTCGCGTTACATTTATATTTAACACATTTTAATTATAAGTTATCATATAGTTTAATGCATACTTATTATTATTTCAAGGATTATAAAAGAGTATATGAAATAATTCCAAATGAGACAATAATATTATATAGTAAGTGTATATAATTATATATACTCTATTATATAAATTATTATTATAAATTATATATATATATAGTGAAACTTCTTATAAGAAACTTGTTTTTTCCGATACTTTTTTTCTTATAGAGATGTTTTATTATAAAGAGGTTTTTAACTTTTCCAATAATTTTTAGAATTAATTTAAAATTGAAATTACATTATATTAAATGTAGGTTATATATATAGTATATTTATTTATTTAAAAGTAGTAATCAAAAGAATTGTTTAGATATATGATTTATTTAAAATAGTTTCAATAATTGTTTATGTAATTGCTGTACTAACTACAATCAATGTATTACATGACAATCTATTGTAGTGTAGACATGTTAATTACACTCCCTCATCTCACAGGAGCCTGAAGTACACAGTATTGATTTTATTATTAGTAAAATACTATTAATTTTATTAATTAGTTCTTCATGCTTGCCTGTTGCTATGCAATACATTCACTAATTGCAAGTCATTATTGCTATGACTACATTACAATACTAACATAAATCTATATATAAACAATTACATCAACTTTTCTTATAAAGGTGTATTTCCAAAAAAGACTAAACATTTTCTTAAAACAAGGTTTTTATTATATACGATTTTCTTATGTATAAAGAGGTTTTTTTAATGTGGAAAAGGTTGAATTCCAAACCAATGTGTGAACATTTTTCTTATTTAGAGATTTTCTTATAAAGAGATTTCGTATAGAGAGGTTTCACTGTATATATATATATATATATATATATGAATTAGTTTATTTAAATACACCGAATATAGCGAAGCCCTCACTGCTGTATAACGTAACGAACAAACAAATATAATTACTTAATATTTTATATATTGACTTTAAGAATTGTAGTTAATAAAAATAAGTTATAATATATAAAAAGGTATTATATATATATATATATATATATATATATAGTTTACTTACTTATTTACTTACTTTAGTCGAGTTCTCACTCGACCATATCTTGCAACTACTTTCAATCCTTCTATGTCCATCATCAGTGTTCTTAATTAGTCTTCTTCTTCAACATCGCAGTCGTTCTTTAAGATGTATACAAATGCTATGGGTTGTCTCCCTCTGTTTCGTATGCCGTTCTTAGGCTTTCATACAATTAAGTTTTACGCTAGTTCTTCAGTGTGCCTTATGCAGTGACCTGTTAGTCGCGACCTTCTTTGTTTTATTACCTCTGAGATATTTTGCATTCTCCTGTATAGTTGTGTATTAGTAACCTTGTATTTCCATGATACAGTTGTGGCCATTCCAAGTAGCCTGGCATAAAAACCATCATTTTACTCACGCATTGTGGAGTCGATTGTTCAGTATTCGCTACCATATAATATAGGTTCGATTGTTGCTGTGAAAGTTCTTATTTTCAGACTGTTTTTCATTTTGGAGTTCCATATCGATTTCATCTTATGTATTGCTGACCATGATAATGCATTGCGAAATTCAATATCCTTTTGTGAGCTAGCCATCCATATCCCAGGTATTTAAAATGTGTAACATTATTAATCAGCGTGCCATCTCTTTCTAGTCTAACGTTGACCGGTATTGTGTGAGTGAACGTTATGACATCGGGTTTCTTTGCGTTCAGTTTGAAGTTTCAGTTGAAGAACAATGTTAGCGACTTATGTTTCAATGAATGTTAGTATTTTATGACCTTGTTCGACTTCTTGTGATACAAGTTCTATAGCATCTGCGTAGCTGAGGTCTGTTAGCTGTATTACTGGATGACGTATCCCTTGTCGTTGGATTCATTCGAGTCCGAATTCTGATTTACGTCCTACAATGGCTTGTCGAATGGTGTAATCCAGTATGATCACAAAGAGAAATAGCGATAGTGTGTCACCTTGCAAGACTCCCTTTGTTATTTGAAATTTGTCGATCTCTCAGTCAGGAGTTATAACTTTTTCGCAAGTGTCTTTATACGCTGCGGTGATCGCTTGTATAATGTCGTGGGGGTATACCGTATGATTCTAGTTCATGTAGCATTATTTCTCTGTTGATACTGTCGAATGTCTTCTTAAACCGAAGTGATTTTTTGAATATAAGTGATTTTTTAATTTAATTTTAAAACAATACGATGATTGGAGCTTGCGTAAATCACAAGGTAGGATATTCCATGTACGAAGAACAACGGAAGAGAAGGCACGATAATTGAATACATTTCTAGTAGTCTAAAGCATATAATCCTTTGTTGGCTCAATATCTCTCGGCGTTTCAGAAGATTATTGAGATATCCAGGTTTACTTATTAATAATGTTTTGTGCGTGCTAAGCACAGTGAACGGTGCTTGCATCGCTTTCTAAATGAAAGCCACTTAAGATTATGTTGGTACATATCTGTAGGCGCATGGTCGCGGCGATTAACATTATAAATAAGTCGTGTAGAAGCGCGAATAATCCTGTCTACTTGTTTTATATCAGTGCTATTTATGTCACTAAAAAGTGATCCACAGTAATCTATTATAGATAATACAAGAGATTTGATAAGTTTTCTAGTAATACGTGTAGATAAATATTTTCTTATACGGGTGATTATACGTAAATGGTAATTTGAAGACTATAGCATTAATATGACCAAAATATAAATAACTGTCCATAATGACTTTATATATATATATATATATATATATATATATATATATATATATATATATATCTAATGACCTTATATGTAAGTATAAAAGGGAAATAATTAAAGTTTTCGATAAATAATTTATTTGTACATCGATTGTAATTGAATATCTGTTTATTAAATTCAATATACTCCTATAGGATATAGGATATACTCCTATAATCTATTTAATACATCTATTAATATGTCGTATAGTATTCTATATAATTCTTACTATTCTAATTGTAATACATTATAGTTATATATATATGTGGTTATTTCAATAATGATGACTTATTAATGATGGTTCGCAATATCTGACGTCTGACCGTGACATGATGTAATGAACATAGGCTATAGCCTCGTTTTCTAAAAACTAGGTCACATTTGTAATTAGGGCATCAGGTCATTCAACCTATATTATAGCTTACAGCGGTATATATATATATACAAATAAATATGTATATATAGTTAGAATATATACAATGTCGTCTACAGACTATAGCCAGTTTACAGTATACTGACTATATTATAACATTAATATTATCTGTAGACTACGTTGTAAAATTGTATTTATTATAGTGTATCTTGTAGGATCGGTGTTCATAGGACACTTATTAGGTTATACAAGTATACGTCATAAGGTATATATATATATATATATATATATATATATATATATGTATATATATATAATATATATACCAACTTAAATCTTAATTCGTAGTACATTTTTAATTCGCGTTTCCGTGAAAAGTGTCACATTTATAATCGGTGTACGCTTTTTTTACACGTATGTACGTGTGTTAATAGCAGGCCGGTAATAGCAGGCCGGTAATAGCAGGCCGGTAATAGCCATACGAGATGTGTCAATAATCGGCCCCCTACCCAACACTGTATACGCTAGAGATTATTATACGCTTCTATTTATTATAATAATTAATTTTCTAAACCAAATAGGGTATATATACCTATATATATAGAGTATATTTACCTATACATATATATTATAATATATATATATATATATACCTATATATATATATATATATATATATATATATATATACCTATATATACATATATACACATATATGTGTAATAAGTACATACTTGCGGATTAGTTATTTCACATTAATTGTACTATTAAAGTATAACGTTATGGCTATATTTAAAGTTTACGGACGAGAAGCATAATTGCGAACGAGAACCGACATAACCCTTCACCGACATAAACCCCTCACCGACATAAACCCCTCACCGACATAAACCCCTCACCGACATAAACCCCTCACCGACATAAGCCCCTCACCGAAATAACCCCTCACCGACATAAACCCCTCACCGACATAAACCCCTCACCGACATAAGCCCCTCACCGAAATAACCCCTCACCGAAATAACCCCTCACCGACATAACCCCTCACCGACATAACCCCTCGCCGACATATGCAGGTAACTATGAATGATGGGCGGCATTAGAAACACGGTACATCGTACTATACGCATTGTATGACCTAACTTAGATTGCATTTCAGTAGGGATAGCATATAGGTTCTAGGCTATATGCTATATATATACTAGTTTAGTTAGTAATGTATTTACTATTGAGTTGTATGATGACATATTACAATATAGTTAAGTATAATAGTGCACACTATTACAGTAATATTATATCACGAATTAATAATATGAAAAAGTAACCGATAAACTTTTATTTCCCCCGATAACCAATTGTAAACCCATTTGCCTATGTTGATAACACAATAAAGCATGGTAATACTCCTCATGTTAATTATAATACGACATCAATGACTTGCATCATTGCATATACGACAATACATATAGTATTAAAGTTGTGTATTGTGATTTCAGTAGATATCTATATATATATATATACATATATATATACATATATATAGTATAATATATAGTAATATATACATATATATATATATATAAGAGATAAGCAGGAATAACACTTTAAATTTGTTATTTCACTCGTGTAGAGTTGAATTTGATAATTGTTAAAATACAAGTCACATACACCATATGATTAGTATTCAATACATCATTAAATTAGTCAACTTAACAGTAAAGTGACACAAAAGTGACATATGTCATCTGTGACACGCTAGTTTGTGGTTAAAACGTATCTAAACGGATTACATTTCCTGAACATATTGTAGAGTGATTATAAGGAAAAAAGTATATTGAAATACGATGAAATACGCATAAAATGTTTATACCAATTGTATAAATTAAAAAAATTGTTTCAAAAAAATGTCATTGTAAGTAAAATAGTACGTTAATAGTCATAGAGAGTTTTATTTAAAGGTATACTTTATAATGTAGAAAATAAGTTATCTACAAAAAATATTACACGCTATAAAATACGTCGACAGCGAAATATAATGAGTTTTTATTATAATTTATTCAGTATAATCAATTTAAATAAACATTATTTACGTAGGTCGCACTATACGGTTGGTCACGGTTAATACGTCACGTGATATATTACCACGTGATCATACTGCAGTATACTAGTGAGTGAATAACGTACACGTGTAACATATTACACACACACACACGCACACACTGTGTCGCACACACACACACACACACACACGGGGTAACGATGAATAATTACCGTAATGCCCAAATCGGGTAAAAAATAGTACACCCCGACTACGCGCGCGCGACGAGAATAAAAATATAAAAACCTCTAAAAAAAGTAATTATATATGTGTGTCGTATATTCGAAATAGAGTGCGTGCAGGAGGTATGCGGGATCTGCGTTATAGGCGCGCCCTGTACAGTTTCGTACGCAACGTCGTAGGTTGTAGGCGAGCCTATATATACAACCTATAGGTAGCTACATTATTGATTTCGTATACTTTGTTTATATTTAAATACGAACGCGAATATATGTTTTACGAAAATCTAAAAATACATTATTTAGAAATAAAACACGAGTCGGATATGTTCTAATTGTGGGATTGATTTACGTTTAAGATTTAGTATGTTAACTAAGTCCGAAACTATTTATAGATCAGATTAATTAATATTAATCACGGATTACACATTAGTTATTATACACAATTGGCTTAGTTTATAATTTAATTAAAAATAGTGATATATATAATCGTAAAGATACACATTTATATTTATATATATAATACATAGACAATTCAAAATTGTATTATAACAGTAAGGAAAAAGCGAGAAAAAGTCTATACTTACAAATATATAAAAAAAATAAAAAATATATAATTATATATATATATATATATATATATATATAATATAGTGGGAAACATTACGTATATCGCCAATATGATTATTACATATTAATTCAGTGATTTAAATATAACTATTGAACCGTCTAGACTACTAGAACTAGGTAGTAATATATCTATCGAGTTATTTATACATTCGCCTCAGCGTTGCACTAAATAGGTCTATTGTAGACTATCCTACATAATCGTATACTATGTTGCCGTAGTATTACGCACACGCGCACACACTCGCGCACACATTCCCGCTCCCACTCGCACTCGCACACATACTTACGCACGTCGATCGCTCGCGCGTCGAGACATCATCTTTAGTTCTATAAATAGAATCGAATACTTATACAAGCGACGTATGTACACGATCGCGCCGGGTTATCGCGTAGCGTATTAATAATACGTATATTATATAATGCGTGTCGGCGAATGTTCAACTCGAATACTTAGATAATGAATAACATGGAGTGGCGAACGGGGTAACGCCAGGTCAGGCCATCAGTAGCAGCGGTAGACAACGCGCCTTCGGAGACCCGGTAATGTATCATTCGTGATAGTAAAATCAATCATTTCAATCGGGGGGTGTACGACTGTTTCGTTGATACGCAGCGATGAACGAGCTCGCTGATTGGTTGACGCGCGCGCGTGCGTGCGTGCGTCGTCGGTTCGATCCGAGCGCGTGTCTATTAATAGAACAATTCAATGGATGTGTGTGTGTGTGTATGTGTGTGTGTTTACTTTAATTATTATGGTATTGGTAAATCGGGATCGCTAGCCGAAACACTTGATAGTTTCTGGTGTGCATTACACGCGTTTCCGGTAGCCCTAGTCCCCGCGCATTGTACATCGTTTAAAGATAGTTCATCTCTCTCTGTGTGTGTGTGTGTGTGTGTGTGCAACTGTCGCCATCATATCAAACTCGCTCGCCGGCAAGACGTGGACGAGGTTCACCTCAGCACCGCACACCACCGCACCCGCACGCGCACACCGTATCGCCTTTCTCCATCGCGCACTATATCTAGGCCGCGGTGCACTCGCCGAGCCTCCTAAACGTATTACATAACGAGCGCGCGAGCTATGACGTCACGCTATTGCATAACACAGAGTCTAGCGTCGCGCGAGTTCACGATTATCGATGTTCCGCGCCGCGCGTCCCATTATTCCTCCTAGTCACGTTGTATTTTATCATTAATTATTAAATTGACGATACGCTACACGGCGACCTCTATTATTAGTGTCCTCCTCGAGTTGTCCGCCGCCGCCCTATAATAGTTAGTGCGCGCCGCGGCCATTATGATTAATAATGCGCTTTTAAAATCTACTCGTACCGTATAATTATAATCCATTGTGTTACCATTAGAATATTAATAGTATATGTCTCATTATATATATACTCGTACATATATCCATATATACTATAGGATTATAGACTATATATATATATATATAGTATACCGAAGTGAACACATACATACGTGTATACTTGATACACACGCTAATCACTACGTTTACGACAAACTAGTTATACGTTATTATTAATATTCGTTAATATTTTAATTGAATCTTACATACAAATACTCCTACATTTAATTCGTTAATATTTCGTTAGTACCTCGACTTAATCAACTAAACCAAATCGCGTATTTATATTTAGTAAATATTATTTACACATGCGAATGATTTAATTTGCGATATATTTCGCAATAAGTTGTTTTCACAAGTTGACTTGTGAACACAACTTCGCTACTCAATACATTCGGGCATATATGCGCAAATATATTTTAATAAACTTATTGCGAAATATATCGCAAATTAAATCATTCGTTACATTCGTTCACAAGTAGTGAGTACTCGAGTACTACATCATGCGGTACATCGGTTACTCCGTGTACATCCGGTTACCTACCAGAAGGCACTCGTAGTAACCGATATAGTAGCACGTATGTGTGTGCCAATCGAGTACTTCACGAGAGCACTGTATAGAGTGCGCGCCTATTATGCATATACGATCTCTATAGAGAGCTATAGCGAGAAGGTCTAGCTCTACGGCTATTACGTCACACACTCACCTATTGCGTCATCGAGACACGCGCCTATTACGCATATACGATCTCTATAGAGAGCTATAGCGAGAATGTCTCTCTAGCTCTACGGCTATTACGTCACATACACGCGCGCGCACCTATTGCGTCATCGAGGCACGTGACACGTGTCTAGCTACGTAGCCATCACGTGATGACCTATAGACGCGCGCGTAGACGTCGTCGGGTGCAAACCGTTACATAAGGCGTTACTATAGGCGCGTTCCGCGAGTGATAGGAGTGATGGTCTGGCCAAGTGGGGGTTGTTCTTAATTAAAAAAATTCACAGTTTTCTATAAATAATATATTCTATATTTATATATATATATATATATATATATGTATATATATATATATAAATATATGTATATATATATATATATATATATATATATATATATATATATATATAAATATACATATATATGTGTGTGTGTATGTGTAGTTGTGGGTTTAAATTCGTTTGTGAATATGTGTATATGTTAATATATATATATATAACATGGGTGCCCTAAACCTTATATATATGACTTGGATGGCATAAACCTTATATAGTCCATATATATATATATATATATATATATATATATATATATATATATATATATATAATATACATTATATATATATAGTTATCTTCATATTTTAGCTTTTAATCCTATTTCAAAATGTATTCATTATGTATAATTATAGCAAAGGGCTTTGATTATAGTATGGTAATTAATTCTATATATATATATATATATATATATATATATATATATATATATATATAAATTAATAAATATATAAATATATACTTTAAAATGTATATATATATATATATATATATAAATATACATATATATGTGTGTGTGTATGTGTAGTTGTGGGTTTAAATTCGTTTGTGAATATGTGTATATGTTAATATATATATATATAACATGGGTGCCCTAAACCTTATAAATATGACTTGGATGGCATAAACCTTATATAGTCCCTATATATATATATATATATATATATATATATATATATATATATATATATATATATATATAACGTATGTGTATGTGTGTTATCTAACGTTTAATAATGAACATAGCAGCGTGTACTAGGCTAGGTACACTTGACTTCGTTTACGATAGGTTAGTCGGGCGAAGGTGTGTGTGGGGGTAGGGGGAATACTCCCTATGAGGTGGGCGGTAGGGAGGGGTATATTTACTCCATATAGGGTGGGGGAGGTGTATGTTTATAAATATATGTATATAGAAACTAAGAATGTATTTGTGTCAAATTTAATTTAATTTAATTTTTTTCATATTTTCTCAACAATTGTGAGATGTTATGATATATAAGTTTCTAAATAAATACTTTACTTACTTATATATATATATATATATATATATATATAGGATAACAACGAATAAGTGGTTTACTAATCGGCTTGTAGAAGAAAATGAGGTCGTTATAAGTTTCAAATACTTTAAATAAAAATATATACTTTTCTATGTGATCCTGAAACTCTAGTTGCATTATAAGTTCAATAGGACATAACTATATCATATTGAAATATCAGCAAGACATGTTCTTGATATTCCCAGCAACAGTAATAGCCGCATAATAGCCTCATAATAGAATATTTAATAGCCTCAAATGTTTACATTGTGCTATTATGCTGCTATTATGTTTACGTTAATTGTATATTATGCTGCTATTTATTTGTCATGCTATTATGCTGATGTTATGTTGCTATTTAAAGTCTATAATGCTATTATTATGCTGATATTAATTTTAAAAGTATATTATGATACTATTATGTTGCTATTATTAGAATAACATAATATAATAATAGAAGAATATTATACTTTTAAAAATTAATAGCAGCATAATAATAGAACAATGTAAACATGTGAGGCTATTAAATATGCTATTATGTTGCTACTATGAGGCTATTACTGTTAGCTGGGTTAGTATACATTTATTAATGGTATCATTTCCGCGTGCACAATTTTAATAATACAAAACTTGTACATGATGTAATAATATGTATTAAATATTATTACCGAGAACACAATATCTCGCTAGTTCGTAATTACATCCACATATACTCGATAATACGAATACATTACTGTTGTGTTTAGCGGCGAATATATTGTTACGTATTTGGTAGAATATTATAATATTATATATATATATATGTCATATATAACAAAACCCTAGTACTATAATCTTAGATATATTGATAGATATTATAGATATTGATTATCTTATAAGATAATCGATAACTGCGAACAAAGCAATACGGACATTACAAACACTTATTACAGGCTTTTGCTTAGTTGTTATAATATAATTATATATAATACTTATTTTGATATAATAAAATAATATCATTATTGAATTTATTATATGTTAATATTTGATGAAATTGTAAAAATAAATAGAAAATGTTCGCTGAAGGTATATCTATAATATACAGATTCATTACTACAAGCGTCATACTACATGGTCACGTGGCTTCACTACTACTACTACTACTACTACTACTACTACTACTACTACTACTACTACTACTACTACTACTACTAAAGCTTATCTAAAGGGACTGCTCTCTAATCATCATAGTCAGTGACGTCACCCTAATCAATCTTATAATAACATTGCTGTTATCTGTGAGGCGGATATTGCATAACATTAACAGATAATCTGCGTACGTATCACCTATGACATTTACATATTTCAAACGACGAGCTCGTTACCAAATGAAATAGAAAGAGATAAGGGAGACACGAGAGGAATGTCACATGTATATGTATACTCCTCTAGTATTTATTCTGTATATATATATATATATATCGTATAAATAGTTTTGTATATAGTTTTTATACAGTATATATATATAAATATATATATATATATATATATATATATATATATATATATTTAAAGTTTCTTATCTTTTTACTACGTATTCAAATCTGGATGAGTCATGCACTTATTTTTTTCGGAGAACCTAAATAGGTCACACATATTTAAACTTCATTAGCGTGTCACGCATGCGTTAAATGTACGCAAACAAGAGTCATTGTCGTAATTCAAAGTCATCCGCAGTATACGGTTTACGATGTCGGAAACACGTGTTCGTGAAGGACACGTGTTCGTGAAGGACACGCCAGCCGTATCTTCGCCACTAACAATATCTGCGATATCGTATCCGTAACTCGCTATGACTCACCGCAGAGTGATTAATTCTAAGTGACATCGCGTGTACCCGCGCACCCCAGAACTCCACAACTAGGTCAGTGTGTCGACGACTCCTGGTGATATTGTCTACTGGCGATAGGCCGTCTAACCGGATGTTCTGCTAGTCGGTGCTAGAAGATTCTAGAATCATATTATTTCAGATGTATGTGCTATTATAAATCATGTCGTTCAGCTTATAATATATATATATATATATATACGTATTTCGACTGGTACTATTACATATTAGTAAGAAGTTATTACCTACAATTAATTAATTAATTAAATTATTTGATTAATTAATTATTTCAAAAATGTGTGCGATACTTTATAGGGCATTCTACATATATTATGAATAGGGTAAATTATAATATATTAATTATACTCTTATTTAATCATTATTTATAATTAAAAAAATAGTTATATATATAAGTATAATTATACTCTATAGAGTTAATCAATTAACATGCAATAGGTTAAATCAAACAGGTTTTCTTACGCTATAAACTTATAGGAAATTGACTGACATATATATAATTATTTATTTATATATAGAAGTAGGTCTTAGTTTTGTTTTTATTTAAAGATTATACGATGTACATAAATATCGAGGCGATAGACCTTCACTTAAAGTTATCACACCTACATATAGGATGTGCGCGCGCGTGTGTGCGCGTACCCTCTCGAACGCATGTCCGAGCGCATGCGTTTCGAGCCTAGATTATCTTTACGGAAGTGTACGACTAGCCGGTGTATTAATAGAACGACGATAACAATGCGGCCATTGTTGTAGCGCCGTGTATTGCGCGTCGTTGTTTTGCCCCGTAAGGGCATTGTTTTATCTAGGTTCCCCCGCCCGACCGTTCGCCCACCCGCCCGCCCGCCCACCAGCCTCCCGTCTCCTCCTCGTCATCCTCCTCTCGCCGAATAAACAAACGCGTGATGTACGACGACAACGGTGCTCCTACTCGGACGGACGCTGAGGTCACTTCCGTTAGCGCGATTGACCTCTCCATCGCCAGCGGTATCCGTTAACTAGGCCACGGTACAGCTCGTTATTGCGTAACACACACGCTATTACGTAACTTAGCGACCTCCGCTCATCGCCGCCGCCGCCCGGGATAGATACATTGTAACTGTATTATAGGCGATGACCGCATAGTCCGCGCTTGACCGCTGGCCACTTTCGGTGCTAACGGTCCTGTACCGAGGCGCTACTTAGGTACCTAGTTAGGGTGTACCGTTACGCCAACTACTTCCCTTAGTGGTGGACCCATCGCTGACCTAATTATTGGCCATCGTCGGCGAGAGAAAACTCGAGAGAACGCGAGAGGACGCGAGAGAAAGCGAGAGAGAGAGAGATCGATGGGCGGGACGTCGTCTAATGAAAGTCTTAAGACAACTGCCGAGTATTCGCGATAAAAACCAAACCGAGTTTCTCGCGTTTTCTCGCGTTTTCTCGTGTACCCATATCGTCGTTAATCAATCTTATTTACCTACTTTTACTTATACAACATCGTCTGCCATTACTACTAACGCCACCTATACCCATATACTACTACTACTACTATATGAGTTAGTAATGACGTTACTAGAGGACATGACCTTGCATATATAGCACATTGTAATACATAACAATAAATATCTAAGAGATCATTTATAGTAAATGTATTATATATATATATTATATGGTATCCATTAATGTTATATCGATGGACCTATTGAGTAGGTATGCATCTATCGGTATTCTATTGAGGATTGAACAAAAGAAAATAAAAAAAATAAAGAAATGATAAAAAGAAAAATCACTTCACTCGATATCTGATAATCTAATCTATTATATATATATAGATATGTGTGGTCATGCGTACGTCAATGTATGTGGTTATGTATGTGCGTAGGTGTGTGACCTACATCGCAGGTATGCGTGCACAGCGCATGTAATTAGCCTTAGCCGTAACATGAACGAAGGACGTATACCGTAGGACTCTTGTAGTCTGCACAAGTGAACATGAATTCCTCACCCTCACCCTAACCCTCGGTAAGTAGTAGTATATAGATATCAACTCTTCACTTTAGTGAATGTTATCTTGATGTATGCGATTATCTATGAGCATATATATATATATATATATATATATATATATATATATATATATATATATATATGTATATATACTATCTCTTAATTAGATCAAGCTATATTACAAGTTATATAAAATGTATAATATATCAATGTATACTTTGTATATCTACTGTATATGTAGAAAATATGCAGACACAGACACGCACACACACACATATACACACACACACTCACACACACACATATATATATATATATATATATATATATAACATTTAAATATATATTATCATAAATAATAAAGAAATAATTATGCTTGCCAAATATATAAACCTATACTCATACACACACACACACACATACACACATACACACGCATACACACACACGTATATATATATATATATATATATATATATACTATACCGTATAATATACATGTAGATCGTAACTATATATATAATAAAATGATGTATATTAGCATAATAATATGATATCATATTAGTATAGTATCATATACGATTATTAGCATGCATGTGTATATGTGTATGTGTGTATGTATGTGTTTAGTGTGTGTATATGTATGTGTATATGTATTTAATAATATACACATACATACACACATGTACAGTATATAAATCTGAATGCACAATGTACACTTTACACTGTACATTGTACAGTGTACACTGTACATTGTACACCAATAACTGTAATGTGTATAACGCTTGTTATACACTGCACAACGCCTGTTATACACTGTACAACGCGTATTATACACTGTACAACGCGTATTATACACTGTATAACGCTTGTTATACACTGTACAACGCTTGTTATACACTGTACAACGCTTGTTATACACTATACAACGCTTGTTATACACTGTACAACGCTTGTTATACACTGTACAACGCTTGTTATACACTATACAACGCTTGTTATACACTGTACAACGCTTGTTATACACTGTACAACGCGTATTATACACTGTACAACGAGTATTATACACTGTACAACGAGTATTATACACTGTACAACGCGTATTATACACAGTACAACGAGTATTATACACTGTACAACGAGTATTATACACTGTACAACGCGTATTATACACTGTACAACGAGTATTATACACTGTACAACGCGTATTATACACTGTACAACGAGTATTATACACTGTACAACGCGCGTTATACACTGTACAACGCTTGTACACTGTACAACGCTTGTTATACACTATACAACGCGTATTATACACTGTACAACGCGTATTATACACTGTACAACGCGTATTATACACTGTACAACGCGTATTATACACTGTACAACGCCGATTGTACTCCGATACAACGAACGCGAAGCTGAGATTGAATAATCTGTGCCTGTGATAAGGATGGCGGTGGGGTGAGGTAACCTAATACCCCGGATGGCTGGGTGGCTGGCTGGCTGGCTGATATGATACCGGTGCATGTCTGTACGTCTGTCTCCGCGTGTGTGTGGTGTGGTGGCGGGGGGGGGGGCTATAGATATGTTATAATTTATGATGCGTCCTAACATTTGTCATTAATTACGCGTGACTTTGCTATTTACACGTATATACACATGTGTTTACATGTATATATGTACATGTATATATACGTATATACGTATATATATATATATATATATATATATATATATATATATATATACGTGTGTGTGTGGTTTTATTGGAGACAACACCCCTTACCACCACGTGATGTATTGTTTGTAATCTTTAACCGCGATAACGGTGATAAATGCGCGCACACATACGTACACAAATCAGCGTAGTATACTGTGGGAATACACGGTCACGAGGACACGGACATCGCGTCACGTGACCGGTATAGTGTCACTGGTTACGCCCCCAGCCGCCGCCCGCCGCCCGCCTCCTTCGCTACTATAGTAGTCGACCGCGGTCGGGGAGGGGGCGTGGCCTCGCGGCGAGGACATACCGCCACCACGGCGTATGTCCTTAGCGATGCACGACGTGTATACCGCGTGAGTGCGTGCGTGAGTGCGTGTATTGATGCGTACTGATGGCAGCGGTGATACTGCACATTAATATACGCGCTTGTGTGCGCTTATGTGTGCATGTACGCTAATTAATCACTCTCGGAAGTGTTTAAAATAACAATAATAATAATTATATTAATAATACTTATTAATAATAATAATAATAACAATATGAAAATCAACTGCGGTGAAAAACATTAACCATTACACAGAACACATGGAGGTTGAATACTAGATATCTAAATGAAGCCGAACTTTTTTAATACGAGCCGAGACTTGTACTTTTTATGCTGTCCCGTACTTTTATTGTTGTTAAATAATGATCTCAAGCCGTTCTGACACAATTACATATACAAACCCGATAATATTTCTATATTTTCATATTTAGTTCACAAAATAATCTATTATTATATATATATCTATTGTTTTTGAAACTCCTGTTTATGTACATGGTAAGTAAACATCCTTTTGTATTAATTCAAATATGGTCGATTATATCGATACATGTATGTATTAAATTAATTTATTATCGTATACTTATATGTAATATAAATCTTTAAGAAATACATTTTATCACCGATGATAATATTGACATGATAATAGCTAAATAAGTTGTGTTCCAAGACTAATTCGTTGAATGTTGGTAAACCAACTGCAGTTGGTACCATGGTATATATATCAGTATACTGAGTTATATGTTGCCTCTAGTTTAGCTAAACCTTATTTATCTTACTGGTTTAACTGAATTGCTATTTTTAGATACGAGACTGGATTGATACCCTTTATGGGGGTATTATTAAGGGGGTATTATTAAGGGGGTATACCCCACTATTAGTTATGTTCTAGTTATTTGCAGTTATATTCTAGCAAGTTAACTACAAATGTAATGGGGGGGGGATACCCCCTTACATTCAAGTGAATTTACGGAAATAAAGTAATTTTAAAGGGGGTATACCACTACTACTTGCTAGAAAATCACTTTCTAGAAAACATTTCCGCACATTATTTCCAGAAATACTGGTAGTGGGAGGTGACCTTTAAAACGAGACTGAGTCGATACTTCAAACTGTGGAATAATTTACATCAATAATGGATACTATGATCGAATAAATAATATCACCACACAAATAGTGATTCATATCGAACAACTATAGTATGGTTAAGTAGTACACTATCATATAATGTAAAGTGTACTATATACCCCCACCGGGGTACACACTGGATATATATATATATATATATATATATATATATATTAATATTCTTAATTTCGAACCTATTGCGCGTTCAACGAGGATCTTTTATAATATTTCAAGCGAATATTCGCCACTTTTTGCGATTATTCGTAAATGCGGTTTCCGTGCGAATATTCACGCAGTGCGATTAGTCACAAGACCCACGCCGTTGTTATACAGTGCGGGTTACGCAGAGCTACGAGCGAGAATAAGCTAGCGAAGGGCAGAAGAAACTAGCGAAGGACATTAGTTATGTGGGGCACACTATAGTGATTTAGTACGCATCGCATGCATTTACCGCATTATATATTAGCGAATTCGTATAGTTAACTATATATAGTTAATATATATATATATATATATATATATATATATATATATATATATATATATACTATAGTATTAAGGTTATCGCGTATAGGTCTAACTCATAGTTCGTATCGGTTACGGTCAGAGAGAGCTAGAGAGAGCTAGAGAGAGCTAGAGAGAAATAGAGAGAGCTAGAGAGAGCTAGAGAGAACTAGAGAGAGCTAGAGAGAAATATAGTGGTAATACGCAATGCCTGGCAGCGTAAGCCAATGCGGAAAGCGGAAATAAAAAATCAGCCATCTTGCGGTGACCAAATATTAAAATATAATATTCTTTTGATCGTAACTTTTTTATTATTAATTATATCAAACAAGTAAAATATGAAACTTATATTACTTTTTATCCTCTTTCCAATTGTATTAATAATGTTATTCTAACTACAAAATAAAATATCAAATAGATAAAATCCGACATTTTACGGTAACCAAATTAGATTGACGCTTTCCGCATGTAAGATACCTTGTTTACTATTCTATTTCTCTCTAGCTCTATGGTTATGGACATTGAGCTAGAGAGAAATGTGGTTACGGAGGAGGTAGTTGCACTCAATTTAAATAGGTCAGTAGGTCAGTATTAGTAGTTTATTGCGTATCGTCGGCTTAGTTGTCTGAGATATCGAGTTTTTGTATTACATTTATTATCTATAGATAGGGTACCTATGTATAGGGTATCAAACTATAATCGCATTCGTAAAAAGTCTGAGATAGACGGAGTTGACTGTATTTATCAAATATGGCATTAACTACCTTATTTGATTAATATATTAATCAAATAAGGTAGTTAATGCCATATTTGATAAATACAGTCAACTCCGTCTATCTCATACTTTTTAGGAATTCGTACATTCAACTCCGGCTAACTTTGAAACCCCGCTAACTCAGACTCAGCGCGAGTTTCGTACCTTACGTATACGCGTAACAAAAATTCGATATATCAGAAAAATTTCCATATTTCTAGACACATTTCATAGGTGCCGTCTGAGTTATCGGGAGTTCGCTGGGTTAAATTAAGGCGGACCGATACTATTCCCTAGCGAGCAAATTCTAAATTAGAGCACACGCGACTAATAATGCGTGATTAGCTATTTATTATAAAGTGATTGATTTAATGACATTCGCGTTAATTCGTTTAGCCTTTAATGAATCATAACTATGAATCATAACTATGATTAATAACTATGAATCATAACTATGATTAATAACTATGAATCATAACTATGAATCATAAAAAGCTGGATAGGGGTCACGTGTTATCGAACGTTTCATTTTAATATTGATTAGGTCATTATTATTAATGCTTATTAATGCGCTCCGCGCATGCACACCAGACTCCAGGCACCAGTAATGTTTGTGATCAATGGTAAGTCTAGCGATATGTTATAGATCGGAATAACTATACAAAATAATGTAAAAAAAAACATATATCAAAGATGAAAATTAACAAAAAATACGAATTTACCTTATTTTATTCAATCGAATACATTGCATATTAATATAAAGATATTATTAATTTAGTTATTAATATTTATTAAAAAATAATTTTGTTAATATTTCCCTTGCCACTGAGTTCATAATGTCTGATAATGTAAAGATAATATATACAATATATGATGAGATAAGATATATATATATATATATATATATATATATATATAGTTGATTGTGTCCAACAGAAGATGGGTACATGGAACATGTGATATCCAATAGTGCACATACACCGATGTGTTACGTAAGTGTGAATAGTTGTACATTGGTCTAAATAGTTGTACATTGGTCTATATATGTGAATATTGGTGTAAATAGCAGACCTTGTTCAAATAAATTGATACACCTTAGTCTAAATAATATACATTGGTATCACTGTATTTATATTGGTACATATACAAACATTGGTCTAAATAAGTGAACATTAGTCTACATATGTGAACATATTTTTACAATTATGATTTTGGTATAAATAGGTGAAACTTGGTCTACATAGGTATACTTTGGTCTAAATAGGTGATCATTGGTCTATATAGACGCATATTGGTCTACATATATGAACATTGGTCTACATAGGTGACATTTGGAATGCATAGATTAAACGTTGTCTAAAGTGATGATAATTGGTCTAAATAGATGCAACTTGGTCTAAAGTGGTGATAATTAGTTTAAATAGGTTAAACTTGATCTAAATACGTGATAAATTGTCTACATATGTGAATATTGGTCTACGTAGGTGTAACTTGTTCTAAATAGGTGAAAATTGGTCTAAATAGGTGAAAATTGGCCTAAATAGGTGCAACTTGGTCTTAATAGGTGAAAGGGCTAAACATGTAAACATTGGTCTAAATAAGTGTAACTTGCTATGAATAAGTGTACCTTGGTCTAAATAAGTGAAAATTGGTATAAATAGGTGAAAATTGGTGTATATATCGATGAAACTTGGTCTAAATAGGTTACATTTGGTATAAATAAATGAACATTGTTCAAAAGTGGTGATAATTGGTCTAAATAGGTGAAAATAGGTATACATAGATGAAACTTTGTCTACATTGATGAGCATTGATCTAAAATGGTGAAAATATATATACATAGGGACTATTAGTCTAGATAGGTGATACTTGATCGAACTAGTCGTAATTTGGTCTACATAGTGAAATTTAGTCCAAATAGATGAAAAGTTGTCTAAAGTGGTGATCATTGGTCTACAAAAATGAAACTTGATCTCAAATGATTATAATTGTTATAAAGTGGTGAAACTTGGTCTTATAAGGTGAAAATAGTATATTTATTGATGAAACATGGTCTAAATAGGTGACAAAGTTGTCAAAAATGGTGATCATTGGTCTAAATAAATGAAACAGGGTATTTATGGGTGGAAATTGGTCTAAATAAATGAAACTTGGTCAACATTGGTGATCATTGGTCTAAATATGTTATCATTTGTCTATATAGACGCATATTTGTCTACATATATGAACATTGGTCTACATAGGTTAAACTTGTTCTAAATAGTGAAAATTGATCTAAATAAATGAAATTAGTCAAAAGTGGTGATAATTGGTCTACATAGGTGAAACTTGGCCTATATAGGTGAAACTAGGTCTTAATAGGTGAAAGGACTAAACATGTAAACATTGATCTAAATAAGTTTAACTTTGTATGAATAAATTTACCTTAGTCTAAATAAGTGAACATTGGTATAAATAGATTAATATTGGTCTAAATAGGTGAAAATTGGTCTACATAGATGAAACTTGGTCTCAAGTGGTGATCATTGATCTAGATGTGTGAAACTTGGTTTAAATAGGTTAAATTTGGTATAAATAAATGAAAATTGTTCAAAAGTGATGATCATTGGTACATAGATGAAACTTGGTCTACATTTATGAGAAGTGGTCTAAAATGGTGAAAATTGATATACAAAGGTGAATATTAGTCTAGATAGGTGATACTTTGTTGAAGTAGGCGTACTTTTGTCTAAATAGGTGAAATTTGGTCAAAATAGATGAAAAGTTGTCTAAAATGCTGACCTACTTTAGATTTAATCTTTTTTAGATTGGTCCAAATAGGTGAAACTTGGTTTAAGTAGATGAAAGTTGGTATATAATGATGAAACTTGGTCTTAATAGGTGAAACATGGTATATTTATTGGTAAAACATGGTCTAAATAGGTGAAACATGGTCTTAATGGGTGAAAATTGGTCTAAATAAATAACACTTGATCAAAAAATGGTGATCATTGGTCAACATATATGAAACTAGGTCTAATAGATGAAAATTAGTATAAGTGGTGAAACTTGATATATATATATATGAAAATATTGGTCTAAATATGTGAACATTGGACTACATATGTGTAACGTGACGTAAATAAGTGTACCTTGGTCTAAATATATTTAATATTTAATAAATATACCTACCCACTGTACCTATAGGTAGGTCCTAGTTCAGCACACCTCGATACCGCGTGAGGCTGCGAGATGTGTTGATTCTCCGAGGTGTGTTGCCGAACAAACCCAGCAAACAGTAATAGCCTCATAATAGCATAATGTAGACATTTGAGGCTATTAAATATGCTGTTATGCTGCTATTATGAGGATATTACTGTTTGCCGAACAAGTAATGATTGGTAATATAATCCTATATTTGATCGCAATTAACTGCGCTATATATTCGATTACTTTTTAACAATTGAGAGACTAGGGATTTTAATCGTTCACCTTACAGCTATTATTTACCGTATCGTACGATGTTAATGTGTCGCTTGTTGGGATCGTTGATTAGCGAGTAATCGAAGTTATTAATTTGTAATATCATTAAATAATTAAGGTTCAAATTAAATTAAATTGGTATTTAAAAAATAATATTATTTATATATTTCCATAGTTTAGTATAGTTCAAATGTGTCAATGTTATGAGATGTACACTGTACATTGTACAGTGTATAGTTGACAGTGTAATGTTTATAGTTTACAGTATACATTGTGTACAATGTGCACTGTACACAAGTAATACAAATGTATACATATTAAACAAATAAATAAATATAGTCAAATATTGATGATAAATATGTTATACGATAAACTTGCCCAATATATATGTATATTGTTCCTCGGTTATAGATTCATATTCCCTACTTGTATACATATTATTCTCAATAAACTTAAAATATTTGCTCACACTGATGTTCGTTACTTATCCTCGTTCCTATATAGTAATAATTATTTACTTGTTTATTACTTATTGTTATTTATTCATTTGTTATTCAATCTATTGTCATTTATTCTAACGTTTAATGTATCTTATATTCATATAATATATTATAAAATGTATTGGAATGTCTCTTTTAATAATATATCGTACTATTATATTATTATAACGCAATAACACGTATTGAAATATCTCTTTTAATAACATAGTATACTATTACTGTAATAATACGTTTGATTACAATATAGATAGCATAGCGGCGACAGAGTAATCAACTGACAGGTGCTTAATTAGATATTATTGGAAATATTATCATCATATATGGTGGTATCCAGGTATACACACACATTCCTTGATTATTAGGTTCTCGTTTGCTGAAGTCAGATAGGTAGTGCTAGAAAATATATGTAAGTAAATAGCATAGAGCTAGAGAGAAACTAGAGTGTCTCTAGCTCTATGGTAAATGCAGAGAGTTTAGAATCTAAAATAACTCGAAGTAGTGTAATAGGGAATTAAAATATCGATTAGCATTATTCTGTATCGTATTTAGGTATTTATATAGGCTTTTAGATAGGCTTTTAGATAGGCTTTTATATTGAATTTTGTACGTTTTCAAACAATTTGTCTAGAAAGGTGTTTAGTAATACAGCTGTTGTTAGCTTTATATGGGTATAACCCATATATGGATATATATCCATATATTGGTATATACGCATATATGGGTATAACGATGTATATAACGATGGTTTGCAAGTAGGATAGCTTATACACGGTATCACACAATGTAAGGCGTATTAGTATAACATATCATAACAGAAGTGCGATAATAGGAATACCGATGACCACTGTGGCGAGTTAACCACGTGTGTAAAGGACCGAGGTCTGAATCAGCGAACCGATGACTCACCCAAGTAAACGGAGAGACGAAAAAGTCAGCTGAGAAAAAGCCAACCGCGCCCCTACGTCATCCGAATGCTATGTAATAGGTTAAAGGTTAACAGATGTTAGTATACGATAATACGCGTGACTAATTAGAGTTCGAATAACTGTGAATCACCGATATATTCGGTATCGTAATGATATGGAGACGTATACGAATAACAGACCGCGATTCTATGCATACTTTCCAATAGAAACTTTCTATCGAGTTTTGAGTATTACTAGCGTCCTATGTAGGTGTCGTATATGCAAGGATCAATACTGCACTACCCGTTGCTTATCTAGATAAGTTATTGATATTGTTATTGTTATTTTGGTAGATTCCTTTCATCATTTTCAGGAACTTAGATTAAGTTTTCACTTATAACCATGGTTATGCATATGAACATATCTCTAATGTCCCTTCGAAGCCGCTATCGTGTTAAAGCATCCGTGGGTTTAACGAGAGCACATAATTTTGTATACACACTTATATAATATCACTTCTAGATATTACTGTAAGAAATATGCAATACCTTACTAGTGCGGACAGGGTTTGAACCATGACCTACATTACGATATAAGTCGATACGTTGTTATACATAATTATATAAGATCACTTCTAAATATTATAATATTTAGCTTATAAGATTTACTGCAATGGTCGTTGACCCCGTTTGAAGTTTAACCTTTGAACCCGATTACTACTGTCTGTGTGTCTGGCACCTTACAGTGTAGATACCGCTTGTTTGTCTACAGAAGTGAATGTAGACATTGTTATAACAGTGTGTATTTAGGGAGTTGTATACATATATGCTGGAGCCGCAGTTAGTTCAGTAGTCCAGTAGTCCAGTAGTCCAGTAGTTCATTAGTCCAGGTGTCTGTATATCAACGATATATATTAGCTCAATTCATTATTTTGTGAAATTAGTGAGTTTTTAATAAGATTTATTGTGACGTAGTACTAGATAAGTATGCTTATATTAGAACTATAGTTGGTGACACACCTAAGATAGTGAGTATTTTTAAAGGATAATTGACCAATTATTCAAACAACAATATAGAAAACTTCTGTTTAATATTATATTAAAGAATAATATTATATTTATATTAAATTTATATTTCTAATATTAAAATTTATTTGTCAATAAATGCAACATTACATCTTAACTATTTACACAAATCACTTGTTAGGTAATGAATGTAACATTTCTTGTAACATAATGGGAACTCGCAAACAAAGTTCAAGAATGTTCTAGATCGTAGTAATGATATCTACAAGTCACGTGACAGTGTGTTATATCTTTACGTCGTCGGTCGTCCTCCAAGTTATATATTACTATTGTTATTGTCAGTTGTATCACTAACACGTGATATACACAAACATCACACGTGATACACACACTCAGAACACGTGATGCACACACGAACAGAACACGTGACATACACACGAACAGAACACGTGATGCACACACGAGCAGAACACGTGATACACACACGAGCAGAACACGTGATACACACACGAGCAGAACACGTGTAACAGCACGAAGATATATTGTTGTCTGTAAACTTGTCCGATATCTGCGCGGCAATATTTCACTCTAGTTGTAGGAAGGATGGATGGGCGAGAGTGCTTTATTGTACACTATAGTTGTTTTATTACTGCGCAGTTTAATAGGTTTACTAGCCCACCTCTACTAGCTACGTGTGTGTATGCGTGCGTTTGTGCCCGTGCGCGCGCGCGTGTATGCGTGCGTACGTGTCCGTCTGTGCGCTTATCTATGTCGTAGAGTTAGAAGCGACCCACAAATACATGTACACGCGACTACATTCATACATTAGGGTATATTCTACTCGTATCCTGGTACTCCGCCGCCACCACCACAACAACAACAACAACAACAACAACAACAACAACAACAACAACAACAACGACAACGACAACATTACATACATAGTTGTGCGTTGTTCACCGAGGAAACCAGAAGAGACACAGTAGGTACACGTAGACATCCGTCGGCGGGGCGGGGAGACGGATGGGAGTGGGTCGCACGATGCGCACACGGAGTGCACTCCGCCGCCCCCCGTACACGACAATAGCGACACGAGCAGATTAATAACGCGGCGCGCGCTACCGATTACGTAATTAATGACATCACGTGATAGATTCTGACACGTGACCGTCGCGTGACCGTCGCGTGACCGTCGTTATGTTAGACCGGTACGGACGTAGACCGGCGTATACCGTTGGTCATCGATGCAGTGGTGGTGGTAGTAGTGTATTGATAGTGTGCGGGCACCTACACGGGGGTGTGTGTGCGCGCCTATGTGTGCGGGTATGTGTGTACGTTGGTATGTGTGATCTGTTCATTAATCAGTGGGCCCGGGCAAGTCCACATCTCGGTTAAATGCCGTAGTAGTAGTAGTCGTTCGCCGCAGTTATTAATAGCGTTAGGACTCGCTACCACCAGGTGTCGGCAGCCGATAGCGCACAACCGGAAGTACGCACCGACGCAAGACGGACAGACATCACCACCGTGTAGCCAGACGAAAACGAGGCGGGGGGCGGGGGCGATATTAAAAACGTATTGTTATCTTTGACGTGTGCGGCGCTCTCTCGTGTGCGCGCTCTCGTGTGTGCGCTCTCTCGTGTGTGCGTGTGAGTGTGTGCGGCGCTCTCTCGTGTGTGCGCGCTCTCGTGTGTGCGCTCTCTCGTGTGTGTGCGTGTGTGTGCGTGTGTGTGTATGTGCGTGTTCGCGCGTGTGTGTGAGAGACTGTAAGCGTGTGATAATGTGCGTGTTTGTCCGTTTCTGGATGAGTGGATTTAGGTAATGATAATGCTATATTGTCATTAATTACGTATATATATATATATATATATATAAATATATATATATATATATGTGTGTAGGAAAAATTGTAAAGTATACTTTAGTATACTATAGTAAATAATATGCGTGAAATTAAAAAAATAATAGATAACAATTATAAATGATAGATACATTATTTAAATATGCACCGGGGTTATTTTTAGCTTTATAATAATGGTTATATATTTATATATATATATATATATATTATAATTAATTGTTCATGTAATACAACGTCAATATGTTATAATAAATTCATAACAGTAATAATAGTATTACTAGTATATCACATAGTATTTATATAGTATATATTACCTATTAAAAATATGTACATTGTAATACATTGTTGATATTTTATTTATATAAAGAATCACCTTCTATAAGTATACACATATACACATACACATACACACATACATATAATATGTTATATAATGAAGAATGGTTACACGTGTTTGTTACTCATACGGATATTGTAGACACAAAAACGTGCGTAGTGTACAATCATACATAAACTTATATATATATATATATATATTTACATAAATAATCATATATATTTTATAATAAATGCATGTTAGCATGTAATTACATACACATACTCGTTATAACTAGATATAGTTAATGATGTTACCACAGCATTATGTACACACGTATCGGCCATTGTAATGCTTATATCGAATACTACAAACGTACTTACTTACTATATAGTATAGTATAGTACTTACTATATATATATATATATATTAAATATATTCAATATATTGTACGGGAGAGTTAGCAGTGACTATAGACTAAGTGAACACTTCGAAAGATATCACGACTATTAGGATAAGGTCGCGCGCCTAAAACGCATACACAAGCATACGTACGAACTCACACACATTCGCGCACACACGATCACACACGCACGCACACACACACACGCGCACACACATTACCAGGAAATAGATAAACGAGTTAGTTTAAACGATAAAACATTAAGTTAACACGCCGCTGTCAAACAATGCCACCGGAACTACTACTTCTACTATTATTGATGTGTGGACTCGTTAGAGAACGTTAATGATGAACGTGTATCAGTTCTCGGGCAGGCCGGTGATGAGATGTTATAGCATCTATAGTATAAATGCTATAGTATACTAGCGGACCGGAAGTACTAGCGCGGCGTGCGCATGTGCTGCGTATCTGGGTCAACAAATCATCTTTTTTCTCCTCCTCCTCCTCCTCCTCCTCCTCCTCCTCCTCCTCCTCCTCCCCCTCATTTACTACTGCCACTACTACTGCCACTAAGTAGAGTACGATTATGAAATATTGCGTAACTCAACATCCGGAGAACGTGATCACGTGATGATGATGATACCACTGTGCGTATGTGTGTGCGCGCGCACGAATAGATAGCTAGCGGTGCGCCGCACTATAGTGAATAGTAATACTACCGCACTATAGTGCTAGGGTAGTTCGTAGGCTGGGGACGGCGTTCTAAAAATAGATTTAAGTTTGAATTCTGATTTATCGGCCACTCCGCGAGTGTCTGTCCGTCCGCGCGTGTCTGTCTGTACGTCCGCTCGCATGTGTGTGCGTGTAACCGTATACGCTTGAGTTGAGAGAACCACGTGAGAGTGAGTGCGAGTGTGCGAGTGCGCGAGTGTGTGCGCGTTGGTGTGCGGTAATGCATACGTACTTATTTAATAGATATTGTAGTAAAATGTTCACGTAAAGTACAAATGTTATGACTAATATTTTAGGATACTCGCGTGTATCTATGTCTTATTAATTAACATTGCTTACTTTTGTTAATGTATACATTAAGGTATACCTACTTAAAATAGCGAGGTTTCCGTTAACCCACGGTTAACCCCTTATATGGTAGTAACCTTTACGATGAAACGAGCGCTAGTAACCCTTATGATGCAATAAGCACTAGTATTTAATATTCGTGTAAAAAACTTATATAATTGAGAATATGTGTAATTGTTCACAACCAACTCCAGTATTTTATCTTTTAAAAGTCTAATATTATGTATTTTTAATATTATATATATATATATATATATTAATGTTTAATATGAACTATAACTATAGTTACCATATATGGTTATAGAAAAGGGCTTTGGTTATAGTTAGAGTCGTATAGTTATTATATATTCGAAATTGTATCGAAAATTCTTTTGAATTAACTAGAAATCATATAGTTCTAGAATACTGTGATTTCACTTTTATATATAAAATGTTTAACCTAATAATATAAAAGTTTGATTAGGCATTACAAAAAACAGTCAAATAAGGCAAGGCTGTAGTAGTGGCCGATAGTACCAGAAAATGCGATAGGTGTCTCGTAATTTATTCGATTTATATTTTTTTAATTATGTAATATTAAATAATTATATTTATGATACATACGCACCTTATTTGATTCAATGACTTAATTATATATACATATACTCTTACACACACATAAGCATAAATATATATAATCATGTTTTTTGTCAAAATTTGACAACAATTTTTGCCCCCTTCCCTCCCCTACATCGAGTATACTCGATATTGAACTTCTTGCTCGTATACTCTTATCGTATACATATATGTTTCAACATCTGCGCTACCAAATAATATGTACTAAATATAAATATGTATATATATATATACAATGTATATTATACATTATAATGATGTTATTTAATATATATAAATATCTCGAAAAAAAATATAACATTTATAATTATTTTTGAGATTGTTCCTCATTTCCATTCATAATAAAATGTATTTTTAATGAATACAATTACATTGAATAACTATGCTTACTCGTCAATTTTAATAATAAACGAGTACCGGGAAGCCGGTGTTTTAATATTAATCATGTCAGTGTTTACTTATTAATAAATACTTTCGAAGTGAATCAATACAACTATGTTTAGTATCGCGATCACGCTATAGCGATACGATCATGTTCAGTGTTCAGTACATTATCGGTAGTAGTTTTTTAGGCTTTTTAACATGTATCGCGATACAATGAAAAGTAGGTCAATTAGTAACAATAATATATATATATATATATATATACATATTATATTATTGTATACAAGATTGGTGATTATGAATGTACGTCTAGTATAACATATATTAATACAACGTATAGATTATATCAATATATAGATGCGTTTATAGATGTATTGATATCGGCATCGCAAAACGATATTATTGATTACGAATTATGAACGGTACACAATGGGGGGGGGGGTTTATCGTCACGTATACGATAACTATGACATCATAACAATAGCGATGACATCATAACAATAGCGATGACACCGTAACAATAGCGATGACGCCGTAACAAAAACGATGACATCATCATCAATAATACATCGAGAGAGACTTTCCGACCCTCCCCCCCCCCGATTGTTTACGGCTACGGTGATAATATAACGACGGTGACTCATGCCGGTGACTCATGACGGTGACTCACTATCTCGTCCGCGCGTGAGTCATCGTTATCTATGCGTCACACTTGTCTATCTATCCTGCGAGTGTGTCGGTGACCGGTTAATAATTAATAACCGGTAGATTACTGGCATCGGCGGCGATACGACTTCCGAGTATTGCATTATGGGTATACAATGTACACGTGTGTATTAGTAGTAGTAGCGAGGACATGTATTTGCAAGTAATGATAGTAGCAAGCACATGTCCTTGAAGCATCATCGGATAGCTATAGGTATGCGTATGACGGTGGTGATGGTGATTTTATTAAAACACTAATTCAATTATAAAATTCTTATAGTGTGACAATAATATATAAAAAACCATAAATAAATGTAATAATAAGTACAGACAAGTGTACAACGTCGCGAAAACGAATATATTTGAAGTTCAGATATCATGAACGAGGAGGTACTTCTTTAGTTAATATTTGAATGTTGTTATTGAGGTATTGATGGTATTGAGGGATATATGGAGTTGATTCCAAAAGGAGGCTAGCGCAAACAGAGTAGCGACGCTTCCCAAGTTTTCCCGGCGAAAGGATGGTTCAGTCAGGACCGTATAGTTAGAGGGTCGTAGGTGGCGTGGTGCAGTATGGAGAGAAATTAGTCGATAATGGTAATCAGGTTGTTTAGTCAGTAGGGAGGAATATAGAATGGATATAATTAAAGTTGATTTAATTTAAGTTGAGCTATTTTTTTTGCGGATGGTCAGTTAAGTTGTGTTCGTAGGTTAGTTATACTTGTAGTGTAGTCAGTTTTTTTAGTCGGTAGATTAGTATAAGTGATCTGTTAGTTGAATAAGTAAGTAGTATAGGTATGCAGTAGTATAGTCGATACCGAATTAAAGTATGGGTAATAGTTTGTGCGGTGGATGTTGTTATGTAAGGACATAAATTGTTTATATTGAATAAATGGTGAAATGTGGAAGCTTTTAATGTTGATATGTGTTTATCAAAAGTTAATTTGTTATTAATATGGATGCCTAGATATTTTGATGTAGTACAAGGAGGGATTAGGGTATTACCTAGTTACATTCGTGGGAATATTCTAGTGGGAAGGGGAATGGTATGCGTGTGTGTTTATGTAGGTAATAATTGCATTACTATAGTACCAGGTCGAGCATGCTCGGCAGTTTTTGACACTTTGCTTCCATCCATATCGTTTTTTCATCGCAGTTGATAGCTCATCGTGTGTACACTGTACTCTGTACAGTGTACACTGTGCAATGTACAGTGTACATACGGTATCTTCCATCGGTTTTCGGTGGTCGTCCTCGAGGTTTTTACCTATGAATAGTAGCGGCTGCCAAAGAAGTAAATCACTTGAAAGGTCGTTTTTACTTCTCCAGGAATGTCCTGCGAATATTAGACGTTATTTTCGTATAGAGTTTGTAATTTGTTGTATTTTACAGTATAATTCTTTATTCGTTAGGTGCTGTTTCCATGTTTTATTTAGTATAGTTCGAAGCATTATAGTATACGCTCCATAAATTTTTTTCTCTAAATTTGATGTTAAAGTCCATGTTATGGCACCATAAACAAGTACAGATTCTACTGTGGCTCTGAAAAAGCTTCTTTTTAGATTGTCGGACATTTGTTATTTCCAAATAGTATGCATGCTGTTCAGTGCTGACCAATCTTTGGATATACTTATTTAAATATTAGTTTCTGTTGAACTAATGTAGCTACCAATAGATTTGAAGTTTTCGACTTGTTTTATGATATTACCGTTTTTTTTTCATGTTAACATCATAACTATTCGGTTTTAATCTTATATATTCAGTCTTATCAGAATTGTTCCGGAGTCCGATATCCTTTTCTGTGTCTTCGATTTGGTGTAGTAATGTATTTGCATCCTTCATTGTATTCGTAGTAACATCAATATCGTCGGTATAATCAATATATGTTATATATAAAGCTGGATATCGTCTGGATCTTCTTTGAGTCAGTGTGAATCCTAACTCTGTACTGTTATCTATAGAAGTCTTAAGAATATAATCGAATTATACTATAAACAGGAAAGGTGCGAGATTCTATGAATAGTAGTGTTGTTGGTAGGTTTTTCGATTTTAAACCTTCTAGTATGCGACGGATTGTTAACATTTGTCCTTATGTCGATCTGTTTTTCCTGAAGCCATTTTGATTTTTCCGTAGTATAGATCGATCTCTGGTCTTATTCGATTTAATATCATCAGGTTGAATATCTTAACAGCAATTGAACGTTAATGTAATTCCCTTATAGTTTTTGGTTATGGATACATTTCCTTTTTTAGGGAAAGGTAGTATACATCATTCTCTCCACCTTTCAATAACTTCTTGAGAATATACACTATTGCAGGATTCAAATAAGAATTCTTGAAATTCACCCAATTTCCATACTTCTGTGGAATTTCATCTAAACCTACAGATTTTCCATTTTGAATATTTTGTTTAGCTTTTCTTAGTTCGTATGCAGTAAATAATCCAGTTTTTATATCTATTTGATAATTGGCTTGTTAAATAATTTCATTATATGTTGGGATTGGTGTTGGTTTCTTTGAAGTGGTCATGCCATATATGTATGTGTTCTTTTTCGCCAGTATCTTTAAGTTTGGCTTTAGTAGATTTCTTTCTTCCACTAAATTCGTTAAATGTTTTCCAGGCGAGTGCTGATTTTTTAAAACTAATTGCGGTTTGTATTTCTTCAATATTTCGAGTTACATATTCTTCTTGTTCTCTTTCATACGTGTTTGTGAGTGGATTTTGAACCCTTATGAAGTTTTTGATATTTCTTTGAGTTGGATCGCTATTTTTAAGTTCAGCTGTCTGATGAAGTATTTCACGTTTCTGACAGATATACAGAGTTTCCCATGGTAGTCTCTTTTTTAGTTTTGGTTTTAACGGAATTACATTTGTAGCAGCTTCTTTGCAAGCTTTCACAACATTATTATATCTTGTGTTTGCAGATAAAGCTGTTATATCAACTTCTTGGAGAGTTGAAAATCTATTTTTCACTTCGGTTACAAAGCTACTACGGATATCAGATTGTGTTTAAGTCTGGTCCAATCATAAGGTTTATTATTACATACTTTATTTTTATTTGCTCTCAAACAAAGTCGTATTTCAATTGAAATAATACGATGATCAGATGCTAAGCTGATAAATGAATTATATCCTCTACAATTTGTAAGGCTGTTTTTCCACTTCTTATTTATGATTAGGAATTAAATGTGTGACTTAAAGCCATTTGGAGAGGCGTGTGTCCAGAGTTGTCCTGATCTTGTCTGGAAGTGCGTATTCAAACATAATAGATTGTTTTCTTGAAGAAAATAATTTATAATATTTCCATTACGATTTGTAGTTCTGTGTAACGAATATTTGTATACGTCATCTTTTCCGAGTTGCGCATTGAAGTCTCCTCAGAGTATTAGTACATTATGTTTTGAAATATGTCTATAAAAGTGGTTAGATCGGTGTAGAATCTCTCTGTGTGTCCTGTTCGTCACTTCCTTTTGTTAGACTATACTATAGTGACTATATCATGCCATTACGGTTGTCTGTGGGTTTCCATGGATGATGTATTGCCATTATTCTGGATGTTATCTTATCAACACTAGATATAGCTTCATAAGCCCTTGAGTTGAGCAATATTCCACTTCCTCCAGTGGCTGCATTCATGCTATTCCTCCACGCAGAGCAGGTTAGAAGTTTCCACCGACCAAAGGTCATGTTCCTTGATATCAGTGTTTAAATGTACGGTGCTATGTTATTGTATGCATATCACTTCTTGTCCAGTTCTTTCAGCGGAGGCTACCAGTTCAGGTGTTTTCCATTGTTTTCGTAGTGTTTGCGTATTTAGAGATCCGATATAGTAATATAGTAATATAGTAACATTGTAATATAATAACATAGTAATATATCAACATAGTAATATAATAACATAGTAATATATTAACATAGTAGTATAATACTATAATAACATAGTAATATAGTAACATAGTAACATAGTAACATAGTAACATAGTAACATAGTAACATAGTAATATAGTAACCTAATAATATAGTAACAGAGTAACAGAGTAACATAGTAACATAGTAACATAGTAATATAGTAACATAGTAACATAGTAACATAGTAATATAGTAACATAGTAACATAGTAATATAGTAACCTAATAATATAGTAACAGAGTAACAGAGTAACATAGTAACATAGTAACATAGTAACATAGTAACATAGTAACATAGTAACATAGTAACATAGTAACATAGTAATATAGTAACATAGTAACATAGTAACATAGTAACATAGTAACATAGTAATATAGTAACATAGTAACATAGTAACATAGTAACATAGTAATATAGTAACCTAATAATATAGTAACAGAGTAACAGAGTAACATAGTAACATAGTAACATAGTAATATAGTAACATAGTAACATAGTAATATAGTAACCTAATAATATAGTAACAGAGTAACAGAGTAACATAGTAACATAGTAACATAGTAATATAGTAACATAGTAACATAGTAACATAGTAATATAGTAACATAGTAACATAGTAATATAGTAACCTAGTAACATAGTAACATAGTAACATAGTAACATAGTAACATAGTAACATAGTAACATAGTAATATAGTAACATAGTAACATAGTAACATAGTAATATAGTAACATAGTAACATAGTAATATAGTAACCTAATAATATAGTAACAGAGTAACAGAGTAACATAGTAACATAGTAACATAGTAACATAGTAACATAGTAATATAGTAATATAGTTACAGAGTAACATAGTAACATAGTAACATAGTAACATAGTAACATAGTAACAGAGTAACATAGTAATATAGTAACATAGTAACATAGTAACATAGTAACATAGTAACATAGTAACATAGTAACATAGTAACATAGTAACATAGTAACATAGTAACATAGTAACATAGTAATATAGTAATATAGTAACAGAGTAACATAGTAACATAGTAACATAGTAACATAGTAACATAGTAACAGAGTAACATAGTAATATAGTAACATAGTAACATAGTAACATAGTAACATAGTAACATAGTAACATAGTAATATAGTAACATAGTAACATAGTAACATAGTAACAGAGTAACATAGTAATATAGTAACATAGTAATATAACGTAACATAGTAACATAGTAACATAGTAATATAGTAACATAGTAACAGAGTAACATAGTAATATAGTAACATAGTAATATAGTAACATAGTAACATAGTAACATAGTAATATAGTAACATAGTAACATAGTAATATAGTAACCTAATAATATAGTAACATAGTAACATAGTAACATAGTAACATAGTAACATAGTAACATAGTAATATAGTAACATAGTAACATAGTAACATAGTAACATAGTAACATAGTAACATAGTAACATAGTAACATAGTAACATAGTAACATAGTAACATAGTAACAGAGTAACATAGTAACATAGTAACATAGTAACATAGTAACATAGTAACAGAGTAACATAGTAATATAGTAACATAGTAATATAACGTAACATAGTAACATAGTAACATAGTAACATAGTAACATAGTAACAGAGTAATATAGTAACATAGTAACATAGTAACATAGTAACATAGTAACAGAGTAACATAGTAATATAGTAACATAGTAATATAACGTAACATAGTAACATAGTAACATAGTAACATAGTAATATAGTAACCTAATAATATAGTAACAGAGTAACAGAGTAACATAGTAACATAGTAACATAGTAACATAGTAACATAGTAATATAGTAATATAGTTACAGAGTAACATAGTAACATAGTAACATAGTAACATAGTAACATAGTAACAGAGTAACATAGTAATATAGTAACATAGTAACATAGTAACATAGTAACATAGTAACATAGTAACATAGTAACATAGTAACATAGTAACATAGTAACATAGTAACATAGTAATATAGTAATATAGTAACAGAGTAACATAGTAACATAGTAACATAGTAACATAGTAACATAGTAACAGAGTAACATAGTAATATAGTAACATAGTAACATAGTAACATAGTAACATAGTAACATAGTAACATAGTAATATAGTAACATAGTAATATAGTAACATAGTAACATAGTAACATAGTAACATAGTAACATAGTAACATAGTAACATAGTAACATAGTAACATAGTAACATAGTAACAGAGTAACATAGTAACATAGTAACATAGTAACATAGTAACATAGTAACAGAGTAACATAGTAATATAGTAACATAGTAATATAACGTAACATAGTAACATAGTAACATAGTAACATAGTAACATAGTAACATAGTAACAGAGTAACATAGTAACATAGTAACATAGTAATATAGTAACATAGTAACATAGTAACATAGTAACATAGTAACATAGTAACATAGTAACATAGTAACATAGTAACATAGTAATATAGTAACATAGTAATATAGTAATATAGTAACATAGTAACATAGTAATATAGTAACATAGTAACATAGTAACATAGTAACATAGTAACATAGTAACATAGTAACATAGTAATATAGTAACAGAGTAACATAGTAATATAGTAACATAGTAACAGAGTAACAGAGTAACATAGTAACATAGTAATATAGTAACCTAATAATATAGTAACAGAGTAACATAGTAATATAGTAACATAGTAACATAGTAATATAGTAACCTAATAATATAGTAACAGAGTAACAGAGTAACATAGTAACATAGTAACAGAGTAACATAGTAATATAGTAACATAGTAACATAGTAATATAGTAACCTAATAATATAGTAACAGAGTAACAGAGTAACATAGTAACATAGTAACATAGTAATATAGTAACATAGTAACATAGTAACATAGTAATATAGTAACATAGTAACATAGTAATATAGTAACCTAATAATATAGTAACAGAGTAACAGAGTAACATAGTAACATAGTAACATAGTAACATAGTAACATAGTAACATAGTAATATAGTAACAGAGTAACATAGTAATATAGTAACATAGTAACAGAGTAACAGAGTAACATAGTAACATAGTAATATAGTAACCTAATAATATAGTAACAGAGTAACATAGTAATATAGTAACATAGTAACATAGTAATATAGTAACCTAATAATATAGTAACAGAGTAACAGAGTAACATAGTAACATAGTAACATAGTAATATAGTAACATAGTAACATAGTAATATAGTAACATAGTAACATAGTAATATAGTAACAGAGTAACAGAGTAACATAGTAACATAGTAATATAGTAACATAGTAACATAGTAACATAGTAATATAGTAACATAGTAACATAGTAATATAGTAACCTAATAATATAGTAACAGAGTAACAGAGTAACATAGTAACATAGTAACATAGTAACATAGTAACATAGTAACATAGTAATATAGTAACAGAGTAACATAGTAATATAGTAACATAGTAACAGAGTAACAGAGTAACATAGTAACATAGTAATATAGTAACCTAATAATATAGTAACAGAGTAACATAGTAATATAGTAACATAGTAACATAGTAATATAGTAACCTAATAATATAGTAACAGAGTAACAGAGTAACATAGTAACATAGTAACATAGTAATATAGTAACATAGTAACAGAGTAACAGAGTAACATAGTAACATAGTAACATAGTAACATAGTAACATAGTAACATAGTAACATAGTAACATAGTAACATAGTAACATAGTAACATAGTAACATAGTAACATAGTAACATAGTAACATAGTAATATAGTAACAGAGTAACATAGTAATATAGTAACATAGTAACAGAGTAACAGAGTAACATAGTAACATAGTAATATAGTAACCTAATAATATAGTAACAGAGTAACATAGTAATATAGTAACATAGTAACATAGTAATATAGTAACCTAATAATATAGTAACAGAGTAACAGAGTAACATAGTAACATAGTAACATAGTAACATAGTAACATAGTAACAGAGTAACAGAGTAACATAGTAACATAGTAATATAGTAACAGAGTAACATAGTAACATAGTAACATAGTAACATAGTAACATAGTAATATAGTAACATAGTAACATAGTAATATAGTAACCTAATAATATAGTAACAGAGTAACAGAGTAACATAGTAACATAGTAACATAGTAACATAGTAACATAGTAACAGAGTAACAGAGTAACATAGTAACATAGTAATATAGTAACCTAATAATATAGTAACAGAGTAACATAGTAATATAGTAACATAGTAACATAGTAATATAGTAACCTAATAATATAGTAACAGAGTAACAGAGTAACATAGTAACATAGTAACATAGTAATATAGTAACATAGTAACAGAGTAACAGAGTAACATAGTAACATAGTAACATAGTAACATAGTAAAATAGTAACATAGTAATATAGTAACATAGTAATATAGTAACATAGTAACATAGTAACATAGTAACATAGTAACATAGTAACATAGTAACATAGTAACATAGTAACATAGTAACATAGTAACATAGTAATATAGTAACAGAGTAACATAGTAATATAGTAACATAGTAACAGAGTAACAGAGTAACATAGTAACATAGTAATATAGTAACCTAATAATATAGTAACAGAGTAACATAGTAATATAGTAACATAGTAACATAGTAATATAGTAACCTAATAATATAGTAACAGAGTAACAGAGTAACATAGTAACATAGTAACATAGTAATATAGTAACATAGTAACAGAGTAACAGAGTAACATAGTAACATAGTAACATAGTAACATAGTAACATAGTAACATAGTTACATAGTAACATAGTAACATAGTAACATAGTAACATAGTAACATAGTAACATAGTAACATAGTAACATAGTAACATAGTAACATAGTAACATAGTAACATAGTAACATAGTAACAGAGTAACATAGTAACATAGTAACATAGTAACATAGTAACATAGTAACATAGTAACAGAGTAACATAGTAACATAGTAACATAGTAACATAGTAACATAGTAACATAGTAACATAGTAACATAGTAATATAGTAACAGAGTAACATAGTAATATAGTAACATAGTAACAGAGTAACAGAGTAACATAGTAACATAGTAATATAGTAACCTAATAATATAGTAACAGAGTAACATAGTAATATAGTAACATAGTAACATAGTAATATAGTAACCTAATAATATAGTAACAGAGTAACAGAGTAACATAGTAACATAGTAACATAGTAATATAGTAACATAGTAACAGAGTAACAGAGTAACATAGTAACATAGTAACATAGTAACATAGTAACATAGTAACATAGTAACAGAGTAACATAGTAACATAGTAACATAGTAACATAGTAACATAGTAACATAGTAACATAGTAACATAGTAACATAGTAACAGAGTAACATAGTAACATAGTAACATAGTAACATAGTAACATAGTAACATAGTAACATAGTAATATAGTAACAGAGTAACATAGTAATATAGTAACATAGTAACAGAGTAACAGAGTAACATAGTAACATAGTAATATAGTAACCTAATAATATAGTAACAGAGTAACATAGTAATATAGTAACATAGTAACATAGTAATATAGTAACCTAATAATATAGTAACAGAGTAACAGAGTAACATAGTAACATAGTAACATAGTAACATAGTAACATAGTAACATAGTAATATAGTAACATAGTAATATAGTAACATAGTAACATAGTAATATAGTAACCTAATAATATAGTAACAGAGTAACATAGTAATATAGTAACATAGTAACATAGTAATATAGTAACCTAATAATATAGTAACAGAGTAACAGAGTAACATAGTAACATAGTAACATAGTAATATAGTAACATAGTAACAGAGTAACAGAGTAACATAGTAACATAGTAACATAGTAACATAGTAACATAGTAACATAGTTACATAGTAACATAGTAACATAGTAACATAGTAACATAGTAACATAGTAACATAGTAACATAGTAACATAGTAACATAGTAACATAGTAACATAGTAACATAGTAACATAGTAATATAGTAACATAGTAACATAGTAACATAGTAACATAGTAACATAGTAACATAGTAACATAGTAACATAGTAATATAGTAACATAGTAATATAGTAACATAGTAACATAGTAATATAGTAACCTAATAATATAGTAACAGAGTAACAGAGTAACATAGTAACATAGTAACATAGTAATATAGTAACATAGTAACAGAGTAACAGAGTAACAGAGTAACATAGTAACATAGTAACCTAATAATATAGTAACATAGTAACATAGTAACATAGTAACATAGTAACATAGTAACATAGTAATATAGTAACATAGTAATATAGTAACATAGTAACATAGTAATATAGTAACCTAATAATATAGTAACAGAGTAACAGAGTAACATAGTAAAATAGTAACATAGTAACATAGTAACATAGTAACATAGTAATATAGTAACATAGTAATATAGTAACATAGTAACATAGTAACATAGTAACCTAATAATATAGTAATATAGTAATATAGTAACATAGTAACATAGTAACATAGTAACATAGTAATATAGTAACCTAATAATATAGTAATATAGTAACATAGTAACATAGTAACATAGTAACATAGTAACGGAGTAATATAGTAACAGAGTAACATAGTAACATAGTAACATAGTAACATAGTAACATAGTAACATAGTAACATAGTAACATAGTAACATAGTAACATAGTAACATAGTAACATAGTAACATAGTAACATAGTAATATAGTAACATAGTAATATAGTAACAGAGTAACATAGTAATATAGTAACATAGTAACAGAGTAACAGAGTAACATAGTAACATAGTAATATAGTAACCTAATAATATAGTAACAGAGTAACATAGTAACATAGTAATATAGTAACATAGTAACATAGTAACATAGTAACATAGTAACATAGTAATATAGTAACATAGTAACATAGTAACATAGTAACATAGTAATATAGTAACATAGTAACATAGTAATATAGTAACCTAATAATATAGTAACAGAGTAACAGAGTAACATAGTAACATAGTAACATAGTAATATAGTAACATAGTAACAGAGTAACAGAGTAACATAGTAACATAGTAACATAGTAACATAGTAACATAGTAACATAGTAATATAGTAACATAGTAACATAGTAACATAGTAACATAGTAACATAGTAACATAGTAACATAGTAACATAGTAACATAGTAACATAGTAACATAGTAACATAGTAACATAGTAACATAGTAACATAGTAATATAGTAACATAGTAACATAGTAACATAGTAACATAGTAACATAGTAACATAGTAACATAGTAACATAGTAATATAGTAACAGAGTAACATAGTAATATAGTAACATAGTAACAGAGTAACAGAGTAACATAGTAACATAGTAATATAGTAACCTAATAATATAGTAACAGAGTAACATAGTAACATAGTAATATAGTAACATAGTAACATAGTAACCTAATAATATAGTAACATAGTAACATAGTAACATAGTAACATAGTAACATAGTAACATAGTAACATAGTAATATAGTAATATAGTAACAGAGTAACATAGTAACATAGTAACATAGTAACAGAGTAACATGGTAACATAGTAACATAGTAACATAGTAACATAGTAACAGAGTAACATAGTAACATAGTAACATAGTAACATAGTAACATAGTAACATAGTAACATAGTAACATAGTAACATAGTAACATAGTAACATAGTAACATAGTAACATAGTAACATAGTAACATAGTAACATAGTAACATAGTAACATAGTAACATAGTAACATAGTAACATAGTAACATAGTAACATAGTAACATAGTAACATAGTAACAGAGTAACATAGTAATATAGTAACATAGTAACATAGTAACATAGTAACATAGTAACATAGTAACATAGTAACATAGTAACATAGTAACATAGTAACATAGTAACATAGTAACATAGTAACATAGTAACATAGTAACATAGTAACATAGTAACAGAGTAACATAGTAACATAGTAACATAGTAACATAGTAACATAGTAACATAGTAACATAGTAACATAGTAACATAGTAACATAGTAACATAGTAACATAGTAACATAGTAACATAGTAACAGAGTAACATAGTAACATAGTAACATAGTAACATAGTAACATAGTAACATAGTAACATAGTAACATAGTAACATAGTAACATAGTAACATAGTAACATAGTAACATAGTAACATAGTAACATAGTAACATAGTAACATAGTAACATAGTAACATAGTAACAGAGTAACATAGTAACATAGTAATATAGTAACATAGTAACATAGTAACATAGTAACAGAGTAACATAGTAACATAGTAACATAGTAACATAGTAATATAGTAACATAGTAACATAGTAACATAGTAACATAGTAACATAGTAACATAGTAATATAGTAACATAGTAACATAGTAACATAGTAATATAGTAACCTAATAATATAGTAACAGAGTAACAGAGTAACATAGTAACATAGTAACATAGTAATATAGTAACATAGTAACAGAGTAACATAGTAACATAGTAATATAGTAACATAGTAACATAGTAACATAGTAACAGAGTAACATAGTAACATAGTAACATAGTAACATAGTAATATAGTAACATAGTAACATAGTAACATAGTAACATAGTAACATAGTAACATAGTAATATAGTAACATAGTAACATAGTAACATAGTAATATAGTAACCTAATAATATAGTAACAGAGTAACAGAGTAACATAGTAACATAGTAACATAGTAATATAGTAACATAGTAACAGAGTAACAGAGTAACATAGTAACATAGTAACATAGTAACATAGTAACATAGTAACATAGTAATATAGTAACATAGTAACAGAGTAACATAGTAACATAGTAACATAGTAACATAGTAACATAGTAACATAGTAACATAGTAACATAGTAACATAGTAACATAGTAACATAGTAACATAGTAACATAGTAACATAGTAACATAGTAACATAGTAACATAGTAACATAGTAACATAGTAACATAGTAACATAGTAATATAGTAACAGAGTAACATAGTAATATAGTAACATAGTAACAGAGTAACAGAGTAACATAGTAACATAGTAATATAGTAACCTAATAATATAGTAACAGAGTAACATAGTAATATAGTAACATAGTAACATAGTAATATAGTAACCTAATAATATAGTAACAGAGTAACAGAGTAACATAGTAACATAGTAACATAGTAATATAGTAACATAGTAACATAGTAACATAGTAACATAGTAACATAGTAACATAGTAACATAGTAACATAGTAACATAGTAACATAGTAATATAGTAACAGAGTAATATAGTAACATAGTAACATAGTAACATAGTAACATAGTAACATAGTAACATAGTAATATAGTAACATAGTAACATAGTAACATAGTAACATAGTAACATAGTAACATAGTAACATAGTAACATAGTAACATAGTAACATAGTAACATAGTAATATAGTAACAGAGTAATATAGTAACATAGTAACATAGTAACATAGTAACATAGTAACATAGTAACATAGTAATATAGTAACATAGTAACATAGTAACATAGTAACATAGTAACATAGTAACATAGTAACATAGTAACAGAGTAACATAGTAACATAGTAACATAGTAACATAGTAATATAGTAACATAGTAACATAGTAACATAGTAACATAGTAACATAGTAACATAGTAACATAGTAACATAGTAACATAGTAACATAGTAATATAGTAACATAGTAACATAGTAACATAGTAACATAGTAACATAGTAACATAGTAACATAGTAACATAGTAACATAGTAACATAGTAACAGAGTAACAGAGTAACATAGTAACATAGTAACATAGTAACATAGTAACATAGTAACATAGTAACATAGTAACAGAGTAACATAGTAACATAGTAACATAGTAACATAGTAACATAGTAACATAGTAACAGAGTAACATAGTAACATAGTAACATAGTAACATAGTAACATAGTAACATAGTAACATAGTAACAGAGTAACAGAGTAACATAGTAACATAGTAACATAGTAACATAGTAACATAGTAACATAGTAACATAGTAACAGAGTAACATAGTAACATAGTAACATAGTAACATAGTAACATAGTAACATAGTAACATAGTAACATAGTAACATAGTAACATAGTAACAGAGTAACATAGTAACATAGTAACATAGTAACATAGTAACATAGTAACATAGTAATATAGTAACCTAATAATATAGTAACATAGTAACATAGTAACATAGTAACATAGTAACATAGTAACATAGTAACAGAGTAACATAGTAACAGAGTAACATAGTAACATAGTAATATAGTAACATAGTAACATAGTAACATAGTAACATAGTAACATAGTAACATAGTAACATAGTAACGGAGTAACATAGTAACATAGTAACATAGTAACATAGTAACATAGTAACATAGTAACATAGTAATATAGTAACAGAGTAACATAGTAATATAGTAACATAGTAACATAGTAACATAGTAACATAGTAACATAGTAACATAGTAACATAGTAACATAGTAATATAGTAACAGAGTAACATAGTAATATAGTAACATAGTAACATAGTAACATAGTAACATAGTAACATAGTAACATAGTAACATAGTAACATAGTAACAGAGTAATATAGTAACATAGTAATATAGTAACATAGTAACATAGTAACATAGTAACATAGTAATATAGTAACATAGTAACATAGTAACATAGTAACATAGTAATATAGTAACCTAATAATATAGTAACATAGTAACATAGTAACATAGTAACATAGTAACATAGTAACATAGTAACATAGTAACATAGTAACATAGTAATAGAGTAACATAGTAACATAGTAACATAGTAACATAGTAACATAGTAACATAGTAACATAGTAACATAGTAACATAGTAACAGAGTAACATAGTAACAGAGTAACATAGTAACATAGTAACAGAGTAACATAGTAACATAGTAATATAGTAACATAGTAACATAGTAACATAGTAACATAGTAACATAGTAACATAGTAACATAGTAACATAGTAACATAGTAACATAGTAATATAGTAATATAGTAACATAGTAACATAGTAACATAGTAACATAGTAACATAGTAACAGAGTAACAGAGTAACATAGTAACATAGTAACATAGTAACATAGTAACATAGTAACATAGTAACATAGTAACATAGTAACATAGTAACATAGTAACATAGTAACATAGTAACATAGTAACAGAGTAACATAGTAACATAGTAACATAGTAACATAGTAACATAGTAACATAGTAACATAGTAACATAGTAACATAGTAACATAGTAACATAGTAATATAGTAACATAGTAATATAGTAACATAGTAACATAGTAATATAGTAACCTAATAATATAGTAACAGAGTAACAGAGTAACATAGTAACATAGTAATATAGTAACATAGTAACATAGTAACATAGTAACATAGTAACATAGTAACAGAGTAACATAGTAATATAGTAACATAGTAACATAGTAACATAGTAACAGAGTAACATAGTAATATAGTAACATAGTAACATAGTAACATAGTAATATAGTAACATAGTAACATAGTAACAGAGTAATATAGTAACATAGTAACATAGTAACATAGTAACATAGTAACATAGTAACATAGTAACATAGTAACATAGTAACATAGTAACATAGTAACATAGTAACATAGTAATATAGTAACATAGTAACATAGTAATATAGTAACATAGTAACATAGTAATATAGTAACAGAGTAACATAGTAACATAGTAACATAGTAACATAGTAATATAGTAACATAGTAACATAGTAACATAGTAACATAGTAATATAGTAACATAGTAACATAGTAACAGAGTAACATAGTAACATAGTAACATAGTAACATAGTAACATAGTAATATAGTAACATAGTAACATAGTAACATAGTAACATAGTAACATAGTAACATAGTAACATAGTAACATAGTAACATAGTAACATAGTAACATAGTAACATAGTAACATAGTAATATAGTAACATAGTAACATAGTAACATAGTAACATAGTAACATAGTAACATAGTAACATAGTAACATAGTAACATAGTAATATAGTAATATAGTAACAGAGTAACATAGTAACATAGTAACATAGTAACATAGTAACATAGTAACATAGTAACATAGTAACATAGTAACATAGTAACATAGTAACATAGTAACAGAGTAACATAGTAACATAGTAACATAGTAACATAGTAACATAGTAACATAGTAACATAGTAACCTAATAATATAGTAACATAGTAACATAGTAACAGAGTAATATAGTAACATAGTAACATAGTAACATAGTAATATAGTAACATAGTAACATAGTAACATAGTAACATAGTAACATAGTAACATAGTAACATAGTAACAGAGTAACATAGTAACATAGTAACATAGTAACATAGTAACATAGTAACAGAGTAACATAGTAATATAGTAACATAGTAACATAGTAACATAGTAACATAGTAACAGAGTAACATAGTAACATAGTAACATAGTAACATAGTAACATAGTAACATAGTAACATAGTAATATAGTAACATAGTAACATAGTAACATAGTAACATAGTAACATAGTAATATAGTAACATAGTAACATAGTAACATAGTAACATAGTAACATAGTAACATAGTAACATAGTAACATAGTAACATAGTAACATAGTAATATAGTAACATAGTAACATAGTAACATAGTAACATAGTAACAGAGTAACATAGTAATATAGTAACATAGTAACATAGTAACATAGTAATATAGTAACATAGTAACATAGTAATATAGTAACCTAATAATATAGTAACATAGTAACAGAGTAATATAGTAACATAGTAACATAGTAACATAGTAACATAGTAACATAGTAACATAGTAACCTAATAATATAGTAACATAGTAACATAGTAACAGAGTAATATAGTAACATAGTAACATAGTAACATAGTAATATAGTAACATAGTAACATAGTAACATAGTAACATAGTAACATAGTAACATAGTAACATAGTAACATAGTAACATAGTAACATAGTAACATAGTAACATAGTAACATAGTAACAGAGTAACATAGTAACATAGTAACATAGTAACATAGTAATATAGTAACATAGTAACATAGTAACATAGTAACATAGTAACATAGTAATATAGTAACATAGTAACAGAGTAACATAGTAACATAGTAACATAGTAACATAGTAACATAGTAACATAGTAACATAGTAACAGAGTAACATAGTAACATAGTAACATAGTAACATAGTAACATAGTAACAGAGTAACATAGTAATATAGTAACATAGTAACATAGTAACATAGTAACATAGTAACATAGTAACATAGTAACAGAGTAACATAGTAACATAGTAACATAGTAACATAGTAACATAGTAACAGAGTAACATAGTAATATAGTAACATAGTAACATAGTAACATAGTAACATAGTAACAGAGTAACATAGTAACATAGTAACATAGTAACATAGTAACATAGTAACAGAGTAACATAGTAATATAGTAACATAGTAACATAGTAACATAGTAACATAGTAACATAGTAACATAGTAACATAGTAATATAGTAACATAGTAATATAGTAACATAGTAACATAGTAACATAGTAACATAGTAACATAGTAACAGAGTAACATAGTAATATAGTAACATAGTAACATAGTAACATAGTAACATAGTAACATAGTAACATAGTAACATAGTAACATAGTAACCTAATAATATAGTAACATAGTAACATAGTAACAGAGTAATATAGTAACATAGTAACATAGTAACATAGTAATATAGTAACATAGTAACATAGTAACATAGTAACATAGTAACATAGTAACATAGTAACATAGTAACAGAGTAACATAGTAACATAGTAACATAGTAACATAGTAACATAGTAACAGAGTAACATAGTAATATAGTAACATAGTAACATAGTAACATAGTAACATAGTAACAGAGTAACATAGTAACATAGTAACATAGTAACATAGTAACATAGTAACAGAGTAACATAGTAATATAGTAACATAGTAACATAGTAACATAGTAACATAGTAACATAGTAACAGAGTAACATAGTAACATAGTAACATAGTAACATAGTAACATAGTAACATAGTAATATAGTAACATAGTAATATAGTAACATAGTAACATAGTAACATAGTAACATAGTAACATAGTAACAGAGTAACATAGTAATATAGTAACATAGTAACATAGTAACATAGTAACATAGTAACATAGTAACATAGTAACATAGTAACATAGTAACCTAATAATATAGTAACATAGTAACATAGTAACAGAGTAATATAGTAACATAGTAACATAGTAACATAGTAATATAGTAACATAGTAACATAGTAACATAGTAACATAGTAACATAGTAACAGAGTAACATAGTAATATAGTAACATAGTAACATAGTAACATAGTAACATAGTAACATAGTAACAGAGTAACATAGTAACATAGTAACATAGTAACATAGTAACATAGTAACATAGTAACATAGTAACATAGTAACATAGTAACATAGTAACATAGTAACATAGTAACAGAGTAACATAGTAATATAGTAACATAGTAACATAGTAACATAGTAACATAGTAACATAGTAACATAGTAACATAGTAACATAGTAACATAGTAACATAGTAACATAGTAACATAGTAATATAGTAATATAGTAACATAGTAATATAGTAACATAGTAACATAGTAACATAGTAACATAGTAACATAGTAACATAGTAACATAGTAACATAGTAACATAGTAACATAGTAACATAGTAACATAGTAACATAGTAACATAGTAACATAGTAACAGAGTAACATAGTAACATAGTAACATAGTAACCTAATAATATAGTAACATAGTAACATAGTAACAGAGTAATATAGTAACATAGTAACATAGTAACATAGTAACATAGTAACATAGTAATATAGTAACATAGTAACATAGTAACATAGTAATATAGTAACAAAGTAACAGAGTAACATAGTAACATAGTAACATAGTAACATAGTAATATAGTAACCTAATAATATAGTAACAGAGTAACAGAGTAACATAGTAACATAGTAACAGAGTAACATAGTAACATAGTAACATAGTAACATAGTAACATAGTAACATAGTAACATAGTAACATAGTAACATAGTAACATAGTAACATAGTAACATAGTAACATAGTAACATAGTAACATAGTAATATAGTAACATAGTAACATAGTAACATAGTAACATAGTAACATAGTAACATAGTAACATAGTAACATAGTAACATAGTAACATAGTAACATAGTAACATAGTAACATAGTAACATAGTAACATAGTAACATAGTAACATAGTAACATAGTAACATAGTAACATAGTAACATAGTAACATAGTAACATAGTAACAGAGTAACATAGTAACATAGTAACATAGTAACATAGTAATATAGTAACATAGTAACATAGTAACATAGTAACATAGTAACATAGTAATATAGTAACATAGTAACAGAGTAACATAGTAACATAGTAACATAGTAACATAGTAACAGAGTAACATAGTAACATAGTAACATAGTAACATAGTAACATAGTAACAGAGTAACATAGTAATATAGTAACATAGTAACATAGTAACATAGTAACATAGTAACATAGTAACATAGTAACAGAGTAACATAGTAACATAGTAACATAGTAACATAGTAACATAGTAACAGAGTAACATAGTAATATAGTAACATAGTAACATAGTAACATAGTAACATAGTAACAGAGTAACATAGTAACATAGTAACATAGTAACATAGTAACATAGTAACAGAGTAACATAGTAATATAGTAACATAGTAACATAGTAACATAGTAACATAGTAACATAGTAACATAGTAACATAGTAATATAGTAACATAGTAATATAGTAACATAGTAACATAGTAACATAGTAACATAGTAACATAGTAACAGAGTAACATAGTAATATAGTAACATAGTAACATAGTAACATAGTAACATAGTAACATAGTAACATAGTAACATAGTAACATAGTAACCTAATAATATAGTAACATAGTAACATAGTAACAGAGTAATATAGTAACATAGTAACATAGTAACATAGTAATATAGTAACATAGTAACATAGTAACATAGTAACATAGTAACATAGTAACATAGTAACATAGTAACAGAGTAACATAGTAACATAGTAACATAGTAACATAGTAACATAGTAACAGAGTAACATAGTAATATAGTAACATAGTAACATAGTAACATAGTAACATAGTAACAGAGTAACATAGTAACATAGTAACATAGTAACAGAGTAACATAGTAATATAGTAACATAGTAACATAGTAACATAGTAACATAGTAACATAGTAACATAGTAACATAGTAATATAGTAACATAGTAACATAGTAACATAGTAATATAGTAACATAGTAATATAGTAACATAGTAACATAGTAACATAGTAACATAGTAACATAGTAACATAGTAACATAGTAACATAGTAACATAGTAACATAGTAACATAGTAACATAGTAACATAGTAACATAGTAACAGAGTAACATAGTAACATAGTAACATAGTAACATAGTAACATAGTAACATAGTAACATAGTAACAGAGTAACATAGTAACATAGTAACATAGTAACATAGTAACATAGTAACAGAGTAACATAGTAATATAGTAACATAGTAACATAGTAACATAGTAACATAGTAACATAGTAACATAGTAACATAGTAACATAGTAACATAGTAATATAGTAATATAGTAACATAGTAATATAGTAACATAGTAACATAGTAACATAGTAACATAGTAACATAGTAACATAGTAACATAGTAACATAGTAACATAGTAACATAGTAACATAGTAACATAGTAACATAGTAACATAGTAACATAGTAACATAGTAACAGAGTAACATAGTAACATAGTAACATAGTAACCTAATAATATAGTAACATAGTAACATAGTAACAGAGTAATATAGTAACATAGTAACATAGTAACATAGTAACATAGTAACATAGTAATATAGTAACATAGTAACATAGTAACATAGTAATATAGTAACAAAGTAACAGAGTAACATAGTAACATAGTAACATAGTAACATAGTAATATAGTAACCTAATAATATAGTAACAGAGTAACAGAGTAACATAGTAACATAGTAACAGAGTAACATAGTAACATAGTAACATAGTAACATAGTAACATAGTAACATAGTAACATAGTAACATAGTAACATAGTAACAGAGTAATATAGTAACATAGTAACATAGTAACATAGTAACATAGTAACATAGTAACAGAGTAATATAGTAACATAGTAACATAGTAACATAGTAACATAGTAACATAGTAACATAGTAACATAGTAACATAGTAACATAGTAACATAGTAACATAGTAACATAGTAACATAGTAACATAGTAACATAGTAACATAGTAACATAGTAACATAGTAACATAGTAACATAGTAACATAGTAACATAGTAACATAGTAACATAGTAACATAGTAACATAGTAACATAGTAATATAGTAACATAGTAACATAGTAACATAGTAACATAGTAACATAGTAACAGAGTAATATAGTAACATAGTAACATAGTAACATAGTAACATAGTAACATAGTAACATAGTAACATAGTAACATAGTAACATAGTAACATAGTAACATAGTAACATAGTAACATAGTAACATAGTAACATAGTAACATAGTAACATAGTAGAGTGGTGGTTGTACACAACAACACGTGCTTCGTAATGTACGCATTCCTCCGACGGGTGATATCGTGCAAAACAAGTAGAAGACACGTAGACTGTACTCGGGGGGGGGGCGGAGGGTGCAGAGGCCTGGATAAGTCTAAATAGTAACAATAGAGATAACCGCTTTATTTTACCCGCCGGTTCCCGGGGGGGGGGGGCGAGTGAGAGAAGGGGGATACTTAGGTAATGGGGGCGTGTGTGCGTGTGTGTGTCTGCGAGTCGGTAACAACAAATACAGATATGCATCTATAGTTTGCGTAAATAGAATTTGCAATACATTCATAATAACAAATTATATATTATATATATATATATATATTAGAATTACAAATAACCCACTTTTCACTGTATTGATACAGGTACAACACTACATATAGCTGTGTTAAAAATGATGTATTAACGAGTAAGAAAATAGTTAACAAATAGTCGCATATCATACTTACTACCAGGGTTAAACATAACATAGCCTAGTCGTCGATTACACCCTTAACATAGTGTAAATACCCCCCTCACCAGCGCAGTAAAACCCGATATTACGTAACCCTAGCAACGGTGCCTAGATAACTATGTACTTTGAACCCTATTCGGTGTATCATGGTCTTGGATGACCTTATTTGGTAACCATATACATGGCAATAGTCTAAGTAGCGAACACGTACATTGTACGCACACACACACGCACGCACACATACTTATATATATATAGACGCATATTTACATAGTAATATATACATACGTATACTTCCTGTTTGTGTATTGATACAATGGAGTGGATTGTTTTGTTATCACACCCGACGGTTTAGCGTCGGCTACCTATTCGTCTAGTGGCCGTGCCAAAATCGAAAACGAGGCCGTACAAATAACAAAGATAATCCGATAACGTAGCCAGAAATCACGTATCGCATGCGCGCCGCGCTAGAGCCGTCGTAGTCGCCGTAAGTCAGTGACTAGGGGAGATAAGTATCTGCTCGATCACACACACTATCTCGCGATATCTCACTCTCTCTCGCTCGCTCTCTCTCGTTGTCTGTCTGTCACGGTCGTTGTAACGGTGGCGGTTTAAATGTAGACTATTTCGGGTACCCGCGCCGCCGCGGCTCTAAAGTCACCGGGGGTATCCATGCTATCCACGTGATATATCAATAATTGAAGGGGTGGGGGAGGGGCCTATTTTGTAATCTATAAAAATGCATTGAAATATTAAAATGTAGGCCTATATATAGACCTATACCTGAATATATATATATATATATATATATATATATATATATATATATATTCAGGTCTATATATATAAATGTAATATGTATGTTATTATAGTTTATATAATAAAGTCATTGTTCTTGATCTGAACAATGAGAAATTAGCGATAACAATTGTTCTATATTAGGATAATATTTCTACAAACCACATAATGTGCGTTCCAGATATGTCAAGGGGGTATATAGAACGCCTGTATCCACCCCTGACCACACATGCTCGTAATAGGTGTATGTGTGGATGTGTGTGTGTGTGTGTGTGTGTGTGTGTGTGTGAGTATTTCACGGGAATAACAGAACTGTGTATTCTAGACGTGGGAATATCGGCGCGAAGGTATACTACATCAGTGTATAGGCACGTGATGTGTAGCTTTATCACGTGGTGTGTAGCTTTATCACGTGATGTGTAGCTTTATCACGTGATGTGTAGTGCTTTATCACGTGATGTGTAGCTTTATCACGTGATGTGTAGTGCTTTATCACGTGATGTGTAGTGCTTTATCACGTGATGTGTAGCTTTATCACGTGATGTGTAGCTTTATCACGTGGTGTGTAGCTTTATCACGTGATGTGTAGCTGTATCACGTGATGTGTAGCTTTATCACGTGATGTGTAGCTTTATCACGTGATGTGTAGCTTTATCACGTGATGTGTAGCTTTATCACGTGATGTGTAGTGCTTTATCACGTGATGTGTAGTGCTTTATCACGTGATGTGTAGCTTTATCACGTGATGTGTAGTGCTTTATCACGTGATGTGTAGCTTTATCACGTGATGTGTAGCTTTATCACGTGATGTGTAGTGCTTTATCACGTGATGTGTAGCTTTATCACGTGATGTGTAGCTTTATCACGTGGTGTGTAGCTTTATCACGTGATGTGTAGCTGTATCACGTGATGTGTAGCTTTATCACGTGGTGTGTAGTGAACGAACGCGCGCATACACGGACGCGCACACACACATCGGTATGCGTGTTATAGTGTAGCCTATAGGTTATATAGAGTTACGTGCGCGTGCGCATGCATCAGTCTATATACAGCTATTTATTACAGCGGAAGTGCCATTATTTCCTATTTCAGGAAAAAGTATACTTATATATATATATATATGTATTTTAAATGTCGTGAATATAAATAAATATATATAACTATAGTTATATATATATATGTGTGTGTTATATTGATTATTACGTAGACTATTTGAAATACCGAATAGGTGCACATATAATGAATTCCGTAAGTGCACTTCTGTATTATGCAAATACACCCTATGGTAGTGGGTATACCCGTATACGGAGCAAGGCTTGTATTACACACACACACACACACACACACTTGCATCATTGTGTACCTTGTTACACGTATGTGCACAATGTCTACATGCATCTCCGCGCTTTAACAATGTCACTCTGTATTAGTCGTTATGTGACACAGTTATAGTATATATATATATATATATATATATATATATATATATATATATATATATAATAAACCTATATAACTAAATACCTATTTACAATTCTATAATATTGGTAGTATTTTAATTTATCCTATTTTAATTGCCATGCTTTAAATATCAATGTCTTTCGCTGACATCTGATATCGTAGACAACATATATTATAGGTCATACTTTAATTAATAAAATATTTTATATTATATGTGTTTTCTTGTAGAATTAGGTTTAGCCAACTTTGGGTTTTTATGAAATAGGTTTAAATAACACATTAAAAAGGCTAAGTTATTTTATTTGTTACTAATATGTGTTGTTTTTCAATACATTTATTAGATTATTATTATATATATATATATATTTATTAATTTAATAAATAATTCGTTATTAAAGTAATAATTAATTATAATAATTAGTATAATATTATATAAAATATGAATGTAGAGATAATTCAGTGTAGCTGCAGCCGATCTATGGATTGCGACATTTACCCTTAACCAATTAATGTAACTAGAACTAATGTAAATTATACTTCGTTTAAATGTAATATATTATAATTAATTATTAAATATTAATTTGATTATTTTCAACTTATTTATATTATTTTTGTATTTTTTATTATTTTTACATTTTTTTTACACAATAGAGAACATTTAACGTTATTTTTGTGTTTAAATAAACATGCATTCATGTTAGGGTTAATGATTCACATTTTTATATATAATATATATAATAATATATAATTTCATATATATATATATGAAATTAAAATTAAAAATAGCAATATATGAAACACGTTATCTTAAAAAAAAACTATTAAAACCACACAACAAAAAAACACATAAACGCAAAGGTTTTCGCTTTTTAACAACCCGGAGCGGAGATGATTTATTCTCTCATTTTTTATTTATTAACTTATTATTATAACATATATAAATGCTCTAACGCTATCTAAATGACTAGACACACCGTGGAGATGCAGACATGCCGTGTATTACAATGTGATATACGGAAATAGTCATGTATACATGTATGTTTCGTGTACCAATGGTCTAATATGTATCATTATAATATATCGCTGTAAAATATAGTAACATATTTGTTATAAAAATATATATATTCTACTAGTATTATATAATTAATGAATGATATATACAATGTGTACAGTATTATATTTAACGCGGGCGATGATACTTTTATTGTAAAGTTCAAATCGCAATTAGGTGTTCGAAATAAATGAACCATGGCCTACATATGTAATACTAACGTTAATGTCATTATAATCGACCTTTCCGATAACTTAGACTATCTCAGACTATCTTAAGAACTATATATAGGTAGGTAGGTCACGCGTTATAATTATTAAATGTATTAACGTAACGATGTTAGGTGTACATGTACTTAGTAAACATTTGGCAACTAAACAGTGGGATTGTAAAGGTTAGTATGTACCCATGGGTATTGCGTTAATGGATAGTTATATATATTTTGTTTTAAAATGGACATATTTAATAAGTAGTCTATTGTTACAGAATGTATACGTGCATGACCTTATATGGAATTATCACACATATATATATATATATATATATATATATATATATATATATATTTGTTATTACTTATTTTTAATTACTTACATATTAAATTTTATTTAACATTCAGTATTATTTTCTATTCAGGAAGTCAATTTTTTGTTTTAAATATTAAATATTAAATATAAGATATTCACGAGTACTTTGTATTGATTATTTATGTTGCTGGTAATGGTTCGTGTCGGGGATGAGGATGCAATTGTTGTGTGGGGGCAATTGTTGCCAGTGCTCTTACTCTTGGCGAAAGTGAGTTCCTTAAGGCATTGGATATAGAAACCCCAAATCCTCCAAGTTGATACACCTTTATCGACTTTCATTGGCAATCGATATAAAGTATTCTAGGTAGATTTTTTTATGACTATTTTTTTACTGATATCCTGGATAGAAATTTATATTATAATCTAATATTTTATTTAATATTATTTTAATTTTATACATAATTTTTCCCCCCACAATCACATTGGGTGAACGACTTGATAAGCTCTGCTTTTTCGTTCATCCAGGCTAATGCCCAAACTCTGATTATTATATTAATTGAATAAATACTATAGTAGTATAATAGGAATATTTTATCGCATACTAATGATATTAGTACATATATTTTAAATAATATGTATTCAAGTTGTATAGAGTTTGACATAAGTGAAGGACCGCATTATTTAACTTATATATAACCATACATGGTTGTGAACACATTCTTGATAACTCAGAATTAAATGGACCGATGTGTCGGAGATAGCGAGTTATTCTTACATACGTAACACGTAACAAACGTAACGAACGTAACAAACTACACGTAACAAACACACGTAACAAACTATAATTTATTTTAAAAAAATCTGAGTTAGCGGCGTTTCTGAGATGTAGAGCATATGTGTCATCGAGTTGACTGTATATGTTCAAAATAAAAGATTTAAATACATATATTGGTTACGTGTGCAGTATACAACTAATAAGTGTACTCATATATAATATATATATATATTATATACGTTTATAATATACTCCACTTTTTATAAATATTTGATGACTTTATAATCGCTCTAAATTAAAGCGAAATAATCCGGTTTACAATGGCCTAATTAGGTCGTTGATTAGTGGTCACAGACGACGAAGCGAACTCCCCTCGATTACGTAACAATAGTTAGCGAGCGACAACTGCTAGCGTCACGCGGCGGAATACGGCGGCGGCATTACTCACCGACTGTTTCGGCCGCAAGGTGGCCGTAATTAGTGGACAATGACCACCTAATTATATCATTTCCCAGTACCGCGGACACCGGCCGCACAAAGGGAAACCGATAACAAGTGCTGCCACCACCGGCGCGGAAGTAGATCGCAACAATGTGTGGCCGGCGCGCATTATAGTGTTTATTACAGGTAGTGACACCTATATTCGGCGGCGACGGTGTTTGTTTTAAACGCCAGGGGCTATTACGTCGCCACTAATCATAGCACCGCAATTACGTCTGCAACATTGTATGTCCTCCTACTACACCTCATTCCTACACACACCCACACCACCACATACACACACACACCACCACACACACACACTGTGGTGTAGACAGAGGCAGTGTACTTATATTTCTACTGTATATAGGCCACTATACGATTATTTAACGACCTTGATTACACGTGTATATATATATATATGGTGTCTGGGGTCGATGGCTCAGTGGGACAACCAAAAGATAGTAAGCCAGAGGTCCCGGGTTCGACTCCAGGCAGTTCTTGAATTTCTCTTGTGTTTATAAAGAACTTAATAAACAATAAATCAAAACACAAGAAAAAAAATGTTACTATTTGTATTGTATTGTCCGGGGCCTCTCACAGTTA
>OZ025239.1:15837081-15864581 GCA_964019155.1 Osedax fenrisi | reverse complement strand
AATTTTAATTATAAAATTGTATTCTTAAAAAAAAGGGAATATTAATGTATATATGTGTTATATATATAAACTGAAAATGTTAAAAATTTATATTCAACAATAAAATAGTTGCGGTCTTTTTAGTAGAGTAATTCATCTAATTAAAATACTGAGAAAATAGCTGTCAAAGTTTAGTGAAATATTTCGATTATACTAATATACTAATATAATATATAATATATAACATAAATCGTCATTTATACATATTAATATAGATACTGTTGGTAAGATTTGTACACGAAATAATACATAAATAATTATATAAATTATTTTGTAGATAAAAAAAATATTTTTTTATAAATGAAAATTATGAAGGATATATAAATAGATTATTAAATAAATGAAATACATATAACCCCCTTAATAAATAATGAAATTTAAATATATTAATAATTAAAATATCTGTTATATAATTTAATATAGTGATTACTAGGAAGTTTAATAAAAGAAAATAATCAAGGAGAAAATTTTCAATATAAATAAAATTATAAAATTTATATTTTAAATATTAAAATATAATAAATTATAAATATAAATGTATGATATAATGTAATAATGTGAATATTTAATATTGAATTATTTAAAACCTAAAGTTAAAAATTAAAAATGAATTCTTAGTAAATACACTTTTATAGAAAGTAAACTTGAATGTTATATCATATTTGTTAACTTTTAATATAACACAATTAGGAATCTCACGTTTATATATTTAAATATAATATTATTAATAAATGTTCACATAATAGATATATAGGTTACATTTACGATTTTCTCGAGGAATATAAAATGATTTATTAAATTAAAAATTATGACGTATTTTTTTAAAAAGCATTTTTTAAATATTTATAAAATATTTTCATAATATATTATAATATATTTATAAAATGTATTTTTAGTTTTAAATACGCGTATAAATAATAAAGGGGGCTAATTGGTGTTCTACCGTGGATAGATAAATATAGGCCTTTCATATGAAATGCTTATGTATCTCTCGGTATCGTTAATAAAGCAATTACAATGTAATCGTTACTTAATTATGCGGTAATTGTTACTTATGAGGTAACATCGAGAGTAATTATGTTTTAATTATTTATAACAAATTATTAAATAAGTATAATTATATGTGATTAAGTTTTTTTTCTCGTAATTCATTGTTATATTCGCCACTGTCGGTATCTGTCAATCAAGCACGGCTCTCTCTCTCTCTCTCTCTCTCCGCCGTTCATAATTACGATCATAATCAATATAAGCATCTAAGTGGGTGGTTAGCTAGGTAGTATAATGTAGACTAGGCTGTCGCTCATGTATGTAGTCCATTGTAGTACTATTAGACGAGATCGGCTATCGATACTATAGTATATATAGGTCAACTAGTGAATGGTATAAAACTGCCTGTGTGGCTCAGGGTTCGAGCCTCGTCCGGGCCATTCATTAATTTTATAAAATGGATCTTAAAATATTATTAGAAGTGATCTTATATAATTGTGTATAACTAAATGATCGGCTCTCGCTAAAAACATGGATGTCTTAGCATTAGAGCGGCTTAAGTGAAAACATCATCTAAGTTCCTTGATGGGATGAAAGGAGTCCATCAAATAACAATAACAATATATAATGAACTATATATATATAATCGCATTACGAATAAATAATTTGGAATAAAGAATATAGTGAAAACGTCATCTATTTTAAATTTATCAAATTATTATATAGAATGTGTGTGTATCGGTGAAATAGGTTTTGTTTTGTAATCGTTGTGCATTCAAAATGAACGTTCATAGTTTACTAATGAGGGGTTTAAAAAATTAATTGAAATTAAAATTATTAAAATATGTTTCGCAGAATTCATTGTAAATGGTATAGGTTTAGGTTTATTTACATATCCCTCCATAAGCATGCACGTATAACAGTATCGTAGTCGTATAACTATGAATTATAATTAATCTATTATATTTGTATATATTTACGTTAAACTTACTGTTTAAATTATAATTGATCTAAACTGCATTAAGGGGGTTGACACATATGAAAGATTTGCATGATGAACGTACAAGATTTATAAGAGTTTAATACATTTTGAAATTCATAAAATAGTAACTAAATTATTTGTATCTTGTAGATTATATTTATATCTCTATACATATAATACAATAAATTTGAGATCGTGTGATAATTATAAGAATGAGACATACAAATTACTTATTTGTAAAATAATAACATTTTAAAAATATAATAATAATAATATATAATTTGATAACGTAGTATATGTTTTGTTATACTTCAATAGACATATATAATAAATTAATTCTGAAAGTTTCATGAAGATTGATCAAGTAGTTCAATATTTATGAAGCTTCAAAGATGCAACATTAATTGTTTTAAAAGAGCAGATATATCGGAATTTAAAAAAATGCGACTTATTTGGAATATAGTTTAGATCAAAATGACAGAAAGAAAGTAATAAAATGCTTTTTTTCTCATTGGCTATATGTTTTACTATGAGGCGACATATATATTTATATCAATATGATTATTATCTTTGTTATAATTTCAATATTTTTAAATCGTAAATATAATATTGAAATTATAATAAAATTGTAAACTTAATTATTAGATTAGTTCAAATATTAATCATTATTTTTTACAAGTTTATATTTACAAATTCTTATTTCTATCGCCATAGTTACTTTATACATAAGACATATATTATTTAAAAGTAAATGAATCAAATTGATTGAATACATATATAAAATACTATTTAAATAAATAATATAATCATTTCAAAAATTATATTAGTCGCCACACCTCAATATTAAATTATTATATAACTTATACATAATAATGTTGTAATTAATATAAAATATAAATAATATCATATACATAATAAATGAAAATATAGCTGAACTAACTAATTAAACATCACAAAATATCACATAATAATAAGTATAACTTTAATTTCATTATTATAATAAAATAAAACAAACTATGTATATATTTATTTATTTCTACTCTTACGGAGCTATAGTATATCAATATTTAATTGTAAATAAACATACTGTCTTATATGAATTAAATTGTGATCTACGTATAAAGTGAGGATCATTGATATTTACATAATTATTGAAAACATTAATTTACTTAGTTTCCTACTTCATAACTTGATATATAAGTAGAATATTGTATATATCGTAATATTTATATACACCACACACGTATATTTATTTGAAAAGAGAATTATGTAGTTGATGATGTTGTTATTATGAATATGTACTATGATTTATGTCAGGTGATCAATTATAATGAATACAGATGTACCTATCGTATACGTTCATTCACGCTACTAAATCAATAATGAAATACTATATTTATACGGTATAAATACGTTTATTACTATATCAATAATGAAATAGATTTATATTTACGAAACAAATCATTTATATTGTACGCTATTAAATATGTTCTAAAAGTAAATCTTATTCTATATAAATCTTACTCTATATAATAAACAAATCTTCTTAAAGATCGCCTATAATCTTAAAGATGGTCTATAGACGCGATATAGATGAGGTCTAAGGTTATAAAGCATTACAATACACTAAACATGTATGTACACACGAAGAAGTAGAAGAAGTCAGCCGTTTTCGGCGGCAATTTTTCATTGTCGAACGTAAAAAGCCTTTTTAGAACGTAAACACATTATTATATTTTACAGTCGAACAGGGTTTTAAGCGATTTCTATACTCGCACACGACGCGGAAGGAAGCAAAATAAACCTACTTTCATCTCCTTAAAACCCCTCGAGAGAGAGAGAGAGAGAGAGAGAGAGAGAGAGAGAGAGAGACATCAGCATACTTACGTTGATGGGCGATCGTTTAGTGAACGCTCCATCGGGATCGATGTGGTCGTACAGTACTATGGAAGCGACCATCACTTGTAGGCAGTACATGTGAGTGCCCTTGTTGGAATACTGATCACGATAACGACTGTAAGGGGGCGGGGGGGAGGGGCTTAGGTCATGTGGTTAGGTCATGGGGTTAGGTGACATATTACGTGTGTACGTGTATATTATTTGTATATATATATTTATATATAGTTAATAATAATTACATGATAGTTAATATATAGTTAATAATTACATAATATAATATTATATATATAGTTAATATTTACATAATATAATAATATATATATATATAGTTAATATTACTAATCAATAATAATATATTAATATATAGTCATTAATAATGATTACTAGATAATATAATAATATACCGTAGGTGTCATTCACGAGAAAGATATTGCGAAAACCAATTATTTGTGCGCGACGTACATCCAGTGACGCATTAACATTTAATCTCGCCGATACATTTATTATTATTATTATTATTATATAGTTAATAATAACTGGTTATATCGAGCTTCACGTGTACACACACACACACATGTAATTAGTGCGTATGTCTTATGATCAGTGGACGATAGCATCACTAACACACGCACAAGGACACACCGTGTACACAAACAAGGACACGTGTCCTCCGTACTAGGATAACTTACGGTATTTCAATCATTACTCTGCAGATCGAGGCCATGGTACTCAAGCAGTCCGTGGTTTTCTCTAGAGGCAGACCGGGATTCTATGAGGTGGGTAGATTAATTATAGAACGATTTCAAATGTCGTATTAACCGCTTAACTTTTATAACCGTGCGCACGTCACGCGCTTGATGGAGTATTAGCGTAGAGATGGAGATAATTAACCCGGCGAATTAGATAATTAAAAATGCGAAATCAACTACATAAATAATATACGCCTCGATTATATATCTATAAATAGAACGACGACACGAAGTTTAATACCGATAGGTATCGTTATATTAGAGTATGTTATATTGATTCAGTAACGGTATACAAATATAGAATAGCGAAATATATATAATATAACACGTAAAATATACTCTATAAAATATAGAGAATTATAAAAAAATATTTCAATAAAATAGAATAAAATAGTTTATAATATTTAGAGTATTATAGATCTAAATAAAATAATTACATTAGTTAAAGATTAGAAGGTTTTTTATATTAATTTATTTTGAATTAAACAAACAAATATTTTAATAATTAAGACTTTTATAAATGAAATTATAATTAATTATAAAATTGAGTTAAGATTATAGAAAATTTAGTTAAAATTCTAATTATATAATTATTTATTGAAAATGACCCAAGATAATAATCTTCATACATATTAAGTACTATAGTGCTCAATTATAATTGAGTACTAATAATTATTTAAGTTATTTTTTATTTATAAATACAAAAATAAAAGAAATAGAATATTTGTAAAGTGATCACTTTATAACTAGGTTTTTATGAAATTAAATAGAGTGAAATATTTATAAGGAATAGATTAAAAAAGACAGCCATCAATATCATCGATACCTTTAATAAACGTATACATAATGTTCACATCTTCAGATTTAGAATTGCATAACATTGTACCCTCTAATTGATAATTGTTGTACATTTCTTTTTAATAAATAATACAACTTAAAAAATAGGTTTATATAGTTTTCAAATCGATATGTATAATTTAATACTCTTGAAATAATAACAAAACTTATAGTCGGTCAACGATTTAATTGTTCTAGTTAATAACATTGTTAACGGCCATATTTTTCATCCGTTTTCTGATTAGAAAAATGGGCGAAATATTCTATTTATACGGAATTTATTTTTAAATATAAATTTTATTTTTCACAGATAAAATCAGCTAACAGATGAAGTGAATACCTTTTCTACATATAGGGGGCATTATGTTGTACATTTATATTTTATTATGGGATTTTGTTGACATTTTAATATCAACCTACAAAATTCAAATCATAATTCTCACGCCTAAGTTTAATTAGTATGAGAAATGTTAAATAATGAATCGGTTATAAATGAATAACGCGTAACAATTATGTTTAACAATAAAATATACTATAATAAATGAATAAAACGTACTATAATTATGAATTATAACTATAGTTATAACACATGAATACTAAACACACAACCAGATCATGCTACTACCCGTCAGTAGGTTATGTACGAGTGTTACTAGGCTAAGGCAGGAGTTAATAATGTCGCGTTTTCTATTCGAGATATTAATATTTTATTCGATTACAAATTGTTAATACCTTTGATGTCTAACACTTAGTAATATCATGAACACACGTAAATAGCGCGTAGGTATTGCAATGTAGGGCACAATGTAGGGCACAATGTAGGGCACAATGTAGGGTATAATGTAGGGCACAATGTAGGGCACAATGTAAGGTATAATGTAGGGCACAATGTAAGGTATAATGTAAGGTATAATGTAAGGTATAATGTAAGGTATAATGTAAGGTATAATGTAGGGCACAATGTAAGGTATAATGTAGGGCACAATGTAAGGTATAATGTAAGGTATAATGTATTGTAGAATGTAAGGTACAATGTAAGGTATAATGTATTGTAGAATGTAAGGTGCAATGTAAGGTACAATGTAAGGTATAATGTAAGGTATAATGTAAGGTATAATGTAAGGTATAATGTAGGGCACAATGTAAGGTATAATGTAGGGCACAATGTAAGGTATAATGTAAGGTATAATGTAAGGTATAATGTAGGGCACAATGTAAGGTATAATGTAGGGCACAATGTAAGGTATAATGTAAGGTATAATGTAAGGTATAATGTAAGGTATAATGTAGGGCACAATGTAAGGTATAATGTAGGGCACAATGTAAGGTATAATGTAAGGTATAATGTAAGGTATAATGTAAGGTATAATGTAAGGTATAATGTAGGGCACAATGTAAGGTATAATGTAGGGCACAATGTAAGGTATAATGTAAGGTATAATGTAAGGTATAATGTAGGGCACAATGTAAGGTATAATGTAGGGCACAATGTAAGGTATAATGTAAGGTATAATGTAAGGTATAATGTAGGGCACAATGTAAGGTATAATGTAGGGCACAATGTAAGGTATAATGTAAGGTACAATGTAAGGTATAATGTATTGTAGAATGTAAGATACAATTATCGTCAGTCTGATATTAATGTTAAATTTAAATAATAAACATAAACGACGAACTTGTGAACTATGTTTGACATATAGGGAATACTAGTAATATATAGTTAGTATATAGGAAAGTAATGGATGAAATATAGAACAGTGGTGAACATGTATGTAAATCTGCACCCGTATTTCGAATCAGAATATGGATGTAAATACGACTTAGTAACTACTTAATTTGTTAACTTAGTAACTAGAAACAATGGAATCGATGATTACACATTAGTCCCGTTCTCAACTGTTGATAATCTTACGGAAAATGCGAAAGTTCTAACATAAATATTTACTATTATTATTGTTGTTAAAAGTGGTTACGAGTTTTATTAATTATTATAGAAATGGGTATTTTCTATAAATATATTTTTAAAATTAAAAATTACGTGTATATATATATATATATATAGTATTATCGTTGATAACTTAGTGATGTACGGTTAATCATATATATAGTGTAGTGTACAATGTGTGGACAGTGTAGGAGTTCTATGTATACTGATAGTAGTATATGAATAGTAATCAAATATTGTATATCGAAGAGATCAGAAACATATCGAGATAATGGAATCAAATCTAATAGAGGATCAACAGACTAGGTTTTATACTTAAGTTAGTAAATTCATCTCAATCGAATTGGTTGCTCTAATGTCATACAATGGATGTTATACTATAGTTACTATTATCTCCTATACTATAGGCCTCTAAGAATATACAGTTGGAAGTGGATAGTTGGCCCATAATTACTTGTCTAGGAGGTTTACTTGAAATAAAGTGTGGGTGTTAAGTAGATGTTATGGGTTTAGGCATACTGAGGTGGGGTTAGGCATACGTATGTTGTTCACTAAGTTGTACTATGGGGACTCACTGGGATTAACCCCATGCACCCGGTAATACTATTGTGTCCACTAATACAGACCCAATACCCCTATACTGGCGCCCCACTAATACAAACCCCATACCCCAATACTAGCCCCACTGATACTGACCTCGTGCACAAACTTCTCTGTGGTCTCGCTCAGGGCGTTCAGAAATGGGGTCGGCGAAGCGTAGAAGAATGACATGCGCATGCTCAACTCCTTAGAGATTACCTCGGGCACCTACAGAGCAGGGGTGATGATGTCATCGTTATTGTTGTTGTTATGATGTAATACTATAGTTATACAGTTTTGGAGAGGTTTCAAAAGTTTTAATTTAAATATCATAGGTTAAGGACACATTAAGGATGTATTAAGTATTATGAAAACTGGTATGTTAAAGTGGTTACTTTATTATAATTATATATAATATGTAATTATAATATATATATATATATATATATATATATATATAATTATTTATTAGATGTTTAAAATGGATTAATTATATATGACTTAATTCTGATAGCATATCATTAATTATTGAATACATATTAAATATATAACAAATAATTATATATGTATATATATATATATTATATATATTATAATATATTATATATAAATTATAATACATTATATGTTATAATATATTTATATATATATATATATATATATATATATATATATATATATTGTTATTGTTATATTATCTTTCATCCCATCCAGGAACTTAGATAACATTTTAACGTATAACCATATATGGTTCTAATGTCTCTTCGAAGCCGCTCTAATGTTAAGGCATCCGTGGTTTTATTTATACCTAATTATATAAGATCACTTCTAAATATTATTTCAATACCTATTTTATTGATCAGGGCGGGATTTGTACCCGTGTCTTATTCCTACCTGCGTCTGATACCTTAGCCAGCTGAGCCACATAGGCAGATCAATATATATATATATATATATATATATATATATATATATATATATAACTAATATAAATAATTTTCTATGTTTATCTACACTTATTTTAACACTATTTTAACTATATATTATATAAGTAATAATATCTATACAAATGTATCATATATAGTAGGGTTGTAAAATTTCAAATACTTTCAAGGCTTCGAAGCCATCAAATCCTAAAAATCAAGGCTTCGAAGCCAATAAAAATATTCAAATCCTAAAATCTTCGGCTTCGAAGCCTTCAAATCCAAAAATGCAAGGCTTCGAAGCCTTCAAATCCAAATTGAAACTTCAAAGTTTATAAAATTAAGGTCATAAAAATTAAATATAAAGAATGGATTAAATAATATATATTAGAGGTTTAAATTTAGCCCATTTTACATTATCTCGAGACAATCAAATCCTAATTTTCATTATCTCGAGACAATCAAATCCTAAATTTCATTATCTCGAAAGTCTCGAGATAATGAAAGTTTATAATAAATATAAATGTTTTGAATATTTTACCGCGTACCCCAGAAAAACCTACAAAATTGACTTTTTGCCATTAAAATGATTTTTTGTCATCTAAAATCTTCAGCGTCGCTTTTTTGAAATATTTTTTTTATATTTTTTCAAAGTATTTTTTTGAAATTTTTTGAAATTTGTTTGAATTTGTTTTGAAAATTTTGAATTTTTTTTGAAATTTTTAAAATATTTTTAAAAATTTTTGAAATATTTTTGAAATTTTTTGAAATATTTTTAAACATATTTTTGAAATATTTGAAAAATTTTTTTTGAAATATTTGTAAACATTTTTGTAGACATTTTTGTAGACATTTATTCAAAATATATTTTGTAATATTATTGATATTTATTTATATTTAAGAATATTATTTTTTGTATTTTAAAAAATATTATTTGAAATATTTTTTTAAATTTGTCAACTAATCTTTGAAATATTATTATTTTAAGATATAATTAAAATATTGTAATTATATAATAAATATATAAATATTATAAGATATAAATATTATACTTTTTAAAATATGTGTAGAACATTTATAAAACATATATTTTGTAGCAATACAGAAATACAGAATCAGAAATAGCTATAATTAATAAATAATATATAGGCAACAACAATCAAAATATAATTTATAAATATTAGATCGTGAAATATTTGTTATTATGATCAACAAATATCTACTAGAATGATAATTTTTAAATATATTCTATTGTAAATAGAATAATAATACAATAATTAACACCGGAAAGCTTATTGAATTTTATAATATACTTCATATTATAGTTTTTTTTTTAATTTGTATTATAACATAAGTTATGTACAAAAATGTAGTACAATTATATATAACATTATAAACATTTCAATTATTGAAATTTTCAATATCTATGAAATAATTAAATACTTATTTTCCAGATATTACAATTTACATAGGATTAATAGGCATATAGTATATATTTGGCTTTGGCAATATTTAGTATACTCACGTTATCAGTTGTATACATTATAATAATGTATTATAATAATTATCAATTAAATTAAGATTTAATTATATTTTTATAAAATGTATATACAATTTTAATATTATTTTTATTTTACACAAATACCCGAAATTAATTTACTAAAACCCATACCCGTTCTTGGACCATTTTTCGAAACCCGATCTCATGAAATTTTGCTAGAACCCGGAATTGATACCCGAAACCGAGTTCGGGTTAAACCAGTAATATATATAAATAATATAATATATATGTTTATAGTATATATGATAACAAATTGTATTGACAAAGAAAATATACTAGATTTAATATATCTATATATACAATTTATTATAACATATTGGGGGGCAAAACATACTTAGCCCCCCCCCCATATTTTTGAATGGGAGGTCCGATACCCACCGCCACCCCCCCCCTTCCGATGCCCCTATATAAATATATATATATATATGCTGTGTATGCTGTATACGGTATAAAGGTAATTTTATTCTAGAAAAAAATTAATTGTAATTCTGAAAATGTATCATATAGTTACTAGTATACTATAGTACTATTATGATAGTATAAATTAACTTAACTTATTAATAATCAAGAGTAGATTATATTATTGTATATAGGTATTAAAATATATCCTATGTATTAAAATATATATCTTAACATATCTATAATATTAAATTAGTAACTGTTGAAATAAATATAAATATGGATGAATATTTAAATTATATGATTATTATAATAATATCATATTGTATACAATATAGATAACAATATTATAGTATAAAATAATGAAATATATACATAATATATACGATCAGTATTAGTTAATATCGAAATAATAGTAAGATAATATATATATATAAAATATATGTATATATATTTAAATAAAATGTTCATTAGTCCATTGTAACCATATTTATCATATATTATGTGTATGTGTGTTTTTGTGATTAAACATAACGGATGAGTTATACTTATTATAACTCAGTATAATACTGTATACTTTATAATATATGCTTTATTCTTTCTATATTTCAGTTATTAGCTGTATGCAGTGCATATTATGCACTGATGTATGCATTTAAACATATATTCTATGTATACATATCTGCACTCGTCGCGCGCTCGACACCCGCTTCAAATGTTGAATACTATTCAATGAATACTGTTCCCAATTCGTTCAGTAACCAATGTTTACAATGGTTACTAACCATATATATTATAAATATAAAATATCATATATTATTTAAATAATTTCTTCTAAATTACTACTGACTAGTACTGAATAATTAATACCAAAACCCTGGTATAGAGATTTTTTAGTATTGCGAGCTTCTGTATATTAATGTTGAGATATTAAAAAAATTTAAATTGAGTTAAACATGCGCTATTTTTTTCAAATTAATAAATATATGTATATAGTCATATATGGCTCGATAAATTATAATACAATAATTATTATAATAAGAATTAATTATATCATAATATATTATTATGAAATACTAATATGTGTTGTATTTAAGTCACTCATTTTATAGATTTATAGAATAGAATTTAAATATAAATAAAAATATTCAAAAGTTCATGAACTCTACAGCATATACAATTAATCACTAGGAGGTGACGTGACTAGAGTTAAATTAATAACAAATAAATATATATATGAAATATCATTTATTTAAATAAAGTTTACTTCAAATATGAAATAGTTCCATATAATTAAATAATTTTATTTATATGTATTATCATATTAATTATTAATTATTAAAAAATAAATATCGAGTCCTATTATAAATACTCGACTCGACTCGAAAATCAACTGTTGAGACTCGACTCGATAAATATTCAAATGGACTCGAAAATTACAGACTCGACTCGACATTTTTTACTAGGACTCGAGATTTGGACTCGAGGACTCGAAATTTTACAACACTAATATATAGTGATATAATATTCATTTACAAAGTGAAACTATATAACAATAGAACTAATTAACCATGAGAATGAATATATTCTAAAAATTGTCACCAGAATAGTATAATTAATATAATAGGATTATTAGAATTTAATTTATATTTCAAATATATTCCATACATGTATGCTATATATGCACAATCTCATTTAAATAAATCTGGTAAACATAACATTTAATAAATGCAAATAAATTAATATATGCCGATTATACAATTATATATGTATGTTTCTAGTCGTAATGGAAAAATTAATTATTGATATATATATTTATTATTAAATATTCATTAACGAGAAAGTCAGTGATAAATTCATCACTTTTAATTGCATATCTAAGTGTAATTAAATATATATATATATATATATATATATATATATATATATATATATATATATATATGATATACATATAATGTACAATATAATACACAATTTTTTAAATGTCAAATAATTATACAGATATAAATATATCTGATATCCCTAACATTTCGAATAATTGTAGTACTAGAGGTAATTGTAAAATATTAAATGTAATACATAATTATGATAATATAATTAAAAATATAATTAATAATAGATCAGTTAATATATGGAAATCACTAAATAATGATATAATAAAATCTGTTTCTGTTTCATCTTTTAAAAATAAAATAAACAAAATCTGTTGACAAACAACTTTTTTTTAACATAAATTTATAATTTTATATTAATTTGTTTTATTTTGTATCTTAATTATTGCATTATCTCTTCGGGGTTTTTAAACAAAATTATTTTTGTCGTAGAATATTTGTGTTTTTATCTATATTTCAAATATACTATAATATAAAATTAATAATTCATTTTTGTTTGTTCTGCATTATATTTTTGTTTTATATATAATTTGTATATATGTTTAAAATGTATTATATTATTAAAATACAATATTAATAATTTGCTATTATTTCAGATTATAGTGATAAGTATTATATTATTTGTTTCGTAATATTATTGGTTTGTTTTATTATTGACGTTCCGTATGTGTATAGGTATATTGGTTTATTTTATTTTTAACATTTTCTGTTTGTATATATATATATATATATTTCTAATTTATTACACAATTAAAATATAATGGTTTTTATATCTATATTTCAAATATATTATAATATAAAATTAATAATTCTTTATTATTACAGATTTTAAAGTGGGAAGTATTACTTTATTTTTGTTTGTTCTGTATTATATTTTTGTTTTATATATATTTTGTATATATGTTTCAAATGTATTATATTATTAAAATACAATATTAATATTATTAATATTATTACAGATTTTGAGTATTTTAAGTATTACATTATTTGTTTGTTTCATTTTATTGGTTTATTTGATTTTTAACATGTTCTGTTTATAATATATTTAAAATTTATCATTTAAATATTAAACTATATAACTAATAATTTATTATAAATACAGGGTAAAAAGATAAGAAGAATTCTATAAAGTTAGAGTAGAAATTGAATATTTCGATGCCACTTACAAAATAATGTATTTTATTTCTATTTTCGATAATTTTTCGTTTATTTTTACGCTAACTGTAAAACGTTTTAATTTTTTTAATTTTATTAATTTCGTATTATTCTTTGTTTATTTCTATAGCGTATATTATCGTTAGCAAATATTTATACTTTATACTTTCGATAATATATTTCGACTATGTATTTGCTTAAATAAATTATCAATAAATCAATGTTTATAAAATATAAAAGAGTTTCAAAATAGGAAAAAATAAAATCGATATAACCACTAAGAGCTAGATTATTCACCAAAAGAGCTTTACATCTGTACAACAGAATCTACTTAAGTAGCCAACTGCACCGGGTACAAGCGCACCGGGTCATCATGGGTTTGGGTTTACACAGTCCGTATGTCACCCGCATAGCGTTACATAACATACAACTCGAGTGGGGTGATACCTAGGGGCGCTGGAACGATGGTGTGTACGTAGCACCAACCAACAAAAATAAATGTTGTGGTAAAAGTAGGGGGGGGACCAATACATATGAGGTCCCCCTAGATTTTAAAGCGGGGGTGACATATCTCCCCTCCGTCCCCCCTATTGCAACGCCCCTAGTGATACCTAGCCCGACGACAACCGCCGGCGTTAACCAAATCGCTACATGCCATATGCCACAGCTGGTGCGCGATGCGCTGACCTACCGGGCCACCGTCTGCGTTCTTCAGCAGGTGATGTGTCCTGCGAAAGTAGCTGAAGTCGTTCTGTATGGCGGGTGTGCTCATCTGTGTGCGAGAGGATGGTGATGATGTTAGTGGTGATATTAGGGAGAGGATGGTGGTGATGTTAGTGTTGATATCTTAGTGATATTATAAGGTTAATCATATAGTGTACACTGTACAGTGTAGGATATTCTGATAGTAATACATGCATAGTAATCACATTGTGCAGTACATTATTACACTTGTTCACCCTTTTCGCATCTCATTATATGCAAATAACAAATAATATTAAAATAAGTATACCTAAATAATTTTGATTGTATTGTATTTTTATCATATTGAAAGAAATAATTATAATATTATAGTATTCATATATATATATATATATATATATATATAATTCAACGGCTCGTATAATCCAATTTTTTATTTTTAATTTACTTCTCCATTTATTTCTTGTTTTTTTTGTATCGTATCGTTTTGTATAACTGTTATCACATTTATATATTTTGTTTATATATGTTATATAATTATATGGTATTTTTTCTCTTATTTTATATATAACCAGTAATTCAATAAACTTTGATCTATCTATCTATCTATAAAAATACTAAATTAATTAAACGTAATATTATATTAATAAAACATAATTTAACCCTCTATAACACATAAGCACTATAGTAGGATTATGTACAAGAAGTATTAGAAATTATCTAGAGAATATTATTAATATAAAGAAAATAATTATTAATATCTTGCAAAAATTTAATTTCATAGAATATGATTTATTTACTCATAAAATTATAATAAATCAAACTTTAATGATAATTTATTTCTAAAATAAATATTAGAATGGATTTATATATATATATATATATTTAGAAGTTAATAATATAATTTATAGTTTATATAAGAATATGAAATAAAGTAAATAGGTAGAATGAATAATCCTAATAAGAATACTAAATAAGGTGTACACTGATGGTGAGATCAAAGCAATATAGCGTATGTGCGTTCTATAGCAGTTGATGTCTTGATTGCAAATCATTTATTTAATATATAAAATATTGTGATTATACAAAGAGTTTCATCGTGCGATTTAAACCCGTTAACATTTAAAATACTTAAATAAATTATAATATTGAATCTTATTCGCTAGAGAACTAGTATTAATTAGAGTTACTTAATATCTATGCGCGTTTGTTATGAATATCACGTTGACTGCTACTACTATTCGATATAGTATTTGTTCATTGTGTAGATTTATATTGTCAAATAAATAACAAATAATATATACTCGCTCGAATCTGAGAGGTAAAAGTTAATAAGATTGCGCTACGTTTCACGAAAGTTTAGAACAGTGGTTCCCAACCTATGGGTCATTGGGTTTTTTTGTTAGGTCATGAGACAATTTCTAAAAATATTTATATATATATATATATATTATAGTTTATATTATTCGTTTATGACTAAAGTTAAATAATAAAAAATCAAATTTATCATTGGGTCATGGTATATTTTTTTAAATTAAAAATTATCAAAAAAGACACGGTGAAAAAAAGTTGGGAACCTCTGGTTTAGAACGTGTTTGCAACTATCGGCTTATATTTCATTGCCCATTGATATCGGGCACATGGAAAGACACTGCCCCGTGTTGATTTTTTAGCGATATCTGTTATTTAAATCGGTCCAGATATCAGGCTGCATGTGAGGACACTGCTTAACTGTAGCTCATGTTAAACTCTATGTATAAGAATCGTAGTCGTAATGATATTTCACTGTTATAGTAGTCAATAGAAATGATGATATTATAATTCTTTAATAATATTTTGACGCCGCAACTAAATGATTAAATAATAAACCGTGAACTTTTAAAACAAACTATATATACTATATAGTATATACTACATTATACATACTATATTATATATATATATATATATATATATATATACTACATTATACATACTATATACTAAACTATATTGTAAACTGACTACTTGGCAATATAAATATAAGTAGTATACATATAATAAATTATATTATTATTAAATGTTATATCGTATTAATAAAGATATAGTACACATTTGACCTTGCCATTAACCTCAACATATAATTGATTTATGATTTACCCAATATAAATTGATATGAATAAAATACGTCGACGGGTTTAATATTTAGTCAATAATAATATTTATTAGACGGTTCTATTTAATGAACAAATTTAGATAAGATGGTACCAGATAATATGAGTTATATACGGATTATATAACTACACTGTAATTTAACGGAAATAAAAAAATGTTTTTCAGTTCTTCTAATAAATATTATTATTATTATTATTATTATTTGTTTTGATTACGGGGTATATTGGGGTCAAATTTAAAATACTCATCTAGGTATTTTACACGGTAGTGTACACGATAAACTAGTATGAAAAATGAAAACATAATATACATTATAAGATATATATATATATATATATAAATTAGTTGTTATTTATTTAAATTATAAAATTATACATATAATATATTTTAAATTTGACCTCGATAATCGTAATCAAAACAAACGGGTTGGGGGGGGGGGCATATTCGATATTCTCCATCGGTGGATGTAACCGGTGGTGGCAATAACCGACGGTCGTAACCATCCGTGACCCAACCGTACCTTCATCTGATCGAAGAGCAGCGTAAAGTGAAGGATATCCGCCATCTGTTTGAACAGAGCCTGCTGTTCCTGAAGGTGTTCCCTGTGGCTGAGGTCGTCGGAGCATAGCGCCGACAGCAACACTTTCACGATGTTCTCTGTGGGAACGGTAGAGGTCATCTTGTTAGAGGTCATTGAGTGATGTCACCTCGAAAATGACTAGCATAGTAGGAATATGTATATGTATAAGTATCTATATATATATATTATTTTATTGTTTACTCTTTAAATAAATAAGTATTTACTGTTTTAGTGATCACCATTAAATAACTAATAGAAATTCTGATTTACATATGTTCGTGATTTTTAAACTAATATAGTTGGGGGTCGGAGTTAAAGACTTTAAGAGTTAGACATTACTGTACGAAAGAAACGAATAAAGAGCTTATGTAGAATAATGGTATACATAATATGTTCCGAGTATCATTAAAGCGTTCTATATATTCAATTGTTTAGGTGTACGAATTCATTACGATGTAGCGAATGATTAAAGTATTCCGAATCTGTGATCGTTAGTTCACCGCGTAAACGCCGATACATAACCCGACGATGCGATAACACTCGTTGCACACAGCGATACGGGTGAATCACTAACGAAGCTCGATCGAGAAAAGAAAGAAATCGCGAAGATGTTCGACTAGCGGAACGACGGCCTTCCAAGCCTCGTCTTGAAGTTCTTCATCTTGCGGAGAGTTGATCGCCTGCGATTGTGCGAGAGATGATAAACGTACGCGTTTGTGAAAAGATGGAGTGAAAGGTTGACCAAATCTTAGAAATGGTAAATTAAAATAGAGATGAAAACGAATTAGCAATATTTATATATTTTGGTATTGCAGTTATATTTATATATATGATTATATATATATAAATATTATATATATATATATAAATATAATTTTAAACATTTGTAACATATGATCTATTCAATACTATTATTTTCATAATTACAATTAATAATTCAATAATCTTAATCTTAGTCTAAAGTCGTATGGTATTTCAATCAGTTGCAGATATATTTACATTAAGGTATATGAAGCTGGATGCTTATTCAATACTAATATCATTACATAATGGCGATTAGATAGCCGTTAGGGGTGTGGCTTATTCTCCCATATATGGGCATATATGCAATTAAATATTTAAACATGCGAGCATGAAGTGGTTGTAGTGAGTCATGAATCATGACTCATGACTAATACCCGTGTCCGACACTCCTGAGGACATTAATAAATCATACATCTTAGGTATTGGGTGTATTAACTCCAGCGATGCATTAGTTATTTTGTTAATCGTTTACGAAGTGAACAAGACGAATAATTTCGGTAATATTATAAACTGAAATATTATTGTTTATTTATCAAAAAATTCCCGTTGGTTAATATTTGTTTACATTTTAAATAATATTATTAGGTTGATCCCATCATGATTATATATTCTAATAGTTATACTTAGTTTTTATTAAAATAATATATATATATATATATATATATGAATTAATTTGTTTATATCAAATTTTAAAATATGATTTTAAACTTATTTAAAATATGATTAATCTTTCCAAATAAAGCATTTTAATATTAATCCGGGTCCACAAATATTCTCTAACTATGGAAATTATTGATAAGAATATTATCTCTATTTCAATATCATTATATAAACATAAATAAATTTTATTTTATCTTTGAGGATAATTTATTGCTTTTCTATATTGTTATCTTAACTTATATTTTATAATAACTATTATCTTAATGGTATAAATAAAATATGTTTAATATATAATTGTAATGTGCATTATTAGTAATAATTTATTACAGTTATATATTTTCTGATAATTATATTTCTAAATACACATTTTTATTAGTGTATATATATGCCTGTGTATATATATATATATATTCAAGAATATATTTAAGAATACATTTAGTATTATTTAATAAGTTTCCAAGAGGCTCAAGAAAGTATATTTACTATGCTAAATAATGGAGTAAGAATTATTGAACATGATATTTATTTATAGCTCTTATATAGTTTATATATTACCTAAGCAATCTGATGAGTCATGTTTATTAGTCATAATCACTTCTATACCACTTACAAATATCTATGGCACAATTGAAAAATCGATAAAGTAGACCTAAAATCAATTCTAATAAAGCATATTTGAAAACTCCTACACCAACACAAATAAGAGAATGAATCAGACACACATTAATGTGTATGTTGGATTGGATTAACAATAGACCAGCCACAAGAAATATAAACCAGGCATTACATAATACATTGCATAATGTATTAAGTAATAATACACTGGGGAGTAGTATTAGTGATCAAAGATTGATTGATTGATCAAAGAAATATTATCAGCTAGATCACAATTGTGATTGGCTAATTAGAATTCAACTCTTTATACAAATTTACATATCATGAATATATTTATATAAATATATATATATATATAAGCTGATAATAAATAGACTTTTTATTTTTTAAATAGATTTTACATATAGAATATAAATAAATAGTATTATATATTAACTATATTATTTGTTAATATACATTATATATGTATAAATATATTAAATTATATATTTATATTTATTAAAAAATAAATATTAAAATATTAAAAAAAATAATTAAAATTGTTATAATATTTTCCAATATTTAATATATTTTTCTATTTTTAAATATTTATATCCTTATATATTTTCTATTCTATAACTGTATTTAAAAATAGTATTAAAATAAAAAAATATTAACTAGTTTTCCATCATAGATTTAGAGTATTCTGAAAATATGTTTTCCATACATAGACATTTTCACATTATACAGTAAAACTCATTATTTATTTAATTTAATATGAAAAGTATACAAATTATGACTATATTAAAGTAATCTAAATGAATTCTTAATATATATATATATATATATATATATATATTTATATTAATAATACACATATATATTTATATGTATATATAAATAAATAAACTAAATATAATCATTTTAATATTAAATTATAACAAAGAAATATGTATTTATTAAATTATTTATATAGGGTCAATGGTAATTTGACATGCAATAGCTGATATAAGTGTACAATATTGATCAATATTTACAATAATACTATTAATAGATTCATAACATATCAAAACCATATTTGCATTTCATTTGTGTAATATAATAAAAAGTTATATAATAATGATTACTATTATGCAATGGCTATACTGGATATACTATACCCAATGGGTATACTATACCCAATGGGTATACTATACCCATATTACCTATACCTATAGTGATAGCAGTAGGTATATGGAAATAAACTCTTATGTGTGTATTCAATTTATGTAAAATTGCTTTTAAAATATCATTTTTAAATAATATATATAATGCTTAATATTAATATTTAAATGTTGAAATTTATGGTCTTTTAAATCCAAAGTATTATATATGTGTCTATTATAGGTGGTTCATTACTAATTCTCATTATTGTTCATGTGCATATTCTCTACTGCATTTGGATAGTCTGTTTTAATAATATGAATGGTGATATTTTAAGTTTTTTATATAATTATTTTATAGAATATCTGAATCTAAATATATTAAAAATGAAAATATTGTTCTTTTCGTGGAGTCCTCCTTTCATCCAGGAATTGATATGAAGTTTTCACTTAATTAGGACTAATTTAAAATATATGTTGTATTGTTTTCGTTAAGGTGTGTTGTTCATTAAGAGACATGTGGACTGAAGCTAATAAAGCAAACACTATGCAGATTTTCTATTGTTCTTATTGTATTGCTCTAATACAATAGGCCATTGCTGGTATTATAAGCACAGCATGAGACCATTCTAATTGGATTTATTAGCACAATTAATGCATTATAATGCATATTATATAATTAATATTATATAATTAATATTAAACAATGCTTTTTTAGTTTATTTGTATAATTATAATACAATTAATTAAAAGTTTGCAATAATTTCTCATAGAAGGATCATTTTTCGAAAACAAGCACACATTATTTTCTTTTAATGAGTCAATCTTATATACAATTTTCATATAACTGGGTAATTTCGTGGTAAAAAGATAGAATTCCAACCAATTAACAATATTTATTATCTTATAGAGGTTTTACTTATAGTGAGTCTATTATAGAGAGGTTCAACTGTATGTTTATTTAAAAATAGTACAAACACAATATTAATTAGTAAAATGTGAACTTATTATTTGTATTTATTATTTATTGCTTTTGATTCTAACATTTTAATTCAGGGATTTTAATCAACAATATATTTAAGTCATGTATTTCTATTTTCATAATATATATTTATATTATTGGTCATCTTTGTTTATTATTTGTTATCATGTATACTATAATTGGATCGTTAAGATAAACGTGTATTTATCATAATGAAATATGACATTACACATATTGAATAAATAAACATAATGGATTTCACTTAGGTACTATCATTAGATATATAAATATATAATACAGTATAGATATTATTTATTATTAAACGCTATTGATACAAAGTTATATATATACACACACACTCTATAGCACTCTTTTCTATTAATTCATATTCTATCTGTTGGTATAAATGTCATTTATAAATAGAACAGTATTAGCAGATGAGAATAATGGACGCATCGCGCGTGCCCACTCACGTGATTGATTGATGGGTAGATGTGGAAATATGTTTTTGATATCAGTACAATCACGGCCAATGGCCAATATATCTTAATAGTCTTGGTAGATATGGTTAGTGGGATTACTAAAACTGGTGAACAGAATGTATTAACCATTCACTTAGTAAGAGCTATCTTAATGTATAGCACACTTGTAGGCTACATAATGGTATATATCTAAATTGAAGCCATATTATATATTGATATATATATATATATATATCCTATATATATAATACCAGTAAAGTCTACAAATAGTTACATTATATAACTGGTATAAGAATTATGATGATTAAGCTATCACCTAATGCATAGTAAGAGATATGTACTGTCTGATAGTAATATATATATATATATATATATATATATATATATATATATATATATAAATAGTATTTATTAAATACATATATACATATAAAATATATATATTTATATTAAAAATAAAATTAAATGTAAAATTATATTAAACAATAAATATTCATTAACAAATTTATAAAATATTTACAATTACCTTATAAGAAATACTTACAATTATGGTCTATTAATATATTATTATATTACTAAGTTGGCATCATCAATGTAAATACGATTTTATTCAGATTATAATTATAAAATATATTAACTATAAAATAATAACTATTAAATGAATTAGATATAATAATAATAATTATGCATTCTAAAAATGTAATACATTTATAAATATAATATAAATATAAATATGTAATATACATGTATAAATATTTAATTATAATGTATCAATAATTTAACATATATACAATGTTAATTTCGGAAACTAATAAAAAATGAAATAAACAAAAAATGTAAATGTCAATATTAATATTCTGTCATATTCACAGCTTTCTACCTTAACAGTAGGTAGAGATTTAAGCTGTAAGCTTGGCAGTATTACATAATCAATGTCATCAATGTATCAATTGCATCAACGAATCCGAACATTAACACTAATAATTAAAAAATGTTTATTCATAATAATAATAATAATTATAATAATAGAAAGGCTCATATTTTAGGCTCATAATTATGTATGAAAATAAGTGAACTACTATAGTATACTACACTATTGTATACTACACTATTGTATACTGCACTAGTGGTGTCCAGATGTCAATAGATTTCCCAACTGTCAATCTCACTACATTAATCAGATGCATATACATTACTATACAGTACTATTCAGACAGCTACTTATCACGCGAATTCCGTATGAACATAATACCAATATCTAATATATATTGAATTTCTATTTTTGGAATCACAGCGAAGAATACGCGTATCGTGTATAAATCATTAATTATTTTTAAATATGCGAATATATTATTATTATTCAAGCACATGTTACATAATTCCGTTATTAAAGAAAGTGATACCATATCAATTAGGAGTTATCAGAATTATTCACAACAATTATAGAATCCCTAACAGCTTATTAGGTATTCCTATAGGATGTAGTATACACCCCATTGGCACCATGGATCTGAAATGTATGATAATACTGGAACACTTTACAAATTATGTTTTATGTTTATTATAATAAAATGTGAGATTTTATGTGTGCATATTAATATAGTTCTAAATAACTGGATTTAAAGTTATCTTTATCGTTGAAAACAACCCTAATACGGTAATAGAATTATCTGTATATTGACTAATATATTATCTAATAGATAACATATTAGTCAATATACAGAATAGGAAATGAGTTATTAGAATTATAAAATAAAAAATATTGCACTCTATAATATCGAGTTACTTTCATATCAGTTATTGTAAAAATATTATTGCAATGATATCATGATATCATATATAAACAGTATCTCTATATAATGATATATTATAAATATATTAATATATATTAAAATTAATTGAGATTCAAATTTGTATAATATGAACTATATGTATAGATACATATTATTTAAAATATTATTGAAATATTTATATATTGAAGAAAGAAATAATTATAATAACTAGTTAATAATGATTTATAATTTGACTAAATATATAATATATATGTGTATAATATAATACAAAATGTGTTCATTTATTCTGATTTAAAAAAAAATTAGATATTTGACTTGAAATTCTTTGGAATATATTCAAATAATTGATATATCAATTATTTGCATTTAAAACACAATATTATAATAATTAGTAAGGTATGTATAAGTAAGTTTCTATATTATGAATATTATATAATACTAAGAATTCATATATATATAAAGTATATACTATATAAATTATATATATAATATAAACATATATTACAATAATATAATAAATATCATAACATATTATATTTGTAATACATTCAGATTATTTGTTGATACCAGAAACCCGCCACATTTCCGTGTGAAGTTCACAAAGGTCAAAGGTGAACAGTGTTAGCAATCAGTGATTACTAATCAGCCAGCAATGTAATAAACCAAGGTGGGCAAATTAGTACATATCTTAACCAGCTACTTAGTTTTAAATTTATAATAATGTCTTTAATCTAGAATATTATGTTAGCACAGGAGATTGTGAACGTATGTGTGTGTATTAGAATAATATTATTAGTGTATAATATACACTGTATACACACAAGCTGTATATATATATATATATATATATATATATATATATATATATATAAACACATGAAATAAGTGAATTAATGCTATAAGTAAACAAGATGTTACGTAATCACGACGGCGATACCACGTGATGGTGTACTACAGTCACGTGGTGGTGTACTACAGTCACGTGGTGGTGTATTGCAGTCACGTGGTTGCGTTCTACAGTCACGTGATGGTGTACTGCAGTCACGTGATGTGTTAGGTTACAGGTACAGATAAGGGAAGCGCACAGGAGAACACAGGGGAGGGGGAGAGTGGTGGCAATTATAGAATACAGGAGGATGGGGAGGGGTTGTTATCAACATCGTAGACCATGTGCGGGGTGGCGGGTTGGGGGCTCGAATGGGGCTGGAATGGGGTGTACGGCGTACAGTGTACGGCAGCTGCGCACGTGAATTAATAGATCGTTGTTTGATGATGAATTAATGACGTACTCGTATGCGCATGCGTCTAAAGCTTTATTACGTAATTAGCATTACAATAGTGGCCGCTGTTAATCCGCTGCACGCGTGGTAAATATAGATAGGGGTTAGTGAGTGCTAGTGGAAGGGGGTGGGGGTGGGTAGAGAGGGGTAGGGGAGGGGGTGGGGGAGGGTAGATAGGGGTTAGTGAGTGCTAGTGGAAGGGGGTGGGGGTAGGGGAGGGGGGAGGGTCGGTAGTGAGGGAGTGGGGGTGGGGGAGGGGGTGGGGGGGAGGGGGAGTAACGAGGGAACGTTCTCGAAGCTATTGAACAGGAAGGCAAGCGAAAGTCAGGGTTATGGTGTTGTTAGAATTAGTAACGGAATTGAATACTGAAATTAAAAAGTAAACTTATGAATACTTTATATGTTGTATACAAATATATTTAATGGTTTCATTTTAAATTACATTAATACATACCTACCATCGTAATAAGATTAATATATTAATTATAATACATTTATAAAATATTAAATACACTAAATAAAATATGTTATTCTGACATTCACACGAGATAAGCCTATCGGAATTCTATATTTAGAATTAGATATGGATATGATAATGTGATAAGGAGGATGAGGGGGAGGTAGTGGAGGAGGAGGAGGGGGAGGAGGGTGGGGGGGGGAGGTAAACACAGATGTTACGTAGATTACTGCTGGGACTAGCAGCTTGTTAATGCCATCATATAACACCAGTAGTAGTAGTAGTAGTAGTAAGCACACCAGTAGTAGTGGTAGGGTATACCCTGTCATATATGACATATATGTATACCGTATACGATATCGGGTCTCCTTATTGCCTCGATAACGTATGCCTTAGGTGCGTGTGTGTGCGCGTGTGTGTGTGCGTGTGTGTACACATTACACTGCAGTGTAATAAGATATAGCGGTTTATTAAGCCTGCACAGGATGTTGACATTGCTAATCCCCGCCCCCAGCCCGCCCTGATATGTAATCGGGAATGTGATATCGATATATTTGTTAAGTGTTCAAACTGAATTTAAATATCACATTCTTTTCGATATAGATATATATATATATACCATATGTGTGTGTATGTTACATACTGTGTACGTATGTATTACACGTGTGTACATTGTATACTCGTGTGTATAGGTGGTATGTTATACACATCAGATTACAGGTACATATGTACCTATTGTTATCTTCTTACGAAGAGGAAGTTATATGTGTACCGAGTAAGCTATGCTATATACATATATGTTATTATTGATATTATAGTAATAATAAGTTGATAATTGATATTATACATTACTATTAATTACAATTTAATTAACTAATATTCATTATAATAATTATTAATATATCAAATAAAGATAAAAAAGTATTATATTTCTAAACATAATAATCATTATATATATATATATATATATGTTATATTAATAGAACAAGTAAGGATAAAAATAGAAGTAAACATTTGATACTGGAAACATAAATAACTTTTTAAACAAATGTTCCACTATTAATAATTTATTATATAATTATATATAGTTAAATTATATTATATATAATGTTTATTTTTATATTAGGAAATATTACTTCTTATTTACTAGCATACAGAAAGCGTATTTAAATTGTGCATTATTTTAACAAAATAAACATATATGTTGGGTTGTTAATTCTATATTTTTTTTTTTTTTTTTTATTTTTTTTTATTTGGTGGAGTCCTTTCATCCCATCCAGGAACTTAGATGAAGTTTTCACTTATAACCATATATGGCTCTAATGTCCCTTCGAAGCCGCTCTCATGTTAAGGCATCCATGGTTTTAACGAGAGCCGATCATTTATTTATACACAATTATATAAGATCACTTCTAAATAATATTTTAAGACCCATTTTATAAAATTAATTAATGGTCCGGACGAGGCTCGAACCCGTGTCCTACTGCTTGTGTGTCTGACGCCTTAGCCACTGAGCCACACAGGCAGTTGTAAAGTATATATATATATATATATATATATATATATATATATAAAGTATTATAGGTAGATTTTTTTATGACTATTTTTTTACTGATATCCTGGATAGAAATTTATATTATAATCTAATATTTTATTTAATATTATTTTAATTTTATACATAATTTTTCCCCCCACAATCACATTGGGTGAACGACTTGATAAGCTCTGCTTTTTCGTTCATCCAGGCTAATGCCCAAACTCTGATTATTATTATTATTATATATATATATATATATATATATATATATATACACATCTATAGTATTAATACAACACCCATCCTGTATACAAATATCATTATAAAGCAGTAAAGTAATGTGTACAATAATTTATATTGATATCAAGTTCACAATTATACAT
>OZ025239.1:15682081-15832081 GCA_964019155.1 Osedax fenrisi | reverse complement strand
TATTCGAATAGAGCGGATGATACCGCACACACTCGCACTCACACTCGCACACTCGAGCGCTCACACCTACCTTGGCTATAACTGTCTGGGCGCCTTCGTAGGTGTCCATGTAGGCGAGGATAGCATCGATACGCGACAGCACGAACGATGCTCTGTCCCATAGGTCCTGTTCCCGCTCGCTAGGGCTTACACCTGTGGGGAGGTGGGGGTGTAAGGTCAGGGTGAGGTCAGGGTGGGGTGTAAGGTCAGGGTGGGGTCGGGGTGTAAGGTCAGGGTGAGGTCAGGGTGGGGGTAAGCTCTACTACCTCTGCGCCCTATATTAGCAATCGGAGCGTTTATAGGCAGCGCTCTATATCGACATAAACAAATAAATAATATATGTAAATAAATACGCAGGCATGTGTGCGCTAAGCACTATCAGCACTATCACCGGTGTGTGAACGGTTAATATGTTCGCCGAGAGTCTAGATGATTCTATTGTTTCCGCCGGAGCGCATCACGTGTGGGTGTGCGTGTTACACGTGATAAGTACGTCCAGGTGTGCGGCGCACTGTTCGCACACGAGTGTGCGCCTGTGGAAAGTGGAGCGTGCCGTAAGATGTACGCAAACGATGTGTATGTACACTTGTGTACTATATTATACATTATTTACTATATATATATAGAATATATACTATAGAATATATACTATAGTATATATTCTTTACTATATATATATATATATATATATATATATATATACATATATACAACTGCCTGTGTCAGATACACAATTGTGATCAGGTACTTGAGCAGTAGGACGCGGGTTCAAGCCCCGTCCGCCGGACAATTAAATAGGTCTTATATAAAGAAATGATCTTATATAATTGTGCATAAATAAATTATCGGCTCTCGATAAAACCATGGATGCCTTAACACGAGAGCGGCTTCGAAGGGATATTAGAGCCATATATGGTTATATAAGTTAGCACTTCATCTAAGTTCGTGTTTGGCATGAAAGGACTCCACCAAATTAAAAATACAATACTACATTTAGTATGTCCAAACACAGCCGGCGCACGTACACAATCCTACTGCGCATGTACGGCGCACATTCATAACCAGGCATCAGGTGCCTGGTGATGTGTCTAGACGTGGTGGCGGTGTATAGAGGGAGCTAGTGGCGGTGTATAGAGGGAGCTAGTGGCGCCTGTCGTAAAGGAACGTGTTACGTAACAATAGTAATAACGGGGGGGTGGGGGGGGGTGCATTATTACTGAGTAACGATGACGTCATAGTTAAGCGACGGTGACGTCACCGGCTACAACCGTCACAGTGACCACCACCACCACCAGTACTGCAGCGGTAGTGGTCTAGATGCTTGACCACCACCACCGCCGCAGCTATAGTCCTGCAGAGATAACACACACCTCAGCGTATCGGATTAGGGCGCCGTGTTGTTGCTATCTCTCCGGTTGCTTAGTTACGTGTAAACAATACACCGCTTGTTTAGGTTGTGTTATTATACCGCCCGCGATATTGTTGTTGGTGTTAGTATCTTTACTTCCGGTGTGGAATAATGCTAACAATAAGCGTCGAAGTCATGTCACGAGGTCACCGTGGCGAATAAGTAAACTAATGTGTAATACACATTGTGTATACGTGTGTATACGTGTGTATACGTGTATATACGTGTGTATACATACATATATACATACAACATCTATGACATACGCACTTTATGAGTTACTATCAATATACATCGATAACAAAAAGTTACACACACACTCGATATGGTACACATATTTTCCATGGAAAAGTAATCTTATATATATATAAAATATAATATTAGAATGTGATAAGCTATATAGCTTATAGCAATAAATGATAAGATAGAAATATGCAAGTTTGCACATTTTTAGCGCAATATCCTAACTAATTAGAAGGGTATATGAACACACCCCACCATGGACTGTAGATTATATAAATATACAGTTATATATGATTTGATTATACCAATGCAGCATTACTAATGCACGTGCATACGAGTGTGTATATATATATATATATATATATATATATATATATATATATATAGCATTGATATATGTATAAATACATTATATATACATTAATATATATATATATATATATATATATCAATGTATACTATATATAAACTGTATACCTTAACAAATTGAGTATATATAGAAAAGTATACGTGTTTTATTACTATTACTACCATCATTACCACCACTATCACTACCACCACCATCACCTCTAACACTTCCACCACCGCTATTACTACCACCACCACCACACACAACACTACTAACAACTACCTAACACCATCAACAACACTTCCACCACCGCTATTACTACCACAAACGCCTCTACCACCACTACCACCTCTAACACCACCAGCACTACCACCATCACTAACACCACCTCTACCACCACCACCACCACTACCACCACCACTAACGCCACTACAACCCACCAGAGGCTCTAACACCACCAACACTATTACCACCAACGCCTCTACCACTACCACCTCCTCTAACACCACTACAACCTATACTACTACCATACTTACTGGTACTGCCACCTATACTTCAAACATCATTAGAATCCCTAGGGTAGCCTTGAGTGTATAACCGAGATAGTAAATGCAGTATGCAGTGCAGTATACCCATGAGACTTACGTATGTAATGTACATAATGTATATTATTAAATAACTATAGTATACTACGTACATATATATATATATATGTAAGTCTATATATACATGTGTATGCAGCTATATCTGTGAATATGTTGTTAGTGTTTTATTAATAAATGTAATATTCTATTTAAATACAATCCTATCATAATTAATACCATTCATAGTATTATCAAAGCCCGAGGGCTTTTGTATTATGGCTATATATATATATATATATATATATATATATATATATATATATATAGTATATAGTATATACCTATAAAAAAGATTTTCCAAAGGTAAGATATTGCACTTGTGTACATTTGAGTAACCTAATAATTCAGCCATCTAGTGTTAATATTTAGATTAAATTACATTTCGAGGTATACTATATATAGATAGGTAGCGCAATATCTTTGCTTCGCAAAATCCTTGCCTATAATCTGTATACGTGAATGTATTACAATGTAAAGTACTACTAACTATAATTCGGTGATATTATAGGTTCACAAAACGTATACGTGATTTATCTTGACTCACTGTAATAACAATCGATGTAACCATTATGATGTAAGGGAGGGGCTTGTGTAGGGGTAATTAGTGTAGGGTGATGAGTGTAGGGGGGAACTAGTGTAGGGTGAGGAGTGTAGGGGGGAACTAGTGTAGGGTGAGGAGTGTAGGGGGTAACTAGTGTAGGGTGAGGAGTGTAGGGGGGGGACTAGTGTAGGGTGATGAGTGTAGGGGGGAACTAGTGTAGGGTGAGGAGTGTAGGGGGTAACTAGTGTAGGGTGAGGAGTGTAGGGGGGGGAACTAGTGTAGGGTGAGGAGTGTAGGGGGGGGAACTAGTGTAGGGTGAGGAGTGTAGGGGGGAACTTCTGAAGAAGTAGTACTATTCATTAATATACGCTATAGGATGCGTGTCATGCGCAGAAAGAGAGGTCGCCAGCGTTTACTCGGTACTCTAGGTCACTAACCACGTGACGGTGGCGGCGAGATGAGTCACGTGACGGTGGCGAGTGAGTCACGTGATAGAGAGATATACACACGTGATGTATAGCAATGGCGCGCGTGCGCGAGTATAGAACCGTGCCGTGTATCGATCCGAGCTGATTTCGTCCGATAAATACATGAATAAATAACGTTAATGCTGCTGCTGCTGCGGCTACTACTACTACCGGTGTTATTGTACTGTGGGGGGGTACGATTAACAAAGGAGAGAGAGAGATGGGGTGGGGGGGGCGGGGAACTAGGTCCGGTGTGCGAGGTGCGGTGCGGTTCTCTATCACTCTCTCGCGTGTGCGTCGCGATGTATCGATATGTGCTCGACGCGCGGCGCATGACATCTAAATCGATACCATCATCATCATCATCACCATCATCACCGTCATCATCATCATTCTTCTACGGTGTATTAATGCACTATACAAATAATCGCTTTATGTATCGCTATTTCTATTGTTGCGTTTATAATCACATAGAAATATAATCTATATATGTGCGTGTGTATATATGTGTATATATGTATATATATATATATATATATATATATATATATATATATATATATATATATTAGTGTTGCAATCGAACCCTACTATGAAAGTATCGGTATATTGTCAGTTCGAAATAGTAGAATATCAGTTCGAGTCCGAGTTCGAATTTTAATATATATATATAAATATATATATATATATATATATATATATATATATATATATATATATATATATACTTATAAATATACATAACACATAGGATATAGATGGTTACATGTGATACATTAGTAGGTACATTAATTAAATATATCTGAATATGGTTTCAATACCGCGGTATCCCTTACGATTATCTACTTAGCATGACACCACCACTACAGTCAGGTTCAGACAATCTATAGTCAAGAGCATTACTTAGAAATCGCTAGAGATCCACAACATATATACATATATATATTGCGTATGAATGCCTCGAGCTTGACCTGTGTAATATCAGTAGGAGGTAACCTTGGGAGGTGACCTTGGAGGAGGATATAACGTAAGCGATTACAGCGACGAGTGATCAGTAACACCACCTAGCGGTCACTGGTGAAGGTCAGCACGTGTGTGTGTGTGCTGATGTGTGTGCTGACGCACGCGTCGTACGTGTGTGTAATATACTAATGCAATTATACACTATTAGCAAGGACATGTCGGTGCTATTAGCTACACTATTAGCTACACTATTAGCTACACTATTAGCTACACTGTTAGCTACACTATTAGCTACACTATTAGCTACACTATTAGCTACACTATTAGCTACACTATTAGCTACACTGTTAGCTACACTATTAGGTACACTATTAGCTACACTATTAGCTACACTATTAGCTACACTATTAGCTACACTATTAGCTACACTATTAGCTACACTGTTAGGTACACTATTAGCTACACTATTAGCTACACTATTAGCTACACTGTTAGCTACACTATTAGGTACACTGTTAGGTACACTGTTAGCTACACTATTAGCTACACTATTAGCTACACTATTAGCTACACTGTTAGCTACACTGTTAGCTACACTATTAGCTACACTATTAGCTACACTATTAGCTACACTATTAGCTACACTGTTAGCTACACTATTAGCTACACTATTAGCTACACTATTAGCTACACTATTAGGTACACTGTTAGCTACACTATTAGCTACACTATTAGGTACACTATTAGCTACACTATTAGCTACACTATTAGCTACACTATTAGCTACACTATTAGCTACACTATTAGCTACACTATTAGCTACACTGTTAGCTACACTGTTAGCTACACTATTAGCTACACTATTAGCTACACTGTTAGCTACACTATTAGCTACACTGTTAGCTACACTGTTAGCTACACTATTAGCTACACTATTAGCTACACTATTAGCTACACTATTAGCTACACTATTAGCTACACTATTAGGTACACTATTAGCTACACTATTAGCTACACTATTAGCTACACTATTAGCTACACTATTAGCTACACTATTAGCTACACTGTTAGCTACACTGTTAGCTACACTGTTAGCTACACTATTAGCTACACTGTTAGCTACACTATTAGCTACACTGTTAGGTACACTATTAGCTACACTATTAGCTACACTATTAGCTACACTGTTAGCTACACTATTAGCTACACTGTTAGCTACACTGTTAGCTACACTGTTAGGTACACTATTAGCTACACTATTAGCTACACTATTAGCTACACTGTTAGCTACACTATTAGCTACACTGTTAGCTACACTGTTAGCTACACTATTAGGTACACTATTAGCTACACTATTAGCTACACTGTTAGCTACACTGTTAGCTACACTATTAGCTACACTATTAGCTACACTATTAGCTACACTATTAGCTACACTATTAGCTACACTATTAGCTACACTATTAGCTACACTGTTAGCTACACTATTAGCTACACTATTAGCTACACTATTAGCTACACTGTTAGCTACACTGTTAGCTACACTATTAGCTACACTATTAGCTACACTATTAGCTACACTATTAGCTACACTATTAGCTACACTATTAGGTACACTGTTAGCTACACTGTTAGCTACACTATTAGCTACACTATTAGCTACACTATTAGGTACACTGTTAGCTACACTGTTAGCTACACTATTAGCTACACTATTAGCTACACTATTAGCTACACTATTAGCTACACTATTAGCTACACTGTTAGCTACACTATTAGCTACACTATTAGCTACACTATTAGCTACACTATTAGCTACACTATTAGCTACACTGTTAGCTACACTATTAGCTACACTATTAGCTACACTATTAGCTACACTGTTAGCTACACTGTTAGCTACACTATTAGCTACACTGTTAGCTACACTATTAGCTACACTATTAGCTACACTATTAGCTACACTGTTAGCTACACTGTTAGCTACACTATTAGCTACACTGTTAGCTACACTATTAGCTACACTATTAGCTACACTGTTAGCTACACTATTAGCTACACTGTTAGGTACACTGTTAGCTACACTGTTAGCTACACTATTAGCTACACTATTAGCTACACTATTAGCTACACTGTTAGCTACACTGTTAGCTACACTATTAGCTACACTATTAGCTACACTGTTAGCTACACTGTTAGCTACACTGCTTAGCTACACTATTAGCCCTGTAGCTACACTATAGTACCTTAGCTACACTATTAGCTACACTGTTAGCTACACTGTTAGCTACACTATTAGCTACACTGTTAGCTACACTATTAGGCTACACTGTTAGCTACACTGTTAGCTACACTATTAGCTACACTATTAGCTACTAGCTACACTATTAGCTACACTGTTAGCTACACTGTTAGGTACACTATTAGCTACACTGTTAGCTACACTATTAGCTACACTATTAGCTACACTATTAGCTACACTATTAGCTACACTATTAGCTACACTGTTAGGTACACTATTAGGTACACTGTTAGCTACACTATTAGCTACACTATTAGCTACACTATTAGCTACACTGTTAGCTACACTATTAGCTACACTATTAGCTACACTGTTAGGTACACTATTAGGTACACTGTTAGCTACACTGTTAGCTACACTATTAGCTACACTATTAGCTACACTATTAGCTACACTGTTAGCTACACTGTTAGGTACACTATTAGCTACACTGTTAGCTACACTATTAGCTACACTATTAGCTACACTATTAGCTACACTATTAGCTACACTGTTAGCTACACTGTTAGCTACACTGTTAGCTACACTATTAGCTACACTGTTAGCTACACTATTAGCTACACTGTTAGGTACACTATTAGCTACACTATTAGCTACACTGTTAGCTACACTGTTAGCTACACTATTAGCTACACTGTTAGCTACACTATTAGCTACACTGTTAGCTACACTATTAGCTACACTATTAGCTACACTATTAGCTACACTATTAGCTACACTGTTAGCTACACTATTAGCTACACTATTAGGTACACTGTTAGCTACACTGTTAGCTACACTATTAGCTACACTATTAGCTACACTATTAGCTACACTGTTAGCTACACTGTTAGGTACACTATTAGCTACACTATTAGCTACACTATTAGCTACACTATTAGGTACACTGTTAGCTACACTGTTAGCTACACTATTAGCTACACTATTAGCTACACTATTAGCTACACTGTTAGCTACACTATTAGCTACACTGTTAGCTACACTGTTAGCTACACTATTAGCTACACTGTTAGCTACACTATTAGCTACACTGTTAGCTACACTATTAGCTACACTATTAGCTACACTATTAGCTACACTGTTAGCTACACTATTAGCTACACTGTTAGCTACACTGTTAGGTACACTATTAGCTACACTATTAGCTACACTGTTAGCTACACTGTTAGCTACACTATTAGCTACACTATTAGCTACACTATTAGCTACACTATTAGCTACACTATTAGCTACACTGTTAGCTACACTATTAGCTACACTATTAGCTACACTATTAGCTACACTGTTAGCTACACTGTTAGCTACACTGTTAGCTACACTGTTAGCTACACTATTAGCTACACTATTAGCTACACTATTAGCTACACTGTTAGCTACACTGTTAGCTACACTGTTAGCTACACTGTTAGCTACACTATTAGCTACACTATTAGCTACACTATTAGCTACACTATTAGCTACACTATTAGGTACACTGTTAGCTACACTGTTAGCTACACTATTAGCTACACTATTAGCTACACTATTAGGTACACTGTTAGCTACACTGTTAGCTACACTATTAGCTACACTATTAGCTACACTATTAGCTACACTGTTAGCTACACTGTTAGGTACACTATTAGCTACACTATTAGCTACACTATTAGCTACACTATTAGGTACACTGTTAGCTACACTGTTAGCTACACTATTAGCTACACTATTAGCTACACTATTAGCTACACTGTTAGCTACACTATTAGCTACACTGTTAGCTACACTGTTAGCTACACTATTAGCTACACTGTTAGCTACACTATTAGGTACACTGTTAGCTACACTATTAGCTACACTGTTAGCTACACTGTTAGCTACACTATTAGCTACACTGTTAGCTACACTGTTAGCTACACTATTAGCTACACTATTAGCTACACTATTAGCTACACTGTTAGCTACACTATTAGCTACACTGTTAGCTACACTGTTAGCTACACTATTAGCTACACTATTAGCTACACTGTTAGCTACACTGTTAGCTACACTGTTAGCTACACTATTAGCTACACTATTAGGTACACTATTAGCTACACTATTAGCTACACTATTAGCTACACTATTAGCTACACTATTAGCTACACTATTAGCTACACTATTAGCTACACTATTAGCTACACTATTAGCTACACTGTTAGCTACACTGTTAGCTACACTATTAGCTACACTATTAGGTACACTATTAGCTACACTATTAGCTACACTATTAGGTACACTATTAGCTACACTATTAGCTACACTGTTAGGTACACTGTTAGCTACACTATTAGGTACACTATTAGCTACACTATTAGCTACACTATTAGGTACACTATTAGCTACACTGTTAGCTACACTATTAGCTACACTATTAGCTACACTATTAGCTACACTATTAGCTACACTATTAGCTACACTATTAGCTACACTATTAGCTACACTATTAGCTACACTATTAGGTACACTGTTAGCTACACTGTTAGCTACACTGTTAGCTACACTATTAGCTACACTATTAGCTACACTATTAGCTACACTATTAGCTACACTGTTAGCTACACTGTTAGCTACACTATTAGCTACACTATTAGCTACACTATTAGCTACACTGTTAGCTACACTGTTAGCTACACTGTTAGCTACACTATTAGCTACACTGTTAGCTACACTATTAGCTACACTGTTAGCTACACTATTAGCTACACTGTTAGCTACACTGTTAGCTACACTGTTAGCTACACTATTAGCTACACTATTAGGTACACTATTAGCTACACTATTAGCTACACTGTTAGCTACACTGTTAGCTACACTATTAGCTACACTATTAGCTACACTGTTAGCTACACTATTAGCTACACTGTTAGGTACACTATTAGCTACACTATTAGCTACACTGTTAGCTACACTGTTAGCTACACTATTAGCTACACTATTAGCTACACTGTTAGCTACACTATTAGCTACACTGTTAGCTACACTATTAGGTACACTGTTAGGTACACTGTTAGCTACACTGTTAGGTACACTGTTAGCTACACTGTTAGCTACACTATTAGCTACACTATTAGCTACACTGTTAGCTACACTATTAGCTACACTGTTAGCTACACTGTTAGGTACACTATTAGCTACACTATTAGCTACACTATTAGCTACACTGTTAGCTACACTATTAGCTACACTATTAGCTACACTATTAGGTACACTGTTAGCTACACTGTTAGCTACACTATTAGCTACACTATTAGCTACACTATTAGGTACACTGTTAGCTACACTGTTAGCTACACTATTAGCTACACTATTAGCTACACTGCTAGCTACACTATTAGCTACACTATTAGCTACACTGTTAGCTACACTATTAGCTACACTATTAGCTACACTATTAGCTACACTATTAGCTACACTATTAGCTACACTGTTAGGTACACTATTAGCTACACTATTAGCTACACTGTTAGCTACACTGTTAGCTACACTATTAGCTACACTGTTAGCTACACTATTAGCTACACTGTTAGCTACACTGTTAGGTACACTATTAGCTACACTGTTAGCTACACTATTAGCTACACTATTAGCTACACTATTAGCTACACTGTTAGCTACACTGTTAGCTACACTGTTAGCTACACTGTTAGCTACACTATTAGCTACACTATTAGCTACACTATTAGCTACACTATTAGCTACACTATTAGCTACACTGTTAGCTACACTATTAGCTACACTATTAGCTACACTATTAGCTACACTATTAGCTACACTATTAGCTACACTGTTAGCTACACTATTAGCTACACTGTTAGCTACACTATTAGCTACACTGTTAGCTACACTATTAGCTACACTGTTAGCTACACTATTAGCTACACTATTAGCTACACTATTAGCTACACTATTAGCTACACTATTAGCTACACTGTTAGCTACACTGTTAGCTACACTGTTAGCTACACTATTAGCTACACTATTAGCTACACTATTAGCTACACTATTAGCTACACTATTAGCTACACTATTAGCTACACTATTAGCTACACTATTAGCTACACTATTAGCTACACTATTAGCTACACTGTTAGCTACACTGTTAGCTACACTATTAGCTACACTATTAGCTACACTATTAGCTACACTATTAGCTACACTATTAGCTACACTATTAGCTACACTGTTAGCTACACTATTAGCTACACTGTTAGCTACACTGTTAGCTACACTATTAGCTACACTATTAGCTACACTATTAGCTACACTATTAGCTACACTATTAGCTACACTGTTAGCTACACTGTTAGCTACACTGTTAGCTACACTATTAGCTACACTATTAGCTACACTATTAGCTACACTATTAGCTACACTATTAGCTACACTATTAGCTACACTGTTAGCTACACTGTTAGCTACACTGTTAGCTACACTATTAGCTACACTGTTAGCTACACTATTAGCTACACTATTAGCTACACTATTAGCTACACTATTAGCTACACTGTTAGGTACACTATTAGCTACACTGTTAGCTACACTATTAGCTACACTATTAGCTACACTATTAGCTACACTATTAGCTACACTATTAGCTACACTATTAGCTACACTATTAGCTACACTATTAGCTACACTGTTAGCTACACTGTTAGCTACACTATTAGCTACACTATTAGCTACACTATTAGCTACACTATTAGCTACACTATTAGCTACACTATTAGCTACACTATTAGCTACACTGTTAGCTACACTATTAGCTACACTATTAGCTACACTGTTAGCTACACTGTTAGCTACACTATTAGCTACACTATTAGCTACACTGTTAGCTACACTGTTAGCTACACTGTTAGCTACACTATTAGCTACACTATTAGCTACACTATTAGCTACACTGTTAGCTACACTGTTAGCTACACTGTTAGCTACACTATTAGCTACACTATTAGCTACACTATTAGCTACACTATTAGCTACACTATTAGCTACACTATTAGCTACACTGTTAGCTACACTGTTAGCTACACTGTTAGCTACACTATTAGCTACACTGTTAGCTACACTATTAGCTACACTATTAGCTACACTATTAGCTACACTATTAGCTACACTGTTAGGTACACTATTAGCTACACTGTTAGCTACACTATTAGCTACACTATTAGCTACACTATTAGCTACACTATTAGCTACACTATTAGCTACACTATTAGCTACACTGTTAGCTACACTGTTAGCTACACTGTTAGCTACACTATTAGCTACACTATTAGCTACACTATTAGCTACACTATTAGCTACACTATTAGCTACACTATTAGCTACACTATTAGCTACACTATTAGGTACACTGTTAGCTACACTGTTAGCTACACTATTAGCTACACTATTAGGTACACTATTAGGTACACTGTTAGCTACACTGTTAGCTACACTATTAGCTACACTATTAGCTACACTATTAGCTACACTATTAGCTACACTGTTAGGTACACGTTGGTTCGACAGTGGCTATTATCGTACACTAGCAGACGGCAGCTAATTAACTATGACAATAGATAACAATGGCGGACCTAGCTAGCTATAGGTGGTGCTGGTGGTGCTAGGGGTGGATTAGATAGACGTAAGCAGTGTACTAAGGAGGCTAACTAGTAATAACACCTTAAGGTTATACTAATTAGTATTCGTCGTAATACTGTGATTATGTAATACCTACCGCGGAATGCATGGGGCTGGCTAGGGGGCAATGTCTTTGTTAAGGATTTGAAAGTGGGGGAGGAGTATTTACAAAATAATTAGTTTATAATTGTGTATATACATGGGTTTATACACAAATCTAATAAAATAATCTAGTGATTCATACTAACTAAAGAGGAGTATGAGTAATACTGTATGATACATGTGTTATTATGTGTTATATTGATTATGTACAAAATCTGATTTTGAAAAGTTGGGCAAAAAAATATTATTAGGGAAATGTCCAACAACAAAACCTTTCAAACCCCATGGCTGCTGTATGGTGTGGTGTGCACGGAGTGAACCACACACGTGTGTAGTACGATGTGCGGTGTTATGCAATGGGTTACGATAGATTACGTAACTCCGTGCAATATCGCTCTAGCGATAGGTTATAATACATTATGCAATACACAATACATTATGCAATACACAATACATTATAATGTATCGCTAGTAAGAGACACACTCGCCTGTACACTACACAACTCTGTACCGTAGCGTTACTACCACTAATAGTAATGGGTCTCTTACCGGGTTAGTGTGTAGGGCTAGGTCCTATAGGGTATAGCTTTACAGTCACTATAGGGCCTACATGGTAGGTCCTATAGGGGTATACCCCTACACCCACCCACATAATGCGATATCGTGGACAGTCGTTTCAGAACAATAGGTGGTCGCGGTGACGGGCTATGTACCCAACTGGTTAATAGGGTACCCGGTAAAGCTATGATAATGTATCGCTAATGAATACTGCATAGTAGTGGTCACCTAATGGTTATAGGCTATAGCCAAGGCTATAAGATTAACATGTTAACACGTGCGATAGTTAGGTGGTGGTTAACCTCCCATAGTGTACAGTGTATAGGGTGTATAGGGTGTATCGGATGGGGTAACGGTACACGTCGGGCTACTGGTGAGTAACTATAATAGTAATAATAGTAACTATAATAGTAGTAATATAGTAGCGGAGTAGTAGTAGCGGGGTAGTAGTGCCCAGTAGCGGAGTTATCGATATATAGCTATATCTCTAGATACCATATCGGCGATTAGTATGCAAACCTACATACTAGTATCAGATAGACTACAGTCTGACTAGTGTGTACCCAGATAAGTGTGCGCGTGCGTAATCGACACCTCCGATAAGCGTCACCACAGTGCGAGATAAGGGCGTACCCTATAGTGTAGAACCGCGGTAGAAGTAGTAGTAGAGATAGATAGCTATAGAATCGCGCTATATCGCGATGAATGTTGAGTGGTGACGCATCGAGTGACGACCATCGCTGGATGGTGACTCATCACACGCTGGTGAGACGATACCAGGGTGGGGGGAGGAGGGAGACAATAGATAGCGAGTGCAGACCGGTTATCGCACAGTGTAATCTGTTAGATAATACGTGTGCCAGTGCACGTATGCATGTATATATATATATATATCTATATATATATATATATATATATATATATATATATATCAGTGTTCATTCTAGGTTTCAGGGCAGCTACCAACAAAAAATTATTATAGGGCATTTAAATATATTTTACTAAGTAAAATGTAGGATGACATATATGGATAATTTCGCCATCTATTTATAAATTCATTTATGATAAATGATATATTATATGGACGCTTATACCCTGAGGCAATTTAAACCTGTAACAATTGTTACTTACAAAAGCTACTTAGGAGGCTTTTTGAATTAGAGATGTAAATAAATAGCAAATAAGTATTCGATTCGATTACTTATTATTCATTTACAATTAAATGATTTACATATTGTAATTCTAATACATTGATATCAAATAATTCTTTTTATATTCAATCTCTCAACATTTGATTCATGAGATATTCAGATATTAAAAATTTGAAATTCGAGCATTTATAATATAGAAAATTATGTTGTCGAGATCTTATAATATTGAAAATTATGTTGTCGAGATCTTATAATATTGAAAATTATGTTGTCGATATGTTATAATATTGAAAATTATGTTGTCGATATGTCTTAATTTTGAAAATTATGTAGTTGAGATCTTATAATATTGGAAATTAGATGGTTGATATGTTATAATGAAAATTAGGTAGTCGAGAAGTTATCTTTTTAAAATTAGATGTTCGAGTAGTTTGATATATAAGTAATTTGGTTCTCGATAAGTTATAATATTATGATTATTGTAATATCATATATATATTATATATTTATTATAATAATGTAATAGTAACTCTATCAAACTTATATATATATATACACTTATTTTTTTATATAAATGTATTGGTAATATTACTAATCAATCGAATAGTATATTTATAATTTAAACTTTCATATTATTATAATGATTATTATAATCATAATGATATATTTCGCGAGAAACACCTGTATACTATTATGTTAAGTATAAGGATTAGTTATTTGCTTGGAAATGTATTTATAGGAATATATAAATAAATAAGTTTCTATATAATACAAATTATAAGATACTAAATATATAATATATATAGTAATTATTTTCAATAATTATATATTATATATATATATACAAATAACGATATATAATATAGGTATCATACTTATAAATACTTAAAAATACTTATAGGTAGATAAAAATATACAAAAATACCTATATCTATATTAATATTATTATATCATATATACTGGTACACATTATTATATATAATTTATATAAGATATTTTAATTTCATAATATACAAAATTAATTAGAATGTATATTATTATTGTATTGATTATTAAAATGTAATAATTTGTTTGCACATTTTTGTTAATATCTTTTGTTTAAATACAAATTAAAAAAAAACATAATATGAATTGTATCATATAGTTTAATAAGCTTTCCAGTGATACCAATTTTATCATAATAAAATCAATATAAAATATGTCATGCTCATGTATCAACATGCAGTACGTACTCCGTACAATGGTTGATTTTAAATTCAATATATATAATAACTAATAAGTAGTATAATACATGATATATTTTAAACATTATATATTATATATAAGAATAATAATTATGATAAGTATGATAATTAATATATAATATGATATTATTAAATATTAATGTAATAATAAAAATAATAATTTTAAATTTAATAATTAGATTATAATACATTTAAAAAGTATACAGTTTAATTATTATGAATATAAAAAACAGTGAACTTATTAATAATATTGGTGATTAAATGTTTCATTATTTTTATATTTTCATGGTTTTTAATATGTCATATATCACTTTAATATTACGTTTTAAAATAGGATTTTGAATAAATATATAAAAATTACAAATTTTAAATAAAACACTCACATGATTTATATATATTGGGAGAAAAGAATTGGAATAAAAATAATTATTGAATTAATTTTCATATATTATTATAAATATAAATTGGTAGCAAATTCACTACCCAATATTTAAAGTTTGCTACCCAATTTTCATTTTGGGTAGTGAATTTGCTACCCAATCTAAAAATAGATTATTCTAAATATAGTTCAAGCAGTTTATTATCATATTTCATATTTAATTTGAATTTGAATCAAAATTGTTTGTTTATATAAAATATCAAACATATATAACAAAGGGCAAATAGTATATATTCGCCATTATTTGAAAAATAATGAATTTATCCTAATGTTATGACAGAAGTTATTCATATTCTCCATTATTTTAATACTTAAATAATAATAGAATAATAATAATACATTTAATCACCATTTTATAAATATTTATTGAAAATCTGCCGTTTATTAAATAAAAATTCTTCATTATTTTAATACTTAAATAATAATACATTTAATAGCCATTTTATAAATATTTATTAAAAATCTGCCATTTATTAAATAATAAATTCTTAATTATTTTAATACTTAATAATAATATAATAATAACACATTTAATCGTCATTTTATAAATATTCATTGGAAAACTGACATTTAATAAATAATATATTCCTTTAATTATAGATATAACACATTTAATTAATGATATTACAAGTATATTAATAATAACTTAATAATTAAACTTAATCCATATAATTATATATTTAGGGCAGCTACCCACAAAATTAGGGCACTTCCCAATTTGGGTAGCTGGGTAGCTCTAGAATGAACACTGATATATATATATATATATGAGAAATAGTACGTAATTCTATACGTTTAACTTAGCTATCGCATATTATGCACTGCCTATACGAATAGTCACCCGGCGGACCTATAGTGTGCACGATGAGCGCCGGTATTGCATACTGACAACATCAGTACACTGTCACCACATGCGCGCGCACACACCTACGTTCACACATAGGTGTATAGCGTTACACGCGTGTGATATGTATACCACGACGACGGGGGTGGAGGGGTGGCAGTGTGCGAGAGTGTATATTACGCCTCAGATATAATACGCACATGTGCGTATTGTCGAGGACAAATATATATCGCATCAATACGGTTTTACATTTTTCGACCATCGACTTTTCCATCGACGATTTTCATACGTAAACGATGAAATTGACGGACGGTAAACATATATCCTCTCACAACAATTACCGTCGATTTGTATTGACGTATATATAGTATTGATACCTACTTTTTTCAAATAAAATATTTAAATAAACTGTCATTCATATAAAATAAAAATTAAACTTATTTTAATAAATAATGTAATTACTAATACACCTATTATTACAAAATGATAGATTGTCATGCTTCAATTTATTTGCCGTCCGTCACAAATAGTATAATTTCTATATTTAACTTTCATTAGTCAAAATAGAGTATCTGGTAGTTGCATCCATCTGACGGATGAAATCGACGGACGGAAATTCGACGGATGAAAAATGGAAAACGGTATTGATGTGAGACGCATATAAGATGTATTCACTTCTAAATGATAATATATCCTACGTAGAATAACAGCACAAAGATACGCGCGCACACACACACACACACACACACACACAGATACGTAAAGGACATACTACTATAGTAAAGGACATCGCAGGGGAGGTCACACCACGTGGTCTAAGAGTGTACCTCCCCTAACACGTGTAGACACGCCCACATGAACTGTACATAATATCGGACTCTCCTGGGACACGTGGTGATAGAGTTAACACCAGTGTAGTGGTCAGTGTAGTGGTCAGTGTAGAGGTCAGTGTAGTGGTCAGTGTAGTGGTGGTCAGTGTAGTGGTCAGTGTAGTGGTGGTCAGTGTAGTAGTGGTCAGTGTAGTGGTCAGTGTAGTGGTGGTCAGTGGCCATTGTATCTTGTTAAATAATGAGTACTATTGTTATGGATTATGCCTGATTTAATTATAAAATATTAATTGTGAACTACAGAATTGATGAAATGAACTTTACATATGTATATTTCATACTATATGATATTATATCATTGATATATAATTAACATAAAATACAAAAACTAGAGTTTCTGTGATATACACTAAATTAGAAGTGATATATATATATATAATAAATGACATTTATAGTGCTATTTTTATTTGCCCAATAAATGGGTTTATATTATTAATAATTGACCAATAATTCACTAAACTATGACTAATATTCAAATCAGGAATTCAAAATATGAATCCCTCCCCCCCCCACAAAGTATTGTAATAATGGAATCAATATATCAGAGAATGTTATCACTATGTTATGTAATCGGATGATAATGATAACTTGTAGTTGTAGTAGATTAGTTATTAGTGATGAACATAAGGAATAGAGTTACAAGTGGACAGATGTGTGGCTAAGTTAATAAGTTTGTAATATATCCTAATAGATTAGAGGTTAGATTGAAAGATAGTACTGTAGAGTCTATAGACTATAACCAGAATAATCCAGTTTTTATGCATTGATACTAATATAAGAGATATTAAATATCACATGTGCCTAGATATTAATATAGTATTTATATAATTAACTACTTGGCATATAAAATATAGAATTGCAATAATCACATCTACAGTTAAACAGCGGTAGAGTTGCTCTACACAAGCATATCATATGATGTATGTCAGACAACCATAGATTCATAGTTTACTTAGATCGGTAGTCATGTGATTTTTCTTTTTCAACAGGCCTGGAGACTCGATTTATGTTTCCTAAGATGGCCGACCCTCACATATAAAGTATATGTAATCAAATTAAACGTTGCAATTATATTGCAGTATACATATATAATATAAATTAACATAAATGTTTATTTTGATATAATTCGAAATACACTTTATAAGCGTATATAGAATAAAAATTCAAATTTATATAAAAAAATAAATATTATTTGTTTAAATATTTGCTCTTAAATGTATGCGTCATGGTCGGCCATCTTAGGATACATAAATCTATTTCCAGGCGTGTTGAAGAATTTTACATTAGCGAGATATAGCAATACTATCTAGGTAACAATACAAATCTATACACATCTGTAATGGTAGCTGTAACAATAGCATTATGTAATAGTGAACCAGTACACACTAATTACTATTACAGCGAACCCAATAGAACATGTGACCATGACTCCATAGTAACGGGAATAACGTATCTAACGGTTACTCCTTAGTAACGGGAATAACGTATCTTACGGTTACGCGCGTTAATGCACTGCACCGAACAATTACCGTCGATATTGTTTTATTTTATTGATTCTCTTAGAACATATATTATTAAAAAGTAATCGATCCGAAAATCAATTCATTGTTACGCGTACTGGGTTCCTATGAATAACTAACGATCAATGAGTAGGCGTTGAATGCATGCATTTTTAATCGAAACTGGTGCACACTTGTATCGGTCACCAGTTTAGATGTATGAGTAATACTTGCGCAAGGGTAGTCGTAAGTGCAACTAGCTTGTGGTGTAGCGCTTGTGTTTAGGGATAGAGACGAACACCATCTACAACGGTACATCATCGCATCCTATAGGTACACTAGACGTTAATAACGTTCAGCTTAATGTTGAGTCGATGATACGAGTTATAATAAACACGCGTTATCGAAGCCTCTACTTAATTGTTGTTGTTCAATAGTGTTAAGTAAAGGGGGTCACACCCCACTACCAGTATTTCCTTGAGGGGGTATAACACTACCAGTATTTCTGGAAATAATGTCCGGAAATGTTTGCTAGAAAGTGATTTCTAGAAAGTTAAATACAATTGTAGTGGGATACCCCCTTACTTTCCGGCAACTTGCCGGAAATATAGTAACTTAAAAGGGGGTATCCCACTACAACTTGCTAGAAAATCACTTTCTAGTAAACATTTCCGGACATTATTTTCGGAAATACTGGTAGTGGGATACCCCCTCAATGTAACTTACATACATGGCTGTAATGTATATTGGATTTAGTAGTGGACGCACGTCATTGACTAATTATATACTGCGGATACATCATCTCAAATGAACGATAGTGAATCGATTTGACTATGAATGCATAGGTTAATCTATACATATAAAAGATATTTAATTTAATTTACAATTTATAAAACTAACATTCAAAATCCAGAAATATATCCGTGATTTCGTTGAACTCCTGTTTATTTATTTTCAGGAAATTACCCATCTTAAAGTGTTCCGATCGCGGTTATCCTATTCGAGCGTGCTTAGCTGAGATCCGGCTTCTGTGTACCTGTTCACCGAGGAAGATGTGCTATTAGCGCAGAGTTACGTGCCCAGCGTACATTATACTAGACGCACATCGTTATGTTCATCTAGAGCGGTGGTTCTCTAACTATGGGTCATGACACAAACTGGGGTCATTTGGTTGTTTGTTTGAGTCATGAGCCAATTATTAATTTAAAAATTTTTTATCCAAATATTTAATTTAAAAAAAATGCTTCTGTATTATAATGTAATACAAATCTAGTTAACAAAATCAACAAAATTAAATGTGTCATTGGGTCATGTTATATATTGTAATTAAGAATTACCAAAAAAATGGGTCATGATGAAAAAAGGTTGAGAACCCCTGCTCTAGAGCTATACATGTGTATAGCGTATGTATTATATGTATAGCGTATGTATTGCACGTGCATGTCATTAATAGTACGCGTTCATTATATCTAGAATTATTATAAGAGTAATCGTACTAATGTATATAAATATATTGTAAACATAAATATAATTTAATATATATATATATATATAGCGCGAGAGATAATATAAACAAAGTATGTTATAAACGGTAACTTAGTTTTCTATAATAATTATTATTATTATAAGTCTAACGATAATATTAAATGATAATCATAGTATGTTATATATGTCATATAAGGTTCCGCACGAAAAACGGTACATATAATTTGTATATAATAGTTGTGGTATGTGTGTGGGGACGTGATGAGTGCGACAAATGTGAGTGGTATGTCGCGATACATTACCGATGTGTAGAATTGTGTAATATATATTAACTTAAAATTAAAATGTATACATATTTAAAAATATTATAGTGACTATACTTATAAATGATTTATATATAGTTATAATATATATATTTATTAAATATATAACATATATTTTAAATACTTTATAGTAATACTATTAGTAACCAGTTTTCAATATTAGATTATAGTTAATAAATGTAATTATTACAGTAATAGATATGTAATTCTATTATGTATAGTTTGCTCGCACTAAGTTAGTGCGGTGACTAACCGATCGCAGCTATTATATAATATATAATATATAATATATAATATATAGTAATTATTTGTGCCGGTTTTCATGCGGACCGGTCATATAATATATATTTAATATATTATCATTATTATAATATTAGTCTAATATTTAATATTAGTATTATTATAATAATTTTAATTTTAATTATAATAATTATAAATTATAATTAAATTATATCTTGATTATTATAATAATTATCTAAATAATCTTTATGAAATTGTATTATGTTAAAATATTAAATATTATTATAAAGTAATAATAATATAACTTTAAATTAAAGTAACATAATAATCATTCAGAGATTATCATAATGATTATCATAATAATTATCATAATTATTATGTTAAACATAAAGTTATTTTTTAAATAATTGTTAACCGGTTAATGATATTTTCTTATTATAATGATCTCTTCACGATTTGGATGCACTTAAAATAACTAAGCTGGTAATATGTAACTAATAAAAATAAATATAACTTATGTTATAATATAATACTTAAAATGAAGATAAAACTTATTTGAATTCAGCTCAATAATGAGTGATTGACAATTAAGATTTAATACATTTTCAAAGTAAATTAACACCGTATATAGCAACAAAGTTCAAGTTGAGTTCAACCAATAGAAAAACTCCTTAGAAACAAAGACCATATTTTTAAGTAAAATTAACCAAGCGCATTGTATAAACCCTGGGTATAAATATTATAATGCAGGCCATAGACATAATTGTAGAATTATGATTAGTTATAGATTGATATTTGAGTTATTATAACTCAGTTATGCATTGTTCTGTAAATTACATAATATAATTTGAATGATAATTCGATCTTTCAATTATATAACAACATTATATTTCCGATTTATACAAAAGCAGTCTAATTAATTTTAATCCAAAAAATTAATTATAATGTAAATGGAGTTCACACACACACACCATCGATATAAAGAAATATATATATACATATATATTTCTTTATATCGATGACACACACAAACCATAATAACAGATTTAAGTACTTATTAAGTTTATTAATTAAAGTTTATTATTAAAGAAGTTTATAAAGCAATTTTAATCAGATTTTCAAAATTCTGATTTAAAATTTGCTCTAAATCAACCGATTTAAACGTTTTTAAAACATATTTCTACTGCTTTAATAATTAAGTATTAAAGCCTGATTTAATTCTGATTTTAAATCTCTGATATCTTAAGTTATATTTAAATCTGACTTAATAAGTATTTAAATCTGTCAACATTTATTCATAGATTTAGAGTACCATAGATTTAGTGGTACTCTAAATCTAAGACATTTATTACAGCTTTAAAAAGTATTTAAATCTGCTATTATTTTTTGATGGGAAAATATATCTTATATATAACATATATGTGGAGATTAATAAATCAGAATTAAATCAGGCTTTAATAATTAATTATTAAAGCAATAGAAAGATGTTTTAAAGACGTTTAAATCAGTTGAATTAAAGAATATTTTAAATCAGAATGTTCGAAAATCTGATTAAAATTGCTTTATAAACCGCTTTAATAAGTATTTAAATCTTATGTTATGGTTTGAAATTAAAAATATATAATACTGGTTATATTGTATTGGTTGTCGTATATGATTTAAGTACATGAGATGATACTGACAAAATTATATATATATATATATTATATGAATAAAAAATGATATAATTATATCATTTTTTTATATCAATATTGTACATTTTCAGACAATTTAGATTAAATATGATATTATTATTATATCATATACTTAATACTTACACATACAAATAAATTGTTAATATAACTAATATATAACCTATTGATATTACATTACATATATTATATTATATTACATATTAATACACATTTCTCATTATAATGCCTACTATTCATTAAATACCTCTTATTAAATACTGGTAGTAGTATATCCCCTTTAGAAATTAAACTTTAATATATTTTACTACAATTAAAAATAAATATAGTAGAGTTATACCAAGGACCATGGTCTACATTACAAGCAAAATAGTCACCTAGAAAATTCTGAAGAATTTATTTGTAAAATCTTCTATTATTTACTATAAACAATTAACTATATCAATAAATTCAAAGAATGAAACTTTCATTAGATAAATAACTTAACATAAAAATAATATATTCGTGAGGATATTAGTGGTCCCTCAACATCAGTTACTACAACCTCTTATTTATTTGTTATCTTAAGGTGCCCTTTAAGATGGAGAAATTTCTCCATCCTTTAATTAATAATCTTTCCTTTAATCGATAATCGTTTAAGCATCGATAAATATATAATTACGCCTCCTTCATAGTTCTTTTTTTATCTTATTCCTTCGTCAGTCCTACAAAAATAACAAATACTATTACTCCTTTCTACTCTACAATTATAATTAATTAACTAAATATTTTTAAATATTTGTAAAATTCCGAAATTCTTAAATCAGCACTGATATGCCTAATCATATAAGGACAATCTCTTAATTCTAATGTTTTAGCTTCTAGAGACCTATATATAGGGGCGTCATAAAAGGGTGAGATGGGGGTGACATGACCCTCCAACTTTTAAAAGTGGGGGATATAATATCTAATACCCCCCCACTTTTAAGATCTACAAATTATTTTATTCTTTATAAATATTATATGTGTTCTATTTATAGTCTTTGTAGTATAATTATATCCAACATTGATTTGTATTATGCAACCCAATACAAGTCAATCATATTAAGCCCTCTACAAGTGATAATATAGATGTATCTTCTTAGCAAATTATATGGTAATAATTGATGAGTCTGAGATAACCCCCCCCCCCACTTTTAATCACCATGTGACGCCCTTACCTATATACATGATCATTTTTATAGGTAAAATTATATACACCTAAGCAACTAATTACATATATTAATAATAATCATGAATTATTTCCCATTCAATAAATATAATAGTATTGAATTATTACAACTTGAGTTATTTCTTCAGTTGACAGTATCTTTCATGATATCCCTACTTATCTCCTAATTATCAATAACTCAAGTTATCACCATATTAGTGCTTTCTATATAATTCTAATTGGAGATTATCCTAAATTATATTTAAAATATTAAATGTGTTATTTGGATAAGCTTACAAATCATATTTAATACTGAAAGATTTTCATCTAGATACTATCTGAGCAAATTGAATGGTATCTTCCAGAACAAATTACAGATTTTTATGATCAATTAAAAAAGTAATTATTTCTAGAGAAATTTCATATTTATCCATGCTACTATCGGGTGAAATAACTAGAAGAGAGGGACTGTGTAGACTAAATATTGAGAAGAGGTATTGCATAATGATTACTGCCTCTGGTGATATCATCAAGTACATGTCCTAGATATAAGTGATCCTTTCAGTTAATCTTCCGGAAAATACTGATGTAATAACTTTTATATACAGCTTTTGTACACGGTACATTAGTGTAAACCATTGTTAAGGGTTTTGCAATATCGCTCATATTATAAATGTTATAATAAACATATTTGGGAAGTTTATTCACAAAATATTTAATATTGATAAAGCAAAAAGCACTTTAATGAAGAAATATTTGCATTTATGATTCAATGTTAATTTCTATTTGACTTATGTATTTTTGTAAGTGCGCGTTGTCATAAAAATAATATATTTTGCATATACGTGTATATATATATTATAATATTAATAATGTAAAAAATTACGTAAAATTTAAAATTAATTTTAATTTATAACATTTTTAAATTAATATAATTTATTCCAATATTTTATTTGATAAATTAATTAAGCATAACACTTTATTGAGAGCCTATTATGAATAAAGGTATAATAAAAAAAATTGATTTTTCTAACTTAAAAAAGTTTATAACAATTTTATCGAAAAATAAATTTTTTGTTAAAATTCTCATTAAAGTCATTTTTTGAATAAATATTTGCTATTTTTGTAAAAATTCTTATAATTTTGTAATAAAATAAACACGATAGACAAATAAAATATAATTTTTTATTATTATTATTCTATTAATAATTTTTTTTTGATTTAGAAAAATATAAAAATTAAATTAAAATTTCAGTAGATTAATTTAATTATTAAAATATTTTATAATGGTGGTTTAAGACATTTTCTTAAAGACAATTTTTAATTATAAAATAATTTTCCTTTCATATATAAGTAATTTACATTTTTTCATTATTTTTTAATTTAAATTAAATTTAATTTAATTTCATATATTTTTTTAATATTATTATTGCTTTCTGAATTTGTATCGGTTTTAAATTGGTGTTTTTATATCTGGAATAATTAATATGAGTTATTCTGAGGTAGGTGGAACTTTTCTATGAAGGAAACTAAACAAGTTTCCAAAACAATCTCCCCCAATGTAACATCCCTATTTACAATTACACTTTAGAGAATTGTTTCATCTCTATGGTTTTATTTAAGTGCCTAAACAGAACATTTATTATTCACCAACACACACACACACACACACACACACACACACACACATACACGCACATAAACATATATTTATATTACATAAATTATGTATACGCATTGATTTATTATTTAAATTGCACAGTAATATAACCGATGATACGATATAGCCGCGTACGTCAGTTGGATTTATTGGTTTTATACGTCGCTGACTGGAGGTAGTTACTCGGGTAATATATAAACTATTAATTATACATTACAATAATTCGCGTGATATGTCAGACATATCATTAGAATATAATAATATATAATAGAATACAAGCGAGAATATTAGCTAAAATGTACTAAATGAGTCATAATTTATGACTCATAAGTTATATAAGTCATAAGTTATGAGTCATAACGCATGACTCGTAAATGCTAACAAATGACTCAATTTTTAAAGTTCTTCAAGACTACTCCCATTGAGACTATCACTGTACTATTATAGTCATTATAGTATTTCAATTCTACCAAGTCTACGATGGAAACTCGCAGCCAGACATTATAATGATAACGGATGCGATTGTAATTCTAGAGTCTGTGCTCACAGCACACTGATTATCACAACGGATATAATTTATAAATCACCAACAGTACTAAATTGACTAACTATTGTTAGTCAATTTAGTATACTTTAAATTATTACTCAATTATTATGTTAAATTCGTATAATTTAAAATAAAATTCAGTAATTTTAATTATTTAATATTTCTGTGGATAATAATTTAAATATAACGTCAGCGTAATCAACTCTTATCGCGATACCTGTTACTATCTATAGCAGTGGTTCCCGACCTTCACTATGACCCTTTTTTGATAATTTTTATTAAAAAAAATATACCATGACCCAATGATAAATTACATTTTGTTATTATTTAAACTAATAATATATACTATAATATATATATATATTTTTAGAAATTTTCTCATGAGTCATGAGTCATGACCCAACAAAAAAACCCAATGACCCAAATTTGGGCCATGACCCATAAGTTGGGAACCACTGATCTATAGACTATAACTAATATTCACATAGTGAAGGTAACATCTATACGCTATAGGGCTACTAATGGGCTTACCCTAAGATACTTGTATGTAGGCTGTACGGAAATGTTTTAGAAATATTAAAATCTAGGTTCGTTGATATCTAATAAATATGTAAAAAGTTAAATAATCAGTCATCATTCCATAGATATAGCTTTCTATTGTATATAATGTTTACATTCCTACAGGATAAAAGACTAATATAATCATTATATAAACATTTGGAGCTGATAATTAATACTAGTTATAGGTAATCACACAAATATACACATAATCACATATATATATAGTCTATATATATATATTATGATTAATAAACTATAGTAGATTAACTCTCATATTAATTATTATTTTAATATAATATTTATTTTATTAATTAACAATAGTGTATAATCTACCTTGCAAGATATCCACAGCAAGTATAGCCCTTAGCTGCAATCCTAGTTACTGTGGTTAACCTATCTCCCTGTAGAGGGGTAGCTTCAAGGCTGTATCCTCTGTAACATCTATGTTTTACTTTAATTATGAATTAATATATCTTTAGATCAGTTTATCAATTTAAAAATAAGTGCGCCATAAGTAATGTATATATTGGGGTATATTTATTTTAAAAAGAATTATTTTGGTGAAAATATTTTAATCGTCAAATATATAATATATATTAATGCATCATTTAATAAGACATCTAATGAATATTATGAAATATTTATGAAGATAACTAAACATACATAAAGTGGAGAATAATCTCTATTATTATATTAAAGGGTGTCGAAACCTTGGTGACTTTACAAGTAAAAGATAGGGAAAAAATAGGTCTACCATAATCGCATCTCTTAAGATTTAATTATTTTTATTATTATGTAGATAGTATTCATATATATATAAAATTTATAGTGTCAACATTGTTAGATGAATTAAACGAGTATATACTGGATTTTACTTATACAAATATTTTAATATTCAAAAATATACATATTTTTGTGATATCAATATGTAATATATTTGTTTCCATAGAATTTATGCATATATTTTAATTATCTAGCCTATTATTGAAATATTATTATATATATATACTCAGAAAATGTCATTAAAATTCATCAAAGGGTACAAAATTGAGGGGGGTTTGAAATAGGTGAAAAAATTAAATAAAATATTCTGAGATAGAGCTTCCTAGCTTTAGTTGTATATTTTGAATAATAATAAGTACATTTTTTTCACGAGCTGATATTATAAAATGTATTATATTAAATTTAAATAACATGCTATATATCATTATTTAGATAATAAACTAAATTTTAATATTTTATATGTAGGCTTAATTTTATAAACGTATATATATACATACTACGTATATGATATAGTTAACTCCCTCTTATTAAGACTCAAATGGGTCACAACATTTTCTGATATATAAAATTAATCTTACATGTACAAACTAAAACTAGCTCCTATAAAGAGTCAATGAGTTACAGTTAGTTGACTATGTATAATTTTATCTAATGCATTAAGTCGTCTAATCTGTTTTATAGGTCCATCTAATACAAAACCTAACATGAAATTGACTATTATGATATTCCAGTCCTATTATAATATGTTTATACTAATATTTAATCTAATAAATTTATATTCACGCAAATATAATATAAATATTTGTATACTTATACTTTTATAATTATTATCCAATGAGATGCTAAATACTAAACCGATTAATTTGATTGATGATTCATCAACAGGCATAGACAAATTGCACGAATTTCAGGATGATATTTGCACATTTTTATTAAGTGTTCAATTTAAAAATACACTAAATATAATCTACATTTCTGAAATATCATACCACAAAATAAGAGTAATTAGTTTATATATCATTTTAATTAAGGAGTAACTTCAATATACATACTTACTTAATAATTGTGTTCATCTAGTCATTATGATAATGTAATTATTCATATTAATCCAATATATTTATTATTTCTGCTATTTAGCATTTTTTAATTCTAATAATATTTGTGTTTATTTCCTGCCATTTATTTTAAAACTATTTCTGTAGAAGATTCATCAAACTACATTTTTAAAGAAACACGGAATAAAGTAGACAAATATGATGAAAAAATAGGTTATCTGAAAGAATTTATTGGTGGTCTCTATACAATATTCAGTGGAACGTATACTGTTGAATCCGATTTTAGTGTAATTGCCTATGATAAAAAACGACTATATATCACAATTATCAAACCTTTCATTAGAAAGGATATTACACAGCATGCAATATAATTTACCTAATACCTTTAATAAATAAAATAATACTATATATAATCTTTTTTTATTTACAAAAAATTAATTTAATCAAATTATATTATATAAATATCATTAACATCAATATTAATATATAAATATGTTACTGGGCTAATTAAATTAAAAATAATATATACTACTTGTTTATTATGTATATTTGCTTAAAATATGATTTGCACGAAATGGTCAAAAAAGCGTGAATATTCAGTCTGCACGAATTTGTCTATGCATGTTCATCAATGATGAATGAATATATTATATAACTATATTAGAGGACAATGAAAACTTTAATTAAGATATGTAGCCATTTAATATTGAAGTTTTTGTGATGTATATTTAAAATATATCTTATACTTCAATAAATATAATCTACTTTTGAAATATGAATTCAATTATATCTATCAAAGTTGACAATAGTTAACAATTTTAATAGAATTGTTATCTATTACTAATTTATATATATATTTATATAATATTTTAAATTACATTTATTATAATTACTTGTTGAAATTATTAGAATGTATACGAAATACATAGAATAATATTTTAAATATTTTATTAAAAAACTTTCGATAAAAACGTAAATAAAACACCAGTGGCAAACTTTTAAAGTTGAATACCACGGGAGATCCTGAATGGCCTCTGTTTGATGCACCAACTCTGCTTGATGCACCTACCCTGTTTGATGCACCTCCTCTGCATCGTGTATCACTGTTTACTGTGGGAAACACTCGCATTACTTGTATTGCTGTGTATAAGAGTTTATGGCTGCAGTGTTAACGATATATTGTATATCTAATAAAGCGTAAAGTTATCAAAGATATTGCGAAGCAAAGATATACCAATTTCTATCTACGCAACGTGATTAATATTCAGGTGTCCCGGTATCGAAATCACTGAAATAGATTTAAGTTTGGCGCGGTTTCTATACAACAATGTTTTCTATGCTCTATTAAGTTACATGCAATAAAAATTAGCTTTAATCGCCAAATGGATATTTATAGAATTTAAAATCAACATATCCTATTGCTTTGTTATATATTAGTAATGAACACTTAGTTTTCATCTTGAAAATAATAATTTAAAACATATTATTTTATATTTTAAAAGTTTTATACGAATTTACATAATAAAAAACACATGGTACAGAAAATGTAACTTATATAGGTGGCGCTGTTCGTTGTTGTGTAAAAATCGAATAAAACGATTCCGCTTAAGTATTATATCTTTCATTAGAAAAATAGTTTGGAACTTTGGTGTTATCCTATGCACTTATAGTATAAAACTCACTGAGTTATTAGATATTAAAAATATCAACGAAGCACGCATTTCGTGTGTTCAGCACAGCGACCTCAGCGAGGACATAACAGTAGTAGCAGTCTAGTACGTCGGCGATAATGTGCTACATATAATTGTAATATAAATATACGATCTTGCGCGTAAAGTAAAGCTGTTATCTCAGTCGCTAAATATATAATATTTATTTGATATCCGATTAGTTGTATCTAAACACAACGACTATAAGCTAAGGGTGTTCACACGACGCGGTTTAAATTGTCGTGGTTACTAATAACTGACAGTGGAAATAAAAAATAAAGTAAATAAACAAAAATTTAAAATTCAAATAATATTTTGATTTATCTATTATAATTACATTTATTATAATTATGAATACTTATTTGGATACGTATTTAAATAATTTACTATGTTTAATAACTAGCGAAATTGCACTGGATATTTCGTATGAAAATAGCAGAACATGAACTATATGGCTCATAATTATTTACAACGATTCTTGATCTTTAAAGCATTAATTAAACTACTTTTAATTATATCTTTACTTGAATTATTTAATTGTGTATATTCTATATAATTCATGTTTATATTGTATTTTATATTATATATTGTAATACGATTAATTATATAAAAATTATTCAGTATAACTTTTTTATAAAAAATTGTAAACATTACCAAAGATAGTAAGATATTTCGGTCCAGCAAAAATTAGGATATTTTCCATTTTTGCTGTACAACGAGAAAAATAGGAATCCGAGTAAATTCTGGACAGAATCTATGATTTTGAAGAATTCGGTCCAGCATTTGTTCGTACGACAAGCAAAACGCGCATCGTGTGAACACCCTAAGGCTATGGGTAAGCTAAGAGACACCAGGTAGAGGTAACTAACATGAAGGCGTGTGTGTGTGTGAGATGAAGTGGTGGTGGACTACGGTTGATCGCGTTTCTCCTCGAGATCAGCGCGTGGGTCTACCCCTAGCTTGTCCATCAACCTGCGTGAAGTAGGGGGGGCGCTGCAACCATGGTGTGTATGTAGGGGGGGCGCTGCAACCATGGTGTGTATGTAGGGGGGACGAATAAAAATAAATTTTATGGTAAAAGTGGAGCGGGACCAATACATAGGAGGTCCCCCTAGATTTTAAAGTGGGGGGGGGGGAGGGGGACATATCCCCTCCTGTTGCAGCGCCCCTAGTGTGAAGCCACACAGGGGGGTGGGGGTTATAAAAATGGGATGAGGATGTACGTTATGTAGCGAGACGTTCATCAGCATGGTAACGCACCTCTTCATTTCAATCATTGAATACACACTCGCGCGCGCAAATAGCTATCGTTAAATATTATATTTATAATCGGTATGTTATACTGGCGAGTAAGCGCGACCTGGTAAGTAAGTAAGTTATACTATTAAGATAATTATAGCTATAAGAATAACGGTAATAGTACGTCAATACATTTAGTATATTTGATGTGATTATGTAGTCTATAACACTAGTCCTCCCGTAGCTGCTGTTGGGATAGAGTTCGGAGGTTAAATTCACATGTAGAAGGTCATACTTAAGGGGATGCATGACCTTCGGTTTGTTTACGCGTAAATGATGAGGAAATGGGATATTTTAAAAGGAGATAATTCTGTTTAATGTCCTTAATTCTTATTTGCATAATATTGTCTACAGTTTTTAATTTTTTACATATTTATATAAAATAATTATACGAATTTAAATATACAATATTTTGTAAGAACATTTATTTGTTCACACTATGTTGCTCTAAAATATGAAGTATATATATAATATAAGTATATAAAATTTATGATGTATATGCTTTCTAAATAATTTTCAATCTAAAGTAAATATATGTATTATTAGGAAATGAGCATACATCATGAGTGAATGGTGCAAATCATTATCCTGTGTTACACGCATATTTAAGTTGAAGCTATTTACTTTAACATTAACATTTTAAATGTGTTTCTATTTCTTACACTACTTTCTAACGTTTAATTATATTTCATAAATGTATCGCTTTTTATTATTCTATTTAAATATATATAATATATATATAAAATATGAATACATATAATATTCATAATGGTATATGAAATAATAGATATACAATGTGTATGTTCACAATATGTGATTTTAATTATATGAATTTATTTCTAAGTTTTATTATTAAATTATTTTCATCTAGAAACATGATTTAAACACAAACCAACATATTATTATTCATATATTGTACATTGACAATAAATTTGTTTTGAAAATAAAATTATTTAAAAAAACGATGACCGGTATCCCCTCGGTAGTTATTATATAGTTATTAAGGATACTGAATAATAAATTGGGGGAGGGGAGGGAGGGGGGGTTAAGAAGAAGGTTATAGACATTATTGTTATTATAAATTATTATAGACATTTGATAGACATTATTACGGATGAGTGAAATCGTAATGCTAAGACATCGTACGCTAGTAATGCTGCTACAATAGTATCGTAGCGGTGCCAGATGTGACAGGTGACATGTGATAGGCCAGCGGTATCGTGTTAATGTTACAGCTTATTGTTAGAGGTTTAACTGTCTCGGCAGGTTACGATGTTGTGCATTATGAAATGTGATGTTTGCATATATGAATTGATGCTGAATTTAACTAGTAAATGTATATATATATATATGACTTACTTTGCATATCGCTCATCCACCATTTCTATAAACTGTTTATTGGCAGACTCAAAGTCTGGGGTCTTGTTCAGCTGTGTGTGTTAGGTCAGTGTATTAGGCATAAAGGTGGTAGGTCAGTGTATTAGGCGTAAAGGTGGTAGGTCAGTGTATTAGGCGTAAAGGTGGTAGGTCAGTGTATTAGGCGTAAAGGTGGTAGGTCAGTGTATTAGGCGTAAAGGTGGTAGGTCAGTGTATTAGGCGTAAAGGTGGTAGGTCAGTGTATTAGGCGTAAAGGTGGTAGGTCAGTGTATTAGGCGTAAAGGTGGTAGGTCAGTGTATTAGGCGTAAAGGTGGTAGGTCAGTGTATCAGGCGTAAAGGTGGTAGGTCAGTGTATTAGGCGTAAAGGTGGTAGGTCAGTGTATTAGGCGTAAAGGTGGTAGGTCAGTGTATCAGGCGTAAAGGTGGTAGGTCAGTGTATTAGGCGTAAAGGTGGTAGGTCAGTGTATTAGGCGTAAAGGTGGTAGGTCAGTGTATTAGGCGTAAAGGTGGTAGGTCAGTGTATTAGGCGTAAAGGTGGTAGGTCAGTGTATTAGGCGTAAAGGTGGTAGGTCAGTGTATTAGGCGTAAAGGTGGTAGGTCAGTGTATTAGGCGTAAAGGTGGTAGGTCAGTGTATTAGGCGTAAAGGTGGTAGGTCAGTGTATTAGGCGTAAAGGTGGTAGGTCAGTGTATTAGGCGTAAAGGTGGTAGGTCAGTGTATTAGGCGTAAAGGTGGTAGGTCAGTGTATTAGGCGTAAAGGTGGTAGGTCAGTGTATTAGGCGTAAAGGTGGTAGGTCAGTGTATTAGGCGTAAAGGTGGTAGGTCAGTGTATTAGGCGTAAAGGTGGTAGGTCAGTGTATTAGGCGTAAAGGTGTTAAGTAGTGTGTCAACAACAGTAGTTCCCCTAGAGTGAAAGCTCGACTAGTACGTAAACTGTGCATATTTATTTAATGAATTGTTATGTAACTTAGGATTATTTTTAAATTTTAATCTTGTATATTTCAATTTGAGATTATCTGCAAAGATCGTATCGTTTGCCCGCGAGTGTATTATATTAGTTAGTTATTATTATATTAGTTAGTTATTATTATATTAGTTAGTTATTATTGTTATAGTTATAATGTATTTATACATTAAAATATCGCGACGATTTGAATATGTAATTTAAATCTACTTTTAATTGTCCACAAAAGAACACGTACACCACACGTATACATTCTTATTAAGCTAATTCACGATGTTCGCCGTTGACCTAATTAAAGATTAGCATAACACGGACGAGTCTACTAGTTCTGAGGAACTAGCTAAACGGGTGAAACACGCTCGCGTAGAGTAACCTTGAACAGATGACCTTTGTGGGAGTAGCAAAACATTTCGTGAAACGCAATCTCTCGCATGGTTTCATTGATAAATACGATGATTGCGTAATCCCTACCAAATAATCATTGTATTACATAATATTATGCACGAGTATCATATAGATTATATTATATATCGTTAATCGATTAGGATTGATTTATTTTATAATAGAATGAATACAATATACATGGGATACATGATGTGATAAACATGGAAAAGACAAAGATATACTGTCGCCTATTAAGCCTATGTAAATAGTAATGTATCACTTCACCCAACGAATAGGAAACATGGGTATTTAATTATATCATAGATATTGACAATATGTTAATGTCTTTGGTAAATAAACCAGATACAAATTAATTTTAACATCATATTATTATTTTATGTATAGAAATATCAAATGTATATTTATTAATAATATTAATATTATTTAGAAATAGGTGTATTATTAATTTAGTAAACATTTAATAGGCATATTTCTTGTTATAATAAATTCTATTTTTCATAATTATAATTCATGACAAAATAAATGTAAGCCATCACATTTTTACCACATTTTTGATCATAACGTTTGTTTTAATAATATATTAAAAAACTAAAATATGACTTATATTATAGAATTTAATAATATGTCCAATGATACTAATTTTATTATAATAGCATCAATATAACAAATCTCATTATCATTGTTCATATTATTAGTTGATCATAAAATGTTACTATTTAATATTTCACAAATTATATACTCTATTTAAACTCATGCACATAATTATATAAATATACATACAATTTATATAAATTGTGTTGTAATGCTTAATTTGAAAATAATTTTAAATTTATATTAAAATATTTATAATATAATACATTATTTTAAGTATTTAACATTATACGAATCTAAAAGTAAATATTTTATCTAATAAAACATTAAATGTACTAATTTAGTTTCTAGGTTAAGTAATTATATGTTTAATTATACATCATATGACAAATTTAAATAAATTGTACGTATAAAACAAAGAAAATTCTAAATATGACAAATTAAAAGTGGGCGTGTTTAAATAAATCATTAGACCGTGAATAAAATGTTTGAAAGTGATCGATTGACAGTGTACATTGGGTGTTACTATAAGGCTGACAGGACTATAAGTGCATCAGTAATCTTGGCTGCGGTTGTAACGATGGGCAGCGTTAATATCGCAGTCGTTCAACATCGTTGTATCTCATTATCAGTACATTATCAGTGTATATTAACATCACGCGGGTACTGTTAAATCTCATTATCAGTGAATTAGTAGCAGTTGCGTACCGTTGTATTTCGACGTGGATCACGTAGTAGCTGCGGAAAAGCTCGTGAATGTAGGTCGCGGTTAAGCTCTCCACCACGTTACTCAGGTACAGGGTACATTCTGTAGATGAGGGGGGGGGGTGGGTTACTACGATGAGGGGGGTGATGGGTTACTATGATGAGGGGGGGTGATGGGTTACTACTATGAGGGGGGTGATGGGTTACTACTATGAGGGGGGGGTGATGGGTTACTACTACTATGAGGGGGGTGATGGGTTACTAAGATGAGGGGGGTGGTGGGTTACTACTATGAGGGGGGTGATGGGTTACTACTACTATGAGGGGGGTGATGTGTTACTACTATGAGGGGGGTGGTGGGTTACTAAGATGAGGGGGGTGATAGGTTACTACTATGAGGGGGGTGGGTTACTACTATGAGGGGGGTGATGGGTTACTACTATGAGGGGGGTGATGGGTTACTACTACTATGAGGGGGGTGATGGGTTACTACTACTATGAGGGGGGTGATGGGTTACTAAGATGAGGGGGGTGGTGGGTTACTACTATGAGGGGGGTGATGGGTTACTACTACTATGAGGGGGGTGATGTGTTACTACTATGAGGGGGGTGGTGGGTTACTAAGATGAGGGGGGTGATAGGTTACTACTATGAGGGGGGTGATGGGTTACTACTATGAGGGGGGTGATGGGTTACTACGATGAGGGGGGTGATGGGTTACTACGATGAGGGGGGTGGGTTACTACTATGAGGGGGGTGATGGGTTACTACGATGAGGGGGGTGATGGGTTACTACTACTATGAGGGGGGTGATGGGTTACTACGATGAGGGGGGTGATGGGTTACTACTATGAGGGGGGTGGGTTACTACTATGAGGGGGGTGATGGGTTACTACTATGAGGGTGGGGGTGATGGGTTACTATCACGGTACCCTACTGTGATTATCGCGTGACCACCGCTATGAATCGAGGCAATGCGTAAAGCCATCACTCGAGCGATAGTCACTTAGATGGATAGAGTTTAAGAGTTTAAACTAAATAATTATTACAAGTTATATACAATTTATAACGAGAATAAAACTATAACTAACGACGGAATAGTAAACGGCCGAGTAGAGCTAATGATTATGTACGGCGTGGCACGAATAGTAAGAGTGGCGATTAGATTATATAGGAAAACAACTCGATTACACAGAATCATTGAAACGGACGAAGTGTTACCCGCAGTCACATAATTACGTGATGGCTAACATTGTCAGGAGGATGTTGATAGTGGTGAATAAACAATGTGCTGTAAAGAGGTTACGAGTAAGGTAACGAGGTTACGGGTAAGGTAGCGAGGTTACAAGTAAAATAAAGAGGTTACGGGTAAGGTAGCGAGGTTATGGGTAAGGTAACGAGGTTACGAGTAAGGTAATGAGGTTATGAGTAAGGTAAAGAGGTTACGGGTAAGGTAACGAGGTTACGAGTAGGGTAACGAGGTTACGGGTAAGGTATTGAGGTTACGAGTAAGGTAACGAGGTTACGGGTAAGGTATTGAGGTTACGAGTAAGATAACGAGGTTACGGGTAAGGTAACGAGGTTAAGAGTAAGGTAACGAGGTTACGAGAAAGGTAACGAGGTTACGAGTAAGGTAAAGAGGTTACAAATTAGGTATAGAGGTTACGAGTAAGGTATCGAGGTTACGAGTAAGGTATCGAGGTTACGAGTAAGGTAACGACTAAGGTAGTACTAGTAGTACGTTTAGCACTAAGTATCCCGATTAGATGAACCTTTAGCGAATATTTTGTCTTCTACAGACTTGGGGGCGGTTTGCTCCGGAACCTCGACTATTCCTCGCTGCTCTTTGTAACTCTTGATCGAGAAGAAGTCGTACGGCGTGAATGTGTGGTTAATGCACAATCGGTGGTTGTCTACTTCTATAATCCTATGGGGGGGGGGAGAGGGGGGTTACTTCTATTACCCTATGGGGGGAGGGGGGGCTTACTTCTATTACCCTATGGGGTGGAGGGGGGGTTACTTCTATTACCCTATGGGGGGATGGAATCAATATACAAAATGTTATATTCGTACCAACAGTTTAAAATAATAAAATATTTATTTTGAACAAAAATAGGCGCTTTTATCTAAAATGGGATGCCAAAATTAATATAGGTATATAAATATTAATATAGTACAGTATTTATATTATAATAATTTATTATCAGGTTAATTATATTAAATATTATATAAATTTAATAATATATTGAAACTAAATATTTATGAGTAATACTTCAATAATGTTGGTTGTTTCCTTTTTACAAATGTTCTCATATTATATTGCATGAATAGAGAGTGACAGCCCTTGGATAATTATATGAATAAATTTAACAGTATATATATATATATATATATATTTATTTATACACTACTTATTATAAAATAGTATTGAGGTTATTATAACGAGTATTTTTCAAACAAATATTAATTATGTAATTAATATAATTTAAATTCAACTATATAATTTACTAGCTTAATATTATATATTAATATGTTATTAAATTATTAATATAAACAAATTAAATATGTTAAGCATACAAATATTTAAATATCTAAATCAAGTAAAGTATTTTATAAATATTTAAATATTAAAAAATATTATTTTGATTGGCTCTTATAATACAGAGTTCAATAAACTTCAGAAGCTTCAGAGTTCATAAATTAATTACCAGATTAAAAAAGCTTTTATATATAGAAAAAAAGTATATTTAAATAAAGCTTTTAAACTAAATCATTATAATTCACAAAATAAATATATAAGTCATATTATCATTTCATAATATCACAGCTGTAGGATTATGTTATTTTAGATAATATTAAAATCATAAACCTAAAATGACTGAATTAATAACAAACAAGGCCGTTTTATGTATTTTAATGTGACAAATATGAAAAACGTACTGAAAGCCTAATGATTAATAACATGATATATAATATATAACATTACAAGTAGGTAACTAATATCAATATAATACACTTGACTTCAGTTCTATTTGATTGAAGTATTATATATATATATATAAAATCAATATTTAAAAGTACACTCCACCCTATATTATATATATATTGTTATTTTTATTTGATGGAGTCCTTTCATCCCATCCAGGAACTTAGATGAAGTTTTCACTTATAACCATATATGACTCTAATGTGCCTTCGAAGCCGCTCTCGTGTTAAGGCATCCATGGTTTTAACGAGAGCCGATCATTTATTTATACACAATTATATAAGAAATATATATATATATATACAATAGATAAGAATATATAGATACGACCGTCTACAGACGACATCGCTAGACCGACCTTCCGATGTCGGGAATCAAGTCAAAGAAGTAGGCGATGCGATCTCTGACGTTGCCGCCCTTTATTCCGATGATTGACAGGTCGAGGGCGGTGCCGACGATGGTCTCGTAGGCGGGCGCGAAGTCCCACAAGAACACTCCGCCGTACGTCAGAACCAGCGCGGTGTTACGCCGCAGAACCTCCACTATTACGTCGACGTCGCTGGGGGTGTTAAGAGGGCGCGGGGCGTTATTGGGGGGGGTGATATAGGGGCGGTAGTAGTGCGGGCGTTATCGGTAGCGGTAGTAGTGAGGGCGTTATCGGGGGTGATAAGGGGTGGTAATAGTGCGGGCGTTATCGGGGAGTGGATTCGCTACGACTTAATATGTCGATTCGGGCACGTATTACATAATAGTGATTAAAGTACGGTTCTATTCGTTGAAATTGATTATTATTCGATTACATAACGTTAATTAATAATAATGATTATAATGGATATTTTGTTTTCCCCTAACGGACGAATCCACTGTTACTGTATCAGAGTTCCGATATAGGAACCCCGGGTGTTATCGGTACTGTCCTAGTGCTAAGACGTATGAGAAGTTGACGTAATGGAATTGCATCGCGCTATACCAACGTTATCGTAATATTACATACACTACAATTAGTTCATGATATGGTTATACTCCACTGTATCACTGCAGACTGTAGTATATAACACTCCATCAATGCAGTCTGTAGTATATAACACTCCTCTATATCACTACAGACTGTAGTATATAACACTACTCTGTATCACTTATTATTTTTGTCCGTGTTATATTCAATGTATATTATTATTAAATTGTTATCGTATTACTATTATCTTATTGTAATTTTCTTCCCGCATGAGCGAAGAGGTCTACATGATCTTATTTTAGTGCTATATAAACTAAATATCATCATCATCAGGGTTGGGATCAAATACAAATACACCAAATCAGCGTATTTAAATACAAATACGTATTTGACCCCATCCCTGATCATCATACATGCTAATTTTGTATATACGCTAATGACATTAAAATAGAAATTCATCCGATTATATTGCACTGATAACCTGTGTTTATTTCTATTTAAACATTTGTTATAGTGCAAATTTGTTATTTACTAACATGTATATTAAATTAACCTCTCTTACTATATCAAAAGTGTTATTTATGTGTTAGAAATATATGCAATAATTAGAGCGATATACGGATTATGGTCAAAAGCTTCGCGATTAATGCGAGATTTTAACGCACGCAAACTTGTTTATTTGAATTAGTGATATTACAATAGCATATGATTGGCCATTATAATTAGCGTATGTCTATTTATAGACTATCATACATGCAACGGCGTATCATTAACATATATATATAATATATATATTATATATATATGTGTTTTATAGGCTCACTCAGGATGTAATGCAGCTAAAAAAACCTAGCATTATTAAAACTAAACCCAATAAAACCAAACCAAACAGTTTAAAATAACTAAAAATATTAATGTTTGTACAAACAATCGTATACGATATACAATATCGTATACAATAGCGTATACGCTATTGTAAATTCACTAATTCAAATAAACAATTTTGCGGGCGTTCAAATCGCGTATCAATCGCGAAGCTCTTGACCAGGTACCCGATATACAAACATGACTAATCATTAATAATGTGTAAATAAAGTATTTGTATTAACTTAATACTATTAAGGCCTTAAATATGATATTTGTGATTACTAAAATAAGTAAGTCATCTATTAATACGTCCCCACCCACTTAACACAAATATTATATACAAATTGTATGTACTGGTTTTCGTGCGGAACCGATAATTAACCTAAGTATTAAATCACGATGACTATAATTACTATAATTATTATAATCATAATGTATTAAATATAAACAAATATCATTGATTTCTTTATAATTATAGTTCCAGTAATAAAATAATAATTATTTTAATCATTAATTTAATGATTAAATTAATATTATAAAAACATTTTAATCATTTAAAAAGGAACACGTTCATAACCGGCGCCAAAAATCTATGATTAATACTTTATTCAATATCGGGGCGCGCGCTTTCGCAATTGAGACTCCCGCCTCTAGATATATACGTGTCATAATATATAGATAGTATTTGACCTAGATCGTTATTGCTATATCTAGCCTAAGGTAAACTATAAAACTATGATTCCATATATAACTATAGTCATAATTCCTTTGTTAAAAAACTCATGAATAAATGTGTGTGTGTCACACTGTGTGTGTGTATGTGTGTGTGTGTGTATGTGTGTGTGTGTGTATATATAAAGTACGTATCTCTCTCAATATATATACGTTTCAACTCCGGAAGCGTGAGCTGCGATATCGAATAAACTATTAGTCATATATTTTTGGCGCCGGTTATGAACCACAACCATTTAAAAATGTTGAGAAATTAAATTTAAAACTATTTATTAAATACAAATAAAACCTTGTCATTATATTTTATTCAAAACTATGTAATATGAATATTAAATGAATGTAAATAATGAATTAATATTAATTTAATTCAACAAGAGGTATTTATTCTGGTTAAATCCAGTTAAAATGGATGAAAATAAACATTTAAATAAAGTACATATTTATTACTGTTGATAATCAAAGATAATAAATTTAATTTAAATAAATACCAATGATCAAAGATTTTCCGAAGGAATGCTTTGCAGAATCCATAGACTTTGTCCAGCTACCTAAACTATAAATCTAAAGCAGAATATTTGAAATGATAGAGGGACTAATATAATTAAGTCCATTATTTATTATGAAGAAATTATATATTTAAAAGATAAAATAATCTAGGTTCTGTATACATCTGTTACAGCTGTATCATACAGCTATAATAGCTATATATATATATATATATATTATATTATATATATATATATATATATATATATATATATACATATAGCTATTAATAGATATAATAACTTAAGAATAATATAATAACTTATATTTTTACAATATAACGAAGTGATATTAATTGACATATTTAAAATATATAGATTTAATATGATAAATATACATGACAATTCCCAGCAAACAATTTCGGCAGATTTAAAGCAGAATTAAAGCAGTAACGAAAGTTAAAGCAGATTTTAAGCAGAATTAAGTCAGATTTAAATATAGGTCTATCTTATATGTGATGATTATTAAATCAGAATTAAATCAGAATTAAATCAGATTTTAATAGTTATTTATTAAATCAGTATATATCTGATTTAAAAACGTTTTAAATATAGAAAATCATTAATTAAAGCTAATTCTAAAGCAGAATGTTCGAAAATCAGCTTTAAATTTACTGTTTAATCTGCTTTAAATCTGCTTTAAATCTGCCGAAATTGTTTGCTGAGTTACTAATTATAAATTTCTAATATTGTTGTTATAAAATAAATTAAATGTTGTTATCATATGTTTATAAATGACCTTATAATGTATATCTTAAATATATAATCTTCTTGAAGAATGTTTCTATCCTGATATCTCAAAATATCCCTAAGCTTAAGAATTTATAGATTAATCTATATATATATCCATTTATGACTACTAATTATAAGCATGTATTTTTCGAGAACATTATTACTTATGTTTACACGTGTCATTCTAGAATGAATATATATTTAAATAGCTATTTATCATGAAATAATCTTATTAATGAGGAAAGATTTGTCTTTTTAGCTGGTTAAATTATATAGTTAACAATTTTAAAGTGTTATGATATATAATAATTAAAAAGTTAAACTCTAAAATACCATATATTACATACATTGATATTGATAAATATTTTGATAAATTGCTTCATAATTTGATAATTTATAAATTAATTTGAATTGGAATAAATGATAACGATATATCTTGGATTAAAAAGTACCTATCTAATATGAAAGAATGCGTAATAATTATAAATGCTTGACACTAAAATTTCCAAGAGGTCGTATCTGATATCCTACGAGGTTCGGCGATTGTACCCTAATATTAGGTATAAATTAATTATATATGTAGGTATTACCTACTAGTATACATTAATGATAATCCATGAAACTAAGCCTCCTTACTTTCTCTTTTAGCTGATGATGCATTACTTAGCTGTTCATTAAGTTCCTGATCCGATATATAGGAATATATGCAGAAACTAACATTGACCACTTCACGACATGCATAGCAATACGTGAAACATGGATTGGTGATACATAACTTGTATGTGGTGAGAATCTTATAAAACTACGTATTAAACTATGCATAACCATGGTTGTCGTAATATAGTTGCATTATAGTATAAATTATCTAGTTGCTGGGGCTATAAATATATTGGTAAAATCGCAATTTTTTGTTTCTAATTTAGACGCAAAGAAACCCAACCCAACCAAACTATACACAACATAATCTATTTTACATAGCATGACCACCTCTTAGGATTTAGCCAATCCTATATGGGCTTGAACCAGGCCACTCTATGACACCGATATAGCAAGACATCCTATAACCGAGGTAGGGGGTCCTGGATATAGTCTCATAATATATTATCAACTATAGTTGATTAGTTATAATCAATTACTAAATATCTCTATACTCCTAATGTTACGTATGCTTTAATACTAACAACGTCACCTATCTAATTTTTATTTTTATTCGTGTTACATTACTATTTATTACTATTTTATGTATTTTTAATTTAAATGTCTACATCTTTCTTATTTAAAATAAACAATATATATATATATATATATATATATATATATATATATATATATATATATATATGTGTGTGTGTGTATGTATGTATGTGCGTGCGACGCACGCCGTGCGTATGCCCAGTAAACAGTAATAGCCTACAATGTTTACATTATCCTATTATGCTGCTATTATGTTGCCATTAAATGTATATTATGCTCTATTATGTTGCTATAAAAAGTCTATTATGCAATTAATAGCAGCATAATAATTGCATAATATACTTTTAATAGCAACATAATAGCAGCATAATAGCATGACAAATTAATAGCAGCATAATATACATATAATGGCAACATAATAGCAGCATAATAGCACAATGTAAATAGTTGAGGCTATTATATATGCTATTATGTTGCTATTATGAGGCTATTATTGTTTGCTTGGTGTTTGTGTGTGTATGTGTGTGTATGTGTGGGTTATCATGGGCACATAATTGGTCTTTGATATAGGTAATATATATTCTCTGTAGGAGTGAAATGAAAAGTGAGATTTCATAATGTCCAATCCCAAGATCCAATCTAATATTATACATTTTATATACAAAGATAATAAATATAACATAACAAAATAAGAGAAATTATAAAATTTATAAAAAAAAGATAGCAGACGTTAATATTTAATATAGGTCTATATTATCATATATTAGTTTATTATTATAGTTTACCATAAACATACCTACACATATACATTTATAAGTATTTATGTTTATCGATTAACATTATGGATTTAAATATATGTAATAGAAATCTTGAAAAAATAATAAATGATATAGGTTAATTAATTATAAATATGATAATCTATATAATTTACAAATATGTATTTGAGAATATGTTTTTATGAATGTTATACGTTAGAGTAAATATTTTAATTTATTTTATTTTATTCATTATAATAAAAAGAATGATTATACTAATTATATTACATACTTAATTAATATCCAATATATATATATATTATTAACTATTTGTTACATGAATATATATATATATATATATATATATATATTAATATGTTGGGAATGTTCACACTTTGGTATGTTCCCTAATTTAATTAATATTTATTAATGATAATAATTATATAATTGATAATCTACTATGTTTTTTTAAATAATAATAATTTTTCCGATATAACAATATAACAATATAACAATGAAGAACAAAATATATCAATTATGAGTAAATAGTTATCAAATAAACATTTATAATGATTAATAATATACAATATTATATATTAAAATAATCATAATAAAATAATATTAATTACAGAATATTTCATACCTAACTTATGTAATATTATAATATATATTATAATATAATATTATAATATACATATAATATATATATATATATATAACTATAATTATTGTTCCTAACTTTGATAATTAGGTTATTAACTAATTAACTAATTTATTATCATAATACTTTAAATACTTTGATAACACTATTTATACTAAATGTAAATGATAGGTCATAGGTCATATCCTACTAGCAATAGGAGAATATTCGCAAGAGTGACTTCACTTTTAGTATCGCTATATACTATCTTAAATAATAAATAATTAAAATATATTAAATAACGAATTATATATACATTTGTTTCCAAAAGATTACCATTTGTATTTAACATTTAAACATTTTTTTTTGGTTTATTGCATCCTTAGTCTACTGATATATTTATAAACTTATAATAATATTAACATAAATATCTAATTATATAAATGGATACATTTATAAGTAATATACTCAATATATGTGACAATTTATATATTATATATATAATATATATAATAAATCAGATTTATCATTCCTCTCCAACAGGCAAGGAATAATGGGGACATTAATAAACAAGTTAATGTTTTTACTAGAATTTCCCAATCATCATATTTTTGGATAGTCTAGATTCTCATAAAATAAATAAAATATAAATATAATTAATAATGTAAAAAATTAAAATTACTCTAAAAAGAGAGAAAGTATGAGATAACAAATACTGAAAAGAAAAATACGAAAGATAAAATATAAACGAAATAAAACATGAAGATTATATATAATAAAAATAAAAATTAGAGATTTTTTTAAAAAGTTAATACTGTAGGGGAAAATAATTTTATAAACAAATAAACAATGAGTAAATAAATATATTAAAATAAATGAATAAAAAGAAGAAGAAGAATAAATCTATTAAAAAATGTATATGAATAATATCTATGAATACTGTTTTAAGAGGTATTTTAAAAAAATATTATATAGCAAAAAGTATAAAATTTCTATCATCAGATATGTCTAAACATTTATGTATATCATTTATATATAATATAAATAATATTGGTCCTAAAATAGATCCTTGCGGAACACCTATATTTATATTCAACTTTGAAGAACTATTTTCCCCTAGTTTAGTAATCTGACTTCTATTACTTAAATAGCTCTTTAATAATGTCATTGATTTACCTCTGAAACCATAATATTCTAATTTTTTTAAAAGTATATCATGATTTACAGTATCAAATGCTTTTTTTAAATCTAAGAAAATAGAAGCCATTTTATTATTTTTTTGGAAACCAGATGTCAAAAAGTTATAATTATGTATATGTGCATGTACTGTTGAATACTTTGCAATGAAACCATATTGATTTTTATATAATATATTATTTCTATCAATAAATAATAACATTTTTCTAATGAACATTTTTTCAAATATTTTAGAGAATTGAGGTAATAAAGAGATTGGACGATAGTTATTTATTTCTTCATGTTTTCCATTTTTATATATAGGAATTATAATTGCAATTTCCATTTGATTAGGAATAGTAGATGTATGTATTATTTGATTAAAATTGTAAAGTAAAGGTTCTAAAATCAGATTAAAAACAATTTTGATTATATTCATGTCAATACCATTTATATCTCTAGAAGTTTTTGATTTAATATCAATTAATGCATTATATATATCATTTTTTGTAATTTGATGAAAATAAAAACTATTAATAATCGGTTCCTTCAAATATTTATAAAAACTATTACCCTCGACTGAAGGAATAGATTTACTAATATCAGATCCAATAGATGCAAACAAATAATTAAAAGCTTGCGCTCTATCTGATTTATCTATTAAAGAATCTTGGATATACAAATTATCGGGAATAGGTAGTATCCTTACCTAGTATCCTTACTATTTTTATTTATTAAAGTTTTTATTTTTTCCAAGTTTCATTATGACTTTGATACTAGAAAGTATGCATAAAATGATTTTGTTGTCTTCTAATCATTAGATTAACTTTATTTCTATATTTTGTATATTTTTCTATATTATGCTGGGAATTAATTCTTATAGAATCTTTGTATTGTTTTTCTTTCTTTTTTATTGCATTTTTAATTTTTTTGTTTAGCCAGAATGAATGTACATTATTTTTATTTTTATTTTTTATTTTTAATGTAAATGATAATGGGCAGTTTTTATTATATAGATTAGAGAAAATTGATATAAATTTATCATATATAGGTATTTATCATATATACCTACTATTAATATTGGATAAACTAATAACCAAATCCCAATCACATTTTTCCAAATCTGATATAAAATTATTAATACATTGAGGTGATATGTTTCTCTTACTAATATATATATCATTTTTAATAATATTTAAATTTAAATGTATATTTATATATAATGGTAAGTGATCCGTAATATCAGAGCAAAGAGTTCCTGCACACATCATATTTATCAGATTTTTATCAATGCAAAAGTTATCTATTAATGAAGCAGTTGATGTAGAGAATCTAGTAGGTGTATGTATAACATAACATAAATCAAGTTGGTGTAAAATATTAAAAAATGGTTGAGAATCTAGACTATCCATAAAATTAATATTAAAATCTCCACATAAAATAATATTATTGTTATACAAATTATAAGAATTATAGCTATATATATATATATATATATATATATATAATAATAATTAAACTATTAAACTGAGAGGAAACTAAAAAATAATTCTCTTTGAAAATAAGATAACCAATTAAATAATTCAATTCGATTGGTTTATTATATTTACATTTTACTATACATTTTGAGTAGCATATATTTACATATTATAAATCGATGCATTTTACCTAATTTAGATATAGGGGAAAGTCTCCGATTACCGACCCCCTCCTAATACCGACCCCCTCTCGTATCTCAGTAAATATAAGATATATCAAAACATTATATATATACATGAATTGTTAGTAATGTAATGATAAGTATGAATAACTATTTTGTTTTTTAAAAATATTCAATCCTACATTTGTCATTTGATAAATGTAATATTCTGTTTTTAATTTTTAAATATTTGAATAATAACTTTTTTTAAATCATTGTAAATACTTTATTAATTAAAATAAAACTTAATACTGCACATAATATTGTAGATCAATACAATGTTTATAACTACTATAAAAATAATTTAATTTTAATAACTATTAACCAATATATTTTAATTATAGCAATCCATATGATTTTCCTATTTCCGACCCCCTAAATTACCCTAATACCGACCCCATGTGATTCATAATATCCAATCAAAATAGATCATTGTTTTACTTTAAAATATGTCAAGTTAAAATAAAAATATGTTAGTTGTTTGTGTATCATTGATATAGATTTAGGATTCATGATTCCAGTTTATTTTATACATACTGATTAATAAATAACTATTAAATAATAATATACACTATTTTAATATAATTACTATAAAGTTTAAGTTTAAATTTAATATCAATATTAAAACATAAATTTAATAATAAATAAATTGCGTGCATGAATGTTATAATTAATTATATTTATGTATATCTACTATTTTGATTGGATATTATAAAACTACAATTATTTATAACACGATTATTTTAGGTGGTCGGTAATAGGAAAAGGGGGTCGGTATTGGTCACATGTATCCGATTACTGACCCCTGCTTATTCTTGTAAATATAATTATATCAACAATTTAAAATAGCCACATTATTCATTGCCATAATATTAGCCTAATTACAAAATTTCAAATAAATATATTTAATATTGAATAAGTTATTACAAATAATCATTTAGGTGTCGGTAATCGGATACTTTCCCCTATAGGCATATGCAATGTCAAATACATATATGCCTATAAATCTATAGATTTATATTTTACTATAAAAGTATAAATATATTGTAAAAGGTAAATATATATGTATATGTTTACCAAACTTATAAGGTATACTTTCACAAGGAATTTATATTAACATAGTTTGGAATAAATGTTTAATTTAATATGTAATAATAATGAAAAATCAAAATTGTAAATATATTAAATTTAATACTGTTAATAGTATATATATATATATAAATATTGTTTAGGTAGTGCCAACATATAATGGAGATTGGCAATATTTTAACAGATAAGAATCTTGAGCCAACATAAAAAAAATCTTATTTCTAATATAACAATTATATTAAAAAGCATAACTAGTGACCACATAATGGGAAGGTTTTATGATATAGTATAACTGATTTAAATATAGTCTAAAATTATATTTATTTGAAGAACAAAAATTGCGTTTTAGAATGAATTTACATCAATAAAATAAAATACTATTAAATATTTATATATTATATATAATTATATACAATATATAATTATATATAATATATTAATACATTATGATTATATAGTTAATTAACTATGCTATGAGTATATAAAAAAAGTAATAACATTTAATATCATTATTGGTAAGCATTTAAAAAAAATCTGAAAAAATGGATACTTAAACCACCCAACCTGACCTTATTTAGTAGGTAGTAATAAGTACATGTATGAGTAAAATTCATTTTAAAGTGCTAATACAATACTATACAATTATCTGAATTAGTATTAATTACATTGATTATTTAATTATAAAATGTATATTATATACATTCAACTAACTGACAAATATTTAAATAATTATAAAATGAAATGTAGCATATATTTTATTATTTATAAAAAAATAATTATTTACTCAAAATAAACATAAAAAAGTGAATACTGATTACATTTGCCAAATCGACGATATACCAACATTCTTGTAAATTTTCCCTTCCCGATATATAAGATATTATAAGTGTTATTAATACAATTATAAAGTTAACAATACCTGTAAATTATTGTAATCAACTGAAAAGGTAGCAACATATTTTTCATTTTTATATTGATTTAGGGGAAACTATCCTAATACAGACAGTGCTCTAATAAATAAACTCTTGGTATCTCAGAAAATATAAATTCTACAAAAAATGTTAATGAATAACATATTCGTACATATATAAATAGTCTAAATAAGTATTTTTTATTTTTTATTTATTTAATATTAGTCTGATATATCCAATAAACTGATTTTTTTATTACGTTTTTAAATTTATGAAAAAAATAAACTAAAAACCTATTCAAATATATAAAAATATATTAATATAACTATATATTATTAATATATTAAGCATTCTAAACATTATATACATCATTTCTATATTTAAAAAAATAAAATATAGAAATTATATGTCCGTCGGACACCCTAGAACCAATAAGCACACAGCTTGGGAACTAATCTAATTTTCATAAACACCACTTACATTATAATAGTAATACCATACATTAAGTTACGTCTATAATGTTATTAATATATTAAGTATTTGTATCAGCATTCTAAATTAATAATATAATAACATATTTATGATATATTAAAATAATAATTATTAATAATTAATATATTAACATATTTATAATTAATATATTAACATATTATTAATTGATATAATTAATTATTGATAATTATTACATTAACATATTAACAATTAGTAGGATTATTAAATATTAAAATATTAATAATTCCTATATATATATATATATATATATATATATTACTATTAATATTTCGTAACATGGTTAATCTAGGTAGTTTATCTACCTAATTAATGTTGTTAATAATATTTTATTAATTTGTGTTATGATTATTATTATACTATATTTTAAATACTTCACTTGTATTCACTTAATTAATAACATAATAACATTAATAAATTAATTACCAATAAAATTGTATTAAAATATTTATAAAATTACTTAATTAATATAATTTTAATTTATCCTATAGGGACATTAATAATATATAGTATATCCTAGTGGTATACTATATATTATTGATGAACCAATCATATCAATTAAAATTATATTACTTATTAGTAATTTTATAAATATTTTATGGAATATTGAATTTGATAAATTTGTATATATTATACGATTACAATAAATATAATGTGGCTCAAGATTCGCCATTTTGTGGTGAGAAAATTTGCTATTTTAAAATTTTGTAATTGTCAATAACAATTTCTCTAAAAAATGTAGAAAAAAATGTATCCAATTTATTAATTATAGTATATTAAACATGATTAATGCCTAAAATAAGGTATACTTTTAGTATTTCAGATGTAGTATACGTAAAAAAGGAGTGGCTTAAATCTCACCCTATAGGGGTATACCTACAGTGGTTTTATTAATTATAGTTTATTATCATTTTTATGTTTTTAATAGCCTATAGGCTAAACATTAGTATACTAATTTTTGTCTTGTGATTAAAATTATAAGAATTATAGTTTAAAAATGAAGTGTTACAATATTATAATACTATATATATATATATATATATATATATATATATATATATATTAATGATATTTTGATGTAATTTATTGCATTATTGATACATATAGTAGGCTATAGTAATACCTATGTTTTATATATATTATACATTTTAAACAGATTTCGAAAATAAGCAATACAAAATAGAATATGAACAAGTTGAATCTGACATTACTTGTTAGTACTTGTATAATATATATATAAATGATATTACCCTATAATATTAAATATGACTATTTGATTTTAGATAATAGGTTATAATTATACCTAATAACTAATTATGAATAATATAAAACCATTATAATAACTTATAATAACTCGATAATAAGTTATTACTAATAACCTATTATATATACTGTAAAAATATAGTTATATATATTATATACCTATTTATATTTCAATAATAATAATATATTTTTAATTAATCTCTTACTAAATACTAAATGAAATTATAATGATCGTGATTTATTCTAGATGTCTATCATAATCTTCATTTATCATAGAACATTGTAATTCTTATAGATACATTTTTTACCGAGTTATTGCTATTACTTATTTATATATAGTAATATAACTCAACTGATTATGATTTTTTTAGCAATAAATGATGAAATTGAAAATATTAAAATAAAAACACAAAATTTACATATTAGAAGTAAGAAAATGAAATCCGAATTAAATGTGTACCATAATCAATTAGTACATAATAATACGAATATTTCAAAGTAAGTATTTATATAACTATTTGTAATTATCCGTATAAATAGATAGGTATATATAATTATGTAATATACATATAATTATGTATGAATTTATTACTTATACATATATTCTATAGATATATTACCAAAGCATGCATATATAAACACATATACATATAAATACACAAGCAGAACTAATTTCATTTGCTATTTTGAATTTTTTCGAAATAATCATATGATATGTCAGTAGGTAATTGTCAGTAAATAATATATTATCATTTTTATACATTTAATGGAATGACTATTTTACTATATGCATATACGTGTATGGAGTACATACATATAGTAAAATAGTCATTCCATTAAATGTATAAAAATGATAATATAGTATAATAGTAGTATACTATGGACATCATTTTCTTTAAATTATTAGAAATAAAAATAATAATAATAATATGATATATTATTACATGTAGATATTACACGTATTTATTACACGTAGGACCTACTTCGTAGGTATTACATGTAGATACCAATGCATGTATATATATATATATATATATATATATATATATAGTATATATATATAGGTATACCTAGTATGTATTAAGTTGTTTATATTTATTAACTAATTAGTTAATATATCATATGTAAAGTGTAAAATGTATATATGACTTTTAAATACATTATTTATTTTATCCTAATTATTATTATATTTTCTATCTATTAATTACTATAATAAATTATAAAAATAAGTTGGAGGTATGTAGGATACTCGATGTAGTAATGTGATAGATCGTAATATATCGTTAGATAGATCGAATATATTCATATATGATACAAATTAAACATACATAATTGTATTTTAATATTTCAATATGAAATTACAAATTAAGATATAGATTTAACATTTGCAGGTGTTTGTAATTGTATATATATAATATTTAATATTATATATATTATATATAATATTATATTATATAAAAATCAAATTGAATTTGTATACTTCACTACATTGTATATATATATAAGATATATCTTAGATGTTTATGATAACGTATACAGGATATCCTTGAGGCACCCAGGATGGGGATATATCATTTTATAGTTTTTAGTACATATGAACATAGGGGAAAGTAACCGAATAGGACAGTGACCGAATACTGACACTCTAAGTATCTCAGAAACCATAAATCCTACAAAAAAATATTTAATGAATATCATTTTCATAATTATATAAATAGTCTAAAAAGGTATTTTTACTTTGTAATTATTCAAAATATTGTTTATATTTCCAATAAACTGATTTTTTTATTACGTTTTTAAATTTATGAAAAAAAATGTCAACTTAAAACCTTTTCAAGAATATACAAATGTATTATATTTAAAAATTATAACACTATATTATTAAAAATAAAGTAATCTAAAAATTATATATATAATTTCTATATTTGTTATCATATATTCATTAAGTTATAAGCATATATCTATAGGTCATATATAAGTTCCTAATACGGACACTCTAGATGTCTTAATACGGACACCCTATAACCAATCAGCGCGTAGCGTATACGTAGCATATATGAACTATTCTGATTTTCATAAAAATCTCGTGCGTTATAATATTAATACCACCAATAGAGCTAAATCTCAAAAATGTATTATTTAGAATTGTATTATTAATAAAAAAATAATAAAAATAAATAAATTATTAACTAATTAAATTAGAATAAATTATTCATAAAATTAATTATAAATAATGTAATTGTAATTTGTCTGATTGATTCATCAATAATATATGGTTTATCTAGTGGTATTTAGGGTGTCCGTATTCGGACACGGGTACCGAATAAGGACACCCCTGTTATCTATGGAATTAAAAGATTAAATAAAATTTTAAAATCACCATAATATCTATAATCATATAATATTAATATATTGTAATTTTTGAATACAAATAATGAGTCATAAAATGATAAGACCATTTATTGTTAAAGTGTCCGTATTAGGTTACTTTCCCCTACCATTTGTATATTAAATGTTCAAGTATGAGAGTATTTAAGCTGAAAGTCTTTGTTTAAGCTGATAATTGCATGATATTCGATAGATTGGTAAAGTATACAATAGGTAGTACATAAATACGTTTTTTACATACATTTTTCAGCACAGATATATAATTATGTTTACTATAAAATTAGATATATAATTATATAGGATTTTCAAGCATATACATATATTATTTAGTAAAGTTGATATATATATATATATATATATTTTATATAGAGGCGTAGGTATATAGAGGCGTATATTATAGGCCTATATATTTATATATAGGCGTATTAAATATTAAAGACCTATTAAATAATATAAATTATAAATATATAAATATATATATATATATATATATATATAATTAAATGATAAAACCTAAATTTTTATAAATATATTTAATAATTGTTATATTTAAAAATTTATTATAATATGCATATGATAAAATCCTATGTATACTAATGAAACCCCGGTCAAATCAGTCATCCCAACCACCTCACATATATATACTTAGATTAAGATGTTTATATACCTAACATACTGACTTAAAGAAGATATATTACTTAAGAAGATATATTATAATAAAATATTACAATTTGTATGTAATATATTACCAACTCGTCCATTTCTTACAGTGAACCTAGCCACATTAATAATATCAACATCTATACAGTAATCTCCGACTTTACTCTATACCCTACTATACCCAACACACATCCTATATACCCTCTCTCATTCCCCTGTTCATTACTTATTAAACCACCTATATATCGTGCCGATGCATACCGGTACAATAGCACTCTCCTGCTAACAAAACCACGCAGCCATGCCTACTATAGTACTTCTATAGAAGTGGATTAAAACCCTATTTCCTCCACACTCTACATATACAGTTCTTAAAACTAAACACCACTACGATATAAACTCAGTAAAATCAACCTTTATCATATTGTCATTATCAATAATCAATAATCTAACATTGTTAAATCGAATATCTTCTAACATTCTCGGTCACAAGAACAAACGATCGTTCCCATCTTCTACACCTACTGATCTATAATTCATTTTGACAATTTATTCCATAATAAACTAATGTCTGTGATATCCTCTTAATAACTATAAATACTACTCCACCTATTTAATCTATCCATTGTCTTGATACCCGGGCCCTTCCCACACATTGGACTAACCTAAATCCTACTTCATGTATATATATATATCACGTATACTCTCGATCTATCCCTATTCAACTCCCTCGTACTGCAACTAGCTACCGATCTTTACCCAATATTTACCGACTACCTATCTTACGGTAATTGACCCCCACATACAAAAAAGCTATCATAAATATCAAAAAATCCTCAATTGCAGCCAGAGCTCAAATACTATCACCCACTTACAATGTATCATTTTTCTCCAAAACTCTAGAACGTATTGTCGTCAACAAACTAATTTACTACTGTAAATGACTAGGTATACCTATATATATAGGTATACCCAGCTATTCATAATATTGATAATACTTAGCAGAGCACCTACTTTCCCTTTAACTCAACTGACACTATCATTACTAAGATATCGGGTGATATACTAGGTAGTTTGAACAATAAAGTTGGCAGCACACTGGATATTTTATACATTTTCTCGGCATTTAACACGCTTGACCATCATATCCTTAGTAATCGTCTTCAGTCAAACGGTAAATGTGGCACTGCCCTAGATTGGTTGTCGTAATATATTGTCAAATAGTCCGTAATGATTTTCCATAAAATCCAATTTCTCATCACCGTCACTTATATCATCCCTCGCGGATCCGTATTCAGAACTCATTCAACATCTACATTTCACCATTCGTCTCAATTATATATAACTACCCACCAGTAACTTACCTAAAGGCATATGTTATTTATTATATGTTATATGAACCGATCAACATAATATGCTAACTAAACCCTATACATAATCATCAGTGAACATTTCAAACTGGCTCTCATATTACTCTATCTCTTCCTTAATGCCGTATAGACTGCATCTCTATTTCCGAATATCTTCGTATACGCATCAATCCTTTATCATATTCTCCACATATTATATGTTCTAATTCTACTATTCAATATTCATGTCACATCCGGAACCTTAAAAACTACTGCAACCACTTACTATTCCCAACTATGCTTAATTATACTTAATACATAAATTGTAAACCATATAAAATGCAATCGCCAGGTATGCATTCTATCTCAGAAGTTTCTCGCATATCCATGTAATAACCCTCCTCTCGCAAATTCACTGGCTCCTTACCAAAAAACAATATATATATATATATATATATATTATCACCAGTTGTATAGTAAATTATAATTACTGTATTGATAATAACCAATATAGTAAATTTAACTACATAACATTATATTCTATTCATATTTTAATTGCAAAGTAATTTCTATTTTATATATAAGCGCTAAAGAAACATTAATTATATTGGACGAACAATATTATTTATTAAAAGACCAAAAGATACAAGCAAGAAATAGTCTCTACTCAAAAAAGTTATAAAATATTTTGTAAATATATTTATAATATTTAATAAATTGATAATTTTATAGAAATGAATATGAAGAACTAATTAAAAAGTATAATAATATAATATCAGATATGAAGGATTTTTATCAAAATAATAAACATAATAAAATGCATTGTAGAAGGTTTATATATATTTAATATATGTATATATATATATATATATATATATATATATATATATTGAATATATTCAATGACTTTATAATACATTTTATAATCGATATAGAAATAAAATAATTTCGGATACAAGTACTAAGAACTCAATTTTAAGAAATATTATATTAGAAATTAAAGATGAATTACTGAAATCAGCGAATATATTAGGTTAGTTATATTATTATATAACGTGCAATGCATGCACATACATTATTGAAAGATTATATTCTCATTATAATATTAAACACTATAGATTAAAATATATTAACATCCCAATAATAACTTTATTAAATACTTGTATACATATAAATAATTATAATTATATATATATATATATATATATATATTGAATAATGTTTAGTTTAATAAGGTATATTATATTAATCCCATAGTACGCTGTCCTACAATGAAAACTATTGTTAACAGTGTTAAACATGTAACTAAACTACATATATAAGTATAAGCAGACTATATATATATACTATAGTATACTATAGTGGTAATTATATCCTATGGGATTTAAATATCGACCTATACTCCTGCATTGCTCAGTTATTATACATTTAGTGTAAATAAATATAGGTAGTACAGTATAGTAAATATACCTACAAATAACTATAGATTATACCTTATATATATATATATATATATATATATATAGATTTATATGATAGTATTATTATATCATACTTCATATTCATTATTATATATTCGTTACAATAATATTTATTTATAAAATACATATAAAGGTTATACCATAATACATATTTTAGATAATGATGAAAATGAAAAATGTAAATATTTAGTACATTATATGTTAGTAATATATGTATACATTCACACACGCGCACAATATTCGTCGCGCAAATGCATGTACGCACGATGTACATTGCACGTACACAAGCACGTACAATGTACGACGTACATTAAGAGTGATTTTAACATGGTGTTGATTATGGATTCGACCACGACATTTTGAAAATTTAAATATGGGTATTGAGAATAACCAACATTTTTTATAATAAATATGTATATTTTTCACATTTTTAATTAAGCTAAATCCATGACATTTTCAGAATATGTGTAATATGTATAATTACTATAAATAATAGCAAAATCATAAAAAAAAAATTATTTCTAGGATTTTTTTAAATTATAGGATTTTCCATAATTTGTGTTGACCTCTCATACCTCTCATACTTTTTTTTTCAGAATCGTTATATTTGATAAATTAATATTTTATATAATATAAAAAACAATTCATTAACTATTATATAACAATTTGGCTTAAAAAACTACAACTATAGTTTAGGTATACCATGTACTTTTTTTAATGTTGTTAAAAATCATCATTAAATTACCATTTTTATGTGGAGTTTTTTTCTTTACAAATGTTAAGATTTTTTTTCTACCTCATCTTAAGATGTTATATTTTAACATACAAGTATTATAAATTAAAAAAAATAGCTCTTTATAATTTTAATAAATAGTCAAAGTGGCCTAATTTTTAGAACTTTGTAGGTATATATATACATTTTATTTTATTTTTTAAATTAATTATAATTATCTAATAACTAATATTGTAATTAGGGATACTATAGATAATATTTTCTATATATTAATGTTATCTATTTGAAGAATATAGTATTTAATAAAAATTACTCATTATTATATTGATCCATTACAATAAAATACAAATAAAATTGACAAAATTCAAATAAACGTCCTTAAGGACATAAACAATTGTTTATTAACATAACAATACAATTATATAGGAGTAACGAAATTACGACATTATTATTTTTAATTATTATTTTTTTTTAAATCTTCAGCTCATCAATATTGAACCAATATTGAACCAAAATGTATATGTATTAATAAAATAGTGTCATGAACGTCATAGCTGTAGGATATACACTGTCGCGGAATGAATTTGAAAATAAATCACACAATTATGTTTGAGTAAACGGTATATGTACGTTAAGAGTGATTTTATTTTCAGGTTGTATACAACCTCGAGGATATAGGATGACTTGGTTGTATGCACTACCATATGTAATATGCCACTATGGACTCTCGAATATAAATATTATAATTATGAAAATAAATATACTTGTATTTAATTATGTATTCTTCGAAATATATATATTAAAAAATTAATATTTATTTACTATATAATATTTAATATGTAAAATACTAATATAATATTATACTGTATTGGTAATATATAACCAATATAATATTATATGACATTTATATTCACAATAGCGATGAAACTCTCTCGAGAATAGCACACGATAGAGAAGAAAGTCTTAATAAATTAGGATTAGAATTTCAGCAATACAATATCACCGATGTGACACATATTAGTAAAGAAATGCCGTCAAGTTTACCTTCTTCTGAGATACGTAATATAAACTGTACTTCTATTATACTACACGATGATACAGACTCTACTATAGATTGTTCAGTTTCCAAAGACATACATTCAGATTTTAGAATATCACAACCGGCTGCACAGATTATACTAGAAGATGAAGATATTTCTGATATAAATGATAAAATAACTTCTGATACATTAATAAATAAACATATACAATTAGAAAATTCTAACGATAAAGAAATGTTATCAATATGTGATGATTTCGAAAGGAGTGCACTAATTTCTAACGTGAATGATATACAAATGCAGAACAATGATATACGAATGCAGAACAATGAATACAACGATTTAATACCTCATTCAACAAATGAAGATATTCAAGATACAAGTAAAGAGGGTAATGATTCAGTTGCCAGCTCACTTTGTCCTATTGATAGTAATATTGATAGTAGTATTGATAGTAGTATTATACTTGAAAACATATTTATTGAGAATAAAAATCAACAAATGCCGAATGATACTATGATTACAAACAATGACTCCCTAACAGATTTACAAATGCATATAGGACAGAGTAATAATAGCATTTTAAAACAATATAATACAACTAAAATACATACAAATAAAGTTCGCAATATATATTTTCCAGATAAAAACGTAGTCGGTCATCTCACTAGCCAAGAAGAACTAAACATTCCATGTACATCAATCCCTGATAACATCTCTTATTTAAGTGTAAAAAGTGTGAAAAATACAAGCATAATAATGAAAGATAATTCAGGTGGTAATGCTAGTCAATTAGATAATGATAATAGGATATCCGGTAATACTATAGAAAATATTTCTTCAAAAAACAAAAATTCTATTCATCAAATACATGACAAATCTCAACAAAAAATTATTCAAACACAACGAGGTTTTATTATACATTTAGTTATATACTTAGCTATATACTTTATTATGTATTTATCTTATATTAAACTTGTTAGAAATATATATTTTCCTAAACATTTTAATTAATATATTCTATTGGAATTGAAAAACAGGATATGAAATGTAATAGTATAATAGTAATAGTCCAATAACGATATATTTGTAAATTAATGAACCATTTAAATGGGTATTACAAGTCATAAATATATATATATATATATATATATATTAAAAAAAATAATAATTTGTAGATACAAAAGAAACTAAGTCTATACAATGTAAAATATCGAAAAATCTTGAATTTAAATCCTCATCAAAAATGGTTTATATATAAGCTATAGCTATATACAGTATACAGTATACAACAGTATACTGGCAGATCATAACCTTATATTTTAAATATATAATATATAAATAAATATATTATATAGTATATATATACTATGTAAATAATATATTATACAATATATTATACTTTACTTAGATTTCAATTTAATTAACAAATCACATTAATTATTTCTTATGTATTGATAGGTTACACAGAATACTTTAATAAGACCGTCATTTGAAAACAAGAAAATAAATAAATTTATTTTTAAATCCATTGAAATTCCTAAATTAAAACTGAGAAATATTAGTTTACCTAGAGATAAAATTGATAAACCGGAAGTTATTCAAACGAAGATAAAATTAAATATTGAATCATTTTCTAAAAAAAATGTATTTATTCAAAATTCACCTATTCAATCTAAACAAACAAATGTAAATAAAATTAAAAAAATCTTAGGAATTTCTTTACCACCAAAAAAGGTAAATGAACCTAAAATGATATATAATCCGAAATCTGCTATGCTACATAAAGTATTATCTGATATTAAGTTGAGACCGGAAGTAAAAGCTACAACACAATTGACAAGTATTAATTTAAATATACCAATCGTGCATAACAAAATTAATATAACAGAAGACCGCACTATTAATAAAGAACTAAGAATAGGTGAGAATGTACAATATATCAATCCCAATAAAGGTCTTTGTTCCAAAGATAAAATACATTCTGATAATGTTAATATCAAAAAGCACGCGTTAAATATTATGACTAGTGAACATATCGCTAACAAGGATAGTAGTAGATTAGGAAACATTCGCCGTTTACCTAATATACGAGCAAACAATGCTAACCAGGCATCACGACCTAGAGATATCATGAGTGAATGTACTGAAGTGAACGTTAAACATCAGTCATTCGATATTACTAAGAATACAAATATTGAAATAAAAGATAAAAGTAGATTAGGAAATATACAAAGTAAACATGTTTCACCTGGAGATGGAATACAGAACACAACACGATATTCTAATATGGAGATTACATTAACCGACGAAATTAAAGATACTAGTTTTAACATGAGGGATTTACACAGTACTAAACATGCGCAGAAAGATATAGAATATACGAAACACCAGGATGAACTAATGGTTATTATATATAATAACCTATAATAAGTATACTTATATAAAAGTATATACATAATATATATATATATATATATATATATATATATAATCATATATGATTATACAATTGAAATTATTAATATAAATTTATAGTAGGTATTATTTTAATTATAAGCAAACATTAATATTATTTCAATAACGAAGATCCTTAGTAATATCCATAGATTTATAGTTTAAACTATAAATCTATGGTAATATCATATAACTAATATGACATGAATGATTATAGAGGTACCTAATAAAAATGCATTAAACATACATATACACTATCAGTATACTATTTTATTTATTTAGATGATATAAACATATAAGTATACATGTATCATGCATTTTATAATGATCCACGTAGGACCTATCCATGTATTTTCCATGACTTGATGATATAATTTCATCATTTATATTTCCATTACAAAGTATTTACATAATAATGTTAATTTGTTATCTAAATGTGTATTATATATATTTAACTTAAATTCTAATGGTAATTATTAATATTCAATCGGCCATTCGTGATGTTAATATAACGTACCCTATCTTCACGTTGCATATTACATAACACATGTGATTATCTATTTATTTTTTATATTTAGTAATCGTCATAATATAAAAATCTAAGTTTTTGATATAATTATGTTATATTCAAAAATAATGTTATTTAACATTTACTATAAATGTTATAATCATTGATGATTTAAATATATCGTAAATTAATTAGTATTAGAAATTTTTATTTATACATAGAGTTAACTTTAGAAAATATAATACTATAATTATGACACCTACAATTATATGTATTTTATAATAGTTTTAATAAAGACATTTTCTATACACATTTACAATTAAAACTTTAAAATTGTGTATATGTGAGTAGAATGTATAGCAACATCATATATAATCTAGGATCCTATATGCTGGATAATATATAGTATGTATTATATATCCAATATACCTATAACGAATATTATTGAATATATTTAAGTTCAATTTATAAATATTATATTCACATATCATAATTAGATAAAAGATCTAAATCAAATTTCGAATCAATCGGATGACCAAGTGACAGATCTTACAATTAAAACTTCATTAATTGAGCAAATAGGTTAGATATAATTATTCATAATTATATACGAATTTATATATATATATATCCTATATCCTAGGATATTCTTATATATAACATAAACATTAACATGGTGTGTATATATATTGTTATTGTTATTTTATTTTTTGGAGTCCTTTCATCCCATACAGGAACTTAGATGAATTTTTCACTTATAACCAAATATGGCTCTAACATCCCTTCGAAACCGCTATCATGTTAATGCATCCATTGTTTTAATGAGAGTCGATCATTTATTTATACAGAATTATATAAGATCACTTCTAAATAATATTTTAAGACGCATTTTATAAAATTAATTAATGGTCCGGACGAGGCTCGAACCCGCGACGCTGGTCCCGCGTCCTACTGTTTAAAGCACAACAGCTGTTGTATGCCTTAACGCAAGCCAACTGAGCCACACAGGCAGTTACATATATAAACCATATTAATATTTATGTTATATATATGTTAAAATGTATGTATATTACTATATAATGTACTTAATAAATATATATATTATATATATATATATCACAATATATAAAATATCTATATATATATTATAATACAAATATAACATACTCATATCATAATAAAATATATTATTTATTCATATAAATGTAAATGCAAATATCTTATATTGTGTTTGTTGTTATTAATTCTTCTTAGTATACTATATTATACGTTGTATGTCACCACTAAAAGTGTACAAACTTATAATAAAATAATCACTTATTTATAAATATATTTTCCGACTAATTTTTCAGTTTGCTACTTTTTAGCGAGATCTACATATCCTAATAAGTTATATTTATTTTAAAATATACACGCACAACATTTATATATATATTTATTATTATTATATATGATTAGAATTTTTTTAAATATTTATGTAAATAGTTGTAATCATGATGGATGTGAAGATTAAATAATACTCTACTTATATTACACTTTACTACATTATGTGTTAGGTAGAATACTACATACTATAGTATATATAGATTATATATACTATAGTATTCAGACCTGTATAACCTATATGTATTTTATATAATTAGGGAAATACATTTTCTTATCATTTTTGTTGGTGAAAATATAATATAATCAATTACTTTTGTAAGCACACGTACATAACATTTTCATTCACAAAAAACTTATTTATATGGGTTTACTCATTGGGTTATATTTTATATGTTCATTAACTTAACTCTAATTTAATAATATATCCTTGATTATCTTCTCTATTATATTCCTTAATTCTTTAATTCAATCAACGGATGTAAATATAAAATACATACCTTAATATATAATATAGAATATACGGACAGGTAAATATCTCGATAAATAATAACTTATATATGTATATATATATATATCTGGGTTCACTCTCATTTATTAAGATGAACAACTAATTATATTAATATATATAAATTATAGTTATATTATATTATAACTAAATATATTTAGTATATGATACTATAATTGGTATATATTAAAGTAGGCGAATTATTTAAGATCGCAAATCGTGCGTGTGAAACCCGCTTAAAGATAAATAGTTTAAGATATATTAATATATATAGTTCATATTTAAAATAATTATATTTAGTGTTTGTATATTTTATAAATTTGATATAATGAAATAAAATATCATATATTTGTAATTCATATACAATTTTAGGTTTTAAAAGTAACGAGCTTAATATATCAGCAATTAAAGATATACCCGTTGAAAAGGGTAATTTTTTTAATTTTAATGAACCGTCAAATATAAATAAATGTCATGATGTTAGTATTATATTTAATATGAATTGCGTACATGATATTATCCTAATTATCCTGATTATATATATATATATAGGTACCTAGTAGGTACTACCTACTGATTTCATAATTATTTTATTAACATTTCATTTCGTAACGATTGTTATAAAAGTTATATTTAGAAATACATATGTGTATGCTATATATACACATTAAAACTATACACATTTAAATATGTAATCGATGTGTAAATATGTAATCGAATATGTAATCGATGTCACTAAATCACAACCACCACACATTATTCCACACATCATATAAATATAAGTAACTGTTATATAACCTACATTAGTCTAGTTTAGAAGAAGTTGACGACTTAAGTTCTATATTTAAAGGTTAGTGTTGACCTACAGCATGCAAGACCGATGTGTGCGTGTGTGCTTGATACGTTTATTAGAATATATTATATACTAACTACATTGAAGTCGTAGCTACTACATACAGGATAACCTATTGGTATTTATTTTTTATTGCTGTGTTTATTTCATACAATTATATGTATTTATATACAAATTATTAATTTTGTGTAATAGTAAAAATATTATTTATAATATATAATATATATATATATATATATCTTTCATTTTTATATGCATATATATGCATTTTTGTATTAACAGTGTTAACACACACATATAGAACATACATACATGCATACCCATACAGACATACATATATACATACACGATTATATACCACTTATAGACATAGTATGTATTATATACCTACATGCATTATATACACACACACACACACACACACACACACACACATATATATATATATATATATATATATATATATATATATATATATATATATTATACAGTATATATATATATATATATATATATATATACATTATACAGTATATATATATATATATATATATATATACACACATACATGCATACATACATACATACATACCTACATACATACATACATAGACACATACATACATATATATATATATATATATATAACTATATTATAAATTAAATAAATTAATATATATTTGTATTAAATAGCTCCAGATACACCAGAAAATACAATGACTCCGTTTTCGTTTGATAGAAGTCAACCAGGTAGTTTAAATTTTATTATAATTTAAATATATTTATATATATATATATTCTATGTTGAATGATCTATAAATATTAACAGATAACGAGGGTATAGATAAGACGATATTCTCATTTGGTGAAGAGAGTGTATCCCGTGAAGACCAACCGTTCTCTTTATCTAATGTATTCGGGGACGACACATCCCCTTCTGGCAGTGTATCTTCGTTACTAAATACCAATGTATCGAAGTCTAGCATGGATCTATCGAAGAATACTTTTAATTTTAGTTTCGGATTCAATTCTTCTCCCGATGATGATAATCCAGCTTTATCATTTTTCAAATAATATTTATTTTATATGTTTCTTTATATTGTTGATAAATGTATAAGGTGACTTGATATATTTGGTATTAATGATAGATATATAGAGTTAGGTATGTATACATATAATACTAATATTTCTCATCTGTATTAAGATAAAATTAAACATCATTAAATAAATAAATTTCAATGTGTTTTTTTTTCAAGAAATATTCTCTTAATTTATTAACTAGTTGAATTCATTAAACCATCAATATGATATATATATATATATATATATATATATATATATATATATATATGTGTGTGTGTGTGTATATGTATATGTATTTATATGTATACATATATGTTCAAAGGTTACTTAGGGGAAAGTCCCCGATTACCGACCCCCTCCTAATACCGACCCCCTCTCGTATCTCAGTAACTATAAGAGATATCAAAAAATAATATATACATGAACTGTTAGTAATTTAATGATAAATATGAAAACGTATTTTGTTTTAAAAAATATTTAATCCTACAATTGTTATTTGATAAAATGTAATATTCTGTTTTATTTTTTTTAATATTTGAATAATAACTTTTTTTAAATCATTGTAAATACTTTATTAATTAAAAGAAAACTTGATTTTGTACATAATATTGTAGAACAATAAAATGTTTATAACTATTATAAAAATAATTGAATTTGAATAACTATTAACCAATATATCTTAATTATAGCAACCCATATTATTTTCCTATTACCGACCCCCTAAATTACCCTAATACCGACCCCATGTGATTTATAATATCCAATCAAAATAGATTCGTATTTTACTTTAAAATATGTCGTAAGTTGTTTATGTATCATTGATATAGATTTAGGATTCATAATTCCAGTTGATTATATACATACTGATTAATACATAAATATTAAATAATAATATACACTATTTTAATATAATTACTATAAAGTTAAATTTAATATTACTATTAAAACATAAATTCAATAAAAAATAAATTACGTCATGTTATAATTAATTATAGTTATGTATATCTACTCTTTTTATTGGATATTATAATACTGCAATTATTTATACTACGATTATTTTAGGGGGTCGGTAATAGGGGAAGGGGGTCGGTATTAGGCGCATGTATCCGATTACCGACCCCCCTGTTTATTCTTGTAAATATAATTATATCAAAAATTTAAAATAGCCACTTTATTCATTTCCATAATAGTACCCTAATTACAAAATTTCATATAAATATATTTAATATTGAATAAGTTATTACAAATAATCATTTATGGGTACGTAATCGGGGACTTTCCCCTATTTAATTAATAGAATAAATTAATAAATTTAAATATGGACGAATAATATTTTGAGAAATTAATATTATTAATGTATAATTTATATGTATTAAAAAATATGCTATATATAGATATATTTAGATTACTCCTATATTAGAAATATTTATATACAAAAGTAACATATATGTAAATTTTTTTATTAAATTTTAGTAAATATTTGTAGGTTTTATATACAATTATAATAGATGATTATATAAAAGCATCTGTTAAATCGACAAATAACTCTCGTATATACCCTAAAGTTTAGGGCCTAAAAAGATACGATTTCATGCATATACATATTGATTTTATATAGTAATAACTTATTATGCATTGATATCATTACATAGGCCTATGATACATCGCCGCATCTATTCTGCGATATCTTCTGCTTTGACTTCTTCAATAACAAATTCTGCCACGTGATCTATAGGGATGATTCTTTCTAACGTTCTTTTTTTGATTATACGTAATATCTACAAAATTATTGTAATTATTGTAGTTAATTTGGCTACTAGATATATATATATATATATATATATATATATATAGAATATAGTATCATTTAAACATAACATTATTATGACATATTGACTAGTTGATATAGATATAGATATAGATATAGTAATTGTTTCTACAGTAAACCTATCTTTGCCTACAAACTATATCAACTACTTTTTCAACCACTTAGTTTTTTACGTAGGATATTGAATTAGTTTCCTACATGTAATAGCTAATTTCAGATATGTAGTTAAAGCTTTAATATAAATATGGAGGTATCTTTTAATTGTAATTGATAAGTATGCAACTAATTAATATATAATTATAAAATACATCCCAGTAGTGTATGCCTATTACCACTAATTGCGAATCTGAATGAATTTATAATTATTTGAATAGTAAATAATTCATCAAATTATCGTTCGAAGCCTATACAATATGTAGTTATCTAAGCTATATGTATAATTACCTATAATTGAACATTTACTAAATTGAATGAAAATCAATAATATTTTAAATTTAAATTTTCCTTTTACATTAATTATGTACTAGGGGAAAATCTCTAATTACATAGGAGAAAGTCTCCTATTATCGAACACTAAATGATTATTTGTAATAACTTTTCAATATTAAATATATTTATTTGAAATTTTGTAATTAGGGTAATATTATGGTAATGAATAATGTGGCTATTTTAAATTGTTGATATAATTATATTGACAATAATAAACAGGGGGTCGGTAATCGGAATCATGTGCTTAATACCGACCCTAGTCTCCTATTAACGACCCCCTAAATTATTGTAGTATATAATTGTAGTATTATAATATCCAATCAAAATAGTAGATATACATAAATATAATTAATTATAACATGCATGCAATTTATTTATTATTGAATTTATGTTTTATTATTAATATTAAATTTAAACTTTATAGTAATCCCAGCAAACACATTAGAGGCAATTACCTCTATTAGGACTCTAAGGATGTTAACAACGAGACCCTATTTTGACTCTAATTTGGCTTCTATTTTGACTCTATTTAGCTTATATTTGTATTAAAATCAATTGATTTTAAACTCTATTTAGTGTATATTTAGCTTATGTTTTGATTGTATACTCTATTTAGCTTATATTTAGACTCTATTTTAACTCTATTTAGACCATACTATTTTTTCCTCTATTTAGACTCTATTTTGACTATACTGTTATTTTTAACATTTATCTGAAGTAAAATTCAAATTAATTTCCTCTATTTTAACTCTATTTAGACCATAATATTTTTTCTCTCTATTTAGACTCTTTTCGTTTTTTTGACTCTATTTAGTCTGTGTGTTTGCTGGGATTATATTAAAATAGTGTATATTATTATTTAATATTTATTTATTAATCAGCTGACATACTAGTATGTATACAATCGACTGGAATCATGAATCTTAAATCTATATCAATGATACACAAATAACTTGCGACATATTTAAAGTAAAATACGGATCTATTTTAATTGTATATACAATATATATTATAAATCACATCGGGGGTCGGTAATAGGGGACTTTCCCCTACCCCTCCAAATACCGACTCCTCTCGTATCTCACTAACTATATATAGTATATATCTTATAAGATAATCAAATATTATAGGGGAAAGTAACCTAATATGGACACTTTAACAATAAATGGTCTTAACATTTTATGGCTCACTATTTTTATTCAAAAATTACAATATATTAATATTATATGATTATAGATTATATTGTGATTTTAAAATTGTATTTAATATTTGTCTTCAATAGATAATGGAGGTGTCCGTATTCGGTACCCATGCCCGAATACGGAGACCATATATACAACTAGATAAAATATATATTATTGAAGAACCAATCAGATAAATTACAATTACATTATTTAAAATTAATTTAATTAGTAATTAATATATTAATTGTTATTATTTTATTAATTAATAATAAAAATTAAGTATCTAAATAATAAACAATTTGATTTAGCTCTATTAGTGGTATTAATATTATAACGCACGAGATATGTATGAAAATCAGAATAGTTCATACGCTGCGCGCTGATTGGTTATAGGGTGTCCGTATTAAGATATCTAGAGTTTCCGTATTAGGGACTTATATGACCTCTAGATATATGATTATAACTTAATTAATATTTGATAACAAATAGAGCAATCATGTATATAATGTATAGAATGATTTAGTTTTTAATCATATATTGTTATGTCGATATATTTGTATATTCTTGAGAAGGTTTTAAGGTGAGATTTGTTTTCATAAATTTAAAAACGTAATAAAAAAATAAGTGTATATCAGATATATGAGAACTATTTTAAATATTAAAAAAATACTTATTTAGACTATATATATAATTATGAATATTTTATTTATTACAATTTTTGTGTGGGATTTATGGTTTCTGAGATAACTAGATAGTCCGTATTGGGTCACTGTCCGTAATCGGTTACTTTCCCCTATATACACTATTAGTAATTTAATGGTAAATATGATTAAGTATTTTTTTCTTCAAAATATTCAATACTATAATTGTTATTTGATCACATTTATTATTATGGTTATACTTTTTAAATATTTGAATAAACTTTTTTTAAATCATTGTAAATACTTTATTAATTAAAATAAAACGTAATTCTATGCATACTACTTATATATACTTATTGTAAATCAATTAAATGTTTATATACGTATACGTTATAAAAATAATTAAATTTTAATAAGTATTAACTAATATAGTTTAATTTAGCAAACCCATTATATTTTACTTTTACCGACTACCTAAATTAACTAAATACCGACTCCATGTGATTTAGAATATTCAATACAAATATATCCATGTTTTACTTTCAAATTTGCCGTAAGTTATGTATGTAGGTATCATTCACCTATCATTGGTATAGAATAAGGATGCACGATTCCAGTCGATTATATACTTATTGATTATTAAATAAATATTAAATAATAATGTACACTATTTTATTATAATAAATATAGAGTTTAAATATACATTTTATATTAATATTAAATCATAAATTAAATAATAAATAAATTTCGTGCGGTTTTTAATTAATTAAAACTATTTATATATACGACTTTGATTGGAAATTATAATACTACAATTATTTCTATCACGGGTTATTTTAGGTGGTCGGTAATTGGAGAAGGGATTGGTATTACGCACATGTATCAAATTACCGACCATCCTATTTATTCTTGTCAATACAATTACATCAACAATTTAAAATAGCAATATTATTTATTGTCATAGGCTGCTTTCATACGTAATATATGGATACCCAATGTGGGTATGATTTTAAGTTACCCAGTATAGGTAACAAATGTGTATTCACACTATAAATTAACAACGCCTATTTATAACCACATATATGATCATTTTATAATTTGTAAATTAATTCTAACCTAGTTTCTCGAATTATTATTGGTGACTTATAACCTATATAACTAGTCATTCGTAAAATATTATCTGGGTAGATTATACAGCATATGAATACGATCAGTAGGTACCCAGTGTAGGTATATACCCAGACTTTTCACACACTACATTGGGTACTAAGTGTGAATACCAGTTTTTTTACCCAAATGTTACACGGGTATATGTAAATATGTATACTCAGTCTGGGTACAAATATACTAATATATGCGGCCACATCTTACCCGTGAAAACGCCCATAATATAACATAATTTCAAAATTAAAAATTAATATATTTAAAATTGAATAATTATTACAAATAATCATTTAGGGGTCGGTAATTGGATACTTTCCTCTACATCCAATAGTTCACTACACATGTAGGAACGTTAATATTCAAATAAGTTGAACTCCAAAATATTAATTTAAAAAAATGACTATTGGTTTTTTATGTAAAGTTTACTAAATATCACTGTGCAATAATCTTATATATTATAGGGTGATGAATATACATTAATAAACTCTGGTAACCTCGTTATGATTCAGTACTAGAAATGATAACCGAGTTGCTATTTTCTGCTTGTCTCTCAGTTGTATATTAGTTAGTAAATTATCTTCAGTATCGTAGAAATTATGAAGAATACCTAAAAGTAGGACGACGTGTAATAATAATAAGCTTACTTGTATCATACCAGTTCTATGTTAATACTATTAGCCAACTATATCTATCTAATGATATTACAACTTTAATAAACTCAACAGCTATTACTATATGCATATTGATAGGATATATTAATGGTTGCCTATATGATCACTATTACGTATATTAATTAATTTAGCCGAATCGCTATTATGAATTGAAAACAAATCGTATTAGTAAATATGTATATAGGATGTTTAACCAATCGTATACGCGGAACTGAGTTGTGAAATCAATTTAACGAAACAGCTTTCTAAACTTGCTCGTTGCCATCTATAACTTGTATCTATTACATCATCGACTGATAACATCATGGCAGTTTTAATCTATATATATAGATTAATATATTAATGTACATATATATATAATATATATACAATTTAATCATATAATATCTAATACATTTTAATTATAATTTTGTTAGAGTAATATATTTATATAACTAATATATAATAATTTATATTAGATACTAATTGACAATATTTATGATTTGTAAAATATATGTATAACTTATATGCAAACAACACGTACAATTCTGATTGGTAGGTACGTTATAATATATAGTTACTATATATATATATATATATATATATATATATATATATATATCGTTGCAATAAATTATGTTAACCACATTTTATATTTTGTGGAGACAACAATTAATACACGTACAATTAGGGGCGCTTCAACAAGGGGTATGGGGGATATGTCCCCCCTCACTTTAAAATCAATGGGGACCTCCTATGTATTGGTCCCCCCTACATACACAATCGTTCCAGCGCCCCTACGTACAACACATGTAGGTTAATACACGTACAACACATGTGTAAATCTATTATATTATATCTATTACATACCTAATACACAAAATAGTTGATTACAATATATTGCGGAATAGATAGTGAGGTTATTTCACATTCACTGTATTATTTTAGTAAATTGTATAACATAATATCATATTATATTAACCAACATTTTATACACACACATATATAGGTACCTACTCTATTATTAAAATAAGATTATAAATTTTAATAAATTATAAGCGAATTATTAAATTAAAGTTTTTATAATAATCACCTGATAGGAGTTAATTCCGAAAATAGTAGATTCCAAAGTAACTAAGGCTTTCAAACATTGTATAGCCTTTATCCGATTGCCTCTATCAGCTAAATTAGCTCCTTCTGTAGTATCAATTATTTGTCTCGATATTATATACTATATATATATATATATATATGTGAGGCATATATTATACATAATAGTCTATAATATGATTTATAAGAAATAGCATACATTTATTTAAATGTTAATAAGTAGCCAATATAATAATATACCTATAGTTATACCTACTAAACACTGACTATTACAATATACGATACACATACGACTACAAACCTAAGACGAGTTTCTCTTGAAAAGGCCTGATTACCCGCCATAATTTGTAACCGTAGTCGACGTCGTCCCCCGAGAATATTCTAGAAAGATAGACGTTCGAATCTTGTTCATTTCTAAACCCGACTGCGAAACTTATTCTCACCGAAACGCTTAGCTGAACACTGCAGCGGTAAGAGTAGATAGTTTAGTGTGCTTAGTGTGTTTAGTTATATAGATATATATATATGTATATATATATATATATATATATATATATATATATATATATTATAATACATTGGAGGTATACCTTAGAGTTTACCCCTTAAAGTTATTTATAACATGTACAAGTATATTACCTACGAAATTATCGAGGGATCTATTGTATCGCTATTTTTATTCATATCGTATAGAATATATTAGTATTATATATATATATAATTTATAACGTAATTCAACTATTATGATGTGTTAATTATTATGATTATGATTAATTAAATAATATCTAAATTGGATATGAATACGTGTGTGTGTGTCGTGTGATGTTATGTATTATCTGTTGGTACCTTACCACTCCGCGCTCCGGAAGTAGATCTACCTGCAACCGCTTCTCTTCCGGTAGTGTTTTCACAGCCCTCACTATGATCTCGTAGACGGTGTTCAAGGTCACTTGAGGAGACATAGAGACGCCGTCAAGGACGCAGCGACCGAAGTTCCAGCGATCCCTGTTCGAGCCTTTACTCGGTCTGTTTCTATGACCAATAGTACGTACATCACCATCATGGGTATACCGTGGTTAAGTAACGTATACAACTGAATATTAATATTCTGAAAGCTAAATAGATTATAACGAAATGTATGTTCACTTACTTAGACGATAATTAATTATTAGATAGGTATCGTGGTTAAGTAATGTGTATAAAAATGAGTACTAATATTACGAAAGCTAAATAGATTATAACGAAATGTATGTTCACTTACTTAGACGATAATTAATTATTAGATAAGTTTACGAAATGAATGAAGATTTGCTTTCTAAACATGCGACCGCCGTCGTCCGCCATGTCGTGGGAAACGCATGCGCACTATAATCACCTCTAAGATATGGTCATGAGAATAGTATCCCCGGTAACTACTATAGTATAGTTATAGTATATATTTACTATAGTATATGCTATAGCATATCGCAGAGATCGGAGATGAATAGTCTAACTAAATAAAAGTAACATCTTCAGTAGGAGTGATGCCCGATGAAGTAAATAGCCAGAATATATGTTTTAATATTGTTATTTTTATTTTTATTTGATGGAGTCCTTTCATCCCAATAACTTAGATGAAGTTTTCACTTATAACCATATATGGCTCTATAGAGTTATAATGCCCATACTCTATAGCATTATAATGCCCATTCGAAGCCGCTCTCGTGTTAATGCATCCATAGTTTTAACGATAGCCGATCATTTATTTATATACAATTATATAAAACGAATATTGACAATAATATTAATGTTAATGTTAATCCAACTAATTAATAATGAATAGTAGTGACAAATTAAACTTAGTTTCCTTAAATTGTAATGGTTTTAAAAACAAGGTTAATTTTATTTTAAATAGTTATCCTACTATTGATTTATTTTGTTTTCAGGAACATTGGCTTTCCTTTGAGGAATGTTCTATATTTAATACTAATAATCCACAATATTGTGGTTATGGCAATGCTTCTTTTGATAATACTAAGTTGAGAATTGGCAGACTCTTTGGTGGTGTTGGTTTTATGTGGAAGAAAGTCCTAGATAAACATGTTACAATAGTGAAATCTACTTATAATTGGCTTATATGTATTAGACTATTTGATTTCTATATTATTAATATATATTTACCGTATGAGAGTCCAAATAATATTGATTTAATTGAAGATCGTCTTGTTAAACTATTTTTATATTGTGAATTATTAAATACATCAAATTTTTGTATAATTGGAGATTTTAACTCTAATAATTTCTCTAACCATAATTCAAAATTTAGTAATATTTTACTTAAATATTGCACAGATACAAATATTGTCATGTCTGATAAAATTATTCTAAACTCTGATAGCTATACATGCGTTAGTTCCGCGTGGAAATCTTGTTCTTGGTTAGACCATATTTTATCTACGCATAATATGCATACATCTATAATTGATATTAAAATTGATTACGATTTTATAATTTCTGATCATCATCCTTTAGTTATTGTGATTAGACAGAATAATGTCCCTAGATCATTATATAACAAATGTGTAACTCATAACATAATTAAATGGAATAGACTGAATAGGAATCAAATTTTAAAATACAATATTGACACTAAAATAGAATTATGTATATTAATAAATCATATGTACTACTTTGATATTAATCATAATTACTCTGAATATTTATATAATTCGTTAACCATAAATATACTATTAAAATGTTCTAAAGATATATGTTTTGAATCTAATAATAGTAAATACGCTCGTTCGGAATGGAATAGTATTGTTAAGGAAAAACATTGTATTGCCCGATCATATTATTTAACTTGGATACAAAATAAAAAACCTCTAGCTGGAATATGCTATGATAATATGGTTAATGCAAGAAAACATTTCAAATATTAATTACGCCATAGTAAATTGTTATGTAAACAAATAGAAGCTGATAATATTGCTTTAAATGTAATCAGTGATCGAAATAATTTTTCGAAAAAAATCTTCTATTCCTAATAACATTGAGAATGCACATGGTATAGCTGATGTTACTAAATTCTGGTTTGATAATTTTAATGATATTTTTAACGATTGAGATTTAATCTATTATAGATTCCATTAAAGGTGGTAAATCTGTAGATCCTGATAGAATTTCCATAGAACATATTTCGAATTCAAATAGTCTTATTATCCAAGTCATAGTCCTATTACTCATTAATAACATGTTACATCACTCCTATTTTCCAAAAAAGTTAATATTATCTTATATTCTGCCAATAATTAAAAACAAAAATAATAGATAGAATGACTCTTCTAACTATCCTATATGTATATCCAACATTATTTGTAAGATAATTGAAAAGGTGATATATAATAGAATATCTTCTTTATTAGTTACTCTTGATAATCAATTTGGATTTTAAAAAAACCTTGGAACCGAAATGTGTATTTTTACACTTAAGCAATACTTAAAAGATTACAATAATAACAATACCAATATATTTGTAGCTTTTCTAGATGCATCTAATGCTTTTGACAAACTTAATCACAATATTTTATTTCATAGATTAAAAGATAATAATTTTCCATCTTATATAATACATTTTTTAAATTATTGGTACAGAAATCAGAGAATCTGTATTAAGTGGGGTGATAATACATCAGATAGCTTCCCAGTTTCGAATGGTGTCCGTCAAGGAGGAATTCTTTCACCTTTACTATTCAATATTTATACCAATCCTATGATTGTGAAACTAAATCAAATAAAATCAGGATATTGTTTAAATGGGAATGTAATTAATAATCAATGCTATGCTGACGATACAGCTCTATTCTCACCATCACTGAAGGGTCTGCAATTATTGATAAATTGTTGTGAAGAGTTTGCTAGCCATAACTTCATAACATAGATAAATCTGTCATTTTGCCTATATATTATGGTTCATCTATATATAATCCAGTAAAGTTATACATAGGTAATAAACTTTTGAATGTTGTTAAAGCGTATAAATATCTTGGACATTGGATATCAGAGGACTTGTCTGATGATATTGATATATATATAGTAATATCAAACAGCTATATAAACAAAGCTATATGATAGCGAATAATTTTAGCCATTGCTCTAAAGCTACTAAGATTATTCTATTTAAATCGTTTGTTTCAAATATATACCTTAGTAGTATATGGTTACCGAATAGGGCCAACATGCGAAAAATTAAGGTAGCATATAATAACGCTTATCGTATAGTGATGAAATATAAGCGTCGAAATAGCGCGTCATTGATGTTTTTATATGATAATGTTAATAATTTAACAATTAAACTACGTAAATAATATAATTCACTTTATCAACGTATACGAAATTCTCGTAATTCGTTAATTGTTCAACTTTATTATTATAATGTCTTGTGCCCTTCGCAACTATTTACCTTATGGTATAAATCTGTATTTAGATAATATTTTAGATTTCGTTTTCGTTTAATTGTTGTTAGTTTTAATTATTGTATACTCTATGGACCTCTGTTATGCATGTATGATTCAAATTAAATAAATAAATAAATATAAGATCACTTCTAAATATTATTTTAAGACCTATTATAATGGTCCGGACGGGGCTTGAACCCGTGTCCTATAGGATTATTCCTATTTGCTAAGGAGTCAGACATACAAGCCGTATACGGCTTGAGTGTCTGACGCCTTAGCGAATTGAGCCACACAGGCAGTTTACATATATATATATATATATATATGTATATACATACATATATAAGAGAATTACAAAATTAAATAAGTGCATATATTCACGGGCTATAATATCATAATAGGTATAAACTTGTAGAGAGGAATAAATATGTAGCCGGTCGCCGAGTTGTCGAATCTGATGCCGGATCTATCGAATAGTAGGCCGATGTCCAGTTCGGTGATGTCACATGACAACGTGTTGTCCGTAGTACTGCCGTATTCGATGACGTCTACCAGCTTCAGGCAAACCTTCATGTATGTTGTAGCGTATACATATATATATATATATATATATATGGGTCATCATGATGCATATTGCATATCAATAATCAACATATTGCAATATGTTAAGGGTTGAGGATAACGTTTGTATACATATAATTAAAGAGGTGTACATAACTAATCTCAATTAGTTAAATATTTATTTTTTCATTTGTTCATTAAAATGCAAGTTTATCATCATTTATTTTATTAATATAATAACCCTGCGACCTAAATCCTGCAAGATTAAAATAGTTTTATATAGTTACAGTAAAAATGTCAGATAGGAAATAAACAAAATTACAAAATAGTAATCATTTACATTTATATGGTTACTAAGTGAAAAAGTAATAACTTGAGAAAATTACTTTCAAAGTTTAATATATAAAATTTAAATAAATATAATATACATAATATCCTAATAATATCATATATGTATTATATCGATTACGCTCATAAGACTTATATATATATACTATATATATACTATATTAATATAAATACTCAACAATAATTTGAGAAATGTTATAATGATATATATAAGATACTAAATATACTAAATATGGATACTAGAATACAAAATTATTGTTAAAATAAAAATATTAAACATATTTTAACTCCCTCATCAACCCATATATATATATATAATGTGGGTATGAATTCATTACAAATTTCGTTACAGCTAAAATGGTCCGACTATATTATATATCATTACAGGTAAATATCTATAAATATTATAATACTCATATTTATTAGTAGTAGTAGTAGTAGTAGTAGTAGTAGTAAACTATAGTATACTATAATATTATAGTAGTACCTGAGAACATAGTCGTTTAATTTTTGGTCTCAGAAATTCGATAAATTCTGCATATTTTTCTTTGATTACATCTATTCCAGTTTGGTCCACTTTAGCCACATGTGTGTGGAAATAATGCAGAGCAACATCCAACTCACTTTCTATAACCTATAGGTATAACACATATATGATGAAACATTTGTAATATATACCAACTAATTATAGTTACTGTTCTATATAAATATATTCATATTAATATTATATATAACAAACTATGATATATATATATCCTATTTGTTTAATTTTTGTTAATTATGTTCATGTCATTATTTGTATTATAATTTTTATTATCTTATTATTTCTAATGTTATCTTATTGCTTTATATTATTTTATTATGTTAACATAATTATCTATTTTTCTCATTATAATCTAGTGGGTGAAAGACTCGACAAACAATGCTTTTTCTTTCATCTAGTATTTTTTCCAATCTGATTTTATTATTATATGACATATGTGTATTATAGAATTTTATATATTTAAATATACAATTTATATATATATATAATTATGTAATTAGTGCATTCATATAGATATATTAATATTAGGTCCCTAATAAAAGTATAAAGTTAATTTGATATATAGAGATTGTGAGAGTTTGTGCTATACATGTGCACATAACATAAACACACATGAACACTGTGCTGATGTTATACACAGTGTACGGTATCGGGTGTATTGAAACGCTACACTAGTGTGTATAACATCAGCACTGTGTTGCTGGTGGTATAGCGATGTGTTCACGTGTGTTTATTATATACCTACAGTTATAGGATATAGGATATATGAATTTAGTGAGAAGAATATTTATTTAATATAAATATAAATATATATATGCAATTTGCTTTATAATTAATTTGAGAAAAGTCCGGAAAATATTCAGTAATAAAGAAAATTAAACATGTCATAATGACCTAATTACAATGACCTATTTGTTTGTATTCTATTAACATGCCCATGTTATTGTTTAGTCTTACTCGTTAGAACAATACAATAGTATGTTATCAATGTTACCTTCACACTATTTCACGAAATACTTTCTGTTTACTGATGTAGTGTGAATAAGTCTCCTGTCAATATGAACTATACGATACTAGTACTAGAAACCACGTGGTACTAGAAACCAATAGGAAACACTAGGAACCTATATATTATTATATGTGTATCATTGATAATATGTTCTATTAATTTAAATATAATTTTTTTTAAATGTTATCGTTTATTTATAAATAAAATTATGAGATATATTATATATTATATATATCCTATATCCTATATCCCATATCTGTATATAATAAACACACGTGAACACGTCGCTATACCACCAGCAACACAGTGCTGCTATTGTATACAGTGTACACTGTATAGCGTATCAACACACACGATACCGTAGCACAAACTCCGGCGCATCAGTAACCCAACCTGTCTAGTGTTTTCCCGACAGACTTTGCGCGGAGATTCCACGATACATCCCAAATGAAAGGACGTCGGGAATCGTATGAAGGCCGGGTGAACGGGTTTTACGTTAAGCTTTCTCTGCGTTCTGAAATCACGTCGTTACTACGCGTTACTTCTAACTAGGGGTGCTGCAACGGGAGGGGCACGGGGGTATGTCCCCCCACTTTAATATCTAGGGGGACCTCCTATGTATCGGTGCTCCCCCTACTTTTACCATATCATCTATTTTGATTGGTTGGTCCCCCTACATACACACAATCGTTCCAGCGCCCCTACTTCTAAGTGTTTGCGTGTTTACGATCATAATGCTGCGAATAATAGGCTATAGCCGAGAGGAGCTATTGTATAGTTAAATAGTGTACTATACTATAGTATACTATATAGAAAATATAGTATACTATATATATATATATATATATATATATATATGGTTAAATAAGTTAATAATATTACATATATACAGGTAAGCGATTCCATCATCAATAGTATTGCATGTAATATATAATAAGTAATATATATATAATTATAAAATATTATATATATATGTGTAATAAATATTTTGTGAAGTTCATTCGGAAAATCTTTGTATATACACTGTATATTATACAGTCTATAAAATGTTCACATAAATGAAAAATAACAAATGTATTTAGGGGAAAGTCCCCGATTACCGACCCCCACCTAATACCGACCCCCTCTCGTATCTCATTAACTATAAGAGATATCAAAAAATAATATATACATGAACTGTTAGTAATTTAATGATAAATATGAAAACGTATTTTGTTTTAAAAAATATTTAATCCTACAATTGTTATTTGATCAAATGTAATATTCTGTTTTTTTTTTTTTTAATATTTGAATAATAACTTTTTTTAAATCATTGTAAATACTTTATTAATTAAAAGAAAACTTAATTTTTTGCATTATATTGTAGATCAATAAAATGTTTATAACTATTAGAAAAATAATTGAATTTGAATAACTATTAACCAATATATCTTAATTATAGCAACCCATATTATTTTCCTATTACCGACCCCCTAAATTACCCTAATACCGACCCCATGTGATTTATAATATCCAATCAAAATAGATTCGTATTTTACTTTAAAATATGTCGTAAGTTGTTTATGTATCATTGATATAGATTTAGGATTCATAAGTCCAGTTTATTATATACATACTGATTAATAAATAAATATTAAATAATAATATACAATATTTTAATATAATTACTATAAAGTTTAAATTTAAATTTAATATTACTATTAAAACATAAATTCAATACAAAATAAATTACGTCATGTTATAATTAATTATAGTTATGTATATCTACTAGTTATTTATACTACGATTATTTTAGGGGGTCGGTAATAGGGGAAGTGGGTCGGTATTAGGAACATGTATCCGATTACCGACCCCCCTGTTTATTCTTGTAAATATAATTATATCAAAAATTTAAAATAGCCACTTTATTCATTGCCATAATATTATCCTAATTACAAAATTTCAATAAATATATTTAATATTGAATAAGTTATTACAAATAATCATTTAGTGGTCGGTAATCTGGGACTTTCCCCTACTTATGAGTATATTTATTTAAGCAGGACCCATGTAGGTAGGTAGTACCTATAGGTACTATATAGAATATTATATTACCTATATTACCTACTATGGTACCTATAGTACCTACTATAATACCTATAGTACCTACTATATACCTATGGGTACCTGAAGGTAGTTAATATCATTTCTTGAGAGGCTCTTCGTAAAATGTATATATATATACTTGATATTCTAAAAATATAAATTGTTATATTATTATAACGTACGATGTACGTCGTACTCCGTACTTTTCTTATAGGAGAAAGTAACCGAATACGGACAATCTCGGTATATTAGAAACCATAAATCATACAAAAAAATGTTAATGAATAAAATTTACATAATTATATAAATAGTCTAAATAAGTATTTTTTATTTTTTAATAATTTAAAATAATGTTGATATATCCTGTTGATAAAATCATGTGCGTTATAATATTAATATTAATACCACCAATGAAGCTAAATATAATATTGTTATTATTTAGATACTTAGCTTGTATTTTTAATTAATAAAATAATGAAAATTAATAAATTAATTACTAATTAAATTATATTAAATTATTCATAAAATTAATAAGAAGTAAAGTACTTTTAATTTATCTGGTTCATCAATAATATAGAGTATATTATAGTTGTATATAGGGTGTCCGCGGATTATAACACAGGGTATGGAACCCATGTTCGAATACGGACACCCCCGTTATCTATTGAATATAAATATTAAATACAATTTTAAAATAACAATAATATCTATACTCATATAGTATAATATATTATATAATATAATATATTATAATTTTTGAATACAAATATTGAGTCATAAAATGTTAAGACCATCTATTGTTAAAGTGTCCGTATTAGGTTACTTTCCCCTACTTATAAATAGATTAAAGGGTGTTCACACGTGACCCGTAATATTGTTATCGTGTCACGTGACGCTGATGTGTGATTCTGTGTTTTACGAACGGCGTGTTATCACAAAACAATACATTTTTATTTGAAATCTAATAATTATTAATAAAATATCAATATGCAGGGAAATATGGGAAGGGGGTAAGTAGCCATAGTTCGCGGGGTTTTCTGAGGGGTAAGTCAACTAAATATGAACACATTGAATAATTTAAATGTTTTTAAACATATACACATCATTTACATTTACAAGATAATTATCTTTTTTTATTAATAATATATTATATTAAATATTTGATAGAGATTAAAAAAAATGCTATTATTTGGTGAATTCCTAAACTGCGCGGTTTTTCCAATACCGTCCGAAATGCATGGTATACGTTAATTATTTGACCCGTTATTCTAAAATTTAATATATAATTAGACAAAATGTAAAACTACGTTATGCAATATTAAGATATAACAAATATTCTTTAATTATTTTTTAATCGTCATTCTCCCTTTAGCGAAAAACGTAATACATTAATACAAATTAATATACGATCACCCTATAAAACAATCAATAATGCAAAAGTTATTGATAATTATAATTGATTTATTAAAATTAAATATATCTTAATATTTGAATTCTCTATAATTTTTAAATGTAAAGTTTTTCTATAGGATCAATAGATATTGAGACCCGCGAAGTTTGGGTTATCCGCGATGTATGGGTATTTTCCCCTATAGGGTGAAAAGTAATGGATAATACAGCCACCATGCATGACCACTATGCGTATTTTATAAACTCCAATCGAAAACAATATATAGGGGAAAGTCTCTGATTTTGACCCCTAAATGATTATTTGTAATAACTTATTCAATATTAAATATATTTATTTGAAATTGTGTAATTAGGGTAATATTATGTCAATGAATAATGTGGCTATTTTAAATTTTTGACATAATTATATTTACAAGAATAAACAAGGGGGTCGGTAAACGGATACATGTACCTAATACCGACCCCCTTCTTCTATTACCGACCCCCTAAAATAATCGTGATATAAATAATTATAGTATTATAATATCCAATAAAAATAGTAGATATACACAAATATAATTAATTATAACATTCACGCAATTTATTTTGTATTGAATTTATGTTTTAATAGTAATATTAAATTTAAACTTTATAGTAATTATATTAAAATAGTGTATATTATTATTTAATATTTATTTATTATTCATTATGTATATAAATAACTGGAATCGTGAATCTTAAATATATGCCAATAATACACAAACAAGTTATAACATAATTGAAAGTAAAATACGGATCTATTTTGATCGGATATTATAAATCACATGGGGTTGGTATTAGGGTAATTTAGGGGGTCGGTATTAGGAAAATCATATGGGTTAATAGTTATTCAAATTGAATTATTTTTATAATAGTTATAAACAATTATAGATCTACAATATTATGCGCAGTATTAAGTGTTCTTTTAATTAATAAAGTATTTACAATGATTTAAAAAAAGTTATTATTCAAATATTTAAAAAGTAAAAACAGAATATTACATTTTATCAAATAATAATTTTAAAATTAAATATTTTTTAAAACAAAATACTTATTCATATGTATCTTTAAATTATTAACAGTTCGTGTATATATTATTTTTTGATATATCTTATACTTACTGAGATACGAGAGGGTGTCGGTATTAAGAGGGGTCGGTAATCGGGGACTTTCCCCTACATTAAATAAACGCACTGGTGAGATTTATTCAAATAAGTAACAATATTTGTTCATATCTATTAACAAATAAAAACAAAACAAATAAAATCGATTTACTTTTTTAAATATTGAAATGTATTGAGGGCGTACGTATTTGATTATTGAATAGCGTGTATTTAATTAAACACGCTTATTTTTACATAAAGGTCCTGTACATAAAGGTCATCATTTAATAAATATATTCAAACACATTTACTAAAAGTAATCATGGATATATATATATATATATATATTAATTAGCTATATATTAAAGTAATGATGAATTAAAATGATACGCTTATTTATTGTGAATAATATAAAACATAACGTTATGGTTAAACTTATTATATAATATTATAATAAATAATATATTCATCTATTATAATACAAACATACACATAATATCTTATTATGAACAGTGTACATACACTGTAAAATTTACAGTGTACATTGTACACTGTACAACGCACAGTGTGCATTCATACATTGTATACATAGGATATAGAATATTAATAATCATTTTATGAATTATTCTTATATATATATATTTTTTATATATATTAACTATATTAATTTTTCCTTACCGTTTTTTCTTATACATAACATAATATCAACAATTATTATAAATGATATATAAATATTTCGATACGCATGCTTATTATAGTTAGAGCGTATCCGTACGTGCTACGAACTCTATAGACATTGATTTCTAGGCTTTGATTAAACTAACAAACAATGCGTGAACTTATCACGGAACGCACGCGATTTCCATTAATCGTAACAACTCTACACATTTCGATGTATTTATCGTGTTTCTGTCGAGTCAGGCCAGTACTTACGCCGATTATGTTGTTGGAGTGGAGTGGAATTAACCTACAAACGGTAATAGCGCTAAGCTCGTGTTCGGGTGGAATAGTGGCGACGTCTGTAAGCGTCCATACGCGCGTCTATAAACGTAGTATTAGCCTATAATCTCGGCCGTAAGCTAATTGATTCGATTTACACGGTGTCGTGACCCGATAATCTGTAAGGCGATAATTAGTACTTATGAGTACTATTATTAAATTGACCTATATATATATATACTTTATAGTTCAATTAATCGTTTATAAAATATTACATGTATATTACATAGGCTTACCATGGTAAGCCCACTACTGCAGTAGTAGGTATATAATATAAATGCATAGGTGTGTATTTACATATTTTCTGAAATTCAAGGACAATATATTCAAGGACTATATATATTATGTATTATGACCGCAGACTTTGAGCCCCCCTCAAAGTCTGTGATTATGACATAGTATATAAAATAAACTCAAAATAACCTAGGGGAAAGTCTCCAATTACCGACCTCTAGGGGCCCATTAGGAGCTCATAATACCAACCTCATATCATATCTCATTAATTATAAGAGATATCAAAAAATTATATATACACGATCTGTTAATAATTATATGGTAAATATGAAAAGTATTTTTTTTCAAAATTTGTAATCTTACAATTGTTATTTGATAAAATGTAATATTCTGGTTTTTTAAATATTTGAATAATAACTTTTTTTAAATCATTGTAAATACTTTATTAATTAAAAGAAAACTTAATACTGCACATAATATTGTAGATCAATAAAATGTTTATAACTATTATAAAAATAATTCAATTTCAATAACTATTAATTATAATATATGTTATGGATATAATGCAAAAAAAATTAAATAGAATAAAGTAATATTACTAAACTTATTGAAATTATAGTGAACGTAGTTGGTCAAAATAATTATTTTGTATAAATCAAGTTTAACGTTAAAGTTACATTTTATTGATATTTTACAAATAAATGACATATATATATATATATATAAATGAATACATGTATATAAATGTAATATAGATATCAGTATAGTTATATAAAAATAATATATATATATATTATGTAGAATATATATAATGAATACGAATAATAAACAGTACAAATATTTATTACAAATATTATTTTTTCTTTATAGTTGTTTTAAAATGCTTCTTTTTATTAGTTTTATTTTACGTAAATAAACCGTTTTGGTACCATTTTAAAGATAATATTTCAAATATTATAAATAAATAATAAAAAAATATTACAAATAATTTTTTTTTCATGATTTTTACCCGTGCCCTGTGCCCTTAATGAAAATATCTTAAGTATTGCAACCCATATGATTTTCCTTTTACCGACCCCCTAAATTACCCTAATACCGAACCCATGTGATTTATAATATCCAATCAAAATAGATCCGTATTTTACTTTAAATTATGTTATAACTTGTTTGTGTATCATTGACATAGATTTAGGATTCATGATCCCAGTTATTTATATACATATTGATTAATAAATAAATATTAGATAATAATATAAGCATTACACTATTTTAATATAATTACTATACATTTAATATTACTATTAATAGGCTACATAAATTCAATAAAAAATAAATTACGTCATGTTATAATTAATTATAGTTATGTATATCTACTATTTTTATTGGATATTATAATACTACAATTATTTATACCATGATTATTTTAGGGTGTCGGTAATAGGAGAAGGGGGTCGGTATTAGGCGCATGTATCCGATTACCGACCACCCTGTTTATTCTTGTAAATATAATTATATCAAAAATTTAAAATAGCCACATTATTCATTGCCATAATATTACCCTTATTACATAATTTCAAATAGATATATTTAATATTGAATACGTTATTACAAATAATCATTTAGCGGTATGTAATCGGAAACTTTCCCCTATATATAATATTCATATTTTATTATATTACATATGATTATTATTATAAAAATGTATAAATAATATGTAGGTATCAACTAATCACCTAATAGAAAGTTTGGTATTATATAATCAATATACATTTTTAATAATATAATCAATATTCGTAGGTTATGCGGTAAATATAAATATCTTAATATTATAATGTAAATGCATTACATTGTAAACCATTCTTACTTAGTGGTGTTTACACGACGTTTGATGAACAATTTAAAGTCAGTTTTGAACATATTTTCTAACTATTATATTGCTATGCGTGATATGTTAATAATATATTAGGTTTCACATCTATATATACTTAGTATACAAACTAATTATTAATACCTACTAAAATTAGTTTCACGTGATTTATATTTTAGATCACATAGTATACTATCCCCTATAGGGAAATGTACTAATTATGGTAGGATTTCAAATGATTTTTTTAATTTGCGCTTATTAATCTAATTGATATCTTTATTGCAAGGATATGTAGGATTTATAACCAAAATATCCTATTGCTATGTTATATAATAGTAATTAACACTTAGTTTTCATAATAATAATTTAAAATGTTTTAAAGTGATAGTTTGATACGAATTTACATTATAAATAACAAATTTATCCGAAAATGTAATTCATTTTTTGTGTTCAAACTCGAATTACACGATTACACCGTGTGTAATAGGGTGTTTACATCAATTCCGTTTTAAAAAACGCACGTGTAACTGCAACTTCAAATGATTCATTCACAGCAAATTTGAAGTAACAGATTTTTAAGTGTTCATATTAATTCCGTGTTTTTTAGTTTGTCGTAAGGGTAGACATATATCGCCACCTATATTTAAAAATGTACAAATAAAATCAATTGTAACAAATCTAATTGTGGGATATAGCTAAATTCAATGTATAAATAGTAGTATTATATATTTCTTTAAATACACAAATACATAAATACTACATACATTATATTTATTAATTTAATATTTTTAACTAATATAACAAATACTATATTATTATATGATACATAAATCCTTATAATTATATCTAAACTTATGAAATATATATAATTTAATTAAATATTTAATAAATTATTGAAATATATATTATATATTACTATTGTATAGTTGATATATATTATTAAAATATATATATATATATATATATATATATATTTAATAAATAGTTATTCGATAAGTTATATGTAATAATATACTTTATATATATATATATATCAATTGGAATCAAGTGAAATTCTAGATGTTCTCTCTAATTCTGTGTGTTCATTCTAGCTGTTCTCTCTAATTCTGTGTGTTGTTACGTACAGAAAATAGGATTAATCCTATTTCAGAAAACGTGTAGTTCAACTTCAAATAAATAGGAATGTGACTCATAACTTCAAATTTGCCGTGAATGAATCATTTGAAGTTGCAGTTACACGTACGTTTTTTAAAACGGAATTGATGTGAACACCCTATTACACACGGTGTGTTATATATATTGTCGTAAATAAAATCGTTGATATAACATCAATTTTGGTACATTCATCTATTTTAGTACCAATTTTTGTAGTACAATTTACATTGTACATTTAAAAAACGTATATTGTTAATATTAAATAGGTAAACATTATTAATTATTTGTTACGATAATGATATTTATTTATATATATATATATATATATATATATATATTATTGTTCATTTTCTATTTCGGCTATTTCCTTATAATATTGCTGTTTTAGAGATATCAGATGTTTTCTTAAAGAATCTTCATCTAATCGTGAATTCATCGATATTTGAACCAATCTTTTAGCAAGTTTAAATATTCGTTTGTCCGTGATATTCTGCGTGTCTTCGCTTAAAGTGATCTTTCGGTCGCATATGAAATAATAATGTATATATTAACGTAGTTTATAAAGTAGTGTTCTGTAGATAATTATTGATGTGAATGGATCAAAATACAAACATATTTACTGGCAGCTTGATCTACAATAGATTTAGCTTCACTGATGATGACTTCGGGTAAAGTTGATAACTCTGCCAATCTAAGACCTATAATGAATATTAAGGTTTACATTAATATTGTATATGTATACACTTGTAAGTATGAATGTGTGTGTATGTTTGTGTGTGTGGGCTGTGTAGTATGAGTTCATTATTGTTAAACCGTAGTGTTTTTGATTTGAACTTCCTTTAGATATTTTATGAGAAAATGATATTTTCGTTTCTCCATTTTCATTAAATACTTCTTTCACTTTAAAGTAATAACTAAATATCGATTAATTGTTATTAATGTGTAAATGTATTATTAGAAATATGTTTAATATATATATATATAAAATCAGATATAAACTATATTTAATATATACAATTTGTAGATATTTAATTTACTAATTAAAGAAATATATTATGTTTAAAAAATACTATGTAATTATAAAATTAGGTATATAACTAAGAACTTTACATAGTTTATATATATACGAATATTCGTATGTGTAATTAGCATATATCATACTTCTCTACATTTGGATACAGATTATTCAAATTCGTGAGTTGCTCAAAGTGCGTGACGAAGAAAACAAAAGCCTATTAAGAAAGCTTATTAATATGGTAAACAGGCATATAATAGGTCAAATATTATATAATAAATAGCATATTACATACATATATATACACACATGTTTATATATATTTATTTTAATGTTAGAAATTCATATTAAATAATGGATCATTTCTATTTATCCAATATTAATAATTTATATATCTAAATAAGTATACGTTAGATATATGATATTAATCATTTTTAGTAATAATATAAATTAGCATACAACTAAATAAATCTACCTTTTTGCTTAATAGGTATTCTGAAATAGAATGTGAAATTGATATTCCCTCGTGTTCGCTTGTACCTGTCACGTGATAATGAATAATGATAATAACCTTATCACATACACACACACGTATATATATTTATTTATTTAATTTGAATTAGACATGCATAACAGAGGTCCATAGAGTATACAATAATTAAGACGAACAACAATTAAATGAAAACGAAATCTAAAGTATTATCTGAATACTGATTTATACCATAAGGTAAATAGTTGCGAAGGGCACAGGCTTGTGACTAGTCATCACTTTCTCATTAATCATGTATCTAGTTATTATAATAATACAGTTGAACAATTAGCGAATTACGAGAATTTCGTATCCGTTGATAAAGTGAATTATAAGATTTACGTAATTTAATTGTTAAATTATTAACATTATAATATAAAAACATCAATGATGCGCTATTTCGACGCTTATATTTCATCACTTATATTTCATCACCTATACGATAAGCGTTATTGTATACAATATATGCTACCTTAATTTGTCGCATGTTGGTCCTATTCGGTAACCAAATACTACTAAGGTAGATATTTGAAAAAACATATATATATATATATATTACATATACATACTATGTCACACCCAACACTATATATTATTAACATGAGGTTATCCCCGGCGATATCGTAATCTAAACGCCATGTTAAATACTAGTGGTGACTCATAGACCCTTAATGTTATAAACAGTCACAGTAGGCCCTCGATAGTTTTATAACCTCTGCCCAGTTCGTCTATTATCACCAGTGATGATTCGTCCATATTTTGTATTATATAATTGATTTCTCTCATCTGAAATATATAGAAACGTGGTTATTAGTGTATTATCGCTCATGTCACGAGTGTATTACGAGTCACGTGCTTGTTTACTAATGTTGGTGATGACCTCTAAAAGAAAACTAGAAGCGTTGGTTTCGATATCGGAATCGTTACAGATCCTCGAGAATATCTGATTGGTCATGCGGAACGAAGCGAAAGAGGCGGGCACGAAACTGCCGCACTGCGCCATTATCTGTAGCATGGCTATCTGCCTCAGGTATGTGGACTTGCCGCTCTGCCGTAGTGGAGTATACTATAGTAGTAGTACTATAGTAGTAGTCTATAGTACTCGAATACAGACATAAGAATTCATATAGTTATAACTTCATATAAATTATAATTCATTGTTTATTTTAATAACCTATAATTATACTAATTATACTATTAACTTAAGTTATATTACTCTATAGAGTTATTATAATTATAATGTATTTATTTGTTTAGATAACAAATTAATCAATTGATACGTTCTCGATAATCAGTTATATTATAGATTATATATTTAGATAGAGTTTAATGAATTACCATATTTGATCCTGTGATAATAATAAAGTTGCTCTCATCTGAAGCGTACTGTTATATGAATTAGGTTAAAAGTGGTGCTTCCGATTTAGTAAGAATTGTATACATTGATATATAGGATATATATCACTATAAACCGTATTATTGGGTACCAATGAACTTGAGGAAACTTTCTCTAAAATAGGATGTCGGCCATCTTTAATCGCCAGCGTGTCACCAAATTCGGGTTTCACTAGCAATAAGATATATTACATATTTCACGAATTATTAATTAAAGAACAAATATATAGAATATAATTATATTAATCAATGGTAACAATATATAAAGTATATGATTTATTAATTAAGTTAAATAAAATAAACGTAACATAGGATATAATACATATTTATAAATAATAACTAATTATTAATTAGGTATAAATAAGTAAAAAAACAAACTATTAAAAATGTCATCGTGTATAGTATTATAGTAAATAGTATTGTATACACACCACGAGGACCGCAGTTATAGTCTAGCCTTATAGCCTACACTTCAATATAACTAATAAGCCAGTAGTATGCATCTTATGAGATGCCCTTGAAAAAGTGTGTTAATAATAATTCCTAAGGACGTCCTGGTAGGCTACCTCTACGTAACCTATATGGTCGATGTCTCACGTATACGTCGTACTTCCCCTTAAATACATGTGTGAGTTATGGTATACCTGTATATATACAGGTATAGCCTATATATATATATAGGCTTGTTATTTAGATATACGGCTACAATAGTATACTAGTGTACACTGGTGTATATGTATGCACTAGTATACTATATATATAGTATACTATATATACTACACTATATGTAGTGTATACTATTGATATTACTATTGCTATGTATACATAGTATACTACTCTATATGTGCTATTGCCTACAGAGATACACTATAGTGTGCGAACCGTAGCTATGCAGTGTTGCATTGTAAGCGAACGACGCGAGCAGATCTAGCACGGCTACGCACTCGGTGAGTTTGTACAGACATCCGATGTGCGACCACACCTCTGAGAAGAGCTCCCGTACTACTCTGTCGTGTGATGGGGGTAGCGGGGGTGGGGGTGGGGGGTGGGGTTAGTATGGGGTAAGCGCGTGTGGTTATAACCTATAGTTATAATGATACCACGGGGATAGCACGTCTTAAACCGCACACACATACGCTAAGGGCGATCATAGAAAATTGAAAATTAATAGATTAACATTGGACTATATTTTTCTTAATAAATATACCCTTAAAATGAAGCACACAAATGTTTTTTAATTTTTATTAATCTAAGGTCACACGACAGCCTCGTGAAGTTTAACATGTAGTTAGATATAAATATTGCTTTATTGAAAATAAATTATAAAAAAATAAGTATTTGAAACCTTTATAATGAATAATTTGTTATCAAATTTTAACACACTATTTATTTTATAATAATGGAATATAAAATATAAAAAATAGAATTAAAAAAAAAATTCCTGGAAATTTCTTGGAATTTTAACAGTGCCTGTAAAAAATCGTAAAAAATGACTAAAAAAAAGATTGACAGTATGTCGTGTCGTAAAAATGACTCAAAAAAAAGTATACATATATTCTTAGAATTTCAATAGCTATAAAATGGTATGTGTCCAAAAAAAACTTTTTCTATGATCACCCTTACATACGTATATATATACCTACGGCACACATAGTACATATATATATAATGCATTTTGAAATAATTATGGCCGTCTGGTTATGTCTCGCGATAGTGATTTAACGTTATATGCGGAGGTCAATAAATTCACATATAACGTTAAATCACTATCGCGAGACATAACCAGACGGCCATAATTATTTCAAAATTCACTCAACCCTATATAATAATTATATATATATATATATATATATATATATATATATTATATATATATATGATATATATATATATATATATATATATAATATATATATATCATATATAATATATATTATATATATATATACCTATATGTATACATCATCAAATTCATACATCTAGTATTCGAACAGTAAGAATTATATACATTATTTTAGAATTATTATTATATATTGATAGTTGTTAATTATAATGATTACCTGTTTATATATTTCCTTGGATTATTATTATATATATATAGGACAATAACAAATAAATTAACAAGTGTTTATAAAAGATATATATATATATATATTAATGTATATAAAAAAGTATAAATTAATTAAAATATATATGTATATAATAATAATAATATCAGATTCAGTTTATGACCAGGATCAAAAACCCAGGTATGGTATAGAAATTCTATTGAGCTTATCGAGATACCAACCTGTTCTTGGTAATGAGAGAATTAATACAAAAACGAATAAATATAAAGAGTATAAATATTTTGCAATTCTATTTTGTTCATTCGTGTTCTGTCTCATACATTAATTGCATACATATATGTACGGTATAAATGATATTTTAGTAGTATGATGAGGTATTAATGTTATGGATAATAGGATATATATATATTTATATTATAGAAATATAATAATTATATTTATAATACAAATTATAAATATAATCTTACTAACACGTTAGTCATATTGTAGATTTCTTTGATGCATTGCTTAACATGTTCTAGGGAGAGTATTATATAATATTACGTAATCAGTATCACGCTAATACCGGTACAACTAACCGTTCTTCTTTATCTGTATATTATTTGTATAATTATGAACATACTTAGGTTAACGCGTCTATAGATTAGTTCGATATTTGATTATGTAATAATACATTACCAGAGTAGCCGTCGTGAAAGATAATCTGGTTTTGTTTTTATTTATTTTAATAAATATCCTCGGTAGACCTATGATTAAAAATGTGATTAGAAAACGTCTCGTTCGGTTGTTGAGTTTCACAAGTTAACTACACTCACGCATTTTTATGTTATACAATAAGGCATCTATTTCAAGTTAAATATGAATATTAGATATGATATACCTAGATTATATAATTATTGTAAATTCAATTAGTACAATATTGAGATTAATATTACAGAAATTTATCAATAAATGATATATATATATATTTGTAGGGGAAAGTAGCCTAATACGGACACTTTAACAATAAATGGTCTTAATATTTTTTTACTCAATATTTGTATTCAAAAATTACAATATATTTATATTATATGAGTATAGATATTATTATGATTTTAAATTGTATTTAATCTTTTATTCAATAAATAACGGGACATGGGTACCGAATACGGACATCTTAGATAACAAATATAGCAATTATGTATACATATGTATACATATATATATAATGTTTAGAATTCTTTAGTTTTTAATAATAGTGTTATTAAAAATAAATTTTTATATCGATACATTTGTATATTCTTGAGAAGGTTAAAACCTTTTATATATATAAAACCTATATATATATATATATATATATATATATATGAGATCACATATATAAAATCACATTATTTTTCATAAATTTAAAAACGTAATAAAAAAAATCAGTTTATTGGATATATGCACTATTTTGAATAATTAAAAAATAAAAAATACTTAATTAAACTCTTTATATAATTATGTTATATTTTATTAATTGAACAGTTTTTTTAAAGGATTTATAGTTTCTGAGATACCGAGAAAGTCCGTATTCGGACACTGTCCATATTCGGTTACTTTCCCTAATGCATGTGAAGACTAAATGTAAATATATACTAATATGATCTTAGAAATGTGCCTAAATATACATTCACACACATATGATCTGCATATACATTCTACAGCCTATAGGTATACATTCATACACATATCGATAGCGACATTCACCGTGATTGTTTACGGTAATAGTCGACTTGCTGGTCATTTGCATGTGGAAGCCCCTGCTTTGATTGTAGCTGGTTTTGATGGCTAACTCGTGTTCTTCCGACTGGAGATTCACGTAATCTACGTAATCCACGTATCATTACCACTCTCTCACAATAGATCGCAGTCTATACACATAGACTATATCATATAGTCTATATGTATACTTCTATATACGTATATAGACTCGGCCTATGTATACACGTATTTATTTACTTTAGGACCGTAATAATAGGTAACCGTAATAATAACCTAATTGTATTTTGATCAATTCTGTGAATTGTTCGTATGCAGGTTTATGTATTCTATTAATAATAGGATATACTTATATATAAGTATTCATGTATACAGTTACGTTTATAAAATATAGATTATACATTATACATATAATTATAAATTATAATATATATATATATATTGTTATTGTTATTTTTATTATTATTTAGATGGGATTCTTTCATCCCATTCATGAACTTAGATGAAGTTTTAACTTATAACCATATATATACAATATATTATATAATATAAGTTTAAGAATAATGTAAAAACTGTGAATATCTTCAATCATTTCTGTATATGTTTTTCTAGAAACATCTAAAAGTCCATTTAGATTTCTCTTTACCGCAAAACATTTCTGCGCTCTCATATTTAGGAATCCTTTTTCGTATCTAATTCAAATATCAATAAGAGTATTCACTTTCAAGATTGTTTTTTAAATTTTCACTATATCCTACTTTTAATAATTAATTATAGTTTGAAGATGTAAATAGTAAAACTGTTAAAAATATATTGTAATTATATGGACATGTTCTAAACATAAAATAAATTATGTATGGATTTATAAAATATTATTATAGAAGTAGACATATATATATATATGATGATGATGATGATGATGATGAAATAAGATTTATTGGTCACCATTACAAAGTAATAATACTCCTCGTAAGTACACATAAAATAAATAATAATAATAAAACTCTACAACCACAAAAAACTAAAAAATAATGGAACAAAGTGGAAGTAATAAGAACTAAATTTAAAAGATAATAATAATATAATGTAATTAGATATAGGATAGATATGACTTGAGATGCGTATTGAAGGAGGTGGGATATTTAATTGATCTTATAGATGAGGGGAGTGCATTCCTGATAGATGGTATTATGTAGGAGAATGAGCGTTTCTGGAATTTAAGGGAGGATGGCTGTGGGATAACGAGATGTAGGACCTGTACTGTAAGTTGAACGTGTATCTTGGGTGGTATACCAGTCTATAGAGCGAATTTAGAGTTAGTCAAATAGATATGAAGGAGTGGATGAATATATCGATTTATGGGTAATAGAAAGTAGTCGAATTAGGGATCGTTTTTTATAAGTGAACCAGTTTGGTAGAAGTTGAAAGGATTCAGTAAAGGAATGATATGATAGTTTAATATTAAAAATGGATTGTATGGATGATCTAATGATTCTGTTTAATGGGGCAATGGAGGAAGCAGGAAGGTTATATAATAAAGAAGAACAATAATCAATACGAGAAATGATAAGTGAATTAATAAGGACAGCACATAGGGGAAGAGTAATATTTGTACGGATATATCTGATTCTAAATAAATGATAATTAACAGTTTTAGAAATGTTAGCAATATGGGTAATAAGATAGAGTCGAAAACGACACCAGATTGAGGAATGCATTGGAAGGTAAAATAATAATCTTATCGAGGTAAAAGGAATGGAATTATGGGGATTTCGTATTGAGGAGGTCTATTTTGAGGTATTTAGTAGAAGATTGCTGAAGAGAAGCTAGTAGGAGGAGGAACACTCAATTAGTTAAAAATTATCTGGATTGGATATAAGGAGGAAGAACTATAGTTTGATATCGTCACATATATATATATATATATATATATATATTTAAATATAGTGTAGGTAATTTTATATCAATTATGTGGAAAAGGTGTAGAATTTATTAAATAATATTACATACAACTTTTTTTTGTAAAAAAAAATCATAATAAATTTATTATAAATTTTTTCAAAAATATTTGAAAGTTATAAATATAGATTGAATAATAATATAATTGTATATGTTAAGAAAATGGACATATAATTTAAAGTAACGTAAAATATATTTATTTTAAATCACTACTATATATTGTATACAAATATATGTTTTAGTAGACTAATAGCAAAGATTTTTCTAAGGAAAGATATAACTCTCACTCGAAATCGTATAATTCTATTTTGTATAAAAAACCAAGAGCGCCACCTATATAGGGTCAATTTTCGGAACTATTTGTTGTTTATAATGTAAATTCGTATCAAACAATGCACTTTTTGAATGAAAAATAATATGCTTTAGATTATTATTTTTATTATAAAAACTAAGTGTTCATTACTAATATATAACAAAGCAATAGGATATGGTGGTTTTAAATTCTATAAATATCTATGTGGTGAGTAAAATCTAATTTATATTGCATGTAATTTAATAGAGCAATGAAAACATTGTAGTATGCAAATCGCGGCAAACATACATCTATTTGATATGCTGATAGCAGCGTGATGGTTGAATACTAATCACGTAGCATAGATAGTGAGTGTTATATCTTTGCTTCGCAAAATCTTTGCTAATAGTATCTACTTAATACCCTTTAATGATTATTTTATTACGTATTAATGATTCATTTAAATGTCGTATATTCGAAATAGTATATTCCTAAATAACATCACTTATTTTTTTATATCAAAATAGTATTTATTTTATATTTAATTATTTAAAGAAATCATGTATTTAATTACTAATTTATTAATATAACGATACCTATATTAAGTATATAACGAACACGTACCACCGTGTACAGTAAACCTGGTATCGTCTTCGATGTAGGTATGAATCGTGTTGACGATAGACTGAAAGCGCGAATCATCTAGAACAGCTAGGTAAGCCCTGCATAAAGGGTTAACCGCCCCCGATAGGGTCGTCTTCAACGGTTCCACTAGTTCGAGGGTGTGCTTCAGGTGGATCACGTTGGTTAGCTCGGTATCGGCGTATCGGTTCTAAAGTACGCAAGTAGGTTAATAAGTATGCATAGTTTTATACATCTATATAATGTATAATATATGTAATTATCAGATTTAGGTTTTTAGACCAGGGTAATTATAGAAGAAGAGCTTATCAGCAGAGATAATTAACCTTAATATATTTTTTCGATAACAAACATTATTTTATAATTGCACTGACAATGTCTATATCTGATAATATACATATATATATATATATATATATATATATAATAATAATAATATAATAATATCAGAATTTAGGCATGACCAAGGTAATCGAAGAAACGCAATGCTTATCTAGTCGTTTACCTGAAACATATTCCTAATTAGCAATTATGACGAGACAAAAAATAAAAGTAAAATTTATAAAATATAGAAGTAAAATATGTAATTTTATAAATCTTATAAGAATCATGAGAATATAAAATTGCACTAAAAAATCATAAAAATACAACTACACATTTTTCCAATCGTTCAAGACTTTCAGATATATATTCAGTTAGATCCATTAATGCATCCGAAGATGAAATACCTTCTCTGAATCCATATTGCGAGTCACTCAATATATCATTTTTTGTTAAAAATACATTTAATCTTGTTTTTATTATCTTTTCAAATAATTTTGATATTTGTGGTAACATTGATATTGGTCTATAGTTGGATATCTCATTTTTAGCACCAGATTTATATATAGGAATTATTTAAAAAAATTTTAAATCATCTGGAAATAAACCAAACTGTAAACATTTATTAAAAAGTATTGCAAGAATTGTACTTATCTCTTCCTTTATTTGTTTAATTATATGCATATTAAAACCTAAGTTATCAATGCTATACTTATTATTACAATTTTCGATAATTTTTTTAATTTCATTAACTCTAGTAGGAAATTAAAATAATGAATTTTTGTTTTTATTAGTTAATGTTTTATAGATTGACTGCAAACTATTATCACAAAATTATTTAGCTAAGTTTGGGCCTACATTTATGAAATGATCATTAAACTTATTTGCAATTTCACTATTAGATTTATCACTAATAAAAGTAGTATCCTTAGATTTACTAGTGTATCCAATTAGCTGTTTTATCGCTTTCCACATTTGTTTTGGGTTATTACTATGAGTTTTAAATTTGTCATTATAATATTTATTTTCTACATACCTAAGAATTGTTGTTAAAATATTTTTATAACTGGTAGGTTTAACCTATAGCTCAGTTTGTTGAGAACAGTTTTATTTTTTATATATATTTTATAAAGTTTATTTTTTTTAAATATACATTTTCTAATTGTATTCCATATCCACGGTTTATTTAGAAAACGTTTTATGGATAGTTTATTTATTATTAATGGACAAGTTTTATTATATAACATAGAAATGTTTTTTTTTAATTTTGTAAAAGTATCATTTATACACATTTCAGTGTCATATTTTAGTAAATTCCAATTAAAATTAGTTATTGCGAGTTTGAATTTATAAATGTTATCTTCTTTGAGCATACGTGACTTTTTAATTATAAATATATTATCTCTTTTAGATGCTATTTTAAAATTTATAAAAATTGGTAAGTTATGTCTGAGAAGACTATACCAGATATTAAAGTATCTTGAAAGTTTGTAAACAAATTATCTATGAATTTGTGCTTGAAATTATATATATATATATATATATATTCTAATTATATTACGAGAAAACCAACGTGATTAGTGACTTGTTTAGGAATTCTCACGCAAATAGCCAGTAAATGATCGATGTCTAGAAATCTTGACAAGTTTCCCTATGAAACGGTATGTGTACATGTATGGTTAGTAGAGATCAACGATACTAATAATACTTGTTAAACTAAATACATTTCCAGCAAACCCTAAGATTATCTAGAAGATCTTTATTATTGGTCAGTTCGGATACGACTTCCTGTCTAGTTGTTATGGTTTCCAAGTCTGCGATAAAAAGATTACCAATGTCGTACCGTACTAATACAATATATATATTTACGATGCAATAATATTATTATGTTACTGTTACGGTCTATTTGTACAGGCAGCCTTACTAACTGCACATTACAGGCAACCTTACTAACTGCACATTACAGGCAACCTTACTTGCTAAACGTTAACATAAAATCTAAATACACTTTATACGATTAATTACTGACACAACTCACACCTCTACTAACCCCAATATCGAGACCTACTAACCCCACTATCGAGACCTCTACTAACCCCTCTAACTAGACCTACTAACCCCACTATCGAGACCTACTAACTCAACTATCGAGACCTACTAACCCCACTATCGAGACCTACTAACCCAACTATCGAGACTTTTACTAACCCCACTATCGAGACCTACTAAACCCACTATCGAGACCTACTAACCCCACTAACTAGACCTACTAACCACACTAACGAGACCTACTAACCCCACTAACGAGACCTACTAACCCCACTAACTAGACCTACTAACCCCACTATCGATACCTACTAACCCAACTATCGAGACCTACTAACCCCACTATCGAGACCTACTAACCACACTAACTAGACCTACTAACCCCACTATCGAGACCTACTAACCACACTAACTAGACCTACTAACCCCACTATCGAGACCTACTAACCACACTATCGAGACCTACTAACCACACTAACTAGACCTACTAACCCCACTATCGAGACCTACTAACCCAACTATCGAGACCTACTAACCCAACTATCGAGACTTTTACTAACCCCACTATCGAGACCTACTAACCCCACTATCGAGACCTACTAACCCCACTATCGAGACCTACTAACCCCACTATCGAGACCTACTAACCACACTAACTAGACCTACTAACCCCACTATCGAGACCTACTAACCACACTAACTAGACCTACTAACCACACTAACTAGACCTACTAACCCAACTATCGAGACCTACTAACCCCACTATCGAGACCTACTAACCACACTAACTAGACCTACTAACCCCACTATCGAGACCTACTAACCACACTAACTAGACCTACTAACCACACTAACTAGACCTACTAACCCCACTAACTAGACCTACTAACCCCACTAACTATACCTACTAACCCCACTAATGAGACCTACTAACCCCACTAACTATACCTACTAACCCCACTATCGAGACCTACTAACCCCACTATCGAGACCTACTAACCCACTATCGAGACCTACTAACCACACTAACTAGACCTACTAACCCCACTATCGAGACCTACTAACCACACTAACTAGACCTACTAACCACACTAACTATACCTACTAACCCCACTAACTAGACCTACTAACCCCACTAACTATACCTACTAACCCCACTAATGAGACCTACTAACCCCACTATCGAGACCTACTAACCCCACTATCGAGACCTACTAACCCCACTAACTAGACCTACTAACCCCACTAACGAGACCTACTAACCCCACTAACGAGACCTACTAACCCCACTATCGAGACCTACTAACAACACTATCGAGACCTACTAACCACACTAACTAGACCTACTAACCCCACTATCGAGACCTACTAACCACACTAACTAGACCTACTAACCACACTAACTATACCTACTAACCCCACTATCGAGACCTACTAACCCCACTAACTAGACCTACTAACCCCACTATCGAGACCTACTAACCCCACTATCGAGACCTACTAACCACACTAACTAGACCTACTAACCCCAATATCGAGACCTACTAAGCACACTAACTAGACCTACTAACCACACTAACTAGACCTACTAACCCCACTATCGAGACCTACTAACCACACTAACTAGACCTACTAACCACACTAACTAGAACTACTAACCCCACTAACTAGACCTACTAACCCCACTAACTATACCTACTAACCCCACTATCGAGACCTACTAACCCCACTAACTAGACCTACTAACCCCACTAACTATACCTACTAACCCCACTAACTAGACCTACTAACCCCACTAACTATACCTACTAACCCCACTAATGAGACCTACTAACCCCACTAACTATACCTACTAACCCCACTCTCGAGACCTACTAACCCCACTAACTAGACCTAATAACCCCACTATCGAGACCTACTAACCACACTATCGAGACCTACTAACCACACTATCGAGACCTACTAACCCCACTATCGAGACCTACTAACCCCACTATCGAGACCTACTAACCCCACTATCGATACCTACTAACCCCACTAACTAGACCTACTAACCCCACTATCGAGACCTACTAACTACACTATCGAGACCTACTAACTACACTATCGAGACCTACTAACCACACTAACTAGACCTACTAACCCCACTAACTAGACCTACTAACCCCACTATCGAGACCTACTAACTACACTATCGAGACCTACTAACCACACTAACTATACCTACTAACCCCACTATCGAGACCTACTAACCCCACTAACTAGACCTACTAACCCCACTATCGAGACCTACTAACCACACTATCGAGACCTACTAACCACACTATCGAGACCTACTAACCCCACTATCGAGACCTACTAACCCCACTATCGAGACCTACTAACCCCACTATCGAGACCTACTAACCCCACTAACTAGACCTACTAACCCCACTATCGAGACCTACTAACTACACTATCGAGACCTACTAACTATACTATCGAGACCTACTAACCACACTAACTAGACCTACTAACCCCACTATCGAGACCTACTAACCCCACTAACTAGACCTACTAACCCCACTATCGAGACCTACTAACCCCACTATCGAGACCTACTAACTACACTATCGAGACCTACTAACCACACTAACTAGACCTACTAACCACACTAACGAGACCTACTAACCCCACTAACGAGACCTACTAACCACACTAACTAGACCTACTAACCCCACTATCGAGACCTACTAACCCCATTATCGAGACCTACTAACCCCACTAACGAGACCTACTAACCCCACTATCGAGACCTACTAACCCCACTATCGAGACCTACTAACCCCACTATCGAGACCTACTAACCCCACTAACTAGACCTACTAACCCCACTATCGAGACCTACTAACTACACTATCGAGACCTACTAACCACACTAACTAGACCTACTAACCCCACTATCGAGACCTACTAACCCCACTAACTAGACCTACTAACCCCACTATCGAGACCTACTAACCCCACTATCGAGACCTACTAACTACACTATCGAGACCTACTAACCACACTAACTAGACCTACTAACCACACTAACTAGACCTACTAACCCCACTAACGAGACCTACTAACCCCACTATCGAGACCTACTAACTACACTATCGAGACCTACTAACCACACTAACTAGACCTACTAACCACACTAACTAGACCTACTAACCCCACTAACTAGACCTACTAACCCCACTATCGAGACCTACTAACTACAAGAGGGCTGCAACAAACTAGACCGCAACATCCGGGAGCCCATCCTAGTGCACGTGTAGTTTAAAGACCCGTACAAAGTATCCGAACTCCTCTCGTTGTTCAAGTTACACAGAAGTTCTAGCTTCGTGGATGTACCCGCATCTGCATCATGTGGTGGTTTGCGGTATTCAGTTAAGATGTACGATAAATGTAAGTAAGTTAATTTGAAATTATATTATTTCATCCGTATTAAATTATTTATATCTACATCAATTAACTGATACTGATAATAATAATAATAATACCTATATACGGTCAATATTTTTTAAATATATAAATATTAGTGATCACTACCAGCGATATAATATATAGGTTAACCTATCATCATGGTATCTTCGCTGCCTTTGAAGACCACCCTCAGAGATTGCGGTGCGTACACGGAGTTCTGTATGAACTCCACGTACTTGAGCAGCGCCGAACACGTGGCCAGACAGTAGTACCTAAGCGGAGGTGAGAGGTCAAAGGTTACCGCGAGTTATAACCGCCCATTGTGAGAGTGCGCGCGTAGTTACTACTTTGTACGTATCTCTTGCAGTACGGAGTTGAATTCCGGAAGACATAGGTGATTCACGTAGTGCAGACCTATACGTAAATAGTACATTAGTGGTTAGTGATATATATAACAATATATAGTTTATTAGGTAAACAACAAAATAAATAAACAAAATTATGGAAGAAAAAATAGATATGAATTTCGACATGGTACAAAAATGAACATTGAGTTTACATATAATAGCAAAACGCCTTGGTTTATGCATATGCCGAAATGTGTGTATACATATATATATATATATATATATATATATATATATATATATATATATATATATATATATGCATACGATATACAGAATATACGTTTTATATATACTGCAACACTTATATACTACAATTTCATATGTATTATATAGCATATAACACATATTATAAGTCATGAGTAATATCACACTATAAGCAGTGAGTGTATACATGTAAATGCATTTATACCGTATTTAAGGAAATGTCAGGAAAATAATACGTTATACATAAAGTGATAAAGACAATTAGTTTAAAATAAATTAACTGTAATTATCTGAGTTTTCCTATAGGATAAATATATATATAGGACATAACCCCTCAAGGATAATTTATTGTATACATTTTTATTTGTTTTGTGTTATAAATTAGTGTTAAATCAACTAAATATGATTACGATGATATTTCCTATGAGAGAGAAAGCCGAGGGGATATTTTCCTAATGGATAATTGGGTTGGCGATGAAACCTTTGTTTTCATTGAAATATCTCCTGTGCACCGTGGTTACATTGCAGTTGTTGTAATTGTCGGTGATTTGTTGGAATAGGGCTGATACGGTGGAATTCTCACAAGCAGTATTAGACATGATTACCTTGTGTATTTAATAGGTAAATTTTGAATCATTATCTAATAACATTAATATATATATTTGTGATTATTTAATTTATATATAATATTTATAAATATACCTATTATGTTAGTAAATATACAAATATAATATATATATATATATATATATATATATATATATATATATATATGTGTACATATATATTATACGTTAATAATTGTGTACTACCTTACTTATATATACTTACTTATATATATATATATATAATATATAATACATTTTTAAGTATATTAAGTATATAGCATATTCATGAATAGTATATTCTATGCATTTAGCTAGGTTATGTACACAACTCCGCTAGTATTAATATAACCCACACCTGTGTACGTTGGTAAGGAGATAATAATACACAGATAATTAATAGTATTAAGTTAATACACATACGATATACTTTATTACTAATAACTTATTAGTGTATTGTAATAATAATAGTTAGGGTTAACCCTAATAGTGAATGAGAGAAATTATGACACTATATATATGATATGTGCATGTGGGTGTGTATACAATATGTATTAATATATATATATATATATATATATATATATATATGTGTGTTTGTGTATATATTAACCTCCAATGGTTTCAAAATTTCCAATTTAATCATGACTTTAACATAGGTGGCGCTATCGGTAAACTGACACAACTGGTAACAGGTTATCAGCACATGTTATCTTATTATAATAGTGTTATATATTAAGATTACGTGTGGTTATAATTCGGTGTAATAAAAGTAATGAATTCATATATTCATGAACTTATAAATTCATTTATAATAATAATTAGACAATTATTTTACATTTTCATTTATAATTAATAATAGTATTAAAAGCTATCATGATATGTGTGCATGATATACGATATCATGATTATACATCATAATTTAACTAATATATAATTCACATAAATGTACATAAACACATCAGTTTGTTGGTATCTATATTAGATTTAATATAAATTATGTGTTAAGAGGGTATCCCACTACAAGTATTTCCGGCAACTTGCCTGAAATATAATAAATTTATAGGAGGTATCCAATTACAATTGATAGAAAATGGTTTTAAAGTTACAGTATTTACGGAAAGTTGCCGGAAATACTTATAGTGGGATACCCCTTTAGGTGAAATATATTTTGAAATATCAAAAATATTGAATATATCAAATAAACACTTTGGATATAATTATTTTATTTATGCAATATATGTTCCAATTTTGTATATATTATAGGTCAAATAAACACTTTGGGTATCATTATTTTATGTATTCAATATATGTTCCAATTTTGTATATTTTATAGGTCAAATAAACACAATACATATATTACAACAGCGATATCTATTGTGCAATATTATATTTTATAAAATATATCTCATATCAATAAGAATTATTATTAATAGAATTCTATATCAATATAATTGTATAATATATACTTACGCACACATACACATAATTCCTAGGAATTTATGTGTCCATCTAATTGAAATAATTTATATTATAGATTAACCTGTAGAATTGGTCTTTTCAAATCAATGCTGGCCATTCCTACTACCCCCTTAGCCAGACCCCTCCCTTCCACGATTGCTAAGTTAGATAGTAATAAATGTAACTAATACATTATATTTATATACTTATATAGATAACACATGTAATGGAACAGAGTTATTATGTACAGGGCGGCGCCATGATAAGAAATACAAAATTAAATGTATAGTTTTTTAATAATTAGATTATAAATTTGTATAATATATATATGTATTATTATTTGTATTATAGATGTATACTTTGATAAAAGTATTATAAATTTTAATTAAATAAATAAATGTATACAATAACTGTTATTGAATAACATATTATATTCGTGAATTGAGTATTTTGTTATCAAATGATTAAACTTGTATACACAAATAGTGTGTGTTTATACAGATATACGTATATCCCAGATACATATATATATAAATATCAATATGTTCTAATTCTTAATATTGTGTGGTAAAGTACTACTGGCGTAACATAATATATGTAATAAGTATAACATAAACATATACAGTGAAACCCGTCAACAACAAACTTATTTTTATAATAAATGTTGTTTCTTATAACACGGTAGGACTCCTATACCGTCGAACGTTTCTTATATCACCGAGTTTTTGTATTAATATGAACATTTAATACAAAATATTACTTTTATATATATATATATATAAATATAATTAATATAATACTTTTTAGAAATATATAATTCATCCTATATTTAATTTTGATACTAAAAATATATAGTATTAATGATTTATTTAAAGTAATTCAATCAATAGTAAATTGACTTAAAATTACTTAATTAGTATAATATCGATATGTTGCTTTAATAATATCATATTTAGAATCAATATTTAGAATCAATATAATATCAAGGACAGTCCGCTAGCTATCTCTGCAAGTATTACATTTTATACTCCGATCTAGATACATAACAGTTGTACCTATATTTGATTACATTTCAATGATTTAAATCTTTAATCAAAATATAAAATTAAATCAAGGATATATAGGTATTATACTTAGTTAATTGTCAAATAACAATAACATCATATATCAATAAGTAAATTGTATTTCTATTTAAATATGTTATAAAATTAATAATTTAAATATAAATTAGGTTCGAATTGAACAATGTTTTTTAATTATCTATGTCGATATTACAAATAATATAATGTGTATTAAATTATATTATGAATTAAATATAAGTATATTGAAATCAATGATTTAAAAACTAGTTTTGCCTTAAGTTTTGTTTCAAATTATAATTTTTACTTTAATACCACAAAATATTCGTTAAAAGTCATGTCCTTGATTATGTATATACACATATTTGAAAAGAAAAATCTATATAGTAACCAATAATCGTAGAAGGTTTTGAACTATTGAGTAGCGGGGTTCTCGGGGTACGTTGTTTAGGTGTCCGCGTTGAGGTCGACAGCCCAGGTGTTGTAATACTGCGGGGTGTAGAATGTTGCTAATTATATATTAATGCACTTATAACTTATTTAGGTACATATACACTTAATAACAGCAAGGTCATTGATAAAATAGTATGTAATGTAATATATTGATATGTTATTTATAATATATAAATATATACTTAACATATATAAAAATTAAAAATTAACATGTATAATTAACATGTATAATATATTTGTGTGAGGTATTCTTTAGTATCTACTTAGATTTATCTCGAAATTATTTATTGGCTATTTTATTAAATATATATTATGCTTATATTATATTATTTATATTACTATTTTAGATACATCTATCAGCTCAATAATAGCTTGAGTTCGATTGGTTAGATATATTCGTATAATGTAGTAATACATATTACATTTTATATAATATATATTACACATTGGTTACACGTTAAAATCAAGAACTACTATAACCTCTAGATGTTATATATAAAACCTCCTATAGCTATGGCCCCTAGGGGAAAGTAACCGAATACGAACAGTGTCCGATTACGGACATTCTCGGTATCTCAGAAACCATAAATCCTACAAAAGATGTTTAATGAATAAAACATTCATAGTCATATAAATAGTCTAAATAAGTATTTTTTTATTTTTTATTTTTCAAAATATTGCTGATATATCCAATAAACTGATTTTTTATTACGTTTTTAAATTTAGAAAAAAAATTCAACGTAAAACCTTTTCAAGAATATACAAATGTATCGATATAAAATATAACACTATATTATTAAAAAATAAAGCATTCTAAAAATTATATAATTTCTATAATTGTTATCAAATATTCATTAAGTTATAAGCATATATGCATATATATATATATCTAGAGATCATATAAGTCCTTAATACGGACACTCTAGATGTTTTAATATGGAACTATATAACTATTCTGACTTTCATAAAAATCACGTGCGTTATAATATTAAAACCACTAATAAAGATAAATCCAACATTTTTATTATTTAGATACTTAACTCATATTATTAATTACAAAAATAATAAAAAAATTAGAATAAATTATTCATAAAATTAATTATAAATAATGTAATTGTAATTTGTATGCTTTTTTTTAATGCTTTATTTTATAATAATATAGTGTTATATTTTGTATCGATACATGTGTATATTCTCGAGAAGATTTTAAGTTTTAATTTTTTTTCATAAATTTAAAAACGTAATAAAAAAATCAGTTTATATGAGGATTATATATTGGATATATCAGCAATATTAAAAAAAATAAAAAATACTTTTTAGACTATTTATATAATTATGAATATTGCATTAAACATTTTTTTTGTAGGATTTATGATTTCTGAGATACAAAGAGTGTACATATTCGGGCACTGTCCGTATTCGGTTACTGTCCACTACTTTAAGACTACTTAGTACATTAATGTTTAATATTAAAAATAATTATTAAATAAATAATTACTAGGATTCGTATAAGATTCGTATAATGTTCAATGTAATACTTAAAATAATGTACTATATGTATTAATAATATTTTTTTTTAATATTTATTAAATCGAAAGTTATTATCAAAAATGTGTTTAAAAAAATAATTTATTATAACGAGGAATATATGACTATTAAATGTTTACTAAATTAATAGTTCACCTATTTTAAAATGATATTAATATTATTAATACATGTATGAATACATTTATATTTCTATTGTAATAAATATATAAAATAATAATATAATTTAAAAATTAATTGGTATTTCTATTTTTTTCTGGTTTCTATTTACCAAATACATTAATATATTATTAATATCTATAATCAGGGAGATCTCCCTGATATAATTAAATACCCATGGTTCCTATTTGCTGGGTGAAGTGATATATTACAATTCGCATAGGCGTAATACAGTGACTGTGTATCTTAAGATACCAATTGGGCTTTGGTATAACGTATACGTTATTACTATAGTAATATATAGTTAATACTTTAAATTTATTCAATTTAGATATGTTTGCTCCATATGAATGAACTGCCGCTTCGGAAAGTATTCATCGCTATTGACATAATACGAATGGCCCTGCAGATCATGAGCTGTATGCTGGACCCATAAGGAAACGACTTACTCATGTATGGAGTTACCGGTGATCGGGATTACCAATATAGACATCGATGGAGAATTCCGCAGACACTCGTTCTCAAGAATAATTTCATATAGGTAAAATAAATAATGATTAGTTGTAACCTATAGGCTAACCGATGACATCACTAATGAAAAATTAAATTTTACACTCTCGAAAACCCCCTCAATATTACCTTCCTCGATTATCCCGTCCATACCTGCCCAATCCTTAGATTGAATGATACGTTTAGTATCGCAATCTTCGAAAATATTTTCTATACCGAGTGAACGCGATCCTCGTGTTTTCATAACCTCTATAAAGGGCAATTTATGCCGATATTTAATTATAAATCATAATTTGTATTTAATTAATCTTATTTATATTATATGTATAGGGGGGTAGGGGGAGTAGTGGTGAATCACATTCTTTGCCTACTGCTGCCTTCTATTCATAATAAGGGTTAGGTACAGAATGCACCATTTTCTCTTCCAACTATCTTTGTCGGCTCCTCGTGCCACTCCCTGGAAACCACTTCAGCAAGTGGGCTAAGACAAATGATGGGAGAATACCTGCACTGTATTCGAGCGGAAGAGTTACTAGTTAACCAACGGTTAAGAGCGGATGAAGATTTAATATCTCAACGGTCAAGTGCACATCGTATAGCCAATCTATCATAAACCATAGTTACGCTGATACGAATAGTCTGGAGAGGAGACAGGCACCGCTAGACTCTTAATGCCTGGAGTAAGAACACATGACAATTACAAATATAAAACATTCAATGCCGGATCGGCCGAGCCCCGGAATAACAACGCCCGCGCATCCCATCGGTAAATCCCAGGATGGATGTGATAAATCGACTACTGGATTGAATAATATATTAACAACACAACATAAAACAACACAACGAACGACAAATACAATTAATAAACGAAGAATACAACTAGCAACGAATATTACAACGATAGGAACATGGAATGTTCGTACGCTTAACGGAGTAGGAAAAATCCAAGAACTAACGAGAGAACTTGATCGCTATAGATGGGATATTATTGGACTTGCTGAGACACGATGGAAAAACTCTGGTGAAGTAATAACAGACGAAGGTCATAAAATTGTCTATAGTGGACAAGAAAAATACCATCAACAAGGAGTAGCTTTTATCGTTAGAAAAGAGCTTACCACATCGATCCTCAATTACAGCACAGTTTCCAGCAGAATTATATCAATAAGATTAGCTTCACAGCCAGTAAATATGACTATCATTCAGATTTATGCTCCTACAAGCGATTATAATGACGAAGATATCGAAGTTTTTTATGAAGATATAGAACAAACAATGGCAGCGGTACATAAAAAAGACTTACTGATTATACAAGGTGATTGGAACGCAATAGTAGGTGATGCAAATAAAGATTGGAGTAATGCTGTAGGAAAATTTGCGCTCGGGAAAACAAACCCAAGAGGCATCAGACTTCTCGAATTTGTTACCAAACATAATTTTACACTTTCTAACACACTTCACCCGCAAAAAGATTCAAGAAAAGCTACGTGGCACTCGCCAAATGGTCGTACCCATAACCAAATTGATTATATTCTAGCACCATTGAGATTCAAATCAAGTATACACATGTCCTCAACTAGAACATACCCTGGAGCTGTAATAAACAGTGACCACGACCTTGTTCTCTGTAACATGAGACTGAAACTACGATCACAAAAAATGAAGAAAAGCAATAGAATACGATATGATCTAGAAAAATTGAATAATGCAACTATAAGCCTACAGTACAAAGAAGATTTGAAATCGAAGCTATCAGACATCAATATTAATGAAATATCAACTGACAATGCATATACGCAAATTTCACAGTCATTAACAAGTACAGCAGAAAATGTTCTAGGAAAATACAGAATAAAAAAGCAACCTTGGATAACTGATGAGATTTTAACGCTATGTGATAAAAGAAGAAGTCTAAAATCAACCAAACATCAGAGTACTGAACATGCAGAAGAATATAAACGAGTCCACAACCTTATTAGAAGAAGTATGAAAGAGAAAAAAGAAGATTGGCTTAAATCCCAATGTAATTCAATTGACCACGACCTAAAAAGAGGTGTTCATAGCAAGAGAGCGTATAACACGATAAAAGCAATCACTAACTCTATAGACAGGAAAATGTCAAATATTGAAGATGCTAACGGAGTACCAATAGAAGATGATAGTGCAAGATTAGAAAGATGGACGGAATATTGCAGAGATTTATATAACTACCCAATTAAAACTGATCAATCTAAGTTACATAATACTCGAGAAGAAAATGAAGAACAACCATTACCCATATTAAAAGAAGAAGTAATCAATGCCATAAGAACCTTGAAAAATGGTAAGTCACCAGGTATTGATAATGTGCCAGGTGAACTTATCAAAGGAGGAGGTGAGGCACTATACGATATACTTACCAAGCTATGTCAGAAAATCTGGTCTACAAACCAATGGCCTGAAGCATGGACGACTTCTTTAATTATACCTATTCCAAAGAAAGGCGATCTCAAAAAATGTTCAAACTATCGTACTATAAGTCTGATCAGTCACACGAGCAACATTTTATTACGGATCATACTGAATCGCTTAACACCACAAGCAGAAGATATTCTGGCTGATGAACAAGCAGGTTTTAGAAAGGATCGCAGTACAACAGAACAAATTTTGAATTGCAGAATATTAATGGAAAAACATATGGATCATCAACGACAAGTCTACCACAATTTCATCGATTTCAAGAAAGCCTTCGATAGAGTATGGCATGATGGTTTGTGGAATGTGATGTCTGAATTTGGGATAGGCAACGACTTGGTAAAAATCATAAAGTCACTCTACGAATCAGCAAAAAGCGCAGTACTATTGAACAACCAGATAGGAACTAAGTTCGATACGACAGTAGGAGTTAGACAAGGCTGCTTACTATCGCCAGTTCTATTCAATATATTTCTAGAAAAAATAATGCAAGACTCTCTAGTAGATCAATCGTCAAGTATAGCAATAGGAGGAAGAAAAATCAACAACTTAAGATTCGCTGATGATATAGATCTCATCGCTGGTTCAGAAAGTGAGTTGCAATCCCTCGCAGATTCTCTAGAAAAAGCTTCGACATCATACGGTATGGAAATTAACCATGAAAAAAGTAAAATTCTTGTAAATGGAGATCATTCAACACCACCTGTGATCACTATGTACGGCAAACAACTTGAAAATGTTCAAAATTTCAAATATCTGGGAGCAATGCTAACCGACACCGGAAATTCAAAGAAAGAAATCCAAATAAGACTAGCGACAGCAGTTACAGCCCTTGTGAAATTGGAGAAGATCTGGCGTAGTGGAGAAATTGATTTCAAACTTAAATACAGACTCTACATCTCTCTAGTTATTTCAACATTGTTGTACGGATGCGAAAGCTGGACCTTACTAGAAGAATCTAAAAAGAAGATACGTAGTTTCGAATCAAAAGCACACAGACGACTTTTAAATATTAGCTATAAACAAAGAAAAACTAATATATTTGTAAGCAATGAAATTAATAAAAAAGTCGGCCCATATGTACCACTTCTGGATATTATCATGAGAAGAAAAATGACCAAATTCGGACATATAACTCGTCACGATTCGTTAGCTAATACTATTCTTCATGGATATGTCGAAGGTGAGAGGAAAAGAGGAAGACCTAAAAGAAATTGGATGAATGATATATTCGAATTTTCCCATCTTTCTCTTAGGCAACTTTTAGATATTGCAAAAGATCGTTCGAAATGGAGAAAGTTGTGCTATTCATTATCATGTGTTCCCCCTACGATGGCGACGTCACGGGACTAAGTAACTAAGTAAGTATATTAGTATATTATTAGTATATTATTATATTAGGTATACCTACATTAGTATAACAAATTGTATATTATTTCATTTATATTTATATTTTTCATTATTTTTTAACTTACATTTTTGTTATATTTATATTTTATAAACAATATAAATATTTATAATTATTTAATTTATGAATATATCTATTGATAATATATATATTTATAAAGTCAATAATTTACAATATAAATAAATACATTACTATAAAGATATTAAATCAACTATAAAATGTATTCTTATAAATATTACTTAAAAATAGCATTAACATACAAATAAGTGTTTTACCTATGAAATTCAACATTATTTATATATTAATTGATGCATAATATCTAATTATTTAAAATATATCAAAATTTACAAATGTTAACTAATTAGAAATATTTTATTTTTTTAAATTAGAAAAAAAATATAATATTAAAATGTTTGTATTACGGTCATCTCAATGTTAATTAAAATTATATTACGGTAACAACAAAATGTAATAGGTCATAGAAATTTTTTATTTTTTCTATAGAAATATTAAAATTCAAATTATTCCTAGAAAAATATTGAAACAAATTGTTGTTATAATAATATATATATATATATATATGAAATATATATTATACATTTATTAAGAATATAATAAACTTGATCTGCATTTTATTTTTGATTAAAAACAAAAAACAAAAAATATTATATTCAATAAATAAAAAACATAAAAAGTTCAATCCTAGAAATGTTAAAATTATAAAGAAATTATTGATTTTTCAACAACAAAAATTTGCTATTCTATTAATAATAGTGAATTCTAGTATATATATATATATATATATATATATATATATATATATATATATCGTATGATAAAATTCATTAATATAAAGTATATTAAAAAAGGTATTGAATAAATGTTGTATCTAATCCATTATAACATTTCCTATCTAATCGATCCATGTTAACATTGAATTCAAATTGGCTATTCAATATTTTACGAATTAAGTTAATTTTTTGTATTGAATGATATTACATATTTTCTAAGATTATCTTACTGAACTGTAAAATTATCTGAAAATGCTATATTTTACAAGCCGTTCTAACGCGGGTTCAAGCTTCGTCCGGGAAATTCAAATATGTCTTAAAATAAAATTTAGAAGTGATCTTATATAATTATGTATAAATAAATAATGGGCTCTCGTTAAAACCATGGATGCCTTAACACTAGATCGGCTTCGAAGGGACATTATAATAGAGCCATAATCTATAGAGCCATATGGTTGAAAACTTCATAAGTGAAAACTTCATATAAGTTCCTTGATGGGATGAAAGGAATCCATATAAAAATAACAATAACAATAACAATAACAATAACAATATATATATATATAGTTATAATCAAGGACAATACGTATTATTGTTATTTCTACAATTGTAACTCCGATATATTTACTTTTCAATGATATATAGGTATTATATACCTATATACCTATATACTTATTCAATGATCCTATATTGAAATATATATCATTGATATTTCAAAGATATTAATGATATGTCAATTATATCAGAGATATTTAATTATGTGTAAAATATATATGCATTATTTTGTTTGAATCTAATTTTCTTTATAAATAATATATTATAAATAAGAATTTATTTATAAAAGCTGTTTTAATTAAACTATACTTTGATTCTATATTATTTATATCGACATTCTATATAATATAAGATATGACCTTAAATATATGTCCTTCACTAATATCGAGTAAACAATGTAATTCTATTAGGATACTACACCTATATATATACCTATCCTAAATATAAAAATAATATACAGGTAATACATACCTACATAATTAGTAAAAGTATGAAATAATAGGAATTTATTCCGTACAAAATATTAATATTCACTTTTTAAATTTAAATAATTTAGAATAACCTAGTTGACGACATGTAGTTGCAGGTTGTAGATGAATCGATGCAGTTGAAATCTATTGTATTATTGTAGTATTTAAGATATATTTTTAAATTAAATTTGTTGTCATAATTATATTATTTATAAACTTATATTATAATAACTTATTTTGTATTGTTGGTATCATAGATTCCCTGATAGTATATATGGTATATAATATACCTATATAAGAATACAATACCTATATTGTACTATGTAATATAATTAAGAGAATAATCTGAATACCTAAATGTAAACATAATTACCATATTTATTTCCATTTCCGAACAGTGGTGATGATGTTGACATTTCAGATATTATAATTGCAGACGATATTTGTGTAAAAATAGTACATTCATGTGCTATTAAATCCCATTAAATATATCGTATTAAAATCCTATCAAATATATTCTCAATTCTTTGATGACAATATATTATACAACCATAGAATCTATAGACTAGTCTATATACTATATATAGCTTAAGAGAAATATGTCCTCTAGCTCTATGCAAGACCTCCTATATCCTCGTTTATAGGAGGTGTTGCTATATGTATACAACCATATACATTTATATACATTAGAGTGAGGTTACTCAATATATACTACATAGATATATCTATGTATATGTATACTCAATACCTACATATAATAAGGGGCGAAGCATATATTTATAGTTTACTGTGTTGAACGCTTATTAATATATAACGTCTTGTATACAACCCTTGACTTTTATCAATACCTCCTATAACCTCGAGGTTATAGGAGGTCTTGCTTTTATTGACTGAAAATCTACAAATATATGTAGGAATACATGACGAATACTTCTCTCCACTATATAATTATATTGAAAGCTTCATTTATACTTGTATAATTCCTCTTTATGTGTATACATACATATATAGCCTTATATGGCTCATTATGTGTATACTATGTCCTTGGTATATGTCAAGGGGTATATGTATAATCATCATACCAATAATACAAATCTTTAACTCTATAATGAGTAGCTATTCTAATTATTATAATAAGAATCCGAATTCTGATAAGAATTATCAATAACATAAAAATGTATTTAATAGTTAATATAATATTGTGATAAAATATATATTTTTAATAAGGGGGATAATTAAAATTGAAATTAAAGTTTAATTCCTAATTATAATGATATATTTAAATCTTAATATAATTCAATAATATTTATAATTCAATAATTTAATAATATAATTTTCTATACACAAATATTGGGATATTTAAATAGTACCCTAGTTCAAAGATTTTCCGAATCTTCGCAAAATCATTGCCTAGTTTAAGGCTGCGGTTTTTATTAGGGTTATGAAGATAATCTTTGATTATATTTAAATTTATATTTTGAATATTGTAATTGTTAATTTATCGTATTATTATAATTATATACATGACTATATCATTATAAATATAATAATCCTATTAATTTTTATATAATACAAATGTCTAATAGGTTATTTATAAAAAATATAATCTAAATATTAGTGCTTTTAAATGTTCCAGAAGATTGATAGGCGATAATATATATTTTATTTAGTGTAGTATTATGAGCTTGACATCATTTTCTCTCTAGCTCTATGAGTATTATACTAAGTTTAGACTCTATACTTTATAGAGTAATGAAAATATTGTCTAGTTACATATTATAATTAATATTATTAATGTTTCATGATAATGTGTTATATATATAAATATATAAGTTAATAATTATAAATTTAATTTAAAATTAGACAGTATAATTATTTTGAATATATTAATATAATTAGGTGCCATTAGTACGTCGTTAGAAAAGTTCGCCCATTCATTTATTGATTGAAGTAAATAATATTGACTAAATATATATATATAATTTACATAATTATTATGATAATAATATTAGATAATATTATATCGAATATGGCCCTCGTTTTTTGATTACCAGTTATGGTCACCATAATGGTGTCACATTTAAAATACTCTTCGTTATATAGTGTACATGATAAACTAATATGAATAATGAAAATATAGGATATATATAAGTTATAAATTAGTTATTATAATTTTAAATTATATAGCGATATATGTAAAATATTTTAATTTTGAACTCGGCAAGCCTAATTTAAAAAATTGTTGCCATATTCGATATTCTCCTCTTGTATTATCATAGATATTAATTAATAAAGTGCAATTAATAATATTCTCAAATTGTGACTATAGAGTTACAGTGACACAAAGTTTAAACGGAACTCTAACAAATACATCAATGAGTGAAAGTATATGAATACGCACGCATCGCACAGGTGTATTTAATACGTCTATTTAATAAGCGCTACGATAATTATGATGATAATATGGAATGTATCAGTCTACACTCAGTGTATATAATAGAGGTTTACTGTTGATGTATACATTGTATACATTGTACACATTGAATTATAATAAATAAAATAGAGTTGTTGATTCATAGAAAGAATTGCGATTGAATGTAGATATTTAATTGAAATTTTAAATAGATAAATAAATATGCTTGATTTTAGTTTTTAAATATCTAAAAATATACCTATATTCATTAAACTATTATTATTATTTGATTATATAATATAGTATAATAGAATAAGTGAATATGTACAAATATTATTATTTATACATTTTAAAAAGTTTATTACACTTCAATTTTTAGAATAATAGAATAATTGAATATGTAATAATATTATTATTTATACATTTTAAAAAGTTTATTACATTTAAATATATTTTATTCTGATTCACTGTAGTGCATACAATTTATATATTATACGTATTATATCAGGGACATATGTTAACGCATGTTTTGTAAAATTATATTTATACTTGAGTGATTTTATCGTATTGCATCAGGGTCCAGAGTAAAAATTTGAATATAATACAAAAATCTATGTAAGAACTCATTTTTAAATCAATGATTTCAATATGATTATATTAAATTCATAATATGATTGAATACAAATTATATTATTTAGAATATTTACATACATAATATTAACAAAATATCGTTAAATTCAAACCTAATTTATAAATAATTCATATTTTTTAATAACATATTTATATAGAAATACAAAATTAATAATATGAATTAATTTTATTTTACAAATAAATCAATATCTTTGATATAGATATTGAAATAATTGAAATATAATTAGATATAACACTGAAAAATATCTAGTTCGGAGTAGTAAAAATACCTACAGCAGAGATAGCGAACAGACTATCCTATCCTTGCTTATATGGACCATATTATATTATATTATATATTGTATTACATATTATATTATAATATATATTACATATTATATATGGTATTTAGATTTTTGTATTATAATTGATATGGAAGATTTAAATATGTGTTGCTGTAGTTGGCACTGGCACTGAAACGTGACTAAATAAATGATTAACATAAATATATTTATAAACTATGTTTATAGTCTATATTATGATTAATTATTTACTTAGAAATAAACTATTTCTATGATGTATACGATTTTGAATTAAATACATAATAATTATGTACGATATACTAGGTGTGCTCGATATACATTATATTATTATAATACATATTTCATAGTTTTAAATTAAATAATCGCGTAGTAAGTTAAAACTGTAAAGTTTATTTGAAAATATCCGTCGCGTTTACGTTAATATTAGGGGCGCTGGAACGATGGTGTGTATGTAGGAGGACCAACCAATCAAAATAAATTTGGTGGTAAAAGTGGGGGGGGGACCAATACATAGGAGGTCCTCCTTGATTTTAAAGTAGGGGGGACATATCCCCCGTCCACCCCTGTTGCAGCACCCCTAGTTGATATCGTAACGTTACTAACGAATATTACCCGATGAAATAATATATTACGTAGCGCGTGACGTTCACTACACCTGTGTTTATACTATAGCCTACATTATCGAGAACGATGAGGTGAAGCTATTCATATAGTTTTGAACTCCGAATCGCCATCTTCAGGTTGATGATATATGTAACTTAAGGTCGTTTGTACCGGATCTAGTAACGCAACAATTGTGTTGATCAGTGTGCGCCTTTCAATAACTTATTGGCTAAACAGAAGGCCATTAATAGCTCGCAAATGTTGTACCATATTTAACATACATACATACATATATAAGGCAGCGGTTCTACAATAATAGAATTAGGTTTTGAGGCGGGTATCCCCTTTACATTACAAGGTTGTACTGCACTGTTACATTTGGTAATGTACGATAGGCGCCGCCCGCAATGGAGCATTAATAGAACTGCGGCCTAATATATATCACTATATATCCCACTATATATATATATATATATATATATAATAATAATATTTATTAGAAGAATTAACATTTTTTTTTCTGTTAATTTACAATTATATTTATATAATTTTTTATAATAATATATATATATATATATATATATAAGATGATGATTAGGTATATTTGTACTTATAATAAGTATGTCCACCCTTAGTATGCGTGTATACACTTACGCATACACACATATAAGCATGCGTAACCCACCCACCCACCCACACTGCAGTGATGCCCCGACCCTCTTCCCGACGGCCGCCGGTATGGCCGCTAAGGACAACAAGAAGGACGGTAAGAAGCCCGTAGACACTAGCGCCCTCGCCGAGAAGCTGGACGCCGAACTGAACACTTTCCTCACCGAAAAGTTAGAAAAGGGCAACAAAACCGGCTACGAGTACGTGCTTGACCAGACGCCCGAGGAGCTAGCCGCGGTTAGTAGTCTACTGGTAGTAGTAGGCCTTGGTATACTTAGTAGTATGACTTGGTACACTTAGTAGTAGACCTTGGTACACTTGTGTAAACTGCCTGTGTGGCTCAGTGGCTAATGCGTCAGACACACAAGCAGTAGGACACGGGTTCGACCCTCGTCTGGACCATTCATTAATTTTATAAAATGGGTCTTAAAATATTATTTAGAAGTGATCTTATATAATTGTTTATAAATAAATGATCGGCTCTCGTTAAAACCATGGATGCCTTAACATGAGAGCGGCTTCGAAGGGACATTAGAGCCATATATGGTTATAAGTGAAAACTTCATCTAAGTTCCTGGATGGGATGAAAGGACTCCACCAAATAAAAATAACAATAACAATAACAATAACTTAGTAGTAGGCCTTGGTACACTTAGTAGTGGGCTATGCTACACTTAGTAGTAGGCATTGGTACACTTAGTAGGTTATGGTACACTTAGTAGGCTATGGTACACTTAGTAGTAGGCTATGGTACACTTAGTAGTGGTCCTTGGTATACTTAGTAGTGGTTCACTTACTACACTAGTACTACTAGTCTAGTAGTAGGTCATGGTACACTCCTTAAACTTCTAGGCCGTGGTGTAATTAATACATTACTAGGCCAAGAAAAATATAATTAATGAAAGTATGATTTTTATATAAATTTAATAAAATAAAATTTACTTGTAATACAAGTCTTGTATACATAATTAAAAGTCTGAAAAAAATAAATAAAAATTATTAGATATGTTATTTTAAAAACTGAGTAAGAATTAGTATTCACACAAGGGCATCGAATAGAGATTAAACATATGTGTAATAAAGTATTAAACATATGTGTAATAAAGTATTAAACATATGTGTATTAATGTGTGTGTGCGCTAGGATTTGAAGAAACACCCTGCGTTCATGACCGAGTTGGACCCTTCCGAACCCTTATCCGAGGCTACCGAGGGTATGATGGCCATGCAGTACGAGTCCGACAGTCCCACCGGTTAATACTACGGCATCCCCGCGCGTCGGCCGTATTCACACGTAAACGTTGATAATCTTAAATAGAAATAAATAGTTGAAAGAAGTTGTAATAAATAGTTTTCAGTATGTATGGCGCAATTTTTCATTAATTACGGTGAAATATCCCTTTTTTGTCGCGAAATCCTACCTATTGTTTGCGTGTGATGCGCCGTCGTTATTATTAATGCGCGTTGCATACTCGTTGCATCGTATTAAGTAATCGCTGTCGCTTACCTTTACACGCCGTACTATCGATTCAAAGAACACGTAAAAGTAGATATAATAATAATCATTTATTAGAAGAGATTTATTTATATAATAAATATAAATAAAATAAATCACGCGAAATGTTTGCCCCCCGCTACTAAGTGGCCTAGAATTAGGAAAAAGTGCATATTTTCCATTATCGTCGGACGGACAACATACGCACGCATCGATGACGTACGCACGCGAAAGTAGCTCCTAACTGTATATAAGATTACGCGATGTTAAAATGCGATGAGATATGTTAACTTTTATAAGTTACCGTAATTAATCTTCATTTTGTTAATTTCGTTGTTTATTCTTCGCTCACTCTATTACGTGCGTACCCAGCAAACAATAAGAGCAGCATAATAGCAGCATAACAGCAGCATAATATCATTACAAATTAATAGCAGCATAATAGACATTTAATAGCAGCATAATAGCACAATGTAAACATTTGAGGCTCTAGAATTTGCTGTTATGCTGCTATTATGCTGCTCTTACTGTTTGCTGGGTATTTTCGTCGGCAAATATTTCAACTTCGCACATTCGACTATATAGCCGCCTTAAATAACGCGATCGACCAATGAACAGCGAACGCCGAGAACTACAAAGACGAGGGAAACGCGCTGTTCAAGAAGATGAAGTACCGGCTGGCGATCAAAAACTTTGCGGCCGGTGTCGCCATCAAGTGTGAAGACGCCACACTAAACGCCCAACTTCACGGCAATTCAGCCGCAGCCCACGTCAGACTGCGTTAGTGTGTGTGTGTGTGTAGTAGTAGTAGTAGTAGTAGTAGTAGTAGTAGTAGTAGTAGTTGTAGTAGTAGTAGTAGTAGTAGTAGTAGTAGTAGTAGTAGTAGTAGTAGTAGTAGTAGTAGTAGTAGTAGTAGTAGTAGTAGTAGTAGTAGTAGTAGTAGTAGTAGTAGTAGTAGTAGTAGTAGTAGTAGTAGTAGTAGTAGTAGTTGTAGTAGTAGTAGTAGTAGTAGTAGTAGTAGTAGTAGTAGTAGTAGTAGTAGTAGTAGTAGTAGTAGTAGTAGTAGTAGTAGTAGTAGTAGTAGTAGTAGTAGTAGTAGTAGTAGTAGTAGTAGTAGTAGTAGTAGTAGTAGTAGTAGTAGTAGTAGTAGTATAATTTATTTAGTCACAAAAATTAAATTTTAAATAAATTGCTCTGAAGTGATATATAAAGTTCAGGCGACATTCATAATAACAAATAGTGATAAGAATTAATTGTTTGGAAAAGTGTTTTTAAGGTGTATTATAGTGCAGTAGTTCTCAGAAGTTAGTTAGTCCAGGTCATGTGCGCTTGTGTGTGCGCTTGTGACCCGTGGGAGAATTAAGTGCGCGAACACTTAATTCCGAATGCCTATAGGCTATGCCTACATTGAAACTAGTTTCAATGCCGCCAGACTGCGCTAGTGTCACCATGCTAGCCCTACCCAGTGTGTGTCTGGGGGGAAGTCTGCGAGCGGGGCTGACATAGAAGGGGCGCAGCGAAGATATCACTCCCACTCAACGTGATAGGGGTAACTTGTCTTCGTAGGGGGCAATGGTGACAATCATTGAAATGGATTGATTATTCACTGAATTATAATTCAAGTAGTAAACATAATTTCAAATGATATTTTTAAACACTCTAAATATAACATATCGTAATGCGCCGTATATTTATTTCGTAAGTAAAATTAAATTGTTAAAATTGAACTAATACCTAAGAGTAATGAACGATTGCCATAAAACGAAAAATAGAATTTATAACTAAGCACACTTTAAATTTACGCGTGAGATACGAAATCTAATGTATATTTTAGTTTCGATAAAAATATCAATTTACTCGGTTGGCGTATCGAATTAAGCATGTTTGCTGTATAGATGTCTGTTTCCTTCGCAAATGTTCGCTGAATAGGTTATGTGTGTTCTACTATTACGAGGGTATTCTATTAGTCGTGTTGACGGCAGGAGTTCTATCATATAACGTAGCGTGTGTCAGCACGGCTTATTAATTATTAATTAGTTTTCGGACTGCGAACTGTGCTTATAAAGCAATTTGCCGTCCATATATATTTGATGATAATGTTTCAGATTAAATATTTGGGTTTTCAGGTGTTTCTCGAAGTTTGGATTATGAGATCATTACACTAAAAGACTAGCTACATAGTTAGGCTATGAATTAGTGTGTACTATTATACGTGTTGTTTTATATCATATAGATTAGCCACCTTGTTTAACGGACGAGTTTACGGTGCGTCACTAAATACAGTGTCCGATGTAAGGTAGAATATCCTAGCGTAGCTGTGAATTAATGTGTACTTTGTACGCGTCTTGTAGTGCTGGTATTATACGCTAACAGTTATACACGTGTTAATTAATCGTTATCATCATCACTGTTATCATTGCTATCGTTATATTCACTATCATCGCTGCTATCATTAGAGAACTGGAGATCCGCGTTCTTAGAGTGTGAAAAAGCTAGGAAATGTGACCCCGATTATCTGAAGGCTATCATCAGAGGTTACCATAGTTATGAAGATCGCAGGGTCGAGTGTGTATATTTGTATGTTATTATATCTATTTAATTAGTATGTATATTTGTATGTTATTATATCTATTTAATTAGTATGTATATTTCGATTAACGTCGATTAACGTCGATTCACGATTTATAGAATATATTTTATAATATAAAGTTTATATATATTAGTTTTATGTATTACATTTTAATATTTCAAAAGAAAGGTAAAATATATTAATTATCTGTATTATGTTATCTATATAATTACTATATATAGTATTAATTATCTATATAGTATTATATTATAGACTAACTTATAGTATTGTGTTATCTATATAGTATTATATGTTATATAATCCACATAAATATACGTGGGGTATAAATCGGACCCTATTATGTAGATGTGAACACGGCCACTTAACACCCCCACCCCATGCTAACTAGGTTTAACACCCCCACCCCATTCTAACTAGGTTTAACACCCCCCCATGCTAACTAGGTTTAACACCCTCCCTCCGTACTAACTAGGTTTAACACCCCCACCCCATGCTAACTAGGTTTAACACCCCCACCCCATTCTAACTAGGTTTAACACCCCACCACCCCATGCTAACTAGGTTAAACACCACCCCATGCTAACTAGGTTTAACACCCCCACCCCATTCTAACTAGGTTTAACACCCCCCACCCCATGCTAACTAGGTTTAACACCCCACCACCCCATTCTAACTAGGTTTAACACCCCCCACCCCATGCTAACTAGGTTTAACACCCCCCCCCCATGCTAACCAGGTGGTCAATGTCTAAAACAACTAAAGAGATATAAGGAATGTCTGGAATGGACAGATCGTGCCCTAATAGTTAGTGCGTTATGCCTGTAATAGTGCACGCGTTCAACACCAACACTAGCGCTGTTCTACTACCACTATTAATACCACATCCTAATAGTTGTACACATTAGCGACACTAGAGCGTGATATCTAATAAGGTGGCATCGTTACTATCCATGCGTAAGATGTACGGAATGATGTCGACGAGAGCGTATCCGTTCTACGGTAGTAAACTTTAATTCAACCGATGTAATGTTTCTAATTGTTAAATTGAAGAGTATCCCGCGAGCATCGTTATTAGATCTTATTATCCGTATCATATATAGAATGTTTCCGCTGTAAAATTGTAATTAAAATAATGCCGAACACATGATGAATAACTTGTGTGTGTTTCCCTTCAGTTGTCACCCGATCATAAAGACCTGCTGACACAGAGAACCTTCTGCATAAACGTACAGGTTAGCGTCCATGTATGTGACTACAGCCACTCGTTTGCCATTATAGTCCTCTATTATCTGGCTGTATACGTTCAATTAAGTTCGATGCGAAATGTTTGCGAATAAACGTTATTCGAAGAATTATTCGAATGCTGAAAATACATTCGAAGTCTATTATGTATTATGTATTGATTACTTGTTAAAATGAAATTATTAATTTGGTGTTATGAAAAATATTGTTTTTATAAAACGACCCTTTCTTGAGATGGATTATCTCTTGTTATTTCATCGTTAATTATTATTAATGCGTCATAGAGTTATAGTAATTGTTATAAGTAAATACACATGTTATTTACTTATATAACTAAATATTAACTTTTACTTATTATATCTGATTAGGATATTTAAAAATAATACCGTATAATATGTTATTACATTATTTAGATTATAAATTATGTTGTCGTCGTTGAGGTAAATTCTAGTGAAACAGACGTAAATATTGAATATTAATTATAATATAATAAACTTACGAATAATGACACTTAGCCTCTAGGCATGTTTCATTCGTGTATATTAAATATGAATTATTAATAGCAAACCAAAGAGCGAAACGATAGAAAGGAACAATTTAAAAAGAACAAAGAACAGAAAGAAGCACAGTTATTATTATTAACTATTAAGGTGCGACCCTTACCCTTACCCCTTACCCCTTTACCCTTACCCTTTACCGTTACCCTTACCATTACTCCTTACCCTTACCCCCTTACCCTTACCCCTTCCGCCTACCCCGTACATCTACAACTATATCACCCTTAGTGTATTGCGCGCATGTCTACTATGTACATCGACTGAAGATAGGTTACGCAATGGTAGACCCACCTCCATGCTTACCACTACACGCAGCAATATTGTTGTAGCATCTCACATAGTATTCAACCTGTGTGTGTGTATGTGTGTGTGCGTGTGTGTGTATGTATGTGTGTGTGTTCACCTAACAACTACATACAGATTCTCTCTAGCTCTACAGCCTTCTCTCTCTCTAGCTCTATAACCCTCTCTCTCTATAGCTATCCATCTCTATAGATCTATAGCCCCATCTATAGCTCTATAACCCTCTCTCTCTATATCTATTCATCTCTATAGATCTATAGCCCCATCTATAGCTCTATAACCCTCTCTCTCTATAGCCCCGTCCAGAGCTCTATACCCCTCCATCTCTCTCTTCGCCCACAGAACCGAAACATTCGCTTCGACAAGCACATCTTCCCCACGCCTGACAATCGCATGCAAGAGGGCAAAGTTCAACTGAATGACGGCATCCTCAGCTGGCCGATGCTGTTGTTGTACCCCGAGTACAGCGAGACAGACTACATCATCAAGAGCGACGAACGCAGCACGTTAGTCGTCGTGTACGCGCTACGGTATCTATTTATAGCGCTACGGTATCTATTTATAGCGCTACGGTATCTATTTATAGCGCTATCAGTATCTATTTATAGCGCTACGGTATCTATTTATAGCGCTATCAGTATCTATTTATAGCGCTACGGTATCTATTTATAGCGCTACGGTATCTATTTATAGCGCTACGGTATCTATTTATAGCGCTATCAGTATCTATTTATAGCGCTACGGTATCTATTTATAGCGCTATCAGTATCTATTTATAGCGCTACGGTATCTATTTATAGCGCTACGGTATCTATTTATAGCGCTACGGTATCTATTTATAGCGCTACGGTATCTATTTATAGCGCTATCAGTATCTATTTATAGCGCTATCAGTATCTATTTATAGCGCTATCAGTATCTATTTATAGCGCTACGGTATCTATTTATAGCGCTATCAGTATCTATTTATAGCGCTACGGTATCTATTTATAGCGCTACGGTATCTATTTATAGCGCTATCAGTATCTATTTATAGCGCTATCAGTATCTATTTATAGCGCTATCAGTATCTATTTATAGCGCTATCAGTATCTATTTATAGCGCTACGGTATCTATTTATAGCGCTATCAGTATCTATTTATAGCGCTATCAGTATCTATTTATAGCGCTACGGTATCTATTTATAGCGCTACAGTATCTATTTATAGAGCTATCAGTATCTATTTATAGCGCTACGGTATCTATTTATAGCGCTACGGTATCTATTTATAGCGCTATCAGTATCTATTTATAGCGCTACGGTATCTATTTATAGCGCTACAGTATCTATTTATAGCGCTATCAGTATCTATTTATAGCGCTACGGTATCTATTTATAGCGCTACGGTATCTATTTATAGCGCTATCAGTATCTATTTATAGCGCTATCAGTATCTATTTATAGCGCTATCAGTATCTATTTATAGCGCTACGGTATCTATTTATAGCGCTATCAGTATCTATTTATAGCGCTACGGTATCTATTTATAGAGCTACGGTATCTATTTATAGCGCTATCAGTACATCCACATTAGAGTTATCGCTATTATCGCATGCATGTTATTCTATGTATATTTTATTATTCGCATGTTTTTTAGGACGTTCACATCAATTCCGTTTTCCTTACGTTACGTGAAACCGTACAGAAATGAATCATTTACAGACAATTTTCTGTAATCAGATTTTTAGGTGTTCACACCAATTCCGTTTTTGTTACGTTTTCGTTACGTGAAATCCGTACAGAAAATGAAAAAACTAAATTCGAAAATATACACTATCAAAATAAAATATCATTAATTAATATAAATATAATAGTTAATACCGGTTAATCTAATGACTTATTCGATAATATTAATATTATTTTATTATATAGATAGTATATTAATAATAAAATAAGTAAAATAATCTATATAATACTATTGAATAATAAGTTAATAGAAATACATATTTTATAAATTTATAATTTTTGTTATAAAATTATAAATATAATTATATATATTAGTTAATAATAGTTACACTGGAGAATTATTCGATAATATTTATATTATTTTATTATCTAGATATTATATAATTATTAAAATTAGTAAAAAATATCTAATTATATCAATAAATATAATTAAATTTATTAGTTCATATTATGCATACACACACACACACATATATATATATATATATACACTAATATATTATAGTAATATATAATATACCTATATACCTATATATATATATATTACTATAATATGTTAGTATAATAGTGTATATATATATATAATCAAAGTGACAATACTATTCGAAATACATATTATATTTACAAGTATGAAATTATATAACGCCACCTATTATTAATAAAAAGGTTCATTCAGCTAAGTGAATTCTTTTTCTGTACAGAAAAATAGGATTATTCCTATTTCACTTTCTTTACAGAAAACGATTACAGAAAAATGGGAATATGGCTCATTACAGAAAATTTTCTGTAAATGATTCATTTTCTGTACGGATTTCACGTAACGTAAGGAAAACGGAATTGATGTGAACGCCCTTTTAATGTGTAATATGTATAATTATTGTTAATAATTAATTTTTTAAATTGTTATTAATTAATCAATTTCTCGTTATTATTAAATAAGTATGATGTAATAATATCAGGGACAGTAATGCTCTGCAATGCTAATATTTGTATTCCGAAATATATACTTTTCAGTGGTATATTTACTTATATTTCAATGATACCATATATTTATTTATTTGTAAAATATAAATACATTCATTTTTATAAATATATTTATTTATAAATTCTGTTAGAATTGAAAGATATTTTTCTATATTCTAAATAACATAATGTATTATATTATGATTTTAATATAATTATACGGGAATAATTAATTAAAACAAATTTTTGCATTTCTTTGTATATCAAATTAAATATGTACTCACTAAACATAATGTAATACGGTGAAATCATTAAAGCACAAACAGATATCCCATCCTTGATATTACATAATAATATTTCTATTATCGATTACATAACATAACCACATGATATTTTAAATTGAAAATAAAAGATGAAAACTGATTACAATGTAATGCTCAATAAATATGTGATGTTCTATTTACATTGCCGTGAGATTGGAACTATTTGATTCAATATGTAATTTAATTTCATTATATATTATTATAGTTGTTATTATAATATTTCGTGTGTGGAATCCTTTCTCGAGGAGCATATCGCTATTAAAGGGTTCTTTTTGTACTCATTATATAACTATATTATATTGTATACATATGCCATGTGTATTAATTTATATTATACAAGTAAAATAAATATAATTCAATTCAATTGCCGCATGCCACACTAGGTTCACAGAACATCTGGAGAATATGTTTGGCACGTGCATCTCTTGGGATAAGAAACGTGAATACACCCCCGAGAACATCAAGGTTACCAGTGCTACCATTAGTTCTACCATCAGTACCTATGTTAACAAGTCAATATGCACGTGTCTGTTAAGATGTTTGTAATTCTATATATCAGTCAATCTGTCTACCCACACAATATCTGATTTAATGAATATAGATAGATAGTTTAATAGGTAATAAATGATCTGAAACACTTCATTTAACACAGCAAATAGCACACAGGACATGCGCTATACCTACTTCTTCAACTGCATTATTATTACGCATGTTTACATGCATGTAAGCCACAATAGTTATCAATAGTAGCAGTAGCAGTAGTGGCACTGTTCAGCATTGTCTGTCTGTCTGCTTCAGCGTAGTCATTAGTGACAACAGCTCTACAGTAATAATCACCACCAGAAGTAGTTCTGTGTATATGCACTTTAGAATTGCGTTTTACTTTGAAGTCACGTTAACTTTCATTTACTGTTGTGCACGATAATAATAATATTTATTAGAAGAATTGACATTTTTAGTCGTTTCTATTAATTTACAAGTATAGTTATATAATGTGTTCTCCTAAAGGCCTTCAAAGTAATTCATATTACATGTGTTGTTGTCTCCCATCATCAGCAATGACGGCGTATAGTGAACATAGAGCGAATGTGTAAACAATCTACATCCGTGATTATGTTATCATGGTATTGTAATACTATAACACTTCACCCGCCCCGCCATAGGTATACTTTGAAGACCGCTTTACTCAGACCCTGTATCTGCTCGAGCACAGCACGTGTCTTCGCGACGCTATACAACACCCCAAGTTAGTGTAACCCCGACACACACACAGCACATTACCCCACCCCTCTACGATGACACCCCCCCCCACAGATACTTCGTAAGAGAGGGAACGCCTAGTTTCATCATCCTAGTGGACAACTCTTTCTCCGCACACTACCTGCAGCAGTACAGCATCAAGAAATTCAACCAGAAGAAGTAGCGCACACACACACACAAAGTGTATATTAGAGTTTTATTAATAAATATGATGTCATCATATGATGTAATAATATGATGTAATAGGGGTGTAGAACGATGCTCTGTAATCACGTGAAATGTATCCCTTCCTTGTTGAACGTCTTCAATAACCTACAAAAGTGTACAGTTAGCAAACACAGTAGAATCAGTAGCGCTTATTAGGGGTGGTATATAAGGTGGTAATTATGCTAAGAGTTAAGGTTAAGTTAAGGCCTTGTCGCAGTGTATAAATGGTTAAATATCATATAGATAAAAAAAAACTATTATTCCATAAAACTATCATTTACTTGTGTAATTCAGTATCTATGAAAAATTTGCATCCAAAAACGATATATAAATCACATAAAAACATGTTTTTATGTGACCCCACTATATTTTAAAAAGTAGAAATATTTTTAATTTATATATACATTTTTATATAATATGAATATAGTAATATTTATTATAGATACTATTATATATTATACACATCATTACAGTCATTTATAAATGTAATGTGATAGATAATAAATAAGTTTATAAAAGTTAAGAAATAATTATTACAAATATTATGTTAGATGAAATTTCAAATGCATATTACTCATTGATCAATATTTTCACTCTAGGTGTGTATGCATTCGTTGCTCTAAAGGAAAATCTATTTGATATTTTTTTGATAATTTGTATTGCTTTATAGAAAATGTATTTATATGGATATAATTACAATAGAATATTATAAAAATAATATTTCAAATAGTTTCATAAGTTGATTTATAAATAATAATTTAAAAAAAATATATATTATTAGATATATGTATAAATATATATATATATATATATATATATATATATTATGAATGTTCTATCGTAATACTGTTGTACTATATAATGTGTATATTATACAAAAAAAAGTGACTCAATACAGATAATTGTTCTATCATGATAAGTATTCTGAATAGACATATATTTTCCTATATCTATATACATTGTATTTTGAAAACATCTGGAAATGTGGTCCAATCAGCAAGTATACTGCGATAGGGCCTTAATGATACCAGCTGATACTGTTTAAAAGGGGTAACCCACTACAAGTAATTGCGGCAACTTGCCAGAAATAATTTAACTTTAAAACGATTTACTATCAAGTTAACTACAATTTTTGTTGGAAACCCCCTTACTTTCCATCAAATTGCCTGAAATATAATAACTTCATAGGGGGTTTCGACTTTAATAATTACAACTCGATATAAAATGGTATTAAAGTTACAATATTTCCGGCAAGTCGCCGGAATATCTCGTAGTGGGATGTGACCCCCTTTATATTATACTGTATACCGGATAGAATTTATACCAGAACTGACACCATTTATTCGTAGCTACCCGAACCAGATCTGATACCGGTACTTTTGAAACACATATACTGAGACTTTATAATGACGTCTGTTGAGGCGCTACTTACTCCATGAAGTCGTCGAGGTCCATCGTTCGCGAGCGTTTCTTGTCGAAGTCGTTGTCCACCAGTAAGGACACGACCTTCTCTTTCATGTTGAAGTCGTCGGGTATCGGCTGTGGGGAGAGCGAGGTGATGGTGGCGGTGACCAATCAGAGAGTAGGTGATGGTGGCGGTGACCAATCAGAGAGTAGGCGTTACTATGCACACACTCACGAGTGTAGCAATATAAATATAGTATATTTCACACTAATACATACACACAAACCAGGGATGGGGTAAAATATGTATTTGTATTTGAATTAATACTCAATAAGAGATGTATTAGATTGCATATTTAATTTATTTGATCAAATACACTCAAAATATATATTAAATAGAAAAAATATGTTATAAAGTTTTAATAAAGTCAGTAAATTTATGAATGTAAAAAATCAACAGTTTATTAACATTTTAATTTTTATATAGGAAATATTTTAGGTTTCATATGAATAATATTAATTTATAATATAAAAAATATATGAAAAGATATAATAAAGTATTTGGGGTAGACTCATTCCGTATGTGTAATATTGGATGAGGTCTTTCTGGACATATAGTGAACTCACTTTCTATGACTTGCGAAGTAAGATGAGATGACTTTAAAGAATTGATAAAGGACACTATTTTAATATCTAAATGTAGTAGATAATAAAATTATTAATAAATGTGTATGTAGATATACTCCTATTATTTATCGTTATAATAAAATTAACAACAACTAATTTATTAGATCGGTAAATATGAATATGATATATATTTTATTTTATATAGACAATGATTATGAAGTAATCTGTGACGACTTGTTCAGTAATATTGGATAACTTTATGTATTAGTTAAATATCATTATTTATAGTAATACTATTATTAATACATTTTTATAGTTTGATATATGTTATCATGGTATATTTGAAATAATACATTTATATTATTTAATCTTACACATAATATTAGTTGTATATTAATATATACTATAATAATACCTTAAACTTAAATAATTTAAGAATGGAATATACTTTTAACATTTAAAATTAATATTTTATAATATAATTATTATTAATTTCATGAGTATGATTATATATCATATGCAATTTAATAAGTTTTCATTCAAGATCTATTTCTGTTAATTATATTTTAAATAATATATTATTTTATGAAGGTAAGTCGGTAAATCTGAGTATTCGAATAGATATAGATGATCTATCACGTCATTTATTGGATTTACTTATTTAGATTACACATGTATCTATATTTATAAAGAAACAATATTTAATACGACTACAAATTTTAAATATTGCAATTATCAAAAGTAAATAAATGTATTAATTAGTCATCCCAGATTACTTAGCTATTCATCTTATTTAAAAATAAAATATGCATTTATTACCGATTTAATCAATTATAAATATTTATTAAACTCAATTAATTGATAAATTCTAATAGTATATCTACCTATACATATTTATTAATAATATTATTACTATAAGTACATTATTTAACTATAACTTAAAGTGTTGCCAGGTTACTTCAGTACACAATATTTCATACCAAATTACCTTTATTCCTATTTGTTCTTGAATAAAACATGACATAAATATTTGTATTTGATAAAGTGTATTTATATTTGATTCTTTTTAAATAAATGTGTATTCGACTAATGTATTAGAAATTGCCATGGCACCAGATCCACGCACACACACGTGTACTAACGATACTGTGCAGGGAGCAATGTATCTTGTAGTTCTTCTCCAGCATCTGCAGCACTTTCTTATGTCTACGAGGGTGGGGGTGGAGGAGGAGGGGGTTAACTAGCCGCTATCGCCCCCGCTGTTAGCTAACTTGAACTCGGCGGCGATCGTCTTATTCTTACGCGAGAAACAGATACGCAGAAGTCCGTCCCACTCGGGGAAGTTAATCGGGGGCGGGGGTTGTCTCGGCTCTATTCGCACCACGCTCGACTCTACTTTAGGCGGCGGGCGGAAGTTATTCTTGCCTACCTGTGGGTTAAGCGGGGGGGACGGGGGTAATGAGGGGGGCGAAACATAGCGTTTAGATTCTTAATTAATCTGTAGTTACGTATTAATTTAACTTTCTAATAGTTTTCAATAGTAAATATAATTCGTGAGAGAATCCGCATAACAAATTTATCAAACGCAATAAACTAAATTATTATGTTATATATAAATTATTTAGTTTATATTTATTATATAATATATATATGTTATATACTAAATTATTAAACATGTGTAATTATTGTCCGATCGCGGATGTAATGTACTAGAGACTAAACTTTGCGTCGGTCACAATTGCAACGTATTCTAAATAGAAGTTATTCTATAGTTTGTGATGAATGCATGCAATCCTAGCTAACAGTGCACGTACGGGTAGTATGACTCATGCTATGGCGTTTATGTTTACATCGATTTAGAATTGGTAAGTTATAAGTATATTGTATGTACAAAAAATTGTACTAAATGCATATTTAAAACAATGCGTGTATATGCGTAATCTATCAAAAGGTCATGTCAATTATAATAGCATAATTATATTTATTTACTGGTATCTCCTCTAAAATATCCATTTTAATATTGCATAGTTATTGCATATATGAACAGTTTAAAATTTCACAATTCTATTTTCCGAAAATATATAAATATATTTTAATCTAAGTAATTTTATTATATAATATTTTTTATATCAAAAGTTCCATAAGTAATAAAGTAATAGAAATAATGAATTATTTATGAATGAATGACTGTTAGAATTATATAGAATACAAAGAAACCGATGTCACTGTTTCACTAGGAATCTCTACATTATTCTACTCGTCGATATTCATAATGTGTGTAGCTATTTCTGGTCACTATTAGTGATCATGTGACATCATGCCTTAGGTCTAACAATATACGACGGCCATATTTGCCATTTAGAGTGAGTTTTTTCGTAGATATACGAACTTACCATCTGTATTAATTACGTGTAATGCTGATGATTGCATTGGGCGTAGGGTGGTGCGGTTTTCGTAGAAAAATGTAGTACCGATGCTCCATCTCAAACATACCATCAGCATTTACATGTATATTAATACAGATGGTAAGTAGGTATATTTACGAAAAAACTCACTCTAAATGGCAAATATGGCCGTCATATATTGTTAGACCTAAGGCATGATATCACATGATCACTAATTAATAATAGTGACCATAACTAACTACACATTGTGAATATCGACGAGTAGAATAATGTAGAGATTCCTAGTGAAACAGTGACATCGGTTTCTTTGTATTCGATATAATTCTAACAGTTGATATGTTACAAAAAACGCACCCTAAACGACCAGCAGCAGCAGCATTCTAATATAACTGTTAGTGAATTCACACAAGCCCCCTCCCACCGCCGGGTGCAGTATCGTGCGTTTAGTCAAAGATAATAGACGAGCTTAGTGTTATAGATTAGTGATCGTCTCGCTAGCGTCTTAATGCTTTATATGTTTACTAATGGTTAGGCCTATGTGTAACGTTAGTGTATATTATGTTGAGGTCATTGTGCTACATTGACACATGAATATGTTACATCATATAATCCACGCCTCCAAATATAAGCCACGCCTCCATAAACAGCACTGGTTTAATCTAAACCCGATTAATTTTGTGAATCCGAGAATGTCTTCCGGGCTGAAATTTAACAATGGCTGTATGACTTGTAAGATATGCATGTAACTAAATAGTGTACCTCCACTGACTACAGCGTTAACTACCCACTGAGGCGCGACGATATTCAAAATGGTGGCCGTGGTTCTAGAAGTTTCTATTTACGATGATCGCGCGCGTTCATTATGACGCAACATAAATAGCGCGTCGTAATCAGTGCGAAGGACGTCGTCGCGTGACCTTCATAAGCATGTCGACCCTGGCGAGTAGTTGCGTGTTCACAGACAGACGACAGTAGAGTTTATCGCCGGCTTTAGCAACCAGACGCTCGGCGAACTCGCGTTGGAACATCAGCACGGCGCATCTGTACGGAGGAGGAGGAGGTAGTGGTGTGTGTGTGTGTGTGGTGGTCGAGGTGGTGGTATGTGTGTGGGGGTGTGTGTGTGGGTGTATGTGGGTGTTTGTGGGTGTGGGTGTGTGTGGTGGTGGAGGTGGTGGTATGTGTGTGGGGGTGTGTGTGTGGGTGTGTGTGTGATGGTGGAGGTGGTGGTATGTGTGTGGTGGTGGAGGTGGTGGTATGTGTGTGGGGGTGTGTGTGTGGGTGTGTGTGGGTGTATGTGGGTGTTTGTGGGTGTGGGTGTGTGTGTGATGGAGGAGGTGTGATGTAGGAGGATGAGGTGAAATAGAATATTGTAATGTAAGTGATGTAACATACGCTCTATGGACACTATCGACCAGTGGTTCCCAACCTTTTTTCAGCATGACCCTTTTTTTGATAATTCTTAGTAACAAAATATAACCTAATATATAAATTATAACCAAAATATAACCCAATGACAAATTTGATTTTTTTTAAATTTGTTAACTAGATTAGTAAAAACTAAAAATTGTGGATAACAAATTTTTAAATTAATAATTGGCTCATGCCCAAATAAAAAACCAAATGATCCAATTTTGGGTCATGACCCATAGGTTGGGAATCACTGCTATAGATGCTACAGACAATTGATTATGGCACAAAAGATATCATTTTGCGACGCAACTTAATTAGAATTTAAATACGCAAAATAAGGTGACTACAAATTTGATTTCGACTGTTACAGTACTTAGTAAGTCGTACTTAGTGAAAGATACTACGATATCACTGTAGGTAAATGAAATTATACGATCTTTATGTATTAAGCGTTATAATAATATAATCTAGATATCTTATTAAAGTGAACATTGATAATTTGCTCGACGCAGCGTACCGACAATAAAGAGGGCATGTATTAGCATGCCAGTGCTAGACGCGCGTGTGATAACATGAATAAGCTGAGGATACAATGTTGCCGCACCACTAACGCTGTAAGGTATACCGCGTTAATAGTGATTCACATCAATAATTCTATTGCGTTACGCGTTACAAATATAGCTATACGGTATAGTTTTAGCTATTTATTAGGTATTTCGTAGAATAGGTAATTGTTTAAAAAAATTAATTCAAACTTTTAATACGTTAGCGTTCGTTATAGATGTATGTTAAGCATGCGTACGATAGCAGCAGGGGTGTGCATAACGATCTGCGTAAGATGACGACGTAATGAGTCATCGAATGATGTAGTACAGTAGCGCGTCGTATGATGCCGAGATGAGAGTTATGCACCTATCGGGGTGCGTACGATGTCGTCCAATCGGAACGCGGCGATCACTGACCTGAAGAACGGACGATGTAACAGTAACTTGAAGACGATGGGAGACGAAATCTATTTCGAAATATATTTCACGATTATTATTTATACGATGAAAACTAAGTGTTCGTTACTGATATATAAAAATCAATAATATAGCTTGGTTTTAAATACTATACATATCAATGCGGAGAGTAAAAGCTAACTTATATTGCATGTAATTAATAGAACAATAAAAACTTGTTGTATGAAAATCACGGCGAACCTAATCATCTATTTCTGTAATTTTGATATTACTGATAGCAGCGGGAAGCATGTATATTAATTACGTTGCGTAGATAGGGAGTGTTATATCTTTGACACTAATAGTATGCAATCCTAGCTACCTTACACTACTAGTAACAAGGACAGGACACGTATTCTAACACATATTTTGTGAAATTTTGTGAAACTTTATTTTTTGATCGATTATTTTATCGTATTACATCATGGTCCAGGAGTATAAATATGAAATAAAATTCAAATTAAAAAACTAGTTTATAAATCAATAATTTAAATATGATTAATTAATAATTAATTAATTAATTATATTTAATTCATAATATAATATTAAAATACATTATATTATTTGGAATGTCTAAATAAATAATATAAAAAAACAGCTTTCAATTCGAACCTAATTTATAAATAAATTTGTATTTTTAATAAAATATTTATATAAAAATACAATATAAAATATGAATGCATTTTTATTTGACAGTTAAATAAATATCCTTGATATCTTTGATTCACAGATTTAAATCATTAAAATATAATTAAATATACCATTGAAAAGTATATAGCTCGGAGCTTCTTGTACAAAAAGTAACCATTACAGAGATCACGAACGGATGTCCTGTCCTTTCTACTACTTTACAACACTACTACTATTATGCAATAAGGGCTTGCACAACACTACTACTATTATGCAATAAGGGCTTGCATAACACTACTATTATTATGCAATAAGGGCTTGCATTACACGACTATTATTATGCAATAAGGGCTTGCATAACACTACTACTATTATGCAATAAGGGCTTGCATAACACTACTACTATTATGCAATAAGGGCTTGCATAACACTACTACTATTATGCAATAGCGAACCTGATACGGGAGATTGGCAACGCAGACGTCAAAGAAAGGTAGGTCAATTTTAATGGCGTCCCCCATTATGATTTCTAATTTACTCTGCAGAGGACTGTGATTATGTAACAGTGATTAGTCATTGTGTGATGTCATTGTGTTATGTAATAGTCATTTATTAATCTCATACTAAGTTCTGATTAAATAAAAATGTAATAAACTAATATATAAATATACTCTAGAAAGCTATCGTATGTCATATAATATTTATAGCTAAATATTACATATATACATATATATAAATATTATGATATTATATATATATATATATATATAAGTATATGAATTATTTTATATGGTAATTTATATTTCAATAACGTTGATTAATTTATAAACAATCTTTGATTAATACTTATATATATTCATATACAAATTTAAAATATGAATGTTTAGTATATGTATATTTGTATATAACATATATTTAGAAACACACCCTACATTACTAATGCACACGAGGGTCTATTGCCCAGCACCTAGTGCCAATGACTAGTACTATCATCGGAGGACACGTGTCCTTAACATTGTAACTTCTTCGTGTATTAAATAGTGTATATAGTATTTAAGGTATTAAATAGTAATATAGCGTAGAACATTGTACATTCGCCGTCACCGATACTCGTCGGATCGTAAAATAGTGAGTATGGCCGCGCTTAAATAGGGGAGACGAGACGTTAATAAACGGTTTCTACGCTGACCTTCCTATGACGCGCTTCTGTAATTCTGCGGCTAGCCGGGGATCCAATTCGCACGCTATCACCTATTGTTATGTCGGGTAGAATGGCATTACTTTTATTATCGTAATTAAAACACAGAGACTATGAACAACAAATGGATAAACAAAGCAGACGCTAACAACAAATAGTAGCCGGTAAGAATTGCGACGAGTTTGACCATAACGAAACGCGAACGAATATGAAATTCGTAGAATATTAATCGAGGCGTTGTAATACAGATATTACATCACGTCACAACGCGGCGCGTTACGTTACATCACAACGCGGCGCGTTGCGTTACATCGCTCTGACCTTCTTGGCACGTTCCAGAAGCTTCACCGTCATGTTACCCGTACCCGGACCTATCTCCAGCACCGTATCGGTACTTCTCAGGGCGGCCTGTAGCGGGGGTGGGGGTGATGGGGGGAGGTAGAATGGGGGGTGATGGTGGTATAATAGGGAGGAGGTAGAATGGGAGTGATGGTGGTATAATAGGGGGGAGGTAGAATGGGGGTGATGGTGGTATAATAGGGGTAGTAGAATGGGGGTGATGGTGGTATAATAGGGAGGAGGTAGAATGGGGGTGATGGTGGTATAATAGGGAGGAGGTAGAATGGGGGTGATGGTGGTATAATAGGGAGGAGGTAGAATGGGGGTGGTATAATAGGGGTGGTAGAATAGGGGTGATGGTGGTATAATAGGGGTAGTAGAATGGGGGTGATGGTGGTATAATAGGGAGGAGGTAGAATAGGGGTGGTATAATAGGGAGGAGGTAGAATGGGGGTGATGGTGGTATAATAGGGAGGAGGTAGAATGGGGGTGATGGTGGTATAATAGGGAGGAGGTAGAATGGGGGTGGTATAATAGGGGTGGTAGAATAGGGGTGATGGTGGTATAATAGGGAGGAGGTAGAATGGGGGTGATGGTGGTATAATAGGGAGGAGGTAGAATGGGGGTGGTATAATAGGGAGGAGGTAGAATGGGGGTGATGGTGGTATAATAGGGAGGAGGTAGAATGGGGGTGATGGTGGTATAATAGGGGGGAGGTAGAATGGGGTGATGGTGGTATAATAGGGAGGAGGTAGAATGGGGGTGATGGTGGTATAATAGGGAGGAGGTAGAATGGGGGTGGTATAATAGGGGTGGTAGAATAGGGGTGATGGTGGTATAATAGGGAGGAGGTAGAATAGGGGTGATGGTGGTATAATAGGGAGGAGGTAGAATGGGGGTGATGGTGGTATAATAGGGAGGAGGTAGAATGGGGGTGGTATAATAGGGAGGAGGTAGAATGGGGGTGATGGTGGTATAATAGGGAGGAGGTAGAATGGGGGTGATGGTGGTATAATAGGGAGGAGGTAGAATGGGGGTGGTATAATAGGGGTGGTAGAATAGGGGTGATGGTGGTATAATAAGGGTAGTAGAATGGGGGTGATGGTGGTATAATAGGGAGGAGGTAGAATAGGGGTGGTATAATAGGGAGGAGGTAGAATGGGGGTGATGGTGGTATAATAGGGAGGAGGTAGAATGGGGGTGATGGTGGTATAATAGGGAGGAGGTAGAATGGGGGTGGTATAATAGGGGTGGTAGAATAGGGGTGATGGTGGTATAATAGGGAGGAGGTAGAATGGGGGTGATGGTGGTATAATAGGGAGGAGGTAGAATGGGGGTGGTATAATAGGGAGGAGGTAGAATGGGGGTGATGGTGGTATAATAGGGAGGAGGTAGAATGGGGGTGATGGTGGTATAATAGGGGTAGTAGAATGGGGGTGATGGTGGTCTAATAGGGAGGAGGTAGAATGGGGGTGGTATAATAGGGAGGAGGTAGAATGGGGGTGATGGTGGTATAATAGGGAGGAGGTAGAATGGGGGTGATGGTGGTATAATAGGGAGGAGGTAGAATGGGGGTGGTATAATAGGGGTGGTAGAATAGGGGTGATGTTGGTATAATAGGGAGGAGGTAGAATGGGGGTGATGGTGGTATAATAGGGAGGAGGTAGAATGGGGGTGGTATAATAGGGAGGAGGTAGAATGGGGGTGATGGTGGTATAATAGGGAGGAGGTAGAATGGGGGTGATGGTGGTATAATAGGGGTAGTAGAATGGGGGTGATGGTGGTATAATAGGGAGGAGGTAGAATGGGGGTGGTATAATAGGGGTGGTAGAATAGGGGTGATGGTGGTATAATAAGGGTAGTAGAATGGGGGTGATGGTGGTATAATAGGGAGGAGGTAGAATAGGGGTGATGGTGGTATAATAGGGAGGAGGTAGAATGGGGGTGGTATAATAGGGGTAGTAGAATGGGGTTGGGGGTGGTATAATAGGGAGGAGGTAGAATAGGGGTGGTATAATAGGGAGGAGGTAGAATGGGGGTGGTATAATAGGGAGGAGGTAGAATGGGGGTGATGGTGGTATAATAGGGAGGAGGTAGAATGGGGGTGATGGTGGTATAATAGGGAGGAGGTAGAATGGGGGTGGTATAATAGGGAGGAGGTAGAATGGGGGTGGTATAATAGGGAGGAGGTAGAATGGGGGTGATGGTGGTATAATAGGGAGGAGGTAGAATGTGGGTGATGGTGGTATAATAGGGAGGAGGTAGAATGGGGGTGGTATAATAGGGGTGGTAGAATAGGGGTGATGGTGGTATAATAAGGGTAGTAGAATGGGGGTGATGGTGGTATAATAGGGAGGAGGTAGAATAGGGGTGGTATAATAGGGAGGAGGTAGAATGGGGGTGATGGTGGTATAATAGGGAGGAGGTAGAATGGGGGTGATGGTGGTATAATAGGGAGGAGGTAGAATGGGGGTGATGGTGGTATAATAGGGAGGAGGTAGAATAGGGGTGATGGTGGTATAATAGGGAGGAGGTAGAATGGGGGTGATGGTGGTATAATAGGGAGGAGGTAGAATGGGGGTGATGGTGGTATAATAGGGAGGAGGTAGAATGGGGGTGGTATAATAGGGAGGAGGTAGAATGGGGGTGATGGTGGTATAATAGGGAGGAGGTAGAATGGGGGTGATGGTGGTATAATAGGGAGGAGGTAGAATGGGGGTGATGGTGGTATAATAGGGAGGAGGTAGAATGGGGGTGATGGTGGTATAATAGGGAGGAGGTAGAATGGGGGTGGTATAATAGGGAGGAGGTAGAATAGGGGTGATGGTGGTATAATAGGGAGGAGGTAGAATGGGGGTGATGGTGGTATAATAGGGAGGAGGTAGAATGGGGGTGGTATAATAGGGAGGAGGTAGAATGGGGGTGATGGTGGTATAATAGGGAGGAGGTAGAATGGGGGTGATGGTGGTATAATAGGGAGGAGGTAGAATGGGGGTGGTATAATAGGGAGGAGGTAGAATGGGGGTGATGGTGGTATAATAGGGAGGAGGTAGAATGGGGGTGATGGTGGTATAATAGGGAGGAGGTAGAATGGGGGTGATGGTGGTATGATAGGGAGGAGGTAGAACGGGGGTGATGGTGGTATAATAGGGAGGAGGTAGAATGGGGGTGATGGTGGTATAATAGGGAGGAGGTAGAATGGGGGTGGTATAATAGGGAGGAGGTAGAATGGGGGTGATGGTGGTATAATAGGGAGGAGGTAGAATGGGGGTGATGGTGGTATAATAGGGAGGAGGTAGAATGGGGGTGGTATAATAGGGGTGGTAGAATGGGGGTGATGGTGGTATAATAGGGAGGAGGTAGAATGGGGGTGGTATAATAGGGAGGAGGTAGAATGGGGGTGATGGTGGTATAATAGGGAGGAGGTAGAATGGGGGTGATGGTGGTATAATAGGGAGGAGGTAGAATGGGGGTGATGGTGGTATAATAGGGAGGAGGTAGAATGGGGGTGGTATAATAGGGGTAGTAGAATGGGGTTGGGGGTGGTATAATAGGGAGGAGGTAGAATAGGGGTGGTATAATAGGGAGGAGGTAGAATGGGGGTGGTAGAATGGGGGTGATGTACGCAGCGGTAACGACTATAGAAGCGTGTCGTTAACGGAGCTAGCGAGGGTGGGGGTGGGGGTGAAGAACCTTGTCTATCATGTTGACGACTATGAGGGGGTTCTTGAGAATGTGCTGGCCCAGGTCATGATTGAATCTTATACCTGAGCGATGCGTTGCCGATATAGAATATGTATTCAGCGTAATCGTTATGATTTATTGAGAATTTTCTTTACTTTTTAAAGTTATATTATAAACTTTCTAATAAAATAAATATCACTACTATATATGATATATTATATAGTCTATATATGATATATTATATGTTATCGTGTCTTCTAAAGAGATTCACAATAACAATGATCTTGTTTTATACTAGTAACTATTAAATATATATATATATTATATATATATATAATTACTATATATATAATATATATAATATATTTCTATATTTATAATATATTTCACTTAATAATCGGACCAACGAAGGCATTCATTTTTCATGATAAGGCGGAAAATGATAATAATAGGTCAGTAAGGATTAAAATCGACGCCCCACCGTACAATACGTATAGTATGCGTCGTAATCACACCTATGTGGTACACTCACTCGAACATGACTCATACAACATGACTCACTCGAACATGACTCATACAACATGAGTCATAATAGCGGGTAATGTCTGTAATTGTAGGAATGCTTCCGTATAAACATTCGTAATATTATAAATGTGGATTAACATGTGTATTATTTAATTATATATAGATATATATATATATATATTAGGGTGGAGTGAATTTGAAATCGTTATGGTGATTATGTCTCGCGTTAGTGATTTAATGATTTATGTGGAGTTCAATAATTTCAATAAATTCACATATATTATTAAATCACTAACGCGAGACAACCATTTAAAAACTTACTCCACCCTAGTCGAATAATAAATCGCATTATTCGATTTTTCCATATCTATTTTCATTAAAATCCTTCTAAATCGCGAAAAATCTCTCTTTTAAAAAAAATGTTAGTTCGGGAGACGAAAAAATACTACCACAATAGTTATGAACATTGACATTACTTATTATTATCATAAATATTATCTTATAATTATGGTAATACTAACATTAGTTTAGTAATGCATCACATCTAATATTATGAATCATTGATTCAATGGTATAATTAAATATCTAATCATAAAAATGTGTTATATCTCTTATAATTTGCATAATATTCTTAATTGTTAAATACTTTAAGTTATAACTCGTATTAAGGCTTAACACATATTTATTATAATAATTAGATATTTAATCATAACATTGATAATATATTATGGCTATACATGTCGGGCGGCACACGTTAGCTAGTAAACAACAATGAGGCAGGTGTATACGCGATAAGAGCGGCCAATCAAAATTAACCAACATATATTTAAAAACTAGACCGCAATCTAGGACACATATCATTTGACTTAAACTGTCAATCAAAATACCATATAATAAAATACGAAAATAATTTATAAATACAAAATAGTGTAATACTAATTGTGTATATATAACATATGCATACATTTTTATTATAATGCATATATAGTATATTTGTATAAACATATGTGTGTTTATACTGTATATAGGGACACATATTATCATAATTATGGGAACCAACGCCGTCATGCTTCACTACAATCGTTCAACGAGTCGTTGTAATATAGTTATCCTTTCTCGATTGATTTATTTGTATATAAAGTTATATGCTCTTTATATTCAGTGATTAGTGATGCATTTAAATGATTTGCAATATAATTTATATTCATAAATAAATAATTTTGTGTGTGATTAAATTACAATTATTACTATCAGAAAGTACTCGATTATAATTCGAATATGTTACGTACGCATGAGATCGATATAGTTTTAGAATACCCGTTTAATTTCAAGTAGAACCAATATATTATATATGTTAGTTAATTTTGATTGGACGCTATAATCGCGTATACACCCGCATCATTATTGTTTACTAGCTACCGAGTGCCGCCCGACATGATTCCCCTATTATAGTGCCTATATTATAATAAGTATGCATATTTGTTCCGATCTATAGAAATATAGATGCACTGACATATACTCCACTGAATACCATAAGTATTATATTAAAATAGTAGTCACTATTCTAATAATGGTTACTGTTATTTTAGTTGTGATAATTAATTTTATTACAACATCATGATGATCATCATGATCATCATGATGATGATCATGTTGAACATGTTTTTACGAAAATATTTATGATTAACACATTCTTACAAATAATATTAATTAAATTACAAGTATATTATACAGTAGTATTATAATACGTAAGATTATTTATTCTTAAATTGGTAACAACTTATTTAACATAATATATAAAACTTTATAAATTAAAATTTTAAAATATAAAGTGGACGATAAAATATAATTTTATTATTTTACAAATAATACATTATATACTATTTAAAAAAATATATAATATAATAAATAACCTTGTTTTTGAATACTTTTATGTACCCTTGATGTTTTTTCGGACTTAACTTTTGGCATTTTTAATAGACTTATTTAATTTAGGATATATATTTTAAAATAATGTGGGTTCATAGGTTCAAATTCAATGATTACAAAACAACAAAACCAAAACAAACGATCCATTTATCTCATTTAGTAGTTTCCATGGTAAATACAAATATAAGATATCATAAATTTATTAATAGCATACTTATTTATTATTTGTATTCTTATATTTATTATATTTATAACACTCGATTTATAATGAGTTTATAATATATTAATAACTAATGTGTAATTACACTATTTCTTATCACATAAAATGTATGATAAAGTTTATAATAAACTTAGATTTTTAATAATATTCATAATATCCATGAGTCACGATTTAGACTTAAATAGTTTAATATACTTATTATATTATAAAATACATCTATAATATACAACTATAATACATATTATATGTATTAACATATAATATGAGGTATTAAATTAATAACTCAAATATATACACTGTATATTATACAGTGTATACACTATATATATATATATATATTATAAAAATTACAAACGTATTTGTAATCGTATCTATAGTCATAAATAGTATCTACTAAGAAAAGTATGTAAAAAAATACATTTAATTAAATGATATATCATTTGGATATTAAATGTATTTTTTATAAATATTTTATAATATCATATTATAAATTAATTTTAAATCATCAATACATTTTTAATAAAGTATCTTTTGTAAATGTTGAAATAAATTCATTGTTAAATATTATTAACATTTACAGTGATTTATTCTCAAAAACTAATATATACCTACATTTATTGATAACAAAGAAATTATTTTGATAAAATATTTTATATAATAATTGATTTATAATTAAACTACTTTCTAATAAAGTCATCATAACAAATCTAAATAAATCATAATTATGACAATTTAAACAATGAAATATTTATCTTTATAATATAAAAATATATTATATATTATTTAACACTCAATTCTTAACTATTATGAGGTATTACCTATTAGTTAACTATTAATTAACTGTATTTAATATATGATATGTGTGTTCGATGCATAATGTGTGTATTAACGTTTTATATAGGGGAAAGTAACCGAATACGGACACTCTCGGTATCTCAGAAACCATAAATCTTACAAAAAAAATTTTAATGAATAAAATATTCATAATTATATAAATAGTCTAAAAAGGTATTTTTTATTTTTTAATTATTCAAAATATTGCTGATATATCCAATAAACTGATTTTTTTATTACATTTTTAAATTTATGAAAAACAAATTTTACTTAAAACCTTCTCAAGAATATACAAATATATCGATAAAATATAACACTATATTATAAAAAATAAAACATTCTAAAATTATATATATAATTTTTATATTTTTTATCAATATTCATTAAGTTATAAGCATATATCTATAGATATAGAGGTCATATAAATCCTAAATAAGTTCCTAATACGGACACTCTAGATGTCTTAATAACCCTATATATAACCCCTAATCAATTAGCGCGCAATGTAATTAAATAGAATAAATTGTTCATACAATTAATTATAAATAATGTAATTGTAATTTGTCTGATTGATTCATCATTAATATATAGTTAATCTAGTGTATATAGGGTGTCCGTATTATAACACGAGGTGTCCGATGGACACTGTCCGTATTCGGACATGGGTACCGAATACGGACACCCCGTTATCTACTGAATTAAAAGATTAAATCAAATTTTAAAATCACAATAATATCTATAATCATATAATATTAATATATTGTAATCTTCGAATAAAAATAATGAGTCATAAAATGTTAAGACCATTTATTGTTAAAGTGTCCGTATTAGGTTAATTTCCCCTATATATATAGGGGATATATAGGGGATATATACACACACAAAAGTTATTATTTATAACCATTATTCTCGAGAGTGTCGTCAATGTTGTGGATTCCATAGTAATACTTCACTCACTACTTCTCTTATGTTTCTCCAGCAGTGACCGGAGAACATCAGTCGTTATTCTTGGAATTTTGCTGTACAACTCCTTATTTGTAACGTGGTCTCTCCATGACTTATTTAGTGCAGCACGCAGCATGCGTGTATAGGCTCAATCAACGTTTTGTATCTAATGTTGAAGTTAGAGTCCACGTGATATATCTATGTACAAGAACAGTCTCAACTGTAGCTCTAAATAAGTTTACTTTGAGTTTACTTGAAAGGTTGGATTTCCAGATGATGTTCAGACTATTCAAGGTTGCCCATGCGTGTACGCACTCCCGATTCTTACGCTTACGTCATGTTGAGTTTACACAATATAACTATCTAGATATTTGAACCATTCTATTCGTTTTATATCATGACCTGATAGGCTTTTCATATGTATCTGGTTTTCGTGATTTAAACACATGCATTCCGTCTTGTCTGAGTTTATATGTAAACCGATATCTTTAGCCGTATCTTCAAATTTGTGTAGTAGTGTATTTACATCTATCAGTCTAGACTGATAGATATCTAATAGCTATTAGTTATTACAGATATATCGTCAGCAAAGTCAATATCGGTAATGTTTACATCAGGGTATCTATTGGTTTTTCTTTTTTAAGAGTAAAGCCTAAATAATTTTAAATAATTTTTTAAGAGTAAGTAAATTGCTATCCACTGATTTGTTCAATATATAGTGGAGACATATAATGCATATAA